>CAWUFW010000285.1:0-600000 GCA_963921515.1 Calotriton arnoldi
GGCATATTAGCAAGAACCTCGTTAAAATTATCGCCGCTTTAGCGGCAGGAAACTGCCGCTAAAATGGCGATAATGTCCTTGCTAATATGCGTTATAGAATTCCAATAGAAGCCCAGGTTAGATGTCCTGCACATCTAACCTGGGCTTCTATTGAATTCCATAACGCATATTAGCAAGCCCATTATCGCCGTTTTAGCGGCAGTTTCCTGCCGCTAAAACGGCGATAATTTTATCGCCGGTCTTGCTAATATGCCCCTTAGTTTTTTGTTGTGGTTGAGTTTGAGTTTGCGTTTTCGCAAAGGGCCTAACCCCCAAACTATTGCGGCCAATGGTTTTATAAGCCTGTGCAATCATTTTTGGTAATTCGCGTGGCTTGTCTGGTTCTGGGACTAAAGCCAAAGCATTAGCTACTTGAAAGTTAACTGCATCGCCCTTGATGTTCGCAAGGATTAAATCAGCCACTACATCGAACACTCCCACCAGTCTCATCCCTAATTCCACAGCCGCTTCAGGGCCATGCTCATCCTGCACTCGTTTAATTACAGAGGGGAGAACCGTCATGGAAGGAGTGCCGAAACACTTCGCATATACTGCTGCGAATACCTTACCCCAGTTGTTGCATTCTGCCAACTCGGGAATTAAGTCTTTCGGCAAACTAATCGTCAAAATCCTGTGTTTTTCCACAGGAGCAGTATTCGGAAAAACAGCCTCCAGCTGGTCAAATTTTTCTGCAAGCCAATAAGGCAAATCATCCTTATTTTGTGGGCGCTTGCCCATCACCGAATTAACCATGACGGGACTTATGGTTACACCGCCCGGTCCAGCTGGATGTGCCGCAACTCCAGGAGGGGCTCCCTGGACGTTGCCTGTAACATATTGTACCAAAGCTCAGTGAACGCGTATCAAAGACGTATGCAATGCACGCAGTTCATCAACCGCAAGCGTCAAGTAACGCGGATGTGGGGTATACCCAGCCAAGACTGGCCAAGTAGCCCCGTCTATTGATAGGGGGCCTAAACGAACCGGGGTGACCGGATGTGGGAGGGTGCCATTAAACCAAATACGGTGTTGCCAGGCCGTAAGTGGTACTTCAAGAGCCTGATAAGGCCGATAAGCATTGGGTAAGGCAGTGGGAGCGTAAACATGAAACAAATTGTCAGCTCCTTCCACCGCCGGAAAAGTGACCCAAGAGTAAAACACCTCAAAGTGGTGAGCCGGGTCAGCTTGCACCACAAAGATGAGTGCGACACCCGCGTCTGGCACTCCATAAGCCAGTAAATGAGCCCGGAGCGCAGCGCGGCTATGTGCCGGTATATTTACATCCACCATTAAGACTGGGGATGTTCGACAACCTAATATGAGGCAGCACAATATAGGGTTTACTTAAACACCTTTTAATAACTTCAAGCTTGAAAGAACCTATGAAAACGTCAATTTAGGAGGTATCCCCCTCACACACGTTTCCGGAAGCGTATGCGAAGGGTGTTGTGGACAAGCACAATCACTACTCAAGTGTCTCGCAGATAAGAAGCCCACGACGTTGGTGGCGCCATGTTGTAGGGATTCTGCACATACACAGAGCTATGCACAGGATAATAGGACCTCGGAGTATAGTGGTGAATCAACTATATACCTTAGTACCCACAATCCCAATCCGACTAGCTTTAGCGTCTCATTCGCAGCAAAGCTACCAATGATTAGACAACCCAGAACACGGTCTCTCTCTCTCAGGACTCGCGGGAGCAAGAACACCCTTTCATAACTCACTCATACTTGTCCACAAAGAGCGTAATAAGAGACACAGTATAGTTTAAAATGTTTATTTCAACTATCGTGCTCTAAGATACAGTACACGTGCCAGTACTATCAGCATAATGCATAATGGTAAAATAAGAAGCATAGTTACAATTCCCTAGGATACAAACGGGGAAAGCATTTCATCAAGCAGTGGATATATGGCTACATGGCCTTACCACCCTCCCCGTGCTATTAACTAGTTTATTATAAAAATAGACCTCTGGGCTTTGTCAGGCGGACCCTCATACCTCAATCTCTAGATGCAAGGTTTACATCATCAGACAAGTACAGCTCTTCTCTCTGGAAAGGTTTTTCTCCGAGTGCCCCAAATAGCGAAATCCCAATATTAAAGCCACACAAATTTCTCCAGTGCAGCTGCATTTTGTGTTATGTCTACGTGCGAGGGGCTGACCAGATCAGCAAGAACAAGGGACGTTGTTTTTCGACCTTGTACATGATGTGCAGACGAAACCCACAGGGAACATGAGAAAAGGTGAAAGGCAAAGAATGCAGACAGTTCTAATATAGCCGGGCATAAGCAGAGGCTGGAAAAACAAAGTCACCAAGTAACGTGTGCAAAAAGGCATCATGGCAGCCGGGCCTAAGCTAACTTAGCAATGTAGACAAGGAGGCCACAAACCACACTACAAGCTCTTGTTCATGTTGGTCTTGCAGGGCATATGGAGTGGAGGACTGAGATGACTGAGTGAATGAGTAATGAGGAATGGCTGGCCTGTATTTGTGGAAAAGGGGGAATGTTTGAAAGGTAAACAGCAAGATGAAAGTGCCAGAGCATACATGTTTGCTGGGTGATTGAGTGAGTGTGTCACTTGTCTCTTTGAAGGGACGTGTGAGAGAGGAACAGCAGCTTCATAGTCCTCAGATGGGCGAGGAAGCAGAGATTAATATTAACCTCAAATAAAAATACTTACACCACTTCAAAGCTGACAAGTGCGATATGATGCTTTGCAGGTGTAAGGATTTGCCATGTTTGGTGCATAAATATGCATGGTTAGTGAGGTTTTTTGTCAGTAGGGCACCCTTTGGGAGTATCCTTAAGCCAGAAATGTCAGGCACTCCTTTGGGGTTATGAGGCCAAGAAAAACATTGGGAAGCTTGCGTCATTCATCTGCAGGATAGAGAGATACTGGGGAAAAGTTACAGAGGGAGCCAGGCTGCACAACATTTGGTCACGTTTGGACAGAAATCGCTAGCAAGGATTTTTGACCACCCCTCACTGTGGGACCAGCATCCTCATACCTCTGTGTCTCTGACACCTTATTTGACCTCTGGATACCACCATCTCATTAACCCTCAAATGTTTTCTCCTGGTACCCAGCTTTGCTAGTGCGCCAACCACGCTTCAATCCTTTGAGTGAAGACAAACACCCACCCTATGTGCCCTTCATTTACATTCCGTCAATAACCCAGCTGCTTCTGCCACTGTTCATTCTCAAGTGACCGGTTGGATGCACATTGCTCGGGCATACAGGCACATACCGCTCTGTACAGGCCCTCTCAGCACACCCAGACTACACTTCTTTAAATCATGAATACATGTTCTTCCTAACAGGAAGATTCTGGCCTTCCCTCTATGGATCATACCACACATAAGGAGGACAAATAATTTGAAGAGCACACCAAACTCTCTACAGACACTGCCAATACATGCACTGCTGCCAATTTGCATGCCATGATTAGTCTCTATGACCCTTCCAACCTATTGCCACAGGAACTCTTTCCCTTCCTCATTCGTCTGCTCGACTGTAACCCTTTATTTAGCAAATGTTTGTGCTCTCAGATTTCATAGCGGGAACCCCTATACTGTCTGTTTTCAATAGAAATTTCCCAAGCGTCCCTATACCATGCCGCACGGAGGGGAAGGGTGGCAGTAAAATCTTGGGGAGCCCTGCAGCAGTGGCGGTGCGTCTATTGGGGCGTTGGGGCGTTGCCCCACTAACCACATGGACACGGAGGAAGATTGACTTCTTCACCGCCGGCGTCCTGACTCGAAATCCGTCCGCCCGGAGTCAGTCAAGAGGACGCGTTGCTCAATGCTGAAGGGGGTGGGGCAGCACTAGAGGGTTGGGTTTGTTGTTCACAGACACAGACTGAGTGACAGCAGCAGCAGGGCAGGCCCAGTGCGCATGTTCAGGTTTGGGATGGTCATTTTTGTGCCCAGCCCGAACATGCGCACTAGTATAGCCTGCAGTGCCCTGCATTATGAGAGCGAGCGAGGGCGAGGGCTGCTACTGGCCAGGGGCCACAGCCCCCGCTCTCCTATGGGTGGGGACAGTCCATGCCCTAGCCAATCCTGGCGCTGCTGGAGCAGCATCTGGATTGGCTGAGAGGGTTGCCACGGTGCACCAGCCACTCACGAAGGCGCCAACGTGGCGGCGGACCCCGGCACAGGAACACACAGCAGAGGCGGCGCGGACCCGGCGGTCAGGTAAGTTTTCACGTTTTTTTTTTTTATTAAACTTTATTTTTAAACCCCCCCGGGCCCCCACCCTCGTGCGACCCCCCCACGTGTATTGCGAGCAGCGACTGTTTTACAGGGAACAAACCATGCCCGATTCGACCGTTGTGAGGTAGACACCTTAGAAGTGACGCAGAGCACAGCTGCTTTAAGCACGCACTTTGTTCAACTAATGGGCTGTTTGGCCGTTTAGAACAAGGCAGAGGGTAATGACGTCCGAGAGACTCGGACAAGTGTGAGCTCTTGCGATCTCCCCGCCCACTACTTCACAATGCACATTATGTTTGTCAGGGATTTACACTGGTTATTTCTGCACACGAACATTTCTTCTTTTTTAAGCTAATCTATATACCTTTTTTATTTATCGTAAGCACCTGCTGAAAACGAGCACGGGTAGTGTGAGTGCAAATGTGTGTTCTGAACGTGTCTGTGTGTGTGTCCTTGTGCATCTGTCTGTGAGAGGAATAGTGTGTGCATCGCATCAATTTGTGAGTGCGTTTACCTGCGTGTCGGGGGAGAGAGTGCTCGCGAAAGCATGTGTGTTTTGTATGTGTGAGTACAGCTCTGTGTGACTCCTTGTGTGTGCATCTGTCTGTGAGAGTGACAGCGTGTGCATTAGTGTATTGCATTGGTTTGTGTTTTTTGTGGTCACCAGGGTATCGGGGACAGAGTGCTGGTGAAATAATGGATATTGTGTATGAGTGATACAGCTCTGTGTCTCCTTAAGTATGCATCTGTCTGTGACAGCGTGTGAATTAGTGTATTGCATCAGTTTGTGTTTCTACGTTCGCCTGTGCGTCGGGGGACAGGGTGCTGGTGAAAGCGCGTGTGTTTGTGAAAGAAGCACCAGCTGTCTGTCACTAGCGGAAAAAAAACCAACGTATATGCGCGTGTGTGTGGGGGAGGGGGCAAGTGCCCTGTAAATACACCTGTTATGTTTGTGTGCGAGTAATCGTGTGCATGTTTCTTCCCTTCGCACACGAGCGCGTGCTGTAGGGGTTTCCATTGAAGTTTGGAGAACAGATACTTGTAAGGATGGACTAGTCGATTCCGTGGGCGGCATGGGTCAGGTCGCGACAGATAGCGATGAACCTGAGCGTGGAGTGTGAATGCATTAATGAAATGGCGCTAACGCTACGTCTGCGCACAAGGCCATTATCACTCCGCGAGGTAATGTTGAATTTATGTCGCCTTGTGAAAAACATGCGTCCAAGCGCTGAGCTACGTGTGATTATGCACCTCCGACTAGTGTATGTCTCACCTGGGTGCTTTGTATGTTGATTGCAGTTTTATATGCGTCCTTTAACCCATGTTTAAGCGCACCTTCCAATCAGAAGGAAGCCTGCAAAAATTGGAGCCGCAAATATTGTGTTACCGCGCTCTGGCTTCAGACGGATGGAAAGTCGCTTAAGCCGAGCACTGCTTGCAGATAGATGCGCCCCGCGCGCTTGTACTTCATTCTCAGTGCTTATGGTCATGAATCTTGCTTAAAACATTCTTCAGCATTTGGGTGTAATTTCGGTGCTGTTTCTGGTGGAGAGCAGCACTTGTCAGAGGCATTGTTTACCTATCATGAAAGAAATGTGTAACCTGGTGCTGCAATTAATTAGTAGCTCTTGCATGTGAAGAGGCCACATGTCTTATTTTTGCTCGATGTGAAGGCAGTCTCAGTTAAGTTGTGAAGATAGAGCCCCTCTCATTGAAGCTTTGTGTGGCCTGCCTGTTTGGTTCGCTGTTAACCAACTATTGTTTTTATGTAGCGCCTTCTGCTTTAGACGCCTCTTTGTAACGCAGCGAATGACAGACGTAAGGCATACTCCTGCGATTTATACACTTCTTTAGAAGGAGGCAGAGGGTGTTGTTTTTGGCCAGTCACAGTGGTCTTAAAGGTGCAGACACACCTTCTATATGGGACAGCTCATTAGCTTTCAAGTAGGAAGCTGCAAAAAAGTTATTGTTAATTTCGCACAAAGCCACAAAACGGAAAACGTCTGACATTAAATACCACAAGCTACCCTCTACATGCACCACACACGCCCCTAATTAGCAGCACTATGAAATACTGAAATCCCAAACTTTAAATCTTCTCCACTTCCTTCTCCTCCCACACCTCTACCCTGGGTGCTTTTAGTTTAGTCTGTTACTATGGTCACAAGGGAAAAGGTCAGTCTGCTGATCCGCTGCTTAGGTCAGTAATGCAGATTTTCAGTGTTTAAGAAAATTACAAGTTTAGTTGTGAATGTTTTTGGGGGTGTTAAGGCAGATTGATACCAAAGGGGATGATGGACGGAGCGCTAGAGCAAATCAAACACTCACCCCCAGTCAACTGATCTGGGTTTAATCCATCATCATTCTTTAGCTCACTCCACCACCCCAGTTCAGACATGGCCATATGCAAATCAGTCTGACCCTGTGCCTCATGGGAAAGTCCAGCCCGAACTGCCAAGCCATGTCTTCCCTGGACCGGAAACAAGCATCCTGGGACCGGTTTCGGGTTCAAAACCCTCATCAGCCAGGCTATCTTGAATCCAGTGGCAAAGTGAGCAAGGGACCCACGTCTGGGCATACCCTGCCAACTTAGGGCGAACAAAGCGATACCAAAGGGGATGATGGATGGAGCGCTAGAGCAAATCAAACACTCACCCCCAGTCAACTGATCTGGGTTTAATCCATCATCATTCTTTAGCTCACTCCACCACCCCAGTTCAGACATGGCCATATGCAAATCAGTCTGACCCTGTGCCTCATGGGAACAGTCCAGCCCGAACTGCCAAGCCATGTCTTCCCTGGACTGGATCAAGCATCCTGGGACCGGTTTCGGGTTCAAAACCCTCATCAGCCAGGCTATCTTGAATCTAGTGGCAAAGTGAGCAAGGGACCCACGTCTGGGCATACCCTGCCAACTTAGGGCGAACAAAGCGATACCAAAGGGGATGATGGACGGAGCGCTAGAGCAAATCAAACACTCACCCCCAGTCTACTTATCTGGGTTTAATCCATCATCATTCTTTAGCTCACTCCACCACCCCAGTTCAGACATGGCCATATGCAAATCAGTCTGACCCTGTGCCTCATGGGAACAGTCGAGCCCGAACTGCCAAGCCATGTCTTCCCTGGTTCGGAAACAAGCATCCTGGGACCGGTTTCGGGTTCAAAACCCTCATCAGCCAGGCTATCTTGAATCCAGTGGCAAAGTGAGCAAGGGACCCACGTCTGGGCATACCCTGCCAACTTAGGGCGAACAAAGCGATACCAAAGGGGATGATGGACGGAGCGCTAGAGCAAATCAAACACTCACCCCAGTCAACTGATCTGGGTTTAATCCATCATCATTATTTAGCTCACTCCACCACCCCAGTTCAGACATGGCCATATGCAAATCAGTCTGACCCTGTGCCTCATGGGAACAGTCCAGCCCGAACTGCCAAGCCATGTCTACCCTGGACCGAAACAAGCATCCTGGGACCGGTTTTGGGTTCAAAACCCTCATCAGCCAGGCTATCTTGAATCCAGTGGCAAAGTGAGCAAGGGACCCACGTCTGGGCATACCCTGCCAACTTAGGGCTGAACAAGCGATACCAAAGGGGATGATGGACGGAGCGCTAGAGCAAATCAAACACTCACCCCCAGTCAACTGATCTGGGTTTAATCCATCATCATTCTTTAGCTCACTCCACCACCCCAGTTCAGACATGGCCATATGCAAATCAGTCTGACCCTGTGCCTCATGGGAACAGTCCAGCCCGAACTGCCAAGCCATGTCTTCCCTGGACCGGAAACAAGCATCCTGGGACCGGCTTCGGGTTCAAAACCTCATCAGCCAGGCTATCTTGAATCCAGTGGCAAAGTGAGCAAGGGACCCACGTCTGGGCATACCCTGCCAACTTAGGGCGAACAAGCGATACCAAAGGGGATGATGGACGGAGTGCTAGTGCAAATCAAACATTCACCCCAGTCAAATGATCTGGGTTTAATCCATCATCATTCTTTAGCTCACTCCACCACCCCAGTTCAGACATGGCCATATGCAAATCAGTCTGACCCTGTGCCTCATGGGAACAGTCCAGCTCGAACTGCCAAGCCATGTCTTCCCTGGACCGAAACAAGCATCCTGGGACCGGTTTCGGGTTCAAAACCCTCATCAGCCAGGCTGTCTTGAATCCAGTGGCAAAGTGAGCAAGGGACCCACGTCTGGGCATACCCTGCCAACTTAGGGCGAACAAAGCGATGCCAAAGGGGATGATGGACGGAGCGCTAGAGCAAATCAAACACTCACCCTCAGTCAACTGATCTGGGTTTAATCCATCATCATTCTTTAGCTCACTCCACCACCCCAGTCTCAGACATGGCCATATGCAAATCAGTCTGACCCTGTGCCTCATGGGAACAGTCCAGGCCGAACTGCCAAGCCATGTCTTCCCTGGACCGGAAACAAGCATCCTGGGACCGGTTTCGGGTTCAAAACCCTCATCAGCCAGGCTATCTTGAATCCAGTGGCAAAGTGAGCAAGGGACCCACGTCTGGGCATACCCTGCCAACTATATGGCCATGTCTGAACTGGGGTGGTGGAGTGAGCTAAAGAATGATGATGGGTTAAACCCAGATCAGTTGACTGGGGGTGAGTGTTTTATTTGCTCTAACGCTCCGTCCATCATCCCCTTTGGTATCGCTTTGTTCGCCCTAAGTTGGCAGGGTATGCCCAGACGTGGGTCCCTTGCTCACTTTGCCACTGGATTCAAGATAGCCTGGCTGATGAGGGTTTTGAACCCGAAACCGGTCGCCAGGATGCTTGTTTCCGGTCCAGGGAAGACATGGCTTGGCAGTTCGGGCTGGACTGTTCCCATGAGGCACAGGGTCAGACTGATTTGCATATGGCCATGTCTGAACTGGGGTGGTGGAGTGAGCTAAAGAATGATGATGGGTTAAACCCAGATCAGTTGACTGGGGGTGAGTGTTTGATTTGCTCTAACGCTCCGTCCATCATCCCCTTTGGTATCGCTTGTTCGCCCTAAGTTGGCAGGGTATGCCCAGACGTGGGTCCCTTGCTCACTTTGCCACTGGATTCAAGATAGCCTGGCTGATGAGGGTTTTGAACCCGAAACCGGTCCCAGGATGCTTGTTTCCGGTCCAGGGAAGACATGGCTTGGCAGTTCGGGCTGGACTGTTCCCATGAGGCACAGGGTCAGACTGATTTGCATATGGCCATGTCTGAACTGGGGTGGTGGAGTGAGCTAAAGAATGATGATGGGTTAAACCCAGATCAGTTGACTGGGGGTGAGTGTTTGATTTGCTCTAACGCTCCGTCCATCATCCCCTTTGGTATCGCTTTGTTCGCCCTAAGTTGGCAGGGTATGCCCAGACGTGGGTCCCTTGCTCACTTTGCCACTGGATTCAAGATAGCCTGGCTGATGAGGGTTTTGAACCCGAAACCGGTCCCAGGATGCTTGTTTCCGGTCCAGGGAAGACATGGCTTGGCAGTTCGGGCTGGACTGTTCCCATGAGACACAGGGTCAGACTGATTTGCATATGGCCATGTCTGAACTGGGGTGGTGGAGTGAGCTAAAGAATGATGATGGGTTAAACCCAGATCAGTTGACTGGGGGTGAGTGTTTGATTTGCCCTAACGCTCCGTCCATCATCCCCTTTGGTATCGCTTTGTTCGCCCTAAGTTGGCAGGGTATGCCCAGACGTGGGTCCCTTGCTCACTTTGCCACTGGATTCAAGATAGCCTGGCTGATGAGGGTTTTGAACCCGAAACCGGTCCCAGGATGCTTGTTTCCGGTCCAGGGAAGACATGGCTTGGCAGTTCGGGCTGGACTGTTCCCATGAGGCACAGGGTCAGACTGATTTGCATATGGCCATGTCTGAACTGGGGTGGTGGAGTGAGCTAAAGAATGATGATGGGTTAAACCCAGATCAGTTGACTGGGGGTGAGTGTTTGATTTGCTCTAACGCTCCGTCCATCATCCCCTTTGGTATCGCTGTGTTAAGGCAGATTGTCAGAGAAGGGTGGGGGAGGTACAATATTGTAAACTTGTGGGTGGGTGATTGTGGGAGATGGGGGGTTTGTTATCATGGTGCGTGCTGCTCAACTTTAGTGTTCTGGGGCAGTTTTTAATGTGTTTAATATTTCAAGACTATACGTTCCCACTGCTTAATAAGCCTTGCTTTATCGCTGCATTCATTTGCTTTAAAATGCACCATTTGCAATCTTTTTTAAATTTCTTTCTCAGGAGAGGGACTCTCCCTAGAGTAGACCCCAGATTTGTCCATTGAACTTGTTCACATCGCTAACTAGTGTTTTCTATTGGAAAGGGTAGAGCTAAAGCAGTCTTGCTTAGTACCCTAGCCCTCTACAGAAGTCAGACTTGTTTGGCAACCCAGAAATTCTCTGAAATAATGTATGAGATTTCTTTTATGAATGCCTAGAAGAACTGAATTTTTAGTCCATTTATCACAGAAATAGTGCTGAAAATCGCACCAAAAAGATGCCAATTTAAAAAAAAATTCTTCACGGGGGAGAACCCCCCCGAACCCCCTTATTGCCATCGGGCTCGCTCGCTGCGCTCACTCGCATACGTTGATTCGTTCTGCATACGCCTCACCAGTTTCAAATTCCACCAGCTGCCCCTGCCCTGCAGGCAAAAATACCCCCATATTCTCCTTGTTGTACCTTTCAAAACCATAACCGCAGAAGGATTGTATGGTGCCCGCTTGTGGTTGGTACTAGAAACTGTCACAAACCTGTTTCCCACCTAGACCCCCCCTGTTGCCCTATCCTTTTGTGGTGCACCCCACAATGGAGGAGGTGAGCAATAAAAACTATGGGTAGCCACCCCAAAATTACCCAGAAGGCATGCCATTCTGTGCCCCCATCACCATTCATAATGCACCCCCAAACCCCTTTTAATACTGTTCCAACAAATTCAACTGCCACCCTCCAAATCAGATAGCGTAGCGGGGAGCAGTAAAAAACAATTGGGGTTCCTCACCTTATGTAATCACACCTCATGTGGGCTAAGAAACCACTGCATGAGTACCCACATCAGGCCCTACTCTGCTCTGACACCTCTTGTCTGTCCCAGGCTCCTCTTCTCTGACCTCCTTCTTTGTCCCTGGTATTCCACCCACCTATGTACCTGTGCACTCCCCCTACACCTAAGTCCACCCACCCTACACTCCAACTCACTTAACTCCTGTTCTTGAGCCCACCCCTTGCTCTCACCAGACACATGCTACTTACCAACCACTCTGCAATCAACATTCGCCAGGCATGACTCCACTCTTACATGGCACTTGCACACACACTTTTCTTACCTTGCTGGCCCACCTCCAACTTACCTCTGCTGCGTCATCATCTGTCACCTGGTGCCGATCCCAGGATTCAAACCCTGCTTGTCTGGGTGGAAGGCAGGAACTTACCCACTGGACCACACTGGCTTCCCTTTTAGTATCTTCTCAAATCGTCCCTATATCATGGTCATCCTTTTCATGTGTAATGGAATCCACAGGCAATGACACCAGGGCCTGTATGTTGCTTATAGTTACTACTACAAGGGCTTAGAACACCAAGGAGCTATAGCTCCATGGTAAGTCTTGTGCCTCTGATGGCACAGGCTCCTACAAAACAAGGGTTCGAATCCTGCCAATGCTTTCAAAGTATACCAAGGTGGTAAATGTTCATATAGTGTTTTTATTTTCACTTCCTAAGTTTATTTCCACTTGAAAAAACAGAAGAGAAAAGTGGCCCCTCCATTTATTTTTGTGCACCCCAAAATGACAAATCTTTCCCCTCATGACCTTCTACCAACCCCCCTTTTTCTCAAGTAGGTGCAATAGAGACAAAGCCTTATCTTCCTTTATCAATGTATTCATTCTTTGTCCTTGAAATTCTGAGTATTGTAGCGCGCAAATGTGGCCTCGGGGCTTATAACTGAGCACAAGAATGCGAGGAAGGTGCTACACTGAAGGTTGGATGGTGGTGATTTTTCATTTTGGTGTGAGCCAATCTCTGAAATCAGTGGTTTGGTGCCTGTGAGGTTGGCTATGAATAAAGCTGCAGTATGAGCTATGGCTAATGAAATGATGGGTAAAGTTTGAGGCAAGTGAAACTTCCTTTATTAGGTCCAATAAGAAGCTAGAAAAGTTGTTTTCTTCAAGAGGCAGACAAGGACAGAGTCAGGCCTTTGCTTTAGCAGGTCTGAATCATGCCTGCTGCAGCAGGTGAAGGGATGGAGCATCACAGTACAGCATGGGGTTGGGCTGGGCTGGGCTGGGCTGGGCTGGGCTGGGCTGGGCTGGGCTGGGCTGGGCTGGGCTGGGCTGGGCTGGGCTGGGGCTTTAAACACCCCTTCCATCCTTTGAAGAACACCCTCGAACGCTCTGACTGCAGGCAATTTTGGACCCTGCTAAATGAGGGTGATGTCCCCATGTGCAACCTTCGAGTGGCAAAATCCTTAGCTGAAGATAGGCTGCTTTTGAATTCGGCTGAAGAGCATATGTTGGAGGATGTATCACAGCGCAAGCCGTCCACCGTCTCAGAAGAAAGTAAGCATGGGAGGACATTATTTGCATAGGACAGCCCTCTTTTCAGTCCAATTATTATGCTGCAATTGCCATGTAGCGTTACTAGAGGGCAGCAGTATGAAAATAAGAGCACACCAAGGCTTTTCTTCTGCTTGCTGACATAGCTCTTGTTCATGTTGGTCTTGAAGGGCATATGGAGTGGAGGACTGAGATGACTGAGGGAATGAGTAATGAGGAATGGCTGGCCTGTATTTGTGGAAAAGGGGGAATGTTTGGAAGGTAAACAGCAAGATGAAAGTGCCAGAGCATACATGTTTGCTGGGTGATTGAGTGAGTGTGTCACTTGTCTCTTTGAAGGGACGTGTGAGAGAGGAACAGCAGCTTCATAGTCCTCAGATGGGAGAGGAAGCAGAGATGAATATTAACCTCAAATAAAAATACTTACACCACTTCAAAGCTGACAAGTACGATATGATGCTTTGCAGGTGTAAGGATTTGCCATGTTTGGTGCATAAATATGCATGGTTAGTGAGGTTTTTCAGAGAATGTCAGTAGGGCACCCTTTGGGAGTATCCTTAAGCCAGAAATGTCAGGCACTCCTTTGGGGTTATGAGGCCAAGAAAAACATTGGGAAGCTTGCGTCATTCATCTGCAGGATAGAGAGATACTGGGGAAAAGTTACAGAGGGAGCCAGGCTGCACAACATTTGGTCACGGTTGGACAGAAATCGCAAGCAAGGATTTTTGACCACCCCTCACTGTGGGACCAGCATCCTCATACCTCTGTGTCTCTGACACCTTATTTGACCTCTGGATACCACCATCTCATTAACCCTCAAATGTTTTCTCCTGGTACCCAGCTTTGCTAGTGAGCCAACCACGCTTCAATCCTTTGAGTGAAGACAAACACCCACCCTATGTGCCCTCCATTTACATTCCGTCAGTAACCCAGCTGCTTCTGCCACTGTACATTCTCAAGTGACCGGTTGGATGCACATTGCTCAGGCATACAGGCACTTACCGCTCTGTACAGGCCCTCTCAGCACACCCAGACTACACTTATTTAAATCATGAATACATGTTCTTCCTAACAGGAAGGTTCTGGCCTTCCCTTTATGGATCATACCACACATAAGGAGGACAAATAATTTGAAGAGCACACCAAACTCTCTACAGACACTGCCAATACATGCACTGCTGCCAATTTGCATGCCATGACTATTCTCTATGACCCTTCCAACCTATTGCCACAGGTACCCTTTCCCTTCCTCATTCATCTGCTCGACTGTAACCCTTTATTTAGCAAATGTTTGTGCTCTCAGTTTTCATAGCGGGAACCCCTATACTGTCTGTTTTCAATAGAAATTTCCCAAGCGTCCCTATACCATGACGCACGGAGGGGAAGGGTGGCAGTAAATTCTTGGGGAGCCCTGCAGGCAAAAATACCCCCATATTCTCCTTGTTGTACCTTTCAAAACCATAACCGCAGAAGGATTGTATGGTGCCCCCTTGTGGTTGGTAATCAAAACTGTCACAAACCTGTTTCTCCCCTAGCCCCCTCCTGTTGCCCTATCCTTTTGTGGTGCACCCCACAATGGAGGAGGGGAGCAATAAAAACTATGGGTGGTCACCCCAAAATTACCCAGATGGCATGCCATTCTGTGCCCCCATCACCATTCATAATGCACCCCCAAACCACTTTTAATACTGCTCCAACAAATTCAACTGCCACCCCCCAAATCAGATAGCGTAGCGGGGGAGCAGTAAAAAACAATTGGGGTTCCCCACCCTATGTAATCACCCCTCATGTGGGCTAAGGAACCACTGCATGAGTGCCCACATCAGGCCCTACTCTGCTCTGACACCTCTTCCCTGTCCCAGGCTCCTCTTCCCTGACCTCCTTCTTTGTCCCTGGTATCCCACCCACCTACCCGTGCACTCACCCTACACCTATCCCTGAGTCCACCCACCCTACACTCCAACTCACTTAACTCCTGTTCTCGAGCCCACACCTTGCTCTCACCAGACACATGCTACTTACCAACCACTCTGCAATCAACATTCACCAGCCATGACTCCACTCTTACATGGCACTCACACACACACACACACACATACATTTTACCACACATACATATACATACCAAATCTCACATGTTAAGGTGCTTTTATTAAGAAACAAACTAAAAAAAACTGTATAAAATATCTTAGCTCTTCTGGAATAATGCATAATCATTTCATGTATTGTGGAGTGCCGGTGGTCAGCCAGATTTAGATAATGGTTTTGTGTAGCATATTGTGTGTTTTATTAAATATCACTATAACTGATGCATTTCAGTACCTTTGCACTATATTTTGTTGTTGCGTTCTACTTCGATCATGCCCTTGAGATGTCTTGAAAACTTTGCATTACTGCTCCAATATACCTCCGGGTCTGGTTAACACTGTATAAACCACACACACAAAAAAAATACTAGGTGGAATTGTGTAGCATACGATACATTGTTTCATTGTCAGAATATGTACCCCGTCCATGTTTGTCTGTTAAGGTGCATGCACATATCACCATCACACACAGTCACAATCACAAAGGAAACCCGCTCCGCTGTAATAAGGCATCGTAGCACACCCTGGAAGCATTCAGTGACCAGGGTGGGAACCCAATGATTAAGCATAACACCAACTAGATTGGTGAGTGAGGGTTCTTAAAAAACACCCTGTGGATTCCAAGGCACAGTTGCCACAAGGATTAGGAGAATCTAATCTTCTAATCTTTAGTCGAGTAGGTAGCGAACTCGTTCTTGTTTGTTACATTAGTGATTGTCTGGAAAGGTGGACGAGTTCCCTGTACTCTCTCTCTCTATGCTGTTTGACTATAATTCAGGTCCTGGTCCGTTCTCTTAAAACAGGTCTAGTTGCCTTCTTTAAATGTCCTGTTGTGTGGATATTGTATGGATCTACATTACCTTCTGTGTAGGTACATGCACATGTCTAAATGTGCATTCTTTAGTGCAATTGTCAGGGGCAGATTGAAAACCAAAAGCAGCCCCGATGAAAATGTTATATCCAATCCCACCCTGCAGAAGACCACAACTGCAATTAGGCCATAAGGGCATGGTTGAGTCATGGCAGAGCATTCTACTCTGAAATCTGTCTCAAATCCTGCAGCCTATTGGGAAAATGCCAGAGCTGCAGACAAGCAGGTATAGCTCTGACACTTGTACATTGTTAGGTTCCATTTACTTAAATGCAAACATACATTGGTTAGCATAAATCCACATTAGTTTTTCAGAATGTGCTTTCATTAAAAGAAATGTACAGGTCATTAAACCCAGTTCATATGTTACAGATATTCAGGCACGCAACACCCATTGGGCTTAAAGAGCTTCAGTACAGAATGAAGGATTAACGATACAGAGTTATATATACAGGCCTACTGTTACAGTGTGCAGAATGCATGGTTATGGCTAGAGGGCAGAGGGTGCACATGTGAGAGTACATGGTTATGGACACGATTAAAATTACAGAGCTAAGTGTGGAGTTATAGAAACAAGGCGTAGGGTTATAGGAAAAGTGCTATGGCTTCAGGGCACATGATTGTGGTTACAGGTCTAAGTGTGCACAGTTATGAACACAGGGTTAAGGGTGCTGGGCTAAGAATACAGAATTATGAACACAGGGTTATGAGTACAGGACTAATGGCTAAATTGTGTTGTAATAATTATATAGCACTTCATACCCCTGTGTGTCAGGCCGATGGGTAGCAGCTACATCATGAGGGAGTATTCGGTAGTCAGTGTTGTATTTGTTGTAACCCTATGTGGGAAGCGTTTAAGTGTTGTGCATGAGGGACTCGAGGGGTGCTCCTCTCTTGGGGAGCACCACTTAGTGTGGTGATGGAGAAGTTGTGAGAGACATATGTGCAAATCATTATTATAGGCTGCTATTCACCACCTCAGTAACTAAAGGGGTAGTCGGGTATTGTGTGTATTTATACCAAACAAGGAGTAATCAGAGATAATCCATTTGGGAGCATGTGCTTAGCATCAAGGGTTGGGAGTGGAAGGGAATGTGGAAGGGGTGGGATGAAAGGGAGAGGACAGTGCTTAATTTGAGCCAGTGGTTTCTGGTGCTTGGCACCAGCACTTTGGTGGCGATGTCTGTTTAAATTAGAGATAAGCATAATAAGAGTTGTTTATCAATCCAATATACATAAATAATGACTAATACCTACAGCCCAAGCTTTTCTTACTGCTTGAGGAGCCTTGAATCTGAATTATAATTCTTGCAAGCCTGCAAGTGTGATGGTTAGTAGCTGTGTTGGTACTGTCATTGGCAGCACTGGCTGGCCAGTGGGTGGTGCAAGCTGCAGTAGCCTCCTGACGAGAGCCGGGCAGTTATGTTTTTACAGATTAAGCAGTGCTCCTTTGCTTGAAGTGGTAGTGTGTTTAACCGCTGGCCTATAGGAGCGGCACGCCTGATTTTGTGTCCTTGTAAATTCCTATATGTATTGTTTCTTCTTTCGGCCCTCACATAAAGCTAATTTGTACAATGGATTTCAAAGAAGACCCACCCGTTTTTAGCTTTAGTGTGCGAGTGGCAGCACGTAAAAGGCTTTTATTTTCTGGGGCATACGTTTAATTGAATGATTTCTGCACTCCATGTCATATCAAAGAACACATGATGTGCAGACCTCTTTCTGTAGACCCAAAGAGGCGGCTCCGCCTCATCACACCCCCCAAAATATTATTGCATAGCCCCATCACCGCCACCAAAGCTTCTCAGCCGGGATTGGTAAATGTGTTCCGAGTTGGTAACTGGCTATGAAGTTTTAACATGATTTACTGAGCTAAGCGCCCGATGTCGAGATGTGTAACTTGTAGGTGACAGGTTCAGTCCTACAGGTGAATAAATGACTAACTTTTTATGTGGTACTACGAACGACAAAAATTCCAAACGCAATGAGATAAACAGAATCATGGGATGGAAATATCATTTATTTTAAATGAATATTGAGAAAAAGATGAAAATATCATTTATTTTAAGCAAAGACTGAGGAAACCCCTATATTTGAAATTCACGTGAAAGTCCGAGCCTGCCCAGGAGTGACATAAGCAGAATCCTGGGAATGGAACACTTGTGACATCACTGGCTCTCCAATGTGATGTCACGAGGTCCAGGCTATCTGAAGAGGGGAGGCCTCAGCCACAGCAGAGACAAAAGGAGAGACCACTGTTGGGAAAGAATGTTGGGTAGGATATGATCTTCTTCTTTCAGGTTCATTCCAGGATCATTTTTAAGACCAAATAGTTGGATTCTCTCAATAAATTGGACTAACCCCGTGCCTTGCCCACCCCCTTTTAAACTGAAACACATGGCATCACCCATAAAAGGGTGATGTATGATGACACGTTGAAAAGTCTCCATTGTGACACGTCCTCAATATAAAAGGCTGGTAACCAGGCAGCGGCAGCATTGCACTGAAGGACACCAGATGGAGAGGACCACTACTGGGGGTTGCAGCTGGTGACAGTGAGATGCGAAGCTGCAGGGGCTTAGCAGGCTCCAAAGGAGAAACGGGCAGGGGTGGGTCTAAGGGGACCAGGTGAGTAATGAACCAAACGAAAAGTTGACTGAAAACTGAACTTGAAACCAAACTGAAAACTAACTTGAAACTGACTTGAAATTCCAATTCCTTTCCCTTTGACTCCATTCCATTTCCTTCCATTTTCTTCCCTTTTCTGCTCTCACCTTCTATCCTTTCCCATCAACTTAGCTGCCCTTCACCTTTCTGTCTTCTCTCCCTTCCCATCCCTTGAGAACCACTTTCATTTTCCTTTACCGTCATCATCTTTATTTTCTTTCCATTTTCTTTTCTTTTCTCTTACTTTTCTTTTTCCTTTTATTTCTTTCTCCTTTTCCACTTTTCTTCTTTGTCTTATCTTTTTTCTTTTTCCTTTTCTTTTCTTCCCCCTCCATGTCTCATCGTTCCCTTGCATACCCTTCTCCCTTCCTTCCTTACCTAGCTCTTCTATCTTCTTCCCTTATTTCTGTCTCCTCTACCCTTCTCCCCCTTCCTTTCCCTTGATTCCCTTCTTCCCAACCTCTTCTATCCTCTCTCCTTCCTTCTCATCTCCTTTCTTTCATTTTCCCTTCACTCCCCTCTTCCATTCCATTCCCTTTTTCTTCCTCTTCTCTTCTTACTTCCCTATCTTCCCCCTCCTCCCCTTCCCACCATTATTTCTCTTACCACTTCCCTTACCCTCTTCTCACTTCCCATTCTCTCCCCCTCTCTCTTCCTCTTCTCTCTACGCCCCCCTTTTTTTTCCGCTAACCTCCCCTTTTATTTCCCTTCCCTCCCATCTTCTCCCCTCTCCCTTCCCTTCTCCGTTTTATCTCCCTTCCCTCTTTTCTCCCTACCTTTCACCTATACTTTCCCTTCCCATCTTCTCTCCCTTCTTCCTCATCCTTCGGCTCTCTTCTTCCCTCTTGTCTCTCTTCTTCCTTTCTCCTCTTATCTCCCTTCTTTCCTCTCCCACTTCTCCCAACCCCTGTTCTCTCCCTCCCTTCCCCTCAGCTCCCACCTTTCCCCTTCCCCATCCCATCCTTTCCCTTCCCTCTCCCTTCCGTCCTCCTCATCATCCCTCCCCTTCCCCTTCACCATTCCTTTCCCCTGGTCCCCCTCCCTTCTGCTTTCCTCTTTTTCTTATTCCCTTCCCCCGGAATCCCATCCCTCCACTTCCCCCTTCTTTCACTTCCCTCCCCTTCCCCTTCCCCTTGGATCCCTTCCCTCCCCTTATCTTCCACTTCCCTTCTCCTTTTTGCCCCTTCCCTCCCCTTTCCCTCATCTCCTTCCCTCCACTTCCCCTCTCTTCCCTCCACTTCTGCTCCTCCTTCCCTCCACTTCCCAATTCCCTCTCCTGTCCCTAATATTTGTCTTCTTTCCCTTCCCCTTGTCACTCCCTTCCCTTCCTTTCTTCTCTCCCTTCCTTCCTTTCTTTCCTCCCATCCCCACCCTTTTCCTCTCCCTTCCCTATGCTTCACCTCTCCCTTCCCTCCCCTTCCTCTACCTTCCCTTCCCCCTTCCACTCATCTCCCTTCCCTTGGTCTCCCTTCTTCTCTCTCTTCTGTTTCTTCCCCTTATCTCTGTCCACTTCCCTCCCCTTGTCTTCCTTCCCCTTCCCTTTTCCTCTTCTCTCTCTCCCGCCTCATCCCCTAGTCTTCCCTCCCTTCCCCTCTTTTCCCCTCTACGGTCTCTTTTTCCGTTTTCTCCCTACCTTCACCTTTACTTTGTCTCTCCCTTCCCTTCTACTCTCCCTCTCTCCTTCCTCTCTCCCTTTTACTCTCCCCTTCCCTTATGTTCCCATACCCCGTTTCCTCCCCTTCCCCTTCCTTCATTCTTCCCCTCTTCTCTCTCCCTTCATTTCCCCTCTCCATTCATTTTGTCTCTACATCCCCCTTTCTCTTCTGCTTCCCTCCTCTCCCCTTCTTCTTCCCCTCCCCTCTCTCTTCCTTCCATTATCTCTCCCTACCTTCCCCTCTTCTCAACTTCCCTGCTTCTCTTCCTTCCCCTCTTTTCTCTCTTCTTCCCCTTCCCTCCTCTCTCCCTTCTTCCCTTACCCTCTTCTCCAATTCCCCTCTTCTCCCCTTTCCTTCCCCTCTTCTCTCTTTCTCTCTTCTCTCCATTCCCATCATCTCTTTCTCCCTTCCCTTCTCCCATCCCTCCCTCATCTCCCCTTCTCTTCCCCTCCCCATTCCCCTCCCCTAGTCCCCCTCCACTTTCTCCCTTCCTTATGCCCCCCATTTCCTTCCCCTGGTCTGTCCTCCACTTCCTTCCTCTATTCCGTTTCCCTCCCTTCTTCTGCTCCCTTCTCTTCTTCTCTCCTTTCCCTCCCCATCCCCTTTCTTCCCTTTCTCCTCTTCTCTCCCCTTCCCCTCCTCTCACTTCCCTCCCCTTCCCCTCCTATCCCTTCCCTCCCCTTCTCTTCTGTTCTCCCTTCCCCTTTTTTCTCCAACACTCCCTTCACCTCTCCTGCGCCTCCTCTTCCCCTCTCACTTCCCTTCCTCTTTGTTCCCTTTCCCTTGTCTCTCCATTCCCTTACTCTCTTCCCTCACCTTCCATTCCCTTCCCTTCACTCCCCCTCTCTTCTCTTCACTACCCTCCCTCCCCTCCCACTCCCCTTCCCTCCCCTTTCTCTCTCCCTTCCCTCATCTCTCTCCCCTTCCTTGTTTCCTTCCCCCTTCGTCTCTTCCACCCCTTACCTCCCCTTCCCCTTGTCTCTCCTTCCACCTCTCATCTTTCTTCTCTCCCCTTCCCCCGCTCTTTCCCCTCCTCACCCTCCACTCCAGACATCTCCCTTCCCTTCCCTCCCCTCATCCTATGCTTTCTCCTCTCCTCTCCCTTCCCTCTCCTCCCCTTCTTTTCCCTTCCCTCTCCCCCTCTTCACACTCTTCCCTCCCTTTCCCTTTCTCCCTTACCTCCCCTTCCTCTCTCCCTTCTCGTCCTCTTTCCTCTTCCTTCCCCCTCCCATTCATCTCCTTTAACTCCCGTACCCTCTTCTCCCTTCCCTCCCATTCCCCTTGTCTTTCTTCTCTCTCCTTCCTCTCTTCTTCCTTACCTCCCCTTGTCTCTCATCCCCATCCCCTTCTCTCCCATCCCTCCCCTAGGCTTCCCTTTCTTCCCCTTACTCTCTTCTCCCTTCCCTCTTCTCACCCCTCCCTCCCCTTCCTCTAGTCTCCCTTCTCATCTCCCTTCCATTCTCCCTCTGTTCCCCATCTCCCTTTCCACTGCCACGTCCCTCCCTCCCCTTCGTCTCTGCCTTCTCTCTCTCTTCTCTCCCATCACCTTCATATCATCGGTCCCTTCCCTCTACTCTCCCCTCCCTCTACCTCTCTCCCTTCCCTCCTCCTTCTCTTCTCCTTTCCCTCCCCTTCCGCTATCCCTTTTCCTCTTTCCTCCCTCTTTTTCTATTCCTTCCTTTCCCCTCTTCTCTCCTCTCCCTTTCCCTCCCATCTCCCTCGCCTCCCCTTCTGATCCTCTCCCTTCCCTCCCCTTCTCCCTCATCTCCCTTCCCTCACCTTTCCATCGTCTTTCTTCCCTCATCTCTGTTCCCTCCCCTTCCCTCTCCATTCACTCCTCTTCCCCTGGCCTTTCTTCAGTCCCCTTCATCTCTCTTCACTCACCTTACCCTCTCCATTCACTCCCCTTCACCTATTCTTTCTTCTCTCTCTTTTCCATACCTTTCCATACCTTTCCCTTCTTTCCTCCTCTTCCCCTCATCTCCATTTCTTCCCCTTCCGATCTTTTCCCTTCGTGTCTCCCTTGTCTCTTCCCCTGATCTCCTTTCCCTCCACTTCCTTCCCCTCATCTCCCTCCCTTTTCTATCTCCACTCCCTTTCTATCCCTAACCTTGCCATCTTCATTCCTTTCCCCCTTCCCCTCCCCACCCTTTCTTACTCCCTTCACTCCCATCCTCTCTCTTTTCCCTTGCACTTGTCTCCCTCCCCTCTGATTCACCTTGCCTCCTTTCCCTCACCTTTCCCTCATCCGATTCACTCCCCTTCCCCTAGTCTTCCCTCCCCTTCCCCTAGTCTTCCCCTAGTTTCTCTTCCCTCCCCCTCCTTTCTATCCTTTTCTACTTCCTCACATTCCCGTCTTCTCCATTCCCTTCTGTCTATTCCCCTCATCTCCTTTCCTTTCCCTCCACTTCCTTTCCCCTCATCTCTCTATCTCCCCTCCATCTCATTGCCATCTTCATTCCCTTCCCTTCCCATTCCCCATCCTTCCTCTCTCCCTTCACTCCTATCCTCTCTCTTTCCTTCCCTCCCCTTCACCTCCCTTTCCTCTCATGTGTTCCTTCCCTCTTCCCTCCTCTTCCCCTAGTCTCCCCTCCCTTGCCCTCTTTTCCTCTCTTTTCTCCCTTCCTTTCCCTCTACTCTCCCTTCCTTCCTCTCTCCCTTTCCCTCTTCCCTCCCCTGGTTTCCTTCCCTCTCCTTCTTCTCTGACTTCCCACCCCTTCCTCTTTCCATCTCTCCTCTCCCCTCCCCTTCTTTCCTAGCTTACCTTCCCCTCCCATCTCCCTTTCCCTCCTGTCTCCCTTCCTCTTCCCCTCTCCCTTCCTTACCTTCCCCTCATGTCTCTTCCATATCCTCCCCCTTCCTTACCCTCTCCCTTCCCTCACCCTCATTTCCCTTCTACCCCCTCTCTCCCCTTTCTCGTCTTCCCTATCCCCTCAACTCCCTTTTGACCCCTCTCTCCCCTTACATCTCCTCACCTTCCCCACCCCCTTCCCCTTTCCTCATCGCTTCTCTTCATCTCTCCGACTCCTCCTATTTCCCTCATCTCCCGTACCTCCCCTTATCATCTCCCCTCCTATCCCTGGTCTCCCTTCCCCTTCACACTCGCTTCCTCTTCCCTCTGTCACTCCTTCACCACTCCCTTCCTTTCACCTCTCCTTTGCCTCCCCTTCCCCTCCTCTCTCCCTTCCCTCCACTTCCCCTCTCCCTTCCCTTGTCTCCCCTCACCCTTTGCTTCTCCTCTCCCTTCCCTCTCCTCCCCTTCCTCTCCCTTCCTTCTCCCCTCTTCATGCCCTTCCCTCTCGTTCCCCTTCTCCCTTACCCCCTTCCTCTCTCTTCACTCCTCTCTCCCTTCTCTTCCCTTCTACGTTCCTCTCCCTTCCCTCCCATTCATCTCCCTTACCTCCCTGTACCCTCTTCTCCCTTCCTCTCTTCTTCCTTGCCTCCCCTTGTCTCCCATCCCCTTCCCTTTCTCCCCATCCCTCCCCTTTGCCTCCCTTCCCTCCCCTTACTCTCTTCTCCTTTTCCTCCCCTTCTTTCCCTTACCATCTCCTCTTCTCCCCCTCCGTCCCCTTGTCTCCCTTCCCTTTTTCTCTCCCTTTCCCTCTCCCTTCCATTCCCCATCCCCCGTTTCCACTGCGATGTCCCTTCTGTACCCTTTCCCTCTGCCTTCTCTCTCTCCTCTCCCTTCACCTTAACATCATCGGTCCCTTCCCTTCCCTCTACTCTCCCCTACCTCTCCCTTCCT
The DNA here is from genome assembly GCA_963921515.1 of Calotriton arnoldi. NCBI lineage: Eukaryota > Metazoa > Chordata > Amphibia > Caudata > Salamandridae > Calotriton > Calotriton arnoldi. The sequence continues at coordinate 23,846 of CAWUFW010000285.1, forward strand.
TCCTCCTCCCTCTCCTTTCCCTCCCCTTCCTCTATCCATTTTCCACTTTTCTCCCTTACAGTTCCCTTCTCTTCCTCTCTCCCTTCCCTCCCTCTTTTCATATTCCGTCCTTTCCACTTTTCTCTCCTCTCCCTTCCCCTGCTGTCTCCCTCACCTCCCCTTCTGATCTTCTACCTTCCTTCTCTTCCCTTCCCCTTGTCTCCTTCCCCTCTCTCTTCCCTCCCCTTCCTCTCCCTTCCCTCCTCTTCCTCTCCCTTCCCTCCCCTTCCCCTCATCTCCCCTTCCCCATTTCACATCCCTTCTCTTCTTCTCTCCCTACCTCCCCTTCTCATCTCCTCTCCTTTCCCTTTCCCGTGTCTCCCTTCTTTTTCACACTCCCTTCCTCTTCTCTCCATCACTCCTTCGCCACTCCCTTTCTTTTACCCTCTCCCTTGCCTCCCCTTCCCCTCCTCCTTCACTTCCTTCCACTTTCCCTCTCCCTTCCCTTGCCTCCCCTTTCCCTCGTCTCTCCCTTCCCATTGCCTCCCTTTCCTTCCCCACTTCCTCTCCTTGCCCTTCCTCCTCTCACTTCCCTTTTCTTCTCTCCCTTCCTCTCTGCTCTCCGTTCCCTCCCTCTGTCCCTTTCCTTCTCCCTCCCTTTATGGAGAGGGAAAATGGAGAGAATGGAAGGGCAGGGGAAAGAAGGGGGCAGGTGGGGAAAGGGAAAGAAGAGGCAAAGGGAAGGGAGAGAGGAAGGAAGGGAAGGGAGAGAATAAGGAGGGGAGGGGGAGGAGGGAAAGGAGAGAAGGGAGAGGGGGAGGGAAGGGAGAGGGGGAGAGGAGGGAAGGGAGAGAAAGAGAGAGTGAAAGAGGAAGAAAGGGAGGGGGAATAGGAGGGGGGGAGAGAAGGGGACCAGAGAGAAGAGGGGAAGGGTAGGTAAAGGGTAGGGAGAGGGAAAGGGTATGGAGATGGAAAGGAGAGGGGAGAAGGGACACAGGAAGGGGAGGGAATGGAGAGGGAAAGGGGAGCAAAGGGGAATGGAGAAGAGGAGAGGGGGGATGGTAGGGAAAAGAGGTGAAGGGAAGAGGAGGGAAGGGAGGGGAAGTGGGGGGAAGGGAGACTAGGTGGAGGGAAGGGAGATGAGGGGAGAAGGAAGAAAGGGAGATGAGGAGAGAAAAGAGAAGAAGGGGAGGGGAAGAGGAAGAGGGGAAGGGGCAAAAATGAGATGAGGGAAGGGAGGAGGAAGGGAGAGAGGAAGAGGAGAAATTAGGTGAATGGGGGACAGGAGAGGGGAAGGGGATGGAAGGGAAGAAGAGGGGGAGGGAGATGGAAGGGAAAGAAGAGAGAGGGGGAAGGGAATAGAAGGGAAGGAAGGGAAGCAAGGGAAATGAAGGGAGAAGAGAAGGGGAGGAAAGAGAGGAGGGAAGGGGAGAAGAGGGAGAGGGAAGGGAGAGGAAAGGGAGAGTCAAACGGGAAGAAAGGGCGAGGGGGAAAGGGAGGGAGACAGGAAGGAGAGAAGAGGGGAAGGGATGGTAGAAGGAAGGGTGGGGAGAGGTAAAGAGAAGGGAAGGCGAGAAGGGACAGAGATAGGGGAGGGAATGGAGAGGGAAAGGGGAAAGGACAGAAGGGAAGAGCGGGGGAAGGGATGGGAGAGAAAAGAGGAAGGGAAGGGAGAGAAGAGGGGAAGGGGGAGGTGAAAGGAGAGAAGGAAGTGAGGAAGGGAGAGCAGAAGGGAAGGGGACAAGAAGGGAGAAGGGAGACGAGGAGAAGGGCAAGGAAGGGATGAAGGAAGTGGCCCTTAGGGGCCACTCGGGTTATTTACAACCACCTGCTATGCCTTCCCAAGTAATGAAGAGTTGGTCAGACAGTAGAGAATATAAGCAAGCATTTTATTAGCAATACTCTGCAGAGGAGTCCAATCTGACCTGCACCCTAAGATGTCTGCTGAGGGACTGGCTCCCCAACAGTCTGCAACACATAATCATTCCTCCAAGAACCTCCAACCACGCCCACAGTGGAAAGTTACCCGCTCAGGCCGAACGTGAACAAAGTAGGCACAGAAGGATGGGCTACCACCTGCCAGATGGGTACATACTATCAGTGTCTCAAGGTTGCCGTGCTGAGGCTCGGCATCTCCTAACGTGGGAGCAAAATTACACACAAGGATAGGAATGCGAGGGCAGAATGGCCTATTCATTAGTAAGTCAGAAACCTACCTTGAGCATGGAAGGAAATAATAGCTGAATACAGTGTTCTGCTGAGGCAAGCAATACGAATAATGAGGCCTAGTTCAGACACAGCCTAATGGGGATTGCGAAATACAAAATGGAGTCACACTTGCTAACTGAGGCTTGCGCATTACAAGGATAACTCAGTGGGTTACATAACGTGAATGCAAATGGAACGTCATTTAGCCGCACACTGCTAACCTACTAAGGCACAGAATAAGTATATAATAAGAATGGGGTTTTTCAAACCTAACAGACCCTCCTTTTAGCATGGGTGGCTAAATGCTTTATAGGCGCTATCCGGTAGGGTCTTTACAATTCTAATCAGGAGGGGAAATCTCTATTCACATGATCAATATCTTAATACTCAGAAGTGTTCAAATGCTCGCTATTAAGCAGGGAAACTATAAGAGACATGTTGACCTATAAAGTGTCTGCATCAATGCTCATCAACCCATCGATCTCTTTTTGAAGCATGATCTTAGCATTTGTATCGCATGGATATCCTTTTTCTTGGGAGTTGGTGTACTTACACAGCAGACACAACGAGCTGTGAGACTGTGTATACATGGGCATATTCTTTACGTTAGCAACACTTTTTGACTAAGGGCAGAAACCTACTTTCACGTTGTAGCTGATGGAATGTATGATGCATAGACGAGGCAACAAACATTGGGGGAAAAGGAAAGAGAGTCAACATCTGTCAGACCATTTCCTCATAGGTAAAACATAATTGTGAAAGTAAACATTATAAAGTAAGATCCAAGGAAAACTTGTTATCAAGCAAGCTATAAGTCAGCGGGACTGCAAAGTGGTGTTCTTCTTCAATAATGGAACGACCAAAAGGATACATGGTAATTGGGAGAGAAATGCAATGCAATAGAATTGATGACCAGGGAACAGGGGGATGGGCAAAACTCTTCTTTCCAGTGTCTTTCAGAGAGCCATCACTGGCAGGCTCCTATTGTTCATCTGGCGTAGGCGCTGTTGAGCACCGGCAGTGGAGCTACTCGTCTAGCTCTTTCTGGAAAAATCCTCTTCACTCAGGATATGGCACCCTCCCTCCTTGGAGGACACCCTCAACTAATCCTGTCCAGTGTCCAGGCCAGTGCTCCAATCTCTTTTTCCTACTCTATCGCTGGCACCTTAGACAGGGTACCTGCACTCTATTCTTCATCCATGAAGTCCATCCCTACTAATTCAACTTTCCCTCTGGTGCACTGTCCTTCTGTCGGGGCGCAAATTGTGCCCCAATACTCCTGGCACAGGGTGGTCAAGGAAAAATGGGGTCAGACTCAAGAGGACCAGGGGGCAGAGACTCAAACACAGGCGAGCCCACAGGCTGGGCTCAATGGGCTAGGACTCAAGCACAGGTGGACCAACAGGCTGGGGCTCCTGGATAGCCCCTCTCTCTGTTTTGTTTTTCAGTGGTACTGCCTCGTCCAGCACTTCTTTGCTCTGCAGCTCCGCCTCAATCATATTCATGAATGTTTCATAACAAGCAGCCAGGCTGTGCATCACGTCCGGGGCCCATCTTTCTATGACTGCAGGGTGTCCCGGACCTATTAGTGGGTAGAATACAGAGTTTTAATTAACTGGCAAGGATAAAACGTTATACAATTAATTGTTTTCTCTCCCAACACCAAGTAGTGGGGTAAGCCTTAATTCATTTACTAAGCTCTGAAAGAACAATCCGGACATACTTTGAATCATTGCATCTATCCATTCCTATATTATTCATCTGAAGAACCTCAAAAAGGGAATTTCAAAGCAATGGCTTGTTTGTGTTTCTTGTCTTAGCAAGCTTGTGTTCAATAAGTCATAGAGATCACGACACAGCTTCTACTTTGTGAACCTTCGCTGCTGTGCAGGTCTGCAGACACTTCTAGAATTATTTTTCCAAGGAAGCCAACATAAATATTGCATTTGTGACCATGCTCTCAAGTTATATTTGTGGCAGGAAAATTTAAAATTGCTAATTTAACAGAGATCCTGATTATATAAATAACTGACAAATTAAGCATAATGTAGCAAGTACATGAATTCTCCAGCAAAACTTGTTGTTCCAAACAAGCTCCTGTAGAGCTATGTGCTCTTCAAACTGTTTAAAACTAAAATATGTGGTGCGCAATTACCGGAGGCATACAGGCACCCTTCCTAGTATTGTGCATCATGTGCACCATACAGTACACGAACTGGGCCATGTGTCATCATAACCAGGGGAAAGACATAGGCATCTAGCAACATTCGTTTTCTTTTCTTTTTTCCTTCTGGCCTACCAATTCACCAGCTCTAGTAAGGGCTGTCAGCTCAATTACACAGGCTAACTGATAAGGGACTTGTGATGTCTCTGCGACTGTATGTAGTGTTGCGGTAACATGAGCAATAGTGGGTTTGCCACATGGGAATTTAAACAGGAGTCATCAACCTATAGTTCCCCTTAAGGATCAGATAAGGGAACATCAGTCTAGTCTACCTGTCCTTTCATCTTCTTTTCAATTCAATTCCATCAATTTACAGAAAGGAGGGGCAGTAACATGGCTGACTTCAAGGTGACAGACTTCTAATCATGTCAATTTTTCTAACCAGTACTTTTTTTTATAGCCAGTTAGACGTGCACTGGTGAGGTGCTGTGTCTCTATTTATTTATGGAGTACCATATCTATGAAATTAGTGGCTAAAGCGAGTCCAACCGATTGTCTTATGGAGGCGACCACCGTCATGACCGTTCGTAGACCGCTCAGAAGGGCTTTTGTGATAAGCGTCAAAGACAGAAAGCGCGCACGACAAACCGTCTCGTGTACTTACAACACAAAACAGCACACAACAATATATGTGCTAAGCACGGAAGCCAAAGAAAAATGCAGTTTGTTAGTTGCCCAAAAGACTTTTTCATGCACCTCATTTACTGTGTTAGTTCGCCAAGGAGCTAATCTCCTACCCCCCTTCGACAGTAGGTGACCTAAGCAGGTGACCTCCTGTCGACAATACTTACCCCTTTTAAAAAGCAGACTCCCTAGCCATTCAGAGCTAAACACAAGAACAATTTGTTAGAAATGGGAGTCTCTAGTTGGCAGAGGTAGGTACCTCTGTCCAAACAGGGACCCTTCCCTCCAGTCAGGGTAAGGGGAATACACACTTCAGATAACCCCTACTCACCCCCCTTAGTAGCTTGGCACGCGCAGACAAGCTCATCCGAAAGGCAATGTACAAAGCATTTGTACCAACACTCACAGTAACACAGTGAAGACACCACAAAAGGACACTACACCAAATGCGCATCCTCTTCCTCTGTCACAGTGAAACAAGACAATCAATCCACAAAAAGACAGAAACGCACAGAAAAGTTGGACAAGAAAATATCTGCTTCCTAAAAGTGCTGTGTTCAAACACAGACTTTAAAAACCATACTTACTAAAAGATGTATCATCAAATTCTGAGCTCATTCCTATTTTCTATCTTATCACTATGAAAGATATACTCGTAAAATGTTACAAAAATTCCCCATTCCGTCCTATCAGCAAGACAGCCCTTCAATAGTGAAAAAGGAAAATGGTATCTTTTCACCACCAGCACACGCCACACACACCAGCACACATCAGTACATATCCCACTCCTCACATACACCGTGCACCATCCAGGGGGGGGGCCTGGGCCCACCATAGGGGTGCCCTATGGACAAACTGCGCACAGGCACTGCGGTGGCAGGCCCGAGACGTCTTTTCCGGGCCACTCATGTGGATGGCACAATCAGCGCTGCAAGCCTACTAGTAGCTATTTATTTACCAGCCCTGGCACAATCAGTGCACTTTACTAGGGATCTACTAGTAAAACAAATATGCCAATCGAGGAGAACCAAGCACAATATCAATTTACACAGAAAGCACTCGCACTGTGACACTGATCAGCAGTGGCAAAATACCCAAAGCATCTAAGCTAGAAAAATGAAAACCAGCACAGCATCAAAACATAGGAGGTAGAGGCAAAAGGTCAGGGGAAACCATGCCAAGGATGCCATGTCTAACACCATGCAACTGTACTGCCCCTACAACTTTGCTGTGTCTAAAATGATGAGCAAGTAACTACCTTGTATTTTTAAACTTTTTATAGATGCCCTGTCTTTCTGCATGGTCCTAAAAGGCGCAGCCTATATCTCTTACCAGCCAATGTTATTCCAGACAAAGACCTATCATATATATTCTATAAGCAATACTGCCAAAGAATGCGCTTTAGATCAGCGACAGAAAAATATTGAGCAGCAGAAGAAGCATGATAATAGCCAGAGCAGCAGACAACTGGAGGGCCACATTTTTATTTTTCCTTTGAACTGCACACAGGTCAGTCACAAATTGTAAACACAATCGAAATAGTGGGACTATTACAATGTACCAGCCTTCTCCTCACCAACACCTTTCTCAACCAAATCCAGAATCATACACAACAAGGCTCGTGAAATCTGTAGGAATCCCAGCTTTACATCGCCTGTTGCCCACAAAGTGGCACTTCCGCAAAACTCAGGGGGAAAACAAACACTACTCTCTATTTACATTAAGGCCCATCATCAGACATTCACCTGCTGAGAGCAGTGATAATAGGATGCCAAACCCATCACATGCTCACCACAACTAGGCATTAACTGAAATGAAAAATTCACAATAAAAAAGGACCAATAATGAGAGCAAGAGAGCGCAAAACATGTGCTACAACTAATGTGTCTGAAACACCCACCAATACACGCATAGCACTGTACTATGTTAAATACATAACAGAAAGAAACAATATAGACCAATTACTTCCCAATATCTACAACCAAGTCGCTATTGCAAAAAACACAATAAAAACGAATCTGCAAATAAATAATCAAATTCCTCTTTTAAGACACAAATCCTGTCCACTAAAATCTAAATAACACCTTCACTCTCTCATCTTTCCTCTGACAGCAACAACCAGAACAGCCTGAACATCACAGCAGGAATAGAAACAGCAGAAAGAAAAGAACAGCTGAATGTTTAAAGCAATAAAATCAGAGGGATATTTGCAAATTGACATTTCTGAAAACAATGCTACGGCTGTCTCCTGCTGGGCCCCTCTAAACTGTACATACTCATCTATGCTTTACCTTTCTCTAATGAACCTATTAATGCTGCAACTTCCTCTAAAACTTATTGTAATTTCTCCTTTTAAAACTCCAACTCCAACAGCTTTGATATTGCACCTTTATTTCTGCTTGTGAAACAACGCATTTTAACTCACTTTTCATTCCCTGCAAACAATTTTTCTGAGCAAACCCTCTCTGTACCATCATATTTCTTTTTCTTAAACTCTTTCTACTTCATTCCTTGTCCAGCACTACAGTACCCTTCATCCTTCAGAATACCATCTATTAACTTTCTTTGAAAACAAACCAATATTTACTGTACGTGCATCCTAATGTGATCAGAGAACATTAATCCAATACCCAACTGAGTCACAAAGAATCTCATGCCACCGGCTCCAGGATATTCTATCCCACAGTGTTGTGGAAACTCTAGATACACACTTTCACAAAACTCATAAACCAATTCTTTTAGCTCCTGTGTTGTTCTTTTAATCTGTACCCAATTAACATCTTTTGCTGGCACTCTGCCCTTCAGGAAAGTCTGGCTCCGCGCTGTGCATATCTGCCTGTCTGTGTCAGGAGCTGGGCATGGCCCCCACCTTCCTTTCTGGCTTCACAGAACTCTCTCCCCAGCATCTCACTTCTCTTGTCTGCTGCTCTGAGTCTCTCTGCTCGATGAGCCCCCTCCTTGGGAATTCCTTCCTTATCTCACCGAAGGCCATAGCAAGCCTGCCACACACTGAATTCACAAGCTATGTTTTTCAACTTTGAAAATCCTTTTATTCAGCATAAAGACACTGCCTGGAGTGCTTGAAACACTTTTTCCAAATTAAATACACGTTCTATTGTGGGCAAATCCAAATGAAACACACCCACTCAAATGTTATGTTATGTTAGCCGGTATTTATAAAGCGCACGGCTACTCCAGGGAGTGTCCTGGCGCTAAGCATGAACCCGACAACACAGAGCAACGTACGCCACCACGGGATCTACTGTTTAAAAAGCCACGTTTTTAGTTGTCTCCTAAAAGTGAGGAGATCCTGGACCTGTCTAAGAGAGATGGGCAGGCCATTCCAAAGTCGTGCCGCCACCACTTGAAAATATCTGCCTCCAATCCGGGAGAGCCGTATCCTAGGGGTAATGGTCAGAAACTTGGCAGAAGACCTTAGGGTTCGGCGTGGAGTATAGTGCTGGAATCTTTCCCCAAGATACGGGGCACCTATTTTGTGGAAGGCTTTAAAAACCAGCACTAACGCTTTAAAATAAATCCTCTTCCGTACCGGAAGCCAGTGTAGGGAGGACAGAAGAGGGGTTGTATGTGTTCTCGGCCCAGCCAAGAGAATGACTCTTGCCGCCACATTCTGGATCACCTGTAGGCGGCCAAGTAGGTAATCGGGAAGGCCAAGGTACAAGGCATTTACGTAATCCAGTCTTGATGCCACCAGGGCCTGGACTACCGTCTTCCTGTGAGAGACTGGAAGCAGGGGAGAAAGTTCCTTAGCATTCGCAGTATTCCAAAACAGGTCCCGGCCACTGATTGAATCTGCGCCTTCATTGAAAGAGAGTCGTCAAATTTGACTCCAAGATTTTTCACGACGTTGACCGACGTAGTGGGAGGGGATATGTCTTGCGGCCACCAATTGTGCCATGTTGCACAGGGATGGGAGCCAAAGAACATGATCTCTGACTTTTCGGAGTTGCACTTCAGTTGATTTTGCCTAAGCCAAGAGAACACCTCAGACAGACAGGTGTTAATCCCATTACCATTAAACTCAGTGCCCTTCTCACAAGTAAACAGCAATTGTGTGTCATCAGTATATGACACTATTTTCGCCCCGTGTTTCTCGGCTAGAAGCGCTAGAGGGGCCATATATAAGTTGAACAACGTTCAATCAATCATAGATCATAGATTAACTTCTGAGCAGTGCACCGAATTTCTACGTGCCAATTTTCAGAATGCAGTTCGTGTCTGAAGCTGGAAAGCTCTAAGTACCGACACTGCTCCCTTTTTCCCTTTCCAGAACTCCTGTCCCCCTTACATGGAGAGACCGAACACATTCAGCGCTACTGAATTACGAGCGTGTATTTCACCTCTCCTAATGCACCTTTAGAATGCTTGTCTGTTCAGCATAAATATACATTACCTTGAATCGTCACCACACTGTTTTCAATTTAAATGCACATCCCTTCCTTACATTTTTCTCATGTTGTACTCTTCCTATGTCAAAACAAATGTACATTCTTGCTAGTATTTCTGATCAAACCAGATTTTTATTTATTTATTATTTTTTCCATTCTTCAAAATTTAAAGTGTCGTCAGGAGGCGCCAGCTAACCTCCTTCCAATGGGCATCTGCAGAGCACAATGACAACAAGAGACCAAATTAAGCTCATTCCAGACATTTTCAAGAAGGGGCCACACTCATCATTTTGCCTGGCAAAGGAATTGCAAGTACTTTTCCCAAAGACGGTCCTTAGGCCGTGTCAAACAAAAACCCCACACAACACAGCTTGCTGAGGAAAGGCATCCTTACCTCCACATGAAGAGCACAGTCGCTACTCACTCAAACAAGCATTTCAAAAGCACCACCAACGACATCGGTCCACAAACCTCATAGCACCCAAACACAACAATCAAACCACAAGTCAGCCCGGAGACTGCATCAGAACAAGACAGTCCAAAGACTGCACCAAGACTGCACCAAGACAAGAAGACAGGCTCTAGCCCCAGACCTTTTCAAGAGTAGACCAAATTTCCAGTCGGCCTGGCAGATTGTTCACAAACAGTCCCAGGCCTTTTCAAGAATAGACCAAATTTCCAGTTGGCCTGGTAGACTGTTCACAAACACTCTGTGTCTTTTAAAGGGTCCGCAAACCCACCAAGCTCAAACCAAGACAGCCCGAAGACCGTACCAAGACACAGCCCGTTGGCTCATGCCGTTCAAGCAAGGCAGTGCGAAAACTGCACCAAGACAGTCCGGAGACTGTACCAAGACACAGCCCATAGGCTCGTGCCCTTCAAGAATGGCCCCATTTTTCCAAGAATCGAATCCCTCACCTGGTGCACTCAGGTTAAGCAAGGTTATTCTCCACTGCCGACTCTTTGGACCAAACGGTCAAATCCAAGGTTTTGCCTTCTCAGGACCCCAGCCGGTGACCACTAGACGAGGAGTCGCCGAATCAGACGGGCGGGGCAGCCAAGAGAACCGGGCTCTTATCATGTGGGGATCCCCGATCCGCCCGACCGATGGGACGCACCCCCGACCCTGCAATCCGATTACGGGCGAGTCGGATCACCTTGCGGGGTCCCTGTTCGGGCGCCAACTGAAGGAAGTGGCCCTTAGGGGACACTCGGGTTATTTACAACCACCTGATATGCCTTCCCAAGAGTCGGTCAGACAGTAGAGAATATAAGCAAGCATTTTATTAGCAATACTCTGCAGAGGAGTCCAATCTGACCTGCACCCTAAGATGTCTGCCGAGGGACTGGCTCCCCAACAGTCTGCAACACATAATCATTCCTCCAAGAATCTCCAACCACGCCCACAGTGGAAAGTTGCCGGCTCAGGCCAAATGTGAACAAAGCAGGCACAGCAGGATGGGCTACCACCTGCCAGATGGGTACATACTATCAGTGTCTCAAGGTTGCCGTGCTGAGGCTCGGCGTCTCCTAACGTGGGAGCAAAGTTACACACAAGGATAGGAATGCAAGGGCAGGATGGCCTATTCATTAGTAAGTCAGAATCCAACCTTGAGCAGGGAAGGAAATAATAGCTGAATACAGTGTTCTGCTGAGGCAAGCAATACGAATAATGAGGCCTAGTTCAGACACAGCCTAATGGGGATTGCGAAATACAAAATGGAGTCACACTTGCTAACTGAGGCTTGCGCATTACAAGGATAACTCAGTGGGTTACATAACGTGAATGCAAATGGAACGTCATTTAGCCGCACACTGCTAACCTACAATGGCACGGAATAAGTATATAATAAGAATGGGGTTTTTCAAACCTAACAGGGAGATGAGGGAAAGAGTAAGCGAGAGGAGAGAAGAAGGGGAAGGGATGGGACATGAGGGTAACAGAAAATAAGGGAGAGAAGAGAAAAGGAAGGGACACAGGGAAGGGAGATGAGGGGAAGGGGAAGAAAGGGAGAGGGAAATGTGGGAGAGAGTGGGCAGATGGGTGATGAGGAAGGGGAAGGGGAAGGAACTGAGATGAGGGAAGGGAGAAGAGGAGGGGAAGGAAGGAAGGAAGAGAAGAGGGGAAGAGAGGGAGGGGAAAGAAGGGCAGGAAAAAAAGAACGGGAGACAGGTTAGACAGGGAAATAGGAAGGAAAAGAAGAGGGAAAAGTAAGGGATAGGGAGAGAGGAAGGGTAGGGAATGGAACATGAGGGGAGGGGGAGAAACGGGAGGTGAGGAAGGGGAAGGAGAAGGACAAGGAGACTAGAGTGAAAGGGAGAACAAGGTAAATGTGAAGAAAGTGAGAGAAGAGGGAAAGTGAAGAGAGAGTGAAAGAGCGAAGGGAAAGAAGGGGAGACTAGGGAAGGGGATGGAGGGAAGAGGAGAGGGAAAGGGAATAGAGGGTAAGGGGAGGGAAGGAAGACCAGGGCATGGGGGGAAGGGAGATGAGAGATGGGAAAGGGAGGGAAAGAAGATTGCAAAGGGAGGGAAGGGTGATGGAAAAGGGAAGGGAGATGAGGGAAGGGGAGGGGGCGGAAAGCGGTGGGAACAAAAGAAGATGAGGGGAAAAGGAATAAAACAGAGAAGAGGAGGCAAGGGTAAGTGGGGGAAGGGAGAGGGTAAAAGGAATGAAGGGATAGAAGGGAGGGATAGAGGAAGAGGAGGAATGGGAGAGGGTAAAAGGAGGGAAGGTAAAGGGGGAGGGGAGGGGAGGGAAGAGAGATGATGGGAAAGGAGATGAGGGAGGTGAAGGTGAGGGGAGGCAAGGGGAAAGGGACAGATGGAACTGAGGATAAAAGGAGTGAAGGGACAGGGGAAGAGGAAGGGGGAGATGAAGGGGAGTGAAGGGGAAGGGAAGTGGGGGAAGAAAGGAAGAAGCAGGGAAGGGGAGGAAAGGGGGAAGGGAAGGGAAAGAAGATTGTAAGGAGAGGAAAGGGGAGGCGATGAGGGAAAGGTAAGGGGAAGGGAGGGGAATGAGTGACTGGGAGGGGACGGAAAGGAGAAGGGAAGGAAAGGGAGATGAGGGGAAAGGGAAAAAAGAGGGGAAGGGTATAAGAGGGTAAGTGGAGGGAAGGGAGATGGTAAAGGGAGGGAAGGGATAGAGGAAAGAGGGATAGTGGAAGACGAGGGAAAGGAAAGAGGGAGGGGAGGTGAGAAAGAGGGTAAGAGGGGGGAAGGGATAGAAGAAGGGGAGGGGTTTCCAGGCCTGTAAGGACTTTGTTCACCAACCTTTGGAATGTGGCAGGTGCATTCTTCAAACCAAAGGGCTTCACAATAAATTGATAATGCCCACTAGGGGTTGAAAATGCTGTTTTTGGTTTGGCATCCTCAGCTATTCTGATTTGCCAATATCCAGCAGTGAGGTCAAATGTGCTCATGAACTTGGCTGAGGCCAAAGTGTCAATGAGTTCATCTGCCCTAGGAATAGGGTGAGCATCAGTCCTAGTGACTGCATTGAGCCCCCTGTAGTCCACACACAACCTCATTACTCTTTTATCACCCTGGGTATGAGGTTTGGGTACCAGGACCACTGGACTAGCCCAAGGGCTATCTGAGGGTTCAATTACTCCCAATTCCAGCATCTTTTGGACCTCAGTCCTGATGCAATCTCTGACATGGTCAGGCTGCCTTTAAATCTTATTTTTAACAGGTAGACTCTCACCTGTGTCCACTTCATGGGTACACCAGGTGGTCTGACTAGGAGTCAAAGAAAACATGTGCCTGTATTGATTGAGGACCTTCCTGCAATCAATCTGCTGTTGCTCAGTGAGGCTGCCTGCCAAGGCTACACCATCAACTGAGCCATCATCAGGGTTCTGTGAGAGGAGGTCAGGGAGTGGGCCACTGTCTTCCTCCTGTCCCTCATCAGTAGCCATGAGCAAGCCCATGTCTGCCCTGTCCATATAGGGTTTGAGCCTGTTTACATGGAGTACCCTGTGGGGACTCCTGGGAGTTCCAAGGTCCACCAAGTAAATGACCTCTCCCTTCTGCTCAAGAATAGTATGGGGTCCACTCCACTTGTCTTGGAGAGCTGCTGGGGCCACAGGCTCCATCACCCATACTTTCTGTCCTGGCTGATAAACAGTCAGTACAGTCTTTTGGTCATGCCAAGCTTTTTGCAATTCTTGACTTGCCTCAAGGTTTTTGCCGGCCTTCTTCATGGACTCAGCCATCCTGGAGTGGAGACCAAGTACATAGTCCACTATGTCTTGCTTGGGAGGTTTGAGAGGTAACTCCCATCCCCCTTTCAACAAACACAACGGACCCCTAACTGGATGCCCAAACAAAAGTTCAAAAGGGCTGTAGCCAACCCACTTTTGTGGGACCTCTCTGTAGGCAAAAAGAAGGCAGGGCAACAGAACATCCCATTTTCACCTAAGCTTTTCTGGGAGGCCCATGATCATGCCCTTTAGGGTTTTGTTGAATCTTTCAACCAACCCATTGCATTGTGGGTGATAGGGTGTGGTGAATTTGTAATTCACTCCACACTCCTTCCACATTTCAGTGATATAACTAGACATGAAGTTTGTAACTCTGTCAGTTAAGACCTCCTTAGGGAAACCCACTCTGGAAACAAAAATCCCGGAAGGAAAAGGAAGATGGCGGATTGACTCCTCCGCTGGTTAGATGTCTCAGCCGCCTCTCCCTGGAACCCCTCTGCCCCTTTGCCGCTATGATTATTAGCGCAGCATTTTGGCTTTCTAGAGCCGTATACTTAAAGCAATACCTAAAATCAACATAAAACCAATATAATTATCTACGGAGGAAAAAAAGACTGCTGGTCCCGGCATATGACGGAGGATCTCACCTGTTGTAACTGTGCTTGCTTTCCCACTCGTTCTGGATGAGCCTGTATACGAGGCTTATGCTCGTTGTGAAACGCAGCTGTGTAGCGAGGTGGTTTCTCGTTGGGACTCTTCCCCTGATTTCTCCGTGGCTGCTTCGGGGAAAAGGGAGAAAGCAGCGTTCCTGTGACGGGCGCTCCATTCACTACTTCTCGTCGCTGCTGCAGTGGTGGTGGAGGCTGTACAGGTCACCTAGCGGCGATTGAAGACGAGAGGGGTTGTGACTGTGGGACAGCACCGCCGTGGACTTTGTTGGAGGTGAGAGCGATGGCCCCCCCGCGTAATGCTCGGAGGCAACGTGCTGAGATGCAAGCTGCAGCAGAGGGGACCCCGGAGACCTCAGATCCTACAAAGGTGCAGGCAACGGACCCTCTGGGTTCTGGTGAAGCAGGGGTTAGTAGCTGTAATATTACTCCTATTGACTCACAGGTGGGGAAGCCGATTTTGAAACTGCTATACTCAGGTAGAGCTACAGCCTTACTTCATTCCTGTGGCTCAGAGACTTCCATCCCTGGCTTTGTAATGGCTGATATGCTGAATGCAGCAGTGCAAGACGAGTTGGGGGGCACTGAAGATGCTACTTCCCCATGGAGACTTTCTGGCGGGGGGATTATTTCAACGGCCCCTAGGGGTGAGGCACCTTTGAGAACTAATGCTGCAGAGGCATTGCAGAAAGAAATTGTCTCTCTCCCTCTCTCAGGCATCTTCGCTTCTGTTTCCAACGAGCCTTTAATTGAGAACGCTTCAGATGAATGTTTAGCTTCTCTGCCCCACAATCCTTCCGAATCTGAAGGCATCTGTGATACTAGCAGCAGCGGCAATGCCAATTGCAACGGCAATGGCAGCGAAGGAAACGAAGCCTGCTCTAGACCTAACATACTTCAGGAGGGGGGAGCAGAAAAAGTAAAAGTGAAAGTGAAAGGCTCTAACCCTGTGCGGTCTGGTAAAGGCGGCCGAGGCAGGGGGAGCGCTGCAGCTACCAAGACACAGGTCTCAGAGGTACTGGGACGGCTTAAAGGTGCATCAAATATGGCGAAGATTGGGTCTGGCGCTAGCCCATTGCGGAAATGGGTTTCTTCAAAAGGCGAAGTTAGATCTATTGTATCAAGATTATCCAATTCAGGGGGTCTGGAGGTACCCTGATGGACAATGTCATCAATACTTCGCAGAACTCTAATTTAGTTACTGGAGCTCCCGTACCAATTACCTCCTCTGCTGCTTTATCTGTGACGGCTATTTCAAACATTTCTGTAGGAGACGCACAAGTTTTGAGTCCTCAACTTGGTGGCGTGGATGGATTCATCTCTGAGTCAATAAATGCGGAAGCTGTCCTCACTGCAGGGCAGGTATTGTCTCTAACTGCTGAACAACCTTTAACATTTAACGCTCCTGTTCCTTGTGCTGAACCGGCAAATATGGCTGAAACTACTGGACACATATATGAATATCCAGACTGCACAAATGATGGTGTAGAACTTCCCTTCTCTAAAATTATGCAGGCACTTGCCATTCAAAGGGCAGAAGCACAAGCGCACTATCAACAGGCTAAGGCTGATAGTTCTGACATTAAACAAGCACTAATTGAAGTTACGGCTAAGGTCTCCCATTTAACCTCGGAAGTCAGTGATCTACAACACCGGGTGGCAGCTGCCGAAGAGGTTAACACCCAAACTGTTAATCTGGTTAAAACCCACGATTCACAGATGACTCAGATACAATTTAAAATCGAAGACCTTGAAAACAGGCAGCGACGCCAGAACCTTAGAATGTTTGGGATTCCCGAAGGGAGAGAAGGTTCTGATCCACGGGCATTTATTGTTAGTTTACTACAAAAGGCATTTCCTGATCTACATGACTGGGATTTGGATACACAAGTTCAGAGGGCACATAGACTGCCACAGTTTTTGCCGCAGGGGAATAGAGCTAGAACTAACTTTGCCAGACCTTTTCTTGTATTCATTGGTAATTTTTTGCTTCGGCAGGCAATATTTTTCAAGGCTAGGCCTTCAGCCCCTGTTGTGGTAGATTCTATGTCAATTTTTGTACGATCCGATCTTTGTAAATCTACTATGGACAGGAGGTGGCAGCTTCGTCAAATGATGGATCCGCTTAAAGCTATTTGCACACAGGTTTTTTTACAAGAGCCTGCGCGCCTAAAGGTCATTAAGGATGGCTGTACTCACTTTTTTTTTAATGATCAGGAGGCTAAGAAGGCGCTTTGTAAGTGGCAACCCAGCTCTAAAGTTTGATTTGTATAAATACTTGATGTTTGAATAGCAATAGGGCAAACTTATATTTAACTAACTACTTCTCATACTTTTTGCCTTTGGTATTGGCCTCACTCTATCTGTTTTGGGGGTTTTGCTCTAATTTATGGCTCTTTTTGGTTATTACATCTTTGACCTAATGTTTTTTTTTACTAGGTGCGTAGTGGCTGGTTCAGGGGGACTCCGGGATGGGGTGGTTGGGCATCTTCCATATGCTGTCAGTTTATGACAGTTAGAAGGGGGTGATTCCTTTTCCAGGACACATGGCGGGGGGGTTTGTAGCTGTGGGTGGGGCGGTCAGGGGGAGTAGGGTGGGTGGGGTGGGGGTGGGATTAAAGGGCCACGGTGTAGATAAAAAGCACAGAAGGAATTGGAAAAAAGGAGCGAGAATTTGTTTACTGATAAAGTACTTTATTTATTTTTTGGTTTCTTGCTGTGGATAGATACTGATTTGCTTTTGGTTAACTTGCATAATGTCTGGGGTTAAATTTATGAGCTGGAACATTTCTGGGCTTAACCAAGCCGTGAAGAGGCGGCTGGTAGCCGAAGAACTTAAGGTATTTAAACCGCATATAGTGGGTCTTGCGGAAACGCATCTGGCTTTTAAGGACAGGGCTCTCTTTAAGCAACTTGGTTTTGATCTGATTGTTTGCTCGTCGCAGCAAGCTTCGATTCGTGGGGTCGCCTTGTTGAAATCCAAACATATCACTGCCATGGTTTTACGTACACAGGCCGATCCTAGGGGAAGATGGGCGATTGCCCAGCTCCTAATTTCAGGACATAAGGTGACTGTCTGTATTGTTTACGGCCCCAATGATGATTGCCCTGAGGTTATTTCTTTCTTATGCTCAGAATTACTGGAGTGGGCCGGGAATCTCATTGTAATGGGCGACTTTAACTGCATCTTAGATAAGCAAATTGACACTACAAACACCACAGGGAGACCCCGTATGGTTAAGGTGAGGGCGGCTATTTTAGATTTATTACACATACATCGACTGGAGGACGTCTGGAGAAAACTTTTTCCGTCACATCCAGGGTACACTTATTTCTCACATCCTCACAAACAATATTCAAGAATAGACATGTTTTTTGTTAATTACGATTTAGTGGACAAATCTTCTATGGTGGTGTGTCCAAAGATAACGTCGGATCACAATCCCATATTACTTACAGCTTACTTTTCTTCAATAGAGAAGCAACAAACTAGGGATTTTCATTTCCCAGACATCTTCTAAGTAATCCCAATTTCATAATTTATATGCAAATAACGCTGAAGGATTATATTAAAAATAATTTACATACTGCATCTTTGGCTATAGTTTGGGATTGTTTAAAAGCATATGCGAGAGGGGCTACACTTCAATATATTGTTAAACAGAACCGGATCAATATAAGTCAAGAAGAAAACGAGCACCGTCAATGTTTGGATTTAGAGCAACAACATGCTCGAGCAATTGCTTTGAAGGATGCTGGTGAAGTTTTAATTTACTTGCAGCTTATTAATTCGAGGGCTAAGCTTAGTAGAAGGCTAAAGGATAAAGCTGCAAGTAACTTTCTAAAATATAAGACAAAACAGTATGAGTATAGCGAACGGGTGGGACGGGTGTTGGCCTATCAGCTTGCTGATCAGAGGTCTGGGTCTCATATTAAACATATTAAAGGGTCTGACGGCTGTATTTATTCTAAAACTCAGGATATTTTGGAGCAATTTAGGATATTTTATGTAAACTTGTATAGGGGGCCGGCTAGTTTCGACCAGCAAGCTGCTGTAGATTATATTCAAGAAAGTGAACTGCCAGCTTTGGATTCATCTCAAAGTGCGGTGTTGGATAGAGAGGCCGATTTGTTAGAGATTAACACAGCAATTAGCGCACTGCCTTCTGGTAAGGCGGTTGGAGAGGATACTATCCCGCTAGAGTTCTATAAAGATTTTAGGAATATTCTGTCGCCTGTCTTACTTGAAGTAGTTAATTTAATACTACAAGGTGGGGACGCACCTCCCTCTTCGAATGTAACAAATATTATCGTTTTTCCTAAAAGGGGAAATCAGTTGAGGACATCAGTTCGTATCGTCCGATTTCTTTGATTAATGCGGATGCAAAAATCTTTTCTAAGCTTCTGGCTTCACGACTTGCCCCCTTGATCCATTTTCTAGTATCTGAACAACAGCATGGCTTCGTCCCAGGTAGGGATACTGCAGCACATATAAATACTGCAATTGCTGCATTCGATGTTGCCGACCATCTGGATCAACGGATTGGGATGTTGATGTTGGACGCCGAGAAGGCCTTCGACCGAGTAGCCTGGGGGTCTCTATGGGAAACCATGGGGTCCCTGGGTCTCGGCCGGAGGTTTATCTCGGTGGTACAGAGGTTATACTTCAACCCAACTGCAGCCATTAGGATTAATGGCTCGGTATCCACCCATTTTAGGATTCAGAGAGGTACTAGGCAGGGGTGCCCATTATCCCCTTTATTATTTGCTCTTTATATCGAGCCTTTTATTAGGCACCTGCTTCATAACGATTCTATTCCTTCAGTTTTTTTTAACGGTATGTCTCTGAAATTAACAGCGTATGCTGATGACATTGCAATCTTCTCCACTAGACCTCTGGTGGCGATGACAGCTATAACTCAAGAGGCATTTTCTTTTGGTTCTTTTTCCGGTTATAAGCTTAATATAAATAAGACCCAGTCAATTCTAAATTTTACACCCGTATCCGCTCCGCCCTCACTGGGTATTACCAGAACAGCTACTTATTTAGGAGTTTGCCTCAGCTGCTGTACGGGCGATCTTATCGCATTGAATTATGAGCCAATGCTTAAAAAGGTCGCTGCTGATCTACGTCGGTGGAATGAATTACCCCTCACCATTATTGGTAGATGTAACGTAGTTAAAATGAATATACTACCAAAGTTTTTATATTTGTTTTGCACCATACCCCTTAGAGTTCCTTTATCTTTTTTTAAGCGGCTGGATAGTGTCATTGGTAGTTATATCTGGGGGTATCGTCGGGCAAGGAGAGCCCTAAGGTACATTAAGCTAACCTATGAACATGGTGGTTTTAAACTTCCAGATTTTAAAGCTTACTTTTGGGCTGCTTTTGTGAATCGGATCCAGTGTTTACTTAAGGGATCTGAGGTAGAGAAACCCTGGTTTGCGTATCAACTAGCCTGTGGTCCCGCTACGGGGTTTAAGTTACAAGAAATGACCGACCCGAATTACTTTAAAAGAGTGCGATTTAAGATTATCAGACATATTACTCTCATTTGGCAAGATATTAGGAAAACTTATAATCTACCTGATTTGCATGAATTTGTCACTTTATGGGGCAACCCGGGTCTACCTGGCATATTTTCGGACTCTGTGGGGAAAATGTGGCAACAGCGTGGTATAATACATCTTGGGCAGCTATATGATGAGCATGGTTTTAGGTCCTTTTTATCCCTTCAAAATGAATACGGGATAACTCATAAATCATTTTTTAAATATTTGCAAATTCGGAATTTCTTTCTTCAAGGGAAAGGGTTGTTAATTCTGCCCCGCACAACAGAAGTTCTACGGGCTATCTATACGATTTCAGGGCGGGGGTGCATAGGGAAAGTGTACCAAAGATTTTTAGCCGCTGCGGCTGATGACGGCTTACAGATTGTAGCTAAACTTAATCAGACTTTTGTTGTGGATATTACTTTGGAGGAGGTTTTGGAATCATTGGCCTTAATCAACACCGCGGTTACCTCAATCAATTTGAAACTGCAACACTATCGCGTTATGTTTATGTTGTATTATACTCCCAGGGTTATCTCAAAATGGGTTGGGTCCCATGGTTCATCTAAGACACATTGTCCCAAATGTAATGAATTCGCTGCTGATCTGCGACATATGTTTGTTACGTGCCCAAATTTAAGTATTTTTTGGTGCAAGATCACTCTAGAGTTGAGCAATCTTTTTGGGAAGGATACTCAACTTACAGAAAAGGAAATTTTATTGGGGACAGTTTCAGATTCGGGCAATGGATCCAAATATTTAGTTTCAATTTTTATTGCTTGTGCCCGATTGTGTATTGCCAGGGTTTGGATTGAAACAAGGAGTCCCAAAATATCAGAATTTTGGTTGTTATTGAGGGGGGTCTATGAAATGGAATTCGCTTTAGCAAAGTCCAGGGGCCGACCCTCACTGGTTAAATTTGAGAGGGTTTGGTCTAGCCTGCGGTGGGACTAGCTGATCTTGCAGCATTACCGTTTTATCATTGTTTTGCTAAATTCAAAGTGAATTTTGTGTTTGTATCTATATGTAAAAGTCTCGACCTTGGTATTTTTTTATTTTATTTTTTTATATTCTATTTTATGCCTTTCTCTGTGTTTTATTTCAGACAATGGTTTGTGACTTAATTTTGTGGCTAATAAAATAAAAAAAATAAAAAATTTAAAAAAGGAAAAAAAATCCCAGTAGGGCCCTGGCCACCACAGGAGCTGTGGGGGTTCTAAGGGGTATAGCCTCTGGATACCTAGTGGCATGGTCCACCACCACTAGAATATAACTGTGCCCAGATGCAGTTGGAGGGTTCATGGGACCAATTATGTCAATCCCAACCCTCTCTAAGGGAACCCCCACCACAGGTAGTGGTATTAGGGGGGCCTTTGTGGGACCACCTGACTTACCACTGGCTTGACAGGTGGTACAGGAGCGACAAAACTCCTTGGTGTCCTCTGACATATGAGGCCAGTGAAAGTGAGGGACAAGCCTGTCCCAAGTCTTGCTTTGGCCTGGGTGTCCTGCTAGGGGAATGTCATGTGCCAAGGTGAGTAGGAAGCCCTAAACTTCAGAGGAATGACCAACCTCCTGGTGGCACCAGGCTTGGGGTCTCTACCCTCTGAGTAAAGGAGTCCCTCATCCCAATAGATCCTGTGGGATCCACTGACACTCCCAGCAGCTTGCTGTCTGAGGGGTTCAAGAGAGGGGCTGGTTTGCGTCTCCTGGCTCAGTTCTGCCCTGGAAGGGCCCCCTGTCCCCAAGAACTCAACCTGATCAGGTTCCAGTTCATCTGAGACAGTTCCTTCACAGGGACTGGGATCATCTCCCTCGAGAGATTGATCCTCTCTCTGAGCCTGGGGGGAAGACACAGCCTTACCCCTCCTGCTCCTTCTCTTGGAAGGCACCTGGTCCCTTTTTTCAGAATCCAGGGCCTGTTCAGTAGACATCAGTTTGGCCTGTGACCTGGTCACAGCAAACACATCTGCAGAGATGCCCAGCATTGCTGCATGAGTCCTTAATTCCACTTCAGCCCAGGCTGAAGATTCCAAATCATTGCCCAATGAGCATTCCACTGGAATGTCTGAGCTAACCACAACTTTCTTTGGGCCAGTTATCCCTCCCCGGCTGAAATTAACAAATGCCAAGGAATGATCTGACCTGACATCGTTAGCATTGGTTACTTGGTACATCTCACCAAGTATGATCTGTTCAGGGTCCACAAGATCTTTTGTCACCGTAGTTACACTTGCACCTGTGTCCCTGTATGCCATGGCCTCCTTACCATTAATCAAAGGCTGTTGTCTGTATTTGCCCAGGTTACTGGGACTGACAAATAAGGTGGCAATATCCATGCCACCATCACAGACAAGTACAGCCTGAGCTGGAGTTCTGACTAGGCCAAAACCCATCTCAGAGCCCAAGGTTAACCCTACTATTCCCTTGTTCTCTGTACCACCACTTGAAACTGTACTAGGGGGAGCAGTTGCCTTAGGGGCAGTGGTGGTTGGAGTTGAATCCTTGGCCTTTGGACAATTGGCATCTTTTGTCCAATGGGGATTTTCTTTACATAAGTAACACCAAGGTTTCTTTTTGCCTTTCCCTTTGTTGGATTGTGACTCCCCCCCAGATGTAGGTTTTTGGGGCCCTGATGAAGACTTGTCATCTTTACCTTTGCCCCCCCCCCTTATCTGAAGTTTTAGCATCTTGCTTCTTTTGGTCACCACCATGGTTCTGGTTTCTCCGCTTCACCCTGGTTCTGACCCACCTAACTGCCTTCTTTCCCAATTCTTGGGTAGAAGTCAGATCAGAGTCAACCAGGTATTGATGCAACAACTGATTTTGGCAATTGTTAAGGATCTGCTCCCTCATAATCAAATTGTACAATCCCTTGAAATCATTCACTTTGCTGCCAAGCAACCAGTCTTCCAGAGCCTTAATGGCACTATCCACAAAGTCTACCCAGTCCGGATTCCGTGCCTTCTGGGTGTCTCTGAACTTAATCCTGTACTGTTCAGTGGTTAAGCCAAACCCATCACTGAGAGCACTCTTCAGAACTGAGTAATTGTCAGCATCCTCTTCTCTAACAATGAGGAGCTTATCTCTACCTTTGTCAGCAAAGGAGAGCCACAAGATATCTGTCCACTGCTCTTGAGGGACCCTCTGAACTTTACAGGCCCTCTCTAAAGCAGTTATCCATTTATGGATGTCATCCCCAACATGGTAGGAGGGACAATCTTGCTCAGGTTCCTATTGTCAAAAGAATGTTCTTTAACTCTAGGGACACTGTTGCTGCCACCATGGGACTCTAGTCCCAATCTTTTTCTAGCTCTCTGGACTTCTAAGGACTCTTTGTCCAGGGCCAATTGCTGTTGCCTGAGCCTAAGCTTAGCTTTCTCAAGTTGCAGAAATTGGTACTCCCTGTCATAAGAGTGGTCCCTCTTGCTAGATACGGAGGTCCCTACAGACTGTCCTGAGTGATGTGACTCTGCAGAGGGAGATCTAGATCTCCTTGGTAAACTCTGCACTCTTCCAGGAGGGGTGAAGAGAGGGCCATCTTGGCCTTCTTCCTCATCTCCATGAAGGTCTGAGTTGTCCAGGTGGAACCATCTTGTTCCTCTTGGCCAGGGTTTGAGTCTAGGTCATAAAAGGTGTCACCTCCTGACCTGTCCTCATTCCCTGCCCAACCACTTTCTCCTGTTCATCTGACCCAGGGGTCTTCCTGAGGCCATCAAGCAATAAGGCCTCTATGAGGCGGTGGGTGTTTGCAGTTCTCTCTGTCTTCAGCTTACTAGAGGCAAACAGGGCTTTCAATTCTTGGAATGAAAGCTCACTGTATCTAGAGGGCAGAGAGCCACTGGCATCTCCTTTAGAAGACATACTAAGTGTGGTGAGGTGTTGCACCTACCTAACCTAGTGGGAACTAAACTCTCTGAGGTTGGAGAAAGGGTGTGCTAGACCCTTGACTTACCCAACCCTAAGTTCAGTAGAACTTACTTATTCTAAGCTAGTATTATATGTACCTAGGGGCAGATTTACAAGTGCCCTGAGCCACCAGTACATCACTTTTTGTGACGTACTGGTGGCGTATTTCACTGCTCCATATTTACAAGGACAAGAAAAGCCACCCTGGATGGCTTTTCCTGTCCTTGTAAATATGGCCCCTTTACACGCAGCACTTTGCGTGAAAGGGGCGTTCCATGGGTGTTGCTGTGGGTGTTCCCACGCAACACCCATGGAACCAGACACATTTCCAGATTTACGAGGAATCGTAAATCTGGAAATGCGTGTGAATGCTACGCCTCCCCAGGGGAGGCGTAGGGAGGCGCAACGAGGAGAAATGTTTTCATTTCTCCTTGTTTTTTCCTCTTTCAATGCGTGCTGCATTCTACAGCATGCACTGAAAGAGGAAAATGCCTGTAGAGATTGTTTTTGTGCAGGAAGGTGCCCCTTCCTGCACAAAAACAATCTCCCCATGACGGAGGCATCCTTGCACCATGGTACAAGGGTTCCTGCGCCGGCGCATGGCAGCTGTTTGTGCGCCAGCGCAGGGGAGAGCACAGGAATACGACATATCATTGTAAATATGTTGCATTCCTGTGCTCTGAAAGTGACTCAGTGCGGCGCAGTCAAATGACTTGCGGAATGCACTGAGTCACTTTCTCATTTATCTGCCCCTCAGTATTTTAAAAAATGTAACTAACATATCATATACACATTATTAGAGAATACCTTTTGAGGTGAGTGTATTCAGGTCATGGATTCCATCATAGAGTTGCAGAGACAGTGTACAGGTAACGCGGAGGGCGGGGATAAGCCTAGGGGCGAAATGAGGACTACGGTGAGCAGTGGTAGGAGACAGAGGTTGTGGCCACAGGGTCAGAGCTGCCAACGTTTGAACTGAGGACCCAGGTTCGACTCCCTTGTCGGCTCAACATCCTGCTATTCTGGGCACAACACTTGCATTCCTATACCCAAAAAATGAATGCGATCTTGTCTAGTATAATAAGTGGTGCTCAAATGTAAAACACCCCAATCCTCCTGTGGCCAAGTTCTGCTATACAAAAGAAAAAAAACAGAAGCATAAGAGAGAGCAATGTGAGGGGACAGAAGCGCACAGGCTGAACACTGACACAGGGGTTTCACAGAAGCACACTGTTTCGGAGCAACATGGGGAAAAGAAGAAAGGAGGACAGCTGAATAAAACATGAAATCTCATTGAGTGTTTCAGGAGAAAACAAAAAAAGAGTTCCCAAAAGGCAAGCACTCCTGGAAGAATTTAAGAAGCCCGTAAGGGAGGTGGTAAACAGGCTATGCTCCATGGGAGGGACAAAGACATGCTAGAGGAGCTAAAGCAAATAAAGCCAAAAATTTGAAATGAGGCAACTGTGAGTGATAAAACAAAAAGCCAATGATCAGTAATTAGCAGAATGCATTGCTAGGTCATCTTTCAGAATGTCCTCAAGATGTCTTTGCAGCCAGACATGTGTTCTGTCTGGCTTCGACCTAAAAAGAAGATAGCACGAAGAGATTTAAGGTATGACAAAAAGAACATTCAGGAAAGAGTGAGAAGATACAAAGAGAAGAGTGAGAAAAGAAAAAACAAAAAGAAAGAAAGCGTGACAAGAAAAGGAAAAAAATGAGAAAAGATTAACGAACTATGGGAAAAAGAAGGAAATGAGGAAAACAAGAGTAAAAAGCATTAAGAGTTAGAATAAAGCATGTCTGAGGATAAAGAAAGATGACACAAAAGGGAAAGGTAATAAAGGAAGAAAACAATTAGAAATCATGAAATGAAAAACAATTAAAGAGTGAGAAAACAGATGGAACAAGGTAAGAACACTAAAAAAGCAACGTGAAAAAAATTGAAAACTGAGAAGAAACAAAGGAGGATGACTGAAAGAGGCAGGCTTATGAGAATTTCAGGTCTAGTTTTGCAGGTAGGACTGTTTTCAGTGGCAAGAGGCAGGCTTATGTAACGCCCACAAGGACGGTGTGGCCGAAGTCCTATCATGACAGTATTAAGGCCTGATCTGCCATTTTTAGTAGAAAAGAGTCAAGAATGGCTTAATCTTTTCAGGACCCAGAGGTAATAGTTTGCCACTGTAAAGATTTTGTTTATACGGAGGAGTCAAACGTGATGATGAGCAATGAAACAGCAGGTGAGATTGAGGGGAAGTCAGTAATGTCTATAAGTCTATGGGCTTTTGCATTTCATTTTCTGCTAATAAAATCCTGGCTGGCGTGCTAATCTATTGAACCCGCTGGCATGCAGGGAAGTTTCTGTCTTCCCTGGACGAGTTCCTTTCGAGGTATATGTTGAAGTACTTGAACTTCACAGTTCGAGGGTACCTTAATATACATGTGGACGCATCTTCTGACCTGCATGGTCAACTTCTTTTGGAGAATATGTCATCTTGGGATATGTCACAGTTTGAGACTCATCCCACTCACATCGTGGGTCACACCTTAGACACCATTTTTTCTAACACTCAAATTTCGGTACTCGACATTAGTCCCCTGACTTGGTCCGACCATGCTCTCATTCACTTCCATTGGTCACTGAACCTTTGCCCTCATGGACGTGAGTTTCGCTCTTCTCAACCGCATCGAAGTTCCAAACCAGACCTAAAGCAGAAGTTCGAAGCAGATCAGCCTTTGATAGACCACTGGATCAGAAACGCTTTGTAGTCTGCTCCTCCATTGATAATTAAGGCCATGGTGAGGTCACACCCGCCGGCTCCATCAGTCAATGATATGCTTTATTTAGAGAAAAAACACAGTAAGGGTCTCAAAAGACTCTGGAGGCAGATGTATACGCTGGAGGCTAAAGCTGAATGTAAAATGGCTATCAACAAATATCATGCATTGTGCAGAGCAGCACAAGCATCTTACTACTCAGAAAAAATTACCAACTCTCAGAACTGTCCTAAGACACTTTTTCATGTGGTCAAAGAATTGTCTGACCCTAGTAAACTGTCCCCTGCACCAAGTCTGTTCCACTCTCATTGCACAGAACTAGCTCATTTTTTGTGGACAAGGTAGCCACTATTCAATTGCAATCGGCGGTAAACACTAGGGCAGGAATACAAATTGAGGACTTTGATAGCGTTATTTGGCAATCTCCTTCATTTAGTCTTAATCCTTTTCAATATATGCCAGGTACCACCCAAAGATGAAGTCATGGCCTCAGCTGGACCTTTTTGGATTTCTGTCCATGCTGCAATCAATTAAATCAGGCTCTCCCTTAGACCCACTTCCTCCAGCAAAGTTGTGGCTTCTTGCTCTTGAGTTACTGCAAGTGGTGGTGGATTTGTCAATTCCTCACTTTACGAGGGCTGTGTTCTACGGTCCTGGAAACACGCTATGATCCTCCTCCTTTTAAAGAAGCCCAGACTTGATCCAACCAGCTGGGCTAATTTTAGACCCATTTCTCTGCTGCCTGTCTTTTCCAAAATTTTGGAAAAGCACGTAAACTCATGGCTCACCACCTTTGTGAAAGCCCAGCAGCTTCTTCACTCTTCCCAATCGGGTTTTAGATCTGGACACAGAATGGAGTCCGCGCTCTTGGGAGTGACAGAATATCTAAAACGACTCCTGGATGATGGCTGAACAGTCATGTTGATCCTATTGGATCTTAGCACGGCCTTCGATACAGTGTCCTACTACATCCTAGTGGATAGATTGAGGACTCTGGGCTTAGAGGGAACAGCCTCTTTCTTGAAAGATAGGTCATTTCAAGTTTTTTCATCAGATGAAAGGTCAGGGATTTGTGCCCTGACCTAAGGTGTACCGCAAGGTTCTGCGCTTAGCCCTATGCTGTTCAACGTTTATGTTTGCCCTCTTGCAGATGTGGTAGAGAGCTGCAGCTTGACATTGTTCTCCTATGTAGACGACACACAAATACTTTTTTCTTTGTCGCCCTGACAGGGGCAAAACCCTGATGCCCTTAACCTCGGTCTAAGACGAGTTGCTTCCTGGATGGAAAGTAACTCGCTTAAACTCAATGGTGATAAAACCGAGGTTAGGGTTTTAGGTAGGAATCCACAGCTCTGGGGCCCACAACATTGACCTGAGTCTTTGGAGATTCTTCCAACTTTATCCCCAAAAGTAAAAAGCTTGGGATTTTGGCTAGATGAAACTCTGTCTATGCGTCCCCAAATGGCCAAAGTGGCATCCACCTGTTTTGCAGGGATGAAGTGGGTGAGGAAGATTATTTGGATCATTCCTCACTGGGCACAAAGAACACTGATTCAGGCCCTGATACTCTCACGAGTGGATTACGTTAATGTTCTCTACCTGGGAGTTGCGAAGGCCTACATTCGCTGTCTGCAGGTTGTGCAGAATTCAGCTGCAAGACTCCTTTCTTGGCTTCCGAAGTATGCCCAGGTTTCTTCTATTCTTCGTGAACTGCACTGGCTTCCAAATGAAAAGAGAGTGCAATTTAAAACCCTGTGCTTTATTTTTAAAGCTAAAGCTGGACTTGGCCGTCACTATGTACAGGGCCTTGTCTCTCCCTATCAACCTAGCCGGAGACTGAGATCTGAGAATCAGGTTTTATGCTGCGTGCCCAGAATTTGCCTGGCATGCACAGGATGACGCTCCTTCACATACCTGGGTCCTAAACTTTGGAACGCCCTACTGCAATTCTTAAGACACTGTACCTCTCTACTGCTATTTCGCAAGCACCTTAAAACTTGGTTATTTTAACTTTTTCACTTAGGGCCAAGCGACACTTCTACCTATGCTTAGTGCCGGGAAACTCGTTGGGTAGCCTTGCGCTCTATAAGTCGAAATAATAATAATTGTAATTGGGCCACTGTCTCTTCTATGGAGTTTAGTCTTGCCTTGAGCAAGAACTCTCCGCCTATAACGGGGGACATGGAGGTCGATGTCAGATCAGTCGACTCCTGGCTTACATAGCTGGCTAACCACATCGCACCTATTAAACACAGAGATGTTACTTCCTCAGCAAAAAGATTAAAGGGCTCCATAAGCAATGTTAGAAGATGGAAAGGGATTGGAGGTGTCATTGCCTTTCTAATGATAAAGCGCTCTACAAGAAGGCTTTAAATGGCTACCATCGTGCAATTAAGAAAGTCCAGTCTGCTTTTTTACAGACTAGATTGACATGTCACAAAACAAGTCTGGGGAGATATTTAAAATCATCAAAAAGTTTACGCACCCAGAAGCCCTGCTTCAGCCTTTAACACCTTCTCTTAATTTATGAACCCAATTGTCCACCTTCTTTGGTACTAAAAGCCAAACCATCGTGGATGGTTTATATCTCATGGACACCGCCTCGATGAGGATCAGGGACCACACAGCACTGCAGGTAGAAATAATGCCCTCTTGTGGTCAATTGCTACAGGAATATGCCTTGATTTTACTTGGGGAGTCCACTCAGACCTTGAATGCCTGAAAATCAGGGTGACCAGCTGACCCCTGTCCTCCTCACATGCTCTCCGCCAATTGTACGGCCATCAA
Source organism: Calotriton arnoldi (assembly GCA_963921515.1). NCBI lineage: Eukaryota > Metazoa > Chordata > Amphibia > Caudata > Salamandridae > Calotriton > Calotriton arnoldi. The sequence goes on from CAWUFW010000285.1 coordinate 53,185, forward strand.
CCCTGTTCTAAACCAGCTTCTAAATCAGTCAATTAATTTGGCCACAGTGCCTGTGACTGGAAGCAGGCCAAGTTGATTCTTCTTTTAAAGAAACCCTCAGCAGACAAGACCAGTCTTGCCAATTTCTGTCCCATTTCTCTGCTGCCACCCTTTACCAAGATTTTAGAGAAGCTCATAGACAAGCGCCTCTCTGCTTTTTAGGTCTCGCCTAGAGAATGCAGCGCATGCGCTGCTTCGCCTTGGCGAGACTATTGTTGTGGGTTTGGTGCGCGAAGGGAGACAAAACATGTGCGCGCCCGGACAGCCGATGTGCACGCGCATGGCATCTGCATCAGCTTGGGCCAGGACAGCACATGGGCACGCGCACGGCGTGTCTTTCAGCTTGTGTTGCTCTGCTGTGAACTTGTCGGTGCTGAGCTATCGGACCCGCTCTCGCTCTGCTTAGCGTACTCCCGCCGCAAGGATGTCTTTGTCTCGCCGTCGCCGTCCTTCAATGGGACCTCAGTCGTCATATTGCGCCCCTGGCCCAGGGCCCCGTTCTGGTTTCTGTGGGCTCGGTCTCTCTCTAGGTTTCCTGCTGACTGCGGCGTTGCTGTTGCGAGTTTATCTTTCAGTGGAAAGCGGCCCGGCGCCGGATGTGATGACTGGAAGGAGTGAGGTGAAAGAATAAGCACTCGCTTAGAAACCCCCCTAATTCTGAGAGAATTCAACAACGAGAAGTGCATCAATAGAGATTTTTGGCCTACTTTATTAGTAGATCTGGAGGTTCATAAACATGTTTTATAAATATCTGTGGTCCTTCTTAAATCATCATTTTATGCAGAGAGTTTTATATAATTGCGAAAAGACCTGGGGGGAAGAAGCGGGGGATGTGGCGCAACGGCCAGGCTTCCCACCTTGGAGCTGGTTATAATGAGGTTTGGCTCTTTTGACTGAGATGCATCACTGATGTCCAATACGTATTCTTTAGTCTCACATTTACAAAAAAAACCACTCAATTTCTCTTGTTTACCAAATGTTTGGGTGTTAACATTCATATCTAGTCTGGCATTCTTTCTTGTCAATGCGATGCCCACGCAGGGCGATCGATATCGATTATAGACCTTCTTCCACCAAAGTCTTTTTTTAAAAAAATTTACATTCCGTCTGTGTTTACATTTTTGTTTTCCTTATTGAGTCCATGCCTGTTTTAAATGTGTTGACAGATACCTGGGCGCTACACTGATTCAGCTGCCTCCTCACAACAAGAAAGAGCCTATTTATAAAATAACAGACCTAAATATATAACAAACATAAATTCTTATTGAAATACATATCATAAATATGATTTACAAAACAATGGCTGAGGCTACTGTTATAGCACCTCTGACTAATAAGTAAAAAATTCTACAGAAAAAATGGGTGGACGGGTATGGGGGGATCAGCCATCATAAAACTCCTTGTGGGACACAATGTCCATGTCAATGGTTAAAAAAAAGATAACCCAGCACTCCAAACAACAAGTGATTTCAGAGATTGGAAATCTGTAGCCATGTGTAGTGTAAACTACACCTGGTCGCTGCACAGGACGCTGTATGAGAACCACACATTTACCGGACTGTCATGAGGCTAATAATTACTTTTTGGAGAAAGGTTTTCTTTCAAAGATGGCTTCCATGTTCGAACATCCCATGTTAATCCAGCAGAGGCATCAGAGGCATAAGTGCACACTTATTGATGGTGGTGTGTTGCCACTTTTGCAGTGGTATAACATTTATGCTGGCAGTAACTGCCACAAAAAAGCTCAATGTAGGGTACTCATGTTATGGGCTACCTCAAGGGAGCAGTGCCAGTTTTCAGTTTGAGAAAGCTGCCGCCTATTTGTTAATATTTCCTTAGTTCGCTTTCATTTTTAGTTTTAAACGGGTTTGCAAAATATATGCCTGGTCGCTTGTCTTACCACATAGTTTCTTTTCGAAGTTACATTTTCCTATTTTTTATTTTGTAATATCAGGTAACCAAGACATGGCCAGTGTTGCATGCAGATATTTTGCCAAAGTGTTTTTATTCAAACAATTGGCCTTTCCATAAAAAAGTATCAATTATGAGTATTTAATATATCTTTAAAAAAGTGCTCCTGCAACTCGCGCACCTGCATGACTATCCAGTGCTTATTACCTTTGAAGGACGACTACTATTACAGGTAAGTAACTTTTTCTCTCGTCAGAATTTTGAATTCATTTAAAATATAGATATACATTTTAATCGACTGGTGTTTACTATAATTCATTATTTTTTGTAATTGAAGCGTAATTAAAATGAAAAAATACTTAGCATTTTAAAATGCTTTCTTCAGGTAGGGAAATAACTGGACAATGCCATCTTCTGACAATTTAGCCTGTGGTTTCTCATCTGGTCATTCTCCATGTGTACTAGAGATAGAACCTTGGCCTAAATCCCATGATCTGTTCCTCATTATTGATTTCTGTTAGGAGTATTTGCATGTTTAGAGAGCGTGAAATTCTAGTCCAGTATGCCACTTGTACGGTGTGTCAGCGCACACTTATGTGACCACTACAGCTTCGTTGTGGTTGTATATGCGGGGTGCTTGTACATGCCTCGTCTTTACTATACTTTCTCTTCATCATGTTAGGGTTTTGTATAGCGCAATATACATGCACTCCGTTTTGGTGAATGTTATGATTCTAATTAATTACTGTTTGATTATCTCAATTGTTTGTTGGTTCCCCATGATTATTGCACCTCTTATGTTGCCTTCAGTTTTGCACAAACCTTCACAATTTATTTATTTTTAGGTCGAGCATCCGAGACCTCTTGTATATACTTTAGAAAGCGTGGACTCCTTGACCAATAAGGTCATACATTGGATACGCCACACTAGAGGTTGTCGCTCAGTGATCCGTGAAGATATCACGCGGGCACGTAGATGTACTATTCCTACCCAAATCTATGATTGTATCGAGCTCACATTCTCTAATGTTGATCTGGCAGAGAACCTTTTGGCCTTGGAATTCAGATCTTGTGCCCCTCCTACTTCAGCTATACAGTTTAGGCGAGATCAAGTTTTCCCAGGGACGGGTCCCAATCCCAACTCGAGGAGGTTCAATGCTTGAAGCAGTGGATTGACTGCTTGTTGAGCCTGGCTGCTTATCAAGGTACGATACGGCGGGGGTTGGCCAGACTCATAATTTTAACGAGTGTTCTGTTCCCCTCTCCAGTAAAGATTCATCTGAGATTTTAGGGGTGGTGTCGAACCACTCCGAACAGGGTTTACAAGAGATTGTTCCTTGCATTCTTCCTGATTTGTCATTGGCACCAGACCCTTTGGATTTATCTTGTACCTTAACACCGTATTGTTTACATGAGGGGGACTCAGGTACATGCCCACATCAGCTGAAAATGTTATTGTGGAATGTGGCAGGTTTACCAAACAAGTTATTACTGCCGCACTGGAATGATTTTGTGGAGGGCTTTGACATATGCTTATTCCAGGAGACGTGGAGTTTGGCCCCACTCCACAAATCTGGCTATGCCTGCTATTGCATCCCGGCAATAACAAAGGGGAGAGGGCGACCTTCAGGAGGGCTGATTATTTGGGTGAGCATTTCCTTAGACTGCCAGACCATTGTCCAATCTACCAAGAGTTCTGACATTCTGTGGTTAACTATTAAAGGCCCTAGGGAGGAGGTATATTGGAGCTGTTCAATGTTTACATTAGAGGAACTAAGGGAGGCCAACAATCACCCATTGTTACACTTTTAGACCATTCCCTATCCAGTTGCAAGCCCGAAGCGAAAATTATAGTAGGAGGAGACTTCAACTGTACCTTTGAGCCTTTGAGCTTAGAGGACATGCTGGAGCTGGAGGATAGTGATGCAAAATGGTCGGTCCCCCTCTTAATATTTCTCCCATTAGAAAGTGGTCCCCGCTTGCAATTCAATTTAATGCATTAACCATTGAATATGGTCTTAGAGCTGCAAACGGTAGAACCCACTCGGATACGCATGGTGCAAACACTTATAATAGAGTAGGCTGCTCTTCACGAATAGACTACATTCTAGTGGATGTAAAGTTATGGGTTCAAGTGTCAGACATGTACGTGGGCACCACAACTGACAGTGACCACAACCCTCTTTGTTTGACATTTGAATCGCTTTGGGCCACCCAGTCCTCACAACAAAGCAGGAGGGCCATAGCTTCGGTTATAGATATCGTTCCTTCAAATTGCAAAAGATATCTGAAATGGCATATGATCAGCGCACATGAAATAAAACTATCTAGCGTTAAGGCAGTTGTCTCCTCTGGTATTCAAGCCCTCCAGGCAACTCTATTGACCGCCGAGCCCTGTGCAGGAGCTTTTTTAGTTCACTCTCGCACTACAGAACAATTGAGCACTCTTTTCCTAGCCACCCAAAACCATGACAAAAAAAAGGCATTTCGGCAAAGACAGCACTTGTGGTATACTAAAAAATGTAGACTAAATAGACAAACAATGGCAGCTGCAATTAGGTCTAAGAATTCCGAAATAATAAAACTAGCGAGAAAGAATTATAGGGCAGCCCTTCATGAGGCTAGGAATAGAGTGGGATGAATGTCATTGGAAAAATTTGAAAGACGCAAGTCTACAGAAGAACAAAAACCAATTCTGGTCCCTTGTTAGTAAGGGTACTAGTCGAGACCCTATCTCTTTGTCTAACCATATCACAAGCCATGAATGGTATGACCATTTTAGGAAATTGTATTCCACTCCTAATGATGAACGTCTGGAGGAGTTAAGCGACTCCACAGACGTTCCTCTGGCGGGGAATGCGATCAACCCCTTCACGCTGCTTGAAATTGAAATGGCTATTGCAAAGATAGTGCCGGGTAAAGCTCCTGGACCTGATGGTCTTCCTGGTGACCTCTTCTTGGCCGATTCTAGAAATTGGTCACGTTATATTCAACTTTTGATCAATAGCATAGCCAATGGATCCCCTATTCCTGACTCTTGGAAAGGAGCGCTGGTGGTCCCGATATTTAAAAAAGGGGATAGGGAAGACCCATCAAACTACAGGCCAATAAGCTTAATAGATGCCATGCAAAAGTTGGTAGGTAGAGTTCTCCTACAGCGAATACAGACTTGGGCTGAAGAGGAGGATATTTTATCCCAATATCAGGCTGGGTTTAGAAGAAACACTGGCACGATTGACCAAGTCTTCAGGTTATTGCTTATATATTGGAAGGTTGTTGTTATTGGTAAGGGAAGTCTGTACCTTGCTTTTATTGATTTAAGAACAGCTTTTGATCTTGTTCCTAGGCTAAGACTGTGGCAAACGCTGAGGGATCTGGGTGCCCCCCCTCTCCTTCTTAATTTTTTAATTCGACTGCACGAAGGAAACTTCGCCCAAGTTAGGTGGGGTCCCCATGGGGAGGTAACAGAAAAGATTCCAGTCGGCAGGGGAGTCCGCCACGGGTGTGTCATGGCACCTACCCTGTTTTCTTTGTACATCAATGGGGTGGTGAGATTTCTTCAGGAGATCCAGTCAGATGCACCAATTCTGGCGGGCGAGAAAGTTCCTACATTGCTGTTTGCCGACGACACCCTTCTGGTGTCGAAAACCCCGATTGGGCTGCAAAGACTTCTTAATCGATACCAGCTATTCTGCGAATCCAGGGGTCTGGTTATTAATACAGAAAAGACAAAATTCATGGCTTTTAATCCATACAAGGCTTTTAAAAATGATTTAACTTTAAATAATATTCGATTAGAGAGGGTACATGTGTTTGATTATTTGGGCATCCGCCTCACTGACAAAATGCATTGGAAGCCGCACCTAGCTAAGATGTTATTAAATCATAAACGTGCTGCTGGAGCTCTCAGTAAAGAACATCGGGCCTCCTATAGTAGACCGGTAGCCCCAGCTCTTGCAATTTACGAAGCCAAAGCCAAAGCCGCAGCCGCTGCGTTGTACGGGGCGGAGCTATGGGGCTTTGAAAACACCGAAGATATTGGCAGGTCCGAGAATAAGTTTTTGAGGGATTTGGTAATGCTTCCAAGTAACACTCCATTAACCCCCCTGATGTTTGATATGGGCAGACGGCCCTTTAGGGATATTGCAAAATTGCGCCCTCTTCTTTTTTGGGCGCGAGTGATGCGCACCCCAGAGCTTGTCAATTATGCCGCGGCCCTAACAGAGGTGATAGGTCTAGACTTAGGGTATAGGGTAAAGTGGATATCCAGTGTTAGAAGGCTGCTGTCCAAGTTGAGCTTTACGGAAGCATGGGAAACTCAGATACCACCTACCAAGGCAGAGCTTAAGCATACCTATTGGAACTGGGTCGATACCAAAGAACTGAGCAATCCAGAAATGGGGAGCTTAACAGAAGAGTTCTTTCGCCACAAACAGTGTAGAGGTTTGGAGCCCTACTTGGACAACATCCAGATACCACGTGATAGACAGTTATTCATGCAATTTAGGCTGGGCACACTTCCTATTAATGCAACCTCCTCCAAGTGGCACTCTCACAAGTATCAAAGTAAGGCATGCCCTTGCTGTGGAGCGCCGTTGGAAAGCTTGCCCCATCTTTTGTTTAACTGTCCGGCATATTCCATTGCTAGGTCCAGCTGGATAAAACCGGTCTGTAAAATTATGGGCACACGTGACTATAGGATTGCTTTGCGCATCCTAAAAACTGACCCAGGTGTGCTTTTTTCATGTGGGGTGGCGAAGTTTTTGAGCCGCGCCTGGATCATCAGAAATAAAGCATTAAAGGGTACTAGCACGCTTGTGGAGGGATAAATATTTATGTCCGCTTATATACTTCCCAACTTCTGGCTGTTTCCCTTCATCTCCCTTGATATCTTAGTATAAATGTTTTTATTCGCAAGCTCCGTATATTATGTCTGGTTGTGCATCTAGGCTCACTTTTTAACCATTTTGTAAGGCCTTGTATATAGCTGTTTTAAAAAATGTTTAAATCCTAGATCAATTTTTAGATCTTAAAAGTCTTATAGTATCTTTTTAGCTATTTTTTAACTTTATCAAATCATGTATTTATATTAATGTGATAGATTGTACTTTGAATGTCGGTCTGTGTTTTTTGTTTGTTGCTTTTATGATTCTAGCAATCGAAATAAAGCATTTGATTGGTTGATATACTTATTATATACTTCTATGTGTATGTACATAGTGGGCTCTGTAGATCAGCCCTAGGACTTGTCTGCTTCCGCTTAGGGACTTTTTTTCTGTTCAACTGCCTCTATTTAACTGTCTTGACAGAAAACAACCAGCAGAGGTCAGTAAAATACCAGAATTGCTTTCTGCTGAGGGACTTTCTTTTTTTTTCTTTATCTGGCAACTGCCTCTATTTAACTTTCTTGATAGAAAACGACCAGCATAGGTCAGTAAAATCCCAGAATCACTTTAGCATTCTCTAGATTGCAGTCCATAGAAACTGTCTTCCAAGAGCACCCGTAGACAATAATATTTTTTTCAAATCTTGTATTTTCAGTGATATGACCACCGAAGGCCCTGATTTTATATTAAAAACAGAGCTTTGGACTATACCATTTCCCGCTGAAAGGCAACATTTCTCTCCATGTGTTCCAGTACCTGGCGTGTCACGCAGTTTGATGCTTACTTTCCCTCCATGTTAAAGAACAATAGATGTTTCAGCACCCAGGCTAATGTGCTGCATAGCTAAATACATATAAGGTCCCAAAGGCGAGACTGATTGCATTGCAAATGCTTGTTTAGAACAGAATGTGCTTCTTCGCTTAGCGCCGGGACACCTCCTCGGAGGTAGCTGTTCGCGCTCAACAAATGTCAGTATTATTATTATTATTATTATTCACCCTACCCAGTCGGGTTTCCGCATGAGTTTCAGCACTGAGACGACACTGTTAGAGGTCTCAGATACAATTAGACTCGCAATAGATCAACAGAAGTAGGTGGCACGTCTCGCATTCAACACTCCTGCAGCACCTCCAAGTCATAGGTGTCTGCTGTCCTGCTTGGGCATGGCTCAGTTCCTTTTTGACAGACAGGTCCCAGTCAGCCTGGATGGTCCCATTTGCCTCTGATCCTAAACCGTTGGATAATGGGGTACCTCATGGGTCTACACTAAGTCCCACATTGTTTTCAATGTGTATATGACCCCTTTGGTACCCCTAAGAGAATCCTTTGGAGTACACAGCTACTCCTCACCCTTTATTGCACAACCGGGTGTTTGTGAGGTGTCTTAGGCGCTCATATAGTTGTCCCACATATGTATTCCAGAACAGGGTTTTCGCCCTCTGTGCATTCAATAGTGGGAAGGTACACCCTAGCCCCTTGGTACAATCCTAAGATTGAAGAGCAATGTCTAATTGCATGAAGCACACCCCATTCAAATAAATCAACAGTTTTCAACCAGAGAGTATAATAAACAAAGAGATTTCTTTTCTTTTCTTCTGTTGCCGTGTTTTATTTTCTTCAAACGACATTCCTTTAGCCAACACGTGTTTCGTCGTCGTCGTCTTTGGGAGGTATCCCTGCGACTTCGTCAGGGCTGGTCTGCTGGTGAGCTTCAGTGGTCAGACCACCTGCATGGTGTATACCGGCGTACGAGGTCTGGAGGTATTGTTGCCTTCTGGTATCATTCTAAGTTGACAGGACATGAGACCACAAGAGAATAACTGTGGTTTATCTTAGGAGCTGATAACCCCCAATGGTTCTGAGAGCAGAAGAAGCTGCACTAATCTAAGTACAGTGATAGCAGCTGTATTGACTGCCAGGGGTGTGCCGGGCTCGAGATTGCGATGCACTCCCGTATTGCCTGAATAATTCATAAGCATGTCATGTATTGTGGAGTGCCGGTGGTCAGCCAGAATTAGATAATGGTTTTGTGTAGCATTATTGTGTGTTTTTTTAAATATCACTATAACTGATGTATTTCAGTACCTTTGCACTATATTTTGTTGTTGTGTTCTATATCGATCATGCCCTTGAGATGTCTTGAAAACGTTGCATTACTGCTCCAATATACCTCCGGGTCTGGTTAACACTATATATAAACCACACACACACAAAAAAAATACTAGGTGGAATTGTGTAGCATGCGATACATTGTTTCATTGTCAGAATATGTACCCCATCCATGTTTGTCTGTTAAGGTGCATGCGCCTATCACCACCACACACAGTCACAATCACAAAGAAAAGCAGCTCCGCTGTAATAAGGCATCATAGCACACCCTGGAAGCATTCAGTGACCAGGGTGGGAACCCAATGATTAAGCATAACACCAATTAGATTGGTGAGTGAGGGTTCTTAAAAAACACCCTGTGGATTCCAAGGCACAGTTGCCACAAGGATTATGAGAACCTAATCTTCGAATCTTTAGTCGAGTAGGTAGCGAACTCGTTCTTGTTTGTTACATTACTGGTTGTCTGGGAAAGCGGACGAGTTCCCTGTATCCTCTCTCTCTCTGCTGTTTGACTATAATTCAGGTCCTAGTCCGTTCTCTTCATACTGGTTTAGTTGCCTTCTTTAAATGTCCTGTTGTGTGGATATTGTATGGATCTACATTACCTTCTGTGAAGGTACATGCACATGTCTAAATGTGCATTCTTTAGTGCAATTGTCAGGGACAGATTGAAAACCAAAACCAGCCCCGATGAAAATGTTAAATCCAATCCCACCCTGCAGAAGACCGCAACTACAATTAGGCCATGAGGGCATGGTTGAGTCATGGCAGAGCATTCTACTCTGAAAGCAGTCTCAAATCGTGCAGCCTACTGGGAAAATGCCAGAGCTGCAGACAGGCAGGTATAGCTCTGACACTTGTACATTGTTAGGTTCCATTGACTTTATATGCAAACATACATTGGTTAGAATAAATCCAAATTAGTTTTTCAGAATGTAATTTCACTAAAAGAAACGTACAGGTCATTAAACCCAGTTCATATGTTACAGATATTCAGGCACGCAACACCCATTGGGCTTAAAGAGCTTCAGTACATAATGCAGGGTGAACGATACAGAGTTATGTATACAGGCCTACTGTTACAGTGTGCAGAATGCATGGTTATGGCTAGAGGACAAAGGGTGCATATGTAAGGGTACATGGTTATGGACACGATTAAAAGTACAGAGCTAAGTGTACAGTTATAGAAACAAGCCGTAGGGTTATAGAAACAGTGCTATGGCATCAGGGCGCATGATTGTGGTTGCAGGTCTAAGTGTGCACATCTAAGGCTACACAGTTATGAACACAGGGTTAAGGGTGCTGGGCTAAGGATACAGAATTATGGACACAGGGTTATGAGCACAAGGCTAATGGCTGAATTGTGCTGTAATAACGATATAGCACTTCATACCCCTGTGTGTGGTGGGGCAATGGGTAGTAGCTACATCATGAGGGAGTACGCGGTTGTTAGTGTTGTATTTGTTGTAATCCTATGTGGGAAGTGTTTGAGTGTTGTGCATGAGGGACTCGAGGGGTGCTCTTCTCTTGGGGAGCACCGCTTAGTGTGATGAGGGAGAAGGTGTGAGAGACAGATGTGCAAATCATTATTATAGGCAGCTACTCACCACCACAGTAACCGAAGGGGTAGTTGGGTATTGTGTGCATTTGTGTTAAACAAGGAGTAATCAGAGATGGCTCAGTAACCCATCTGGCAGCATGTGCTTAGCATCAAGGGTGGGAATGGGGAAGGGGAGAGGACGGTGCTTAATTTGAGCCAGTGTTTCTGGTGCTCGACACCAGCACTTTGGTGGCGATGTCTATTTAAATTAGAGATAAGCATAATAAGAGTTGTTCATTAATCCAATATACACTAATAATGACTAATACCTGCCGCCCAAGCTTTTCTTACTGCTTGAGGAGCCTTGAATCTAAACTATCACTCTTGTAAGATTGCGAGTGTGATGGGTAGTAGTTGTGTTGGTACTGTCATTGGCAGCACTGGCTGGGCAGTGGCTGGTGTAAGCTGCAGTACCACCCTAACGAGAGCCCTGGCACTTATGTTTTTACAAGTTAAGCAGTTCTTAGATTGAAGTGCTGGTGTGTTTATCCGCTGGCCTATAGGAGCGATACACTTGTTTTTGTCTCCTTGTGAATTCCTATGTGTATTGTTTCTTCTTTCATATAAAGCTAATTTGTGCAATGGATTTCTAAGAAGACCGACTCGCTTTTAGCTTTTAGTGTGCCGAGTGGCAGCACGTAAAAGGCTCTTACTTTCTGGGGCATATGTTTAATTGAATGATTTCTGCACTCCACTTCACATCAAAGCACACAGGATGCGCAGACCTCTTTCTGTAGACCCAAAGAGGCGGCACCGTATCTTCTCACCACCCAAAATATAGTCCCATCACCGCCACCAAAGCGTCAGAGCCAGGATTGGTAAATGTGTTCTGCGGTGGGAACTGGCCCTGAAGTGTTAACGTGATTTACTGAGCTAAGAGCCCGATGTTGAGATGTGTTACTTGTAGGTCACGGGTTCGGTCCTGCAGATGAATAAATTACGCACTTTCTAAGTGGCATTACGAACGACAATTTTTTTTATATCAAACGCTATGCAATAAACAGAATCATAGGGTCAAAATATCATTTATTTTAAATAAATATTGAGAAAAAGATGAAAATATCATTTATTTTAAACAAAGACTCAGGAAACCTCTACATTTACAATTCACGTGAAAGTCCGAGCCTGCCCAGTAGCGACATAAGCAGAATCCTGTGAATGGAACACGTGTGTCATCACCGGCTGTCCAATGTGATGTCACCAGGTCCAGGCAACCTGCAGAGGGGAGGCCGCAGCAGAGACAAAAGGAGATTCCACTTTTGGGGAAGAATGTTGGGTAGGATAGGATCTTCTTTCAGGTTCATTCCGGGATCATTTTTGAGACAAAATAGTTGGATTCTCTCATGAAATTGGACTAACCTCGCCCTTGCCCGACCCCCCCCCATTAAACTGCAACACATGGCATCACCCATAAAGAGGTAATGTATGATGACACAATGAAAAGTCCCCATTGTGACGTGTCCTTGGTATAAAAGGCTGGTAACCAGGCAGCTACAGCATTGCACTGAAGGACACCGGTCGGAGAGGACCACTACTGGCGGTTGCAGCTGGTGCCAGTGAGATGCGAAGCTGCAAGGGCTAAGAGGCTCCAAACGAGAAGGGGGCAGGGGCGGGTCTAAGGGGACAAGGTGAGTAAATGAACCACACGAAAAATGAACTGAAAACTGAACTTGAAACCAAACTGAAAACTAACTTGAAACTGACTTGAAATTCCAACTCCCTTCCCATGGACTCCATTCCATTTCCTTTCATTTTCTTCAGTTCCATTCCATTCCATTCCCTTCCATTCCCTTCCCTTCTCTCTCCTATCCTTTCCCATCAACTCAGCTGCCCTTCACTTTTCTGTCTCCACTCCCTTCCAATTCCCCGAGAAACACTTGCATTTTGCTTTCCCTTACTGTCCTCATTTTTTTCCTTTTCTTTTGTTTCCTTTTTCTTTCTCTTTTCTTTCCGTTTTCTTTTTTGTTTCTCTTTAGTTTTCTCCTTTCTTTTCCTTTTGTCTTTGACTGTTCTGTTTTATTCTTCCTTTTCTTTTCTTCCCCTTCCATTTCTGACTGTTCCCCTTGCACCCCCTTCCCCATTTCCTCCTTACCTATCTCTTCTATCTTCTCCCAATCCTTTCCCTTTCCATATCCATTCCATTCCCTTCTTTTATTTCCCTGTCTCCTCACCCCTTCTCTCCCTTCCTTTCCCTTGATTCCTTTCTTCCCTACCTCTTGTATCCTCTCTCCTTCCTTCTCACCCCGTTCCTTTCCTTTTCGTTTCACTCCCCTCTTCCTTACCATTCCATTACCTTTCTCTTACTTCCCTATTTTTCTTCTGCTCCCCTCCCCTTCCCTCTTCCTTTCATCTCTTTGTTCCCATTCCCCTCTTCCTCCCTCTTCTCTCCCCTTCCCTCCTCTCCCCCTCTTCTTTCCCTTCCCTCTGCTCCCCTCTTCTCTCCCTCCCTCCCTCTCTCTCCCTTCACCTCTTCTCTCTCTACTTTTCCCCTTTTCTCCCCTTTCCCTCTCTTCTACCTTCTTCCCTTCCCCTCTTTTTCCCTTTCCCTCTTCTCTCCCTTCCTCTCTTACCCCCTCTTCTGTCCCTTCCCCTACATTCCTCTCTCCCTTCCCCTCTTTTCACTTCCCCTCTTCTCCCTTCGCCTCTTCTCTCCAGTCCCATCTTCTCTCCATTCTCCTCTTCTCTTCCTCCCTTCCCTTCCCCCCTCCCTTCCCGCCCCTTCTCATTTCCCATTTTTCCCCTTCCACATCCTTTCCCTCATCCATCCTTCCCCCATCCCTTCCCTCTACTCTCCATTGCCTCCCCTCATCTCCCTCTCCTTGCCCCTTTCCATTCCCTTCCCCTGCCCCCTTTCCTCCACATCCCCTCTGCCTTCTGCTTCCCTCTCCTTCCCCTTCCCAACCATTTCCCTCATGTCCCTATCCTTCCCTCCCCTTTCTTTCCCTTCCCATCTCCTCTTCCCTCCCTTTCCCTTTCCCTTTCCCTCTCCTTTCCCTAATCTCTCTTCCATCCCCTTCCCCTCATCGACCTTCCCTCCCCTACTTCTAGTCTCACTTCTCTTCTGCTCTCCCTTCCTCTCTTCTCTCCGTCAGCACTCCCTTCCCTCCTTTCACCTCTCCCTTGCCTCATCTTCCCCTCTACCTTCCTCTCTGCTCCCCCTTCCCTCCAGTATCCCTCTCCCTTCCCATCCCTTCCCTCCATTTCCCCTTTCCCTTCCCTCCATTTCCCCTCTCACGTCCCTCCATTTACCCCTCTGCTTCGATCCCCTTCCCCTCTCCCTTCCCTTCCCTTCCCCTCTTCTCTCCCTTCCCCTTGTCTCCCTTCTCTTCCTCTTCCCTCCCTTCTCTCTTCCCTCCCATCCCCCTTTCCTCTCCCTTCCCTATGCTTCTCCTCTCCCTTCCCTTCCCTCCTTTCCCCCTCTTCACTCCCTTCCCTCCCCTTCCCCTCTACCTTCCCTTCTCCCTTCCCTCCCTCTCTCCCTTCTCTCCCCTTCCTCGTTCCCTTCCCGTCCCTCCCCTTCTCTCCTTCCCCTTCCCTTAGTCTCCCTTCCCTTCCCCTCTTCTCCCTTCACTTCTCTTCTCTTCTCTCCCCTCCCTGACCTTCCCCACATCTCCCTTCCCTTCTCTCCCCTCCCCTTCGTCTTCCTTCCCTCCCCTTACCCTCATCACCCTTCCCTCCCCTTGTCTCTCTGCTCCCCTTCTCTTTGTCTCCCTTCCCTCCCATTCTCCTTGTCTCCTTTCCCTCACCCTCTTCTCCCTTCCCGCCATTTGTTTCCCTTACCAACTCCTCTTCTCTCTCCTCCCTCCCCATGTCTCCCTCCCCTTCTTGTCTCCCTTCCCTCCCCTTCTCCTTGTCTCCTTCCCTCACCCTCTTCTCCCTTCCCTCCCCTTGTTTCCCTTACCATCTCCTCTTCTCTCCCCTCCCTCCCCTTGTCTCCCTCCACTTCTTGAATATGCCTTTACCACGCATGCCATTACAACGCAAAGGCATGCGTGGTAAAGGCATGCACTTGGTAAAAGTGCTTAAGATATATATATATATATATATATATATATATATATAACTCCTAAAATTACCCTTACTAGCCCAATTCCCATATCCCCTTAAAAACACTAAAATTGCCTTTGCCACCCCAAAACCCATAACACCCTTAAATTACCCTTACCACCCCAAAACCCATAGCCACCCTGAACCCTAAAATTACCCTTTGGACCCCAAAACCCATACCCACTCTGAACCCTAAAATTACCTTTGGCACCCCAAAACCCATATCCACCCTGAACCCTAAAAATACACTTGGCAGCCCAAAACCCATGCCCACCCTGAACCCTAAAAATACCATTGGCACCCCAAACCCCATATCCATCCTGAATCCTAAAATTACCCTTGGCACCCCAAAACCCATACCCACCCTGAACACTAAAAATGCCCTTTGCATCCCAAAACCCATCCCCACCCTGAACCCTAAAAATACCCTTTGCACCCCAAAACTCAAACCCACCCAAAACCCTAAAAATACCCTTTGGTACCCCAAAACCCATACCCGCCCTGAACCCTAAAAATACCATTTGTACCCCAAAACCCAAACCCACCCTGAACCCTAAAATTACCCTTTGCACCCCAAAATCCATACCCACCCTGAACCCTAAAAATATCCTTGTCACCCCAAAACATAAACCCACCATGAACCCTAAGAATACATATGGCACCCCAAAACCAATACCCATCCTGAACCCTAAAATTAACCTTTGCACCCAAAACCCATACCCACCCTAAACCCTAAAAATGCCCTTTGCAGCCCAAAATCCAAACCTATACTAAACCCTAAAATTACCCTTCGCACCCCAAAACCCATATCTACCCTGAACCCTAAAAATACTCGGCACCCCAAAACCACCCCTGAACCCTAATTTTACCATTGTCACCCCAAAATCCATGCCCACCCTGAACCCTAAGAATACCCATGGCACCCCAAAACCCAAACATACCCTGAGCCCTAAAATTAACCTTTGCATCCCAAAACCCATACCCACCCTGAACCCTAAAAATACCCTTTGCACCCCAAAACTCAAACCCACCCAAACCCCTAAAAATACCTTTGGTACCCCAAAACCCATACCCGCCCTGAACCCTAAAAATACCATTTGCACCCCAAAACCCAAACCCGCCCTAAACCCTAAAATTACCCTTTGCACCCCAAAATCCATACCCACCCTGAACCCTAAAAATATCCTTGTCACCCCAAAACATAAACCCACCATGAACCCTAAGAATACATATGGCACCCCAAAACCAATACCCATCCTGAACCCTAAAATTAACCTTTGCACCCAAAACCCATACCCACCCTGAACCCTAAAAATGCCCTTTGCAGCCCAAAATCCAAACCCATACTGAATCCTAAAATTACCCATAGCACCCCAAAACCCATATCTACCCTGAACCCTAAAAATACTCTTGGCACCCCAAAACCACCCCTTAACCCTAATTTTACCATTGTCACCCCAAAATCCATGCCCACCCTGACCCCTAAGAATACCCATGGCACCCCAAAACCCAAACACACCCTGAGCCCTAAAATTAACCTTTGCACCCCAAAACCCATACTCACCCTGAACCCTAAAAATACCCTTGGCACCCCAAAACCCATATCTACCCTGAACCCTAAAAACACTCTTGGCACCCCAAAACCAACCCTGAACCCTAAAATTACCATTGGCACCCCAAAACTCATACCCACCCAGAACCCTAAAAATACCCTTTGTACCCCAAAACCCATACCCACCCTGAACCCTAAAAATATCATTTGCACCCCAAAACACAAACCCACCCTGAACCCTAAAATTAGCCTTGGCACCCAAAAACCCATACCCACCCAGAACCCTAAAGATACCATTGGTACCCCAAAACCCATACCCACCCTTAACCCTAAAAATACCATTTGCACCCCAAAACCCAAATCCACCCTGAACCCTAAAAATACCCTTGGCACCCCAAAACCCCCAAAAATACCCTTGGCATCCCAAAACCCAAATCCACCCTGAACCCTAAAATTACCCTTTGCACCCCAAAACCCATACCCACCCTGAACCCTAAAAATATCATTAGTACTTCAAAACCCATACCTACCCTGAACCCTAAAATAACACGCCCCAGCCCAAATCCTATAGTTAGGAATTAGCATTTAAAAAGCCTTAGATATTCACTGAAAAACCACAAGTTTCAGGGACGTTATAGTTAGGCTGACATTTCACTCGTACAAAACCAGAGAAATTCATCCGTTATAGTTAGCTGAGCTAACAATAACTCGCGCCCCCACAATGCACTGCTGATGAAGTCACATATTACATCACTCATGACTTGGTCAGTGACATCACTGATGACATCACTGATGACATCTCAGATGACATCACTGATGACATCACTGATGACATTATCCTGTGAGTGTGAGTGTTTCTAAAAAGTTTAAGAATGTTATATATATAAGCCAAGGTGTATTCAAAGAATGAGTGGGTGTATGAGTGTCTGTATGGATGATTTGTTGGGTGCGTGACTGTATGAGTGAGTGATTAAATGTGTCTTAGTGAATGTATGGGTGAGTGACTAATCTGTGTAAATGTATCAGTCTGTCAGTTGGTGTGTAGCTGACTGCATGGGTTGTTGAGTAGGTACATGAGCATCTATATGTGTTATTGATTAGTTGTCTGAGTACCTGAATGGGTGCCTGAGTGTCTGTGTGGGTGGGTGAGGGGCTGTGTGACTCCCTGCATGGATGTATGAGTGGGTGAATCCATGGGTGTATGGGTTCATAATTGCGTCTGTGAGGGACGGTATGGTTGAGTGAGTGTGCATTTGACTGCCGGTGAGTGTATGGATGTCTCAGTGGTATATGGGTGAGTAACTGCATATGTGAAAGGCAGTATATGTGAGTGTTGGAATATATAAGTGACTGTATGTGTGAGTGACTGAGTGTGAGAGTGGCTATATGGGTGAGTGTGTGCTTGTGTCAGTGATTGTAGAAAAGAGTATGTGCTACTATCTGTATGAATACGTGAGGTGGTGTGTGTATAACTGTATAGGTGAGTAAATGGCAGTGTGATTGATTCTTTGGGTGACTGACTAGGTGTGTGAGTAACTCTATGGGTGAGTGGCCCCTTTTTTTATTTTCCCTCTACACAAACGCTGTCCAATCCGCCTTATTAGGGTCTACTACAGACGTTCCATCCATTGATTCAAGCCTAGTCCCGATACTTCTTTATGCAGACAACGCGGTGCTGCTGGCACGTACCCCCAACGCACTCCAGCGACTCATAGAGGAGTATGTAGAATTTATTAATAATTTGGACTTGAAAATTAATCATAACAAGTCGTTTGTTCTTGTGGCAGGACCGAGACCACAGAAGCAAATTAGAATGTACATCGAAGGCCTAAAATTAGAGGTGGTGGATTCTTTTAATTATTTAGAGATTATGTTCGATAGGGAAAGTAATTGGAGAAATATGATAGCAAACAGAGCAAAGCGAATGCAAAAAATATAGGAGCCCTCTTTAGATGTGTAAAAAACTGGGAACTAAACCCTAGAGGTTATTAAAAAATATATGCTGGAAAAACAGTATCTGTTGCCTCCTACGGGCAGCCGTTTGGGCCACATCTGACATCTCTAAACTCCAGTGTATAGAGGACGGTTTTCTGAAAAATTTGGCTTCTTTACCACAATCTTATGCCAACTACCTTTGTCACCTTGAGCTGAACGTCCTATACATTACAGACAAGATCCGTATTGCCCCAATCCTTTTGTGGCATTCAGTGTGGCGAAAGGAAACCTTAGCCTTAACTAGACACATTATAATGGACTGCCTGAACCTGGATGGCGTAGGAAAAATAAAATGGCTTAACTATATTGCGACTATACTACACATTATAGGTTTACATAACCTATACAGGCACCCGAGTTCATGCATAACAAATAACAAAAATAGATTTAAAGGCTCAGCTATCAGATCACTTTGATGAGAAGAGATTTGATACTAATTTTAAACTGTGTACTGTCAGACAATATATGGTACCTAGTATTAACAATATGAATTCTTCTTACTTATCATTTGTTACAAATCTACAACATAGATACATATTATTGAGATTTCGTTTAAATTACATCCCTTCAATGCTAGGTCATCCATCAAAAACATATGTGAGTGATGCACTCCCACTTTTTTTATTTTTTTTATTTTATTTATCATTTTGAAGCATAAAAAAAAGGTAACATACAAGTCATATTGCGGTCACAGCAGAGTCAGATATTGAGACAGAGTAAGTACATACGCGCATCGAAATGATGGTGACAGAATACAGCAGTCGTGATCAATCGGGGCAGACGGTTCGTTACAGCCATGAGGTACATTCAGGCAGTGAGGCTATAAGTTAGGGCACATAGGGTAGAAGAACTACTGTATTCCTTTTCATGTGTATGGCAATATGAAGGTCATGTGCACAGACAAGCAAGTTGTGGCGCGTTGGGATATTGACCCGGTACCCAAATGAGTGGAGAGGGTAGCGGGAGTGCCGTATTGACTATATGGTTGAATGAGGTTGTGGATGTATGTGCGTTGGCGGAGTATGAGCTGTTACTTCAGTGCGTGCAGCCGCCCATGCTATGAACGGGGCCCAAATGTCCTTGGGTCATGACGCAGTGGGCATCAGATCCCAGTACGCAGAGAGCATCTCCTGGCAGTAGGTAATGTCTCTTATCCACATGTTAACATTGGGCGCACTTGGTGATCCACAATGTATTGCAATGCGGCGCTTGGCTAGGAGGAGCATCATGGCTGACAGGTGGCCAACGCCTAGAGGGGCGTCAGCTACGTGGCCCAGGAGGGCTGTTAGGGGAGTGCGGGCATGTTGGAAACCAGTCACTTTGTGAATAATGTCGAACACCTTTCCCCAGAACAGTGAAATGGGGCCGCAAAGCCGTGCTAAGTGTAGGAAGGAGGCTTGTGTATCCGCGCAGCGCCAGCATGTAGCATCTGGTCGCAAGCCTATTCTATGTAGCTGCAATGGTGTGCGGTATAGCCTATGCAGGTATTTGAAATGTATTAACCGCAGCTTGTAGTTGGGAGAGAGGCGTTTGAGGTGAGCACAGCACAAGGCCCATTGTTTCTCGTGGGTGGCGGGTCGAGGTCCAAGGACCAATGCGCCAGCGCATTAGGTGTCGTGATCGGGGTACTATGTTGTGTGGTATTATAGATGCGGGTTATCAGCTTCTTGGGCGATGGATTCGTTAATATGTTTTCCAACGAGAGCAATGGAGGAGGTGCAGAGGAAAATGAGCTGTGTATTTGCCGACAGTTAGCTTTGAGTTGGTAGTAGAGCAGCAGTTCCAGGAGGGGGGTGTGTGTTTCGTCTGGATTTTGTGGCCGAGGTAAGAATTCATTGTCTGGGTAAAGGTCAGTGAAAATGGATAGCCCCATCTGATGGGCTCTTTGAATAGAGCCAGCGTCTTGCAGAGGGGGGAAGCTAGGATGATGAGCTAGTGGCATAGATGGGGCATATAGTAATGGGATTTTCGCACGGCGTCTAAGTCCCTCCCATGCCCAGCGTAAAGTCTCCACTGTATTGATTTCTAAGTTCGTCTTTTGTAGGTATAATAAATAGCGGCTGGTAGCGGTGCTGGAAAAGCGACATCTTTTTCCACTGCAACATGGGGTTGGAATGGGATGGGGTGGACCCAGTAGTGGAGATATTGAGCCTGAGCGCTCAATGCATAGAGTTCAAAGTCGGGTGCCCCAAGGCCCCCCTGTGTCAATGGCAGTGTCAGGACTTCCCAAGAGATACGCAGTTGTTCACCCGCCCAGACAAGAGAAATTAAAAGGGAATGTAGTCGCTTGAAGAAGGCCTGCGTAAGAGGAAGGGGGATGTTGGCGAACAGATACAGGAACTTAGGCAGAATTATCATTTTAGCGATTGATATCCTACCAGCTAGTGATAGCGGCAGTTTGGCCCAAATGGAGATTTTGCTTTCCAACCAGGTGATAAGCCGACCATAATTCATGCGCCAGATCTCTTGTAGCTCCCTGGAGAGCCATATCCCTGGGTATTTGACCGCAGTATTCGCCCAGGTGAGCGGGAATTCTAGGTCTAATGCAATTGGGGCCGGTGTTAAGGCGAGGAGGGTCGATTTTGACCAATTAACCTGTATGCCTGACATGCCACCGAAGAGGAGAATTTTGCGCAGCACTGGGTTGAGGTTCGTTTCAGGCTCCCGAATGTTTAGTGTGATGTCGTCTGCATACATTGATATAATCAAACCTCTATCTGTGAGGCCTAATCCCCTGGCTGTGTGGTGTTGGTGCATCCTGGCCGTGAGAGATTCCATTGCTATCGCGAATAATAAGGGGGACAAGGGGCACCCCTGTCTGGTACCCCGAGCCACGTGGAACGGTTCCGGTAGCAAATCGTTGACTTTGAGTCTGGCAGTCGGGTTAGTGTAAAGCAAGTGAATAAGTCTCAGGAAGTTTGGGCTTAAGCCAATCCTGGGGAGTATGGTGAAAAGGAACAGCCACTCAAAGGAATCGAATGCCTTCGTGGCATCTAAGAACGCAGAGAGCGCGGGGAGACTGGGGTCTAGTTGATGAAGGATGGAGAAAAAGGTGCGTAGGTTATGTGAGGTGGATCTCCCGGGAATGAAGCCGGATTGGTCCGGTCTTACGACCAGGGGTAGGAGCGGCTGCAATCTATTAGCTATCAGTTTGGCCAGTATTTTCACGTCTATGTTAATAAGGGAGAGCGGGCGGTAAGAATCGCATTTATTTGCAGGTTTATCTGGCTTCAAAATTGTCACAATCACGGCCTCGCGCATCGTCGCGGGGAGGTGGCCTATTTCGAGGGATTCTTGATACACCTCTAGCAGGTGGGGGCAAGTTCGGTTGCATACGTTTTATAGAATGATGCTGATAGGCCGTCTAGGCCAGGCGCCTTGTCTCTAGGTAAGCTGTTAATAACCTGGATAATGTCCTCTTTGGTAAATGGCACGTCTAAATAATCGCGGTGGGCGTTGCTGAACCAGACCAGTTCGATGGAGTCTAGATAGGTCTGCAGCTCCGGATGTGGTCCGTCCTGAGTCGCGGTATAGAGGGATTCGTAGAATCTCCTCATTCTATCTAGGGTGGCAGCTTGCCCACGTGCAGGGCTGGAATCATCTTCCAAGAGCTCGGTGATATAAGCGGAAGTGCGTTGTTGTTTGAGTGTGCAAGCTAAGGCTTTACCAGGGCGATCTCCCTCCCCGTATCTGCGGACTCTGGCCTGTTTCCCCAGGAAATTTGTCTCACGGATTGCTTCGTCGTCATATTCTGAAATTTTTTCGCGAATACTGTCGAGGTGCGTTTGCAGGCCTGTTTGAAAGTATAGTGTCTCCGCTTGTTGTATTCCCTTCTCCACCCATTCCAGGGTGGAGCGGATGGATTTTAACACCCCCGATTGTTTGGCTATGCAGACACCACGCACAACAGTTTTGAAGGCTTCCCATAACGTGGAAGGGGAATCTACCTATTTTTCGTTTATAGCGAAGTATTGCAGGATCTCCTCGCGTACCTCCTCTCTAAATACAGTGTCTCGCAGTGCATGTGGTGGCAATCGCCAACTAAAGGCTCGCGGCTTAGTTAGTGGTACAGTCCAAGTAAGCTGGACCGGAGCGTGATCGGACAACGTGCGCGGTGTGTGTTTGATGTTAGTGGTCCAGGAGGCTACATCCTGTGTAACCAACCAGTAGTCCAGCCGGGACCAGGCGTTATGGCAAGATGAGATGCACGTGCCCTCGCGGATGTCTGGGTGCCATGAGCGCCTGATATCTATTAGGCCATAGTCCAGCACTATGGAATTGAGCACTACTGTAGTTTTAAGGTGTAGTTGCCTGGAGGTCCGCGCACGATCTAAGGCGTCCTGCATAACAGCATTGAAATCACCCCCCCAAACAATTGTTTCCTCCCCAAGAAGGGTTATGTTGGACCATATAGTTTCAAATAGGGCCGGGTCATTAATGTTAGCGCCGTATACGGCGGCGAGGGTCATCGGGGCGGTGTGCAGTGTGCCTTTTAGCAGTACATAGCGACCTTCAGGATCGACATACGAGTCAGTAGTAGTCCAGCCTATATTGCGACGTATGAGGATGGCAGTACCGCGGGTGTAGTTAGAATACGTAGCCGAATGGATCTCTCCCCAATATCTATTGTGTAGCTTAGGGTCTGTAGCGCGCATAAGATGCGTTTGTTGCAAGAAACATATATCAATCTTATGTCTGATTAAATATGCGTGTGTGGGTCTCGCCTTTCTGTGGTTGTTCAAACTTCTATATTCCAGGTTAGAAACAATACTTCAGTCATTTGGCGTGGTATGTGACGCAGCGTGGGGACCGCCAGCGTGTGGTGAGCAGTCTATTGATTAAGTGAAATATGGCGTCGCTCTGTGATCCTATTTGTCGCAAAAAGTGGTGGAGGCTGTGTCTCAGTATACGTGGTGGAGAGGATAGAGCTAGTGACCTTGTAGTGACTTCAAACATCCAACTGAACATGCACAAAACCATACACCCCCCTCCCACTGCAATTAGGTTGAGAACCCCCTGCCTCCCCCCTCCCAAACATACCCAAACAGGAAGCAGACAATGTAAGCCATGGGAGTTCTCCCTGTGGGGGCACGGGTTACCGGCGTACTGCCCTGCTCAAAAGGCAGGGTGGCCGGGCATACATATCAACACAGGGGGCAAATATAGGTCGCAAGCAGAGAGCAAGAAATGTTCAAGCATTAGGGCGTGGGCTACTAGTATATAGCAAAAAGGCAACAGTAGGGGTAGTGAACTCAAGGCGCAGCAGCATGTGTCCCTCTAGCTTGGCCCCATAGTCAATCATTGTCGCTAAGTCTGTCCGCCGCTTCCGCTTGCATGGGCGTTCGGGGCGATGTCCGCCCTGGGCAGATATGTTTGGCAAATTTAAGTGCTGACTTGGCGTCGGTAAAGAAGTGTGCTTGGCAGTCGTGTAAGATTTTCAACTTTGCCGGGTAGAGCTTTGCATAGGGGATTTCAGCGCGTTGGAGAAGGTGCTTCACGGGTAGAAATTCTTTCCGTGCGGCTTGTACCGCGGGAGTAAAGTCCAGAAATATGGATATATTATTGCCCTGGTGGGTAATAGGGCCATGCTTTCTGGCTGCTTTTAAGACTGAGTCTCTGTCGCTGTAGTTTAATGAGCGCACTATGATGGGCCTAGGTGTACCACCAATGGGCGGTTTGGGGCCAAGCGAACGATGCGCGCGTTCAACCACAAAGACTGCAGGGAGTACTGTCAGGAAGAGATCACGGAGCAAAGTCTCGACAAATGGTTCCATTTTTGGAATAGACGCGGTTTCCGGAATGCTAGCTATGCGCAGGTTGTTGCGCTGAGACCGCGCTTCCAAATCTTCGTTTTTTGCTTTTATTACTGAGAGAACTCTTTCCATATTGAAGAGGTGCTCTTTAGAGTTAACTTGATACTCATGGGCTTCTTCCGCGCGATTCTCAAGGGCGTCCAGTCTGGATTCGTGCATGTTCACTTGGCGCTTTACCGTGTCAAGCCCTGCTGTCAGCGCGTCGAGTTTGGTGTCCATAGACTTGAGATTAGAGCGGACCTCCAGCATGATGGTGCGCAGGTCATCATCTTATTTGTCTCCGGCCTGAGAAGGTTCATTTTCAGGTTCAGAGTTCATGTCATCTGCGCGGGTTAGACGTTTATTCTCAAATGGCAGTTTTGACTGCTTGGGGTCATTTTTCCCCATGGCGTAGGGTGTGAGAAGTGTGTAGGCCAATTGAGGTGGTGTAGTCAAAACCGCTGTGCCGTCACAGCTACGGGATATTGCGTCTTCAGGAGGGGGCGCAGGAACAGCTGCAGTTCCAACGTAGTCCTAGGCCTGTTATCGGGCTGGAAAGTGCCTTAAGGGGCCAAGACAAGGCTACTGGGGTTCCGCCAGGGAAGGGGGAACAGGCGCGCTGCAACCCTAGGGGCGACGGGAGGCAACACCACCCAGGGTACCACACCTCGCCTCAACCCGGCACCACCACAGCGCTCGCTCAGCACCCTCCAGCGCTATGCCCCAGGACCTGCAAAGTCCCGCCCGAGCCCAAAGCAGATACGCAGCTCATAGCACCCAGGGATCGCCTCACAGCAATCACCACAAGCGGTGGAGCCCCCGCCAGCCAGTACACAGATTCAAGGAACTAGGGCCCTTCGGCCTACTCATGTGGTCACAGGCCCGCTCACCTAGGCCTTCCTGCTCCACACACAGGATCATGCACCACAGCAGGGAATGGCCATCACTCCTCAAGGCACAGCTGTAGCAGCTGCCGGCTAATTCGCGGTCTCCCACTTGATGCACGACCGCTCCCGTGGTGAGGTCCACCGCAGTCA
The DNA here is from genome assembly GCA_963921515.1 of Calotriton arnoldi. Lineage (NCBI taxonomy): Eukaryota > Metazoa > Chordata > Amphibia > Caudata > Salamandridae > Calotriton > Calotriton arnoldi. The sequence goes on from CAWUFW010000285.1 coordinate 78,153, forward strand.
CCGGAGGCAAGCGGGAGCCCCGTAGCAAGGGTCGCCTCCCTGAGCCCGCCGCAGGGTCACACTATTGCATGTAACAGTCAGCAGCTCGGCCAGCCCCAGTATAGGCCGCAATGTCTTCCAGGCCGCAGTACGGAATGGCGGCGCGCTCCTCAGGGCAGCGCAGTGCCGCCGATCTGCTCAGCAACTTCCACCTCACAGCTGCGGGTGGAATACGGGGGACCCCAGCCCGGTGGCAGCCGCGGTAGTCCGCGTCGCGGCAGCCAGGGCAGACGCAGGAATGGGAGGCCTCGCTGAGGGTGCCGCAGCGCCGGGGCCGCCTTCACCACGAGTCACCTCAGCTACGCGATGTTCATAGCCGCCGTTCTCTTCCGCAAGTCAGCTCAAGAGAGGTATGGGCATGCTCCGCGTCTTGCGCTGGTTCGATCCCAATAGGGCAGGATTTACAGACACCCCGTTGTCCTGAGGATTATGCAGGATATTACGCCCGAACTGAGATCGCAGCCGTCACCGCCACAGACCTCAGCGCACTCGCTGCAGATCAAGGGTATCACGAAGGGGTTTCCGTCCCCTTCCCTCACAGTGCGGCACGCTCCTTGTAGGATTGCCTTTATTGAGGTGTTTCCTTGATGCTTTCAACTACTCAACTCAGAGCCACTGAGCTTGCATACATTTGACCAGCCGGGTCAGAATTATCACCGGCGGAGTGATCTATATTATCAACACACACAACAGGATCATCCCTATTTAGGTGCTTCCTTGTTATAAACTATTCGATCAGATTCACGGAGCCACTAAACCTTCATTCATATGACCAGCCGGGTCGGAATTATCACCGGCAGAGTGATCTATAACAATCTACACACACGAAGTACAGCCCTGAAGGAGTCGCGCGATACTTCCCTTTTGTGACGAAACACGTGTTGGCTGGTTGCTCTCTTGATGTTACGTTGAATAAAAGACATAGAACGGAGCTTTTTGAACTTTAATGACTTTGATGCTCACAAGATTTGATGAACTCTAACTAAGAACTCCTATACGTGTGCACAGGACTTTGGCTCATTACTTTGTGCAGGATTTCTCCTTCACACACATAGGGGTTATAGGGTGTTTCCCCTACCTGTTGGCACCGTACTTACAGGCATCTAGCTCACTTTCGCAGTAGCAGCAGGGCGCCACCACTTCCTAGACCACCAACACCCCACTCATAGACTGGCAGGATTTACAGACACCCCGTTGTCCTGAGGATTATGCAGGATATTATGCCCAGCCGGCAGAGCCCGTTTACAAGGTGGCCATCTTGCTGCACGGCCAAGGCACGCCCCCGTGATGCACTCCCACTTTGTCCCAGTCTACGCAGAATGACCTGCATTCTATGTTTTTCTGTAAATTTTATATTTATGAAAGAAAGAGATACATTCTCCCTCTTATGTGTAAGCTGAATTTTAGACAATGTCGCCCAGCCCTCCATTTCCTGAAGACATTACCGGATCCTTTTACATGCTTTTGGTTGGCTTCGTTTTACTTATGTGCTCTTAAAAGGAGGAGATTATCTGCTTAAATTTGATCTCACACTTACAAGCAAAGGGGTTTTTGTCTATAAACTAGGAGCAACTCTTTATTAACCAAGGGCTACTATTTTGTAATTTTTATCCTCATATTGTCAATTGTCTTTTTAAATCTGATTTTATGTAATAGACTGTGGTCATTATTGATGAATTTGTTTGTGTAGAATACTTTTTATGACAGTTTTTCTTACTGGCAAAATAAAGTTGTGTGAATGGGTGTGTGAGTGTCTGTATGGGTGTATGAGTGCATATATCAGTGGCTGTATTGATGAGTGACTGTGTGTATGAGTAACTGTATGGGTGAGTGAGTGGATGTGTGTGTAGACTCTATGAATCAGTGAGTGGGTATGCACTAACTGGTTTTGGGTGTTTTGATTTAAAAAATGGTAGTCTGTATCTTAGAGTGGGTGATTGAAAGGTTATATTAGGGGGTGAGGAGGTGCATCAGATATTAAGTGGATGACGTCATCAGTGATGTCATGTGAGATGTCATCAGTAATGTCATCAGTGATGTCACTGACCATGTCATGAGTGATGTAATATGTGGCGTCATCATCAGTGCATTGCGGGGGCGCAAGTTAAAGTTAGCTCAGCTAACCATAATGGCTGAATTTCTCTGGTTTTGTACGAGTGAAATGTCAGCCTAACTATAACATCCCTGAAACCTGTGGTTTTTTCAGTGAATATCCAAGGTTTTTTAAATGCTAATTCCTAACTATAACGTCCCTGAAACCTGTGTTTTTTTCAGTGAATTTCTAAGGTTTTTTAAATGCTAATTTCTAACTATGCCTACATAGGTGGAACATGTACAGAAAGAGGAAGAAAGGCACAGGAAGAAGCAAGAGAAGTGAAGAAAGAGGGAAGAGAGGTGCAGAAAGAAGCAAGAAAAATTCAGAAAGAGGCAACAGAAGTCCTGAAAGAGGAAGAAAGGTGGAGAAAAGTGCAAGAGAAGTGCAGATAGAAGCAACAGAGGTGCAGAAAGAGGCCTACTTTGACTGTACCTTTCCACAGACTCATACAAAGTAGCCTAATCACTAATCCTTCTCCCAAGATGTCTTAAACCTCACTTTTCTCTTGAAGGTTCACTAGTTTGTAAAGGTATGCATGCGTGTGTAACTGCTTTTACCTAGTGACATGTTACATAAAAATAAACATACAAATACTTGAAGACCTGTGTATCAAACAGCATACTCTGTAAATTTGTATACAAGAAGGTGTATGTATTTATTTCTGCTCATAATACAGGGCACATGGGTATTCAATAGAATATTTGAGGGGCTCTATAACACCTATACACATAAGACAAGTCTGCCTGTGCAACCGAATGACAGAGCAGAACTAAGAAGATTTGACCACCTATAAGAGAAGCTACCCGCTTTTTAAGCTACCATCTTCAGATACATAACACATGTGAGAATACATGTACAAATAGACATATACCTCAGTCACAAGAGCACGGAGACCTTTAAACTTGACAGCTTGCACTTCCCATTTGAATATAGAAACAGGCGACAGAAGTACAGAAAAAAGCAAGAGAATTTCAGAAAAAGACAAGAGAGGTGCAGAAAGAGTAAGAAATGTGTAGAAAGAGGTAAGACAAGTGCAGATAGACGCAAGAGAAGTATAGAAAGAGACAAGAGAAGTGCAGAAAGAGGCAGGAGAGGAGCAGAAAGAGGCAAGAGAAGTGCAGAAAGGCAAGAGAATTGCAGAATGAAGCAACAGGGGTGCAGAAAGAGGCAAGAGGAGTGCAGAAAGAGGCATGAGGAGTACAGAAAGAGGCAAGAGAAGTGCAGAAAGAAGCAACAGGGGTGCAGAAGGAGACAAGAGAACTGCAGAAACAGGCAAGAGAGTTGCAGAAACAGGCAAAAAAAGTGCAGAAAAAGGGAACAGGGGTGCAGACAGAGGCAAGAGAGGTGCTGAAAAAGGGGAGAGGGGTGCAGAAGGAGGCAAGAGGGATGCCGAAATTTGCAAGAGAGGTGCAGAAAGAAGCAAGAGCAGTGCAGAAAGAACCAACAGAGGTGCAGAAAGAGGCAACAGGGGTGCAGAAAGAGGCAAGAGAAGTGCAGAAAGAAGCAAAAGAGGTGCAGAAAGAAGCAAGAGGGGTGCAGAAGGAGAATGAAGGGAGGTGCACAAAGAGGCAAGGAGGGTGCAGGAAGAGGCAAGAGGTGTGTAGAAAGAGGCAAGGGAAGTGCAGAAACAAGCAACAGAGGTACAGAAAGAGGCAAGAGGGATGCAGAAAGAGGCAAGAGAGGTGCAGAAAGAGGCAAGAGAGGTGCACAAAGAAGGAAGAAATGAGCAGAAAGAGGCAAGAGGGGTACAGAAAGAAGCAAGAGAAGTGCAGAAATAAGCAACAGAGGTGCAGAAAGAGGCAAGAGGGATGCAAAAAGAGGGAAGAGAAGTGCATAAAGAGGCAAGAGAGTTACAGAAACAGGCAAAAGAAGAGCAGAAAGAGGGAACATTAAAGGTAGTGATGTACCAAGTTGGGCTCCGCTTTTCTTCTTTCTTGGTGTGCCAAATGATGGGATGCTCCATGCCTGTTTCGGGAAGCCGCCCTGCAGGGATGGGGGCTCCCTTCAGTTGGAGAATTTTCTTTGGACTTAATTAGGGAGCGTGTCCCATGCGCTTATGTGCAGACAGAAAGGATTACCCAGAGATTCTTGCACGGTGCGCGAAAGGGAGTACAACGGAGTGACGTCTCCTCTTGCCGACTTGGACTCACTGGCATTGGGTGCTAAGATATGGCGACTTTATGTGCAGCACATCTTGAGGACTATAAACATGGATGGTAATTGCTGCATACATCTTGCGTGACATTTTATTTTGAACATCACAGTGAACTCGGACTATTGGACTGTGATTTGGGACGCTATTCAGCTTGATTTATATCATATCACAGTCTAACAACTGGGCAATGATTTTATTTTAACTGTGGTATTAAAACGCTATCCAGCATCATTTTTCATCTACTGCAGTTTGTAAAACCAACCCGGGTGCATTATGGGAATGGTAGTTCTGCACCGGGTCACATGATCAATGTGATTTAAACACTTAGAGTTTACTGAATGTGATTTGCCTCACCTGTGAACAAGGCCATGACTAACGGGCAAATTGTGTCAGGTGTTGATGTTCTGCCATTCCTGAGAAGCATTAAAGCCAGTGATGTACCAAGTTGGGCTTCCCTTTTCTTCTTTCTTGGTGTGCCAAATGACGGGAGGCTCCATGCCTGTTTCGCGAAGCCGCCCTGCAGGGATGGGGGCTCTCTTCAGTTGGAGAATTTACTTTGGACTTAATTAGGGAGCATGTCCATTGCACTTACGTGCAGACAGAAAGGATTACCCAGAGATTCTTGCACGGTGCTCGAAAGGGAGTACAAGAGGAGTGACGTCTCCTGCTGCCGATTTGGACTCACTGGCATTGGGTGCTAAGATATGGCAACATTATGGGCAGCACATCTTGAGGACTCTAAACATGGATGGTAATCACTGCGTACTTCCTACGTGACATTTTATTTTAAACATCACAGTGCACTCGGACCATTGGACTGTGATTTGTGACGCTATTCAGCTTGATTTATATCATATCACAGTCTAAGCACTGGGCAATGATTTTATTTTAACTGTGGTATTAAAACGCTATCCAGCATCATTTTTCATCTACCGCAGTTTGTAAAAAAAAAAACAGGTGCATTTAGGGAATGGTAGTACTGCACCGGGTCACGTGATCAATATGATTTAAACACTTCGAGTTTACAGAATGTGATTTGCCTCACCTGTGAACAAGGCCATGACTAACGGCCGAAACGCGTCAGGGTTGATGTTCTGCCATTCCTGAGATGCATTAAAGCCAGTGATGTACCGAGTTGGGCTTCGCTTTTATTCTTTCTTGGTGTACCAAATGACGTGATGCTCCATGCCCGTTTCGCGATGCCGCCCTGGAGGGATGGGGGCTCCCTTCAGTTGGAGAATTTACTTTGGACTTAATTAGGGAGCATGTCCATTGCACTTACGTGAAGACAGAAAGGATTACCCAGAGATTCTTGCACGGTTCGCGAAAGGGAGTACAAGAGGAGTGACGTCTCCTCTTTCCGACTTGGACTCACTGGCATTGGGTGCTAAGATATGGCGACATTATGGGCAGCACATCTTGAGGACTCTACACATGGATGGTAATCGCTGCATACATCTTACGTGACACTTTATTTTGAACACTAGAGTGCACTCGGACCATTGGACTGTGATTTGGGACGCTATTCAGCTTGATTTATATCATATCACAGTCTAAGCACTGGGCAATGATTTTATTTTAACTGTGGTATTAAAACGCTATCCAGCATAATTTTTCAACTACTGCAGTTTGCAAAAAAAAAACAGGTGCATTATGGGAATGGTAGTACTGCACTGGGTCATGTGATAAATGTGATTGAAACACTTAGGGGCATATTCTCAAGGACTCATCGCCGATTTATCGGCACTTTAGCGCCGCAAAAGTGGCGATAGATTTATCGCCCCATTCACAAGCAGGTGCAAACTGCCGACATCACCAGTTTCCCTGCGATAGCTACCGCAAAACACATCGCCACGGATGAGTGCGACAACTAACGCTAATGATATGCAGAGTAGGCGTTCCCGTGCAAAAACACACAAAAACACCACTTTGCGAGATTCCCAACGACCAGTCAGATCTGCGATGCGAACCAAGAACAGGGGATAAGGCGCGTTAGCAGCAGGGATTTAACACCTGCCTTTTGCTGGTGTTAAGCAGGACGACTACCTGTAGTATGAAAGGGAGCCCAGCCCAGAGCCACATCTGAAGACCAACAGATGCCATGGAGACAATGATCATGCAGCTCGGAGAACCAAGAGGGCCAACACACCCACCGCCACCACTCCCAGGCCCCCCCAACCCCCGAACCACCACCCCCGGATTACCACCTAGGCACCGCAGGACAGCGGACGACCCTGAAACGCACCAGCCCCAGAGACTCAACGCCAGAGGAAGCCATTGGCCAACACAGGCTTAAAAGGACAACCATACACTGCATCCTGAACCACATTGCCCACAGGCTGACGGTACCAACACAGCGGACAACCAACATCCCCCCGCAGACAAAGCTGCTGGCTGTGCTGCACCTGTTGACCCCTGGCACCTTCCAACCAAGAACTGCCAGAGTCAGAGGAGTCTCACAGCCAGCCCCATCAAACTCCCTCACACATGTCATGGATGCATGTCCACAAAAGCAACGGTGGGCCCCTGTATCTGCACCACACGACAGTACCAATTCGCAGTGTACTTGCGCAACCAACCCCAACGCCAACCGTGCTAGACCCTTCCGTGCCCCAGACCCAGGATCGTAGTAACCGTAATGTGGGTGCGCCAGGTCATGAAGTCCAGTAGTCAACAGTAGTGCAAAAACAGAAGTTTATTACAAATACACAAACAAAAAAACCGAAAAGTTCAGCCAACGCGTTCCATTCCCAACGGGGAACTCCAACAGGGCAATGTGTCTCCAGAAACCTATGGGAGAAATGGTGACAATGGTCAAGCTCCCGTATAGTCACATGCCTAATGTGGTACAGTGTACTGCACTTGGACAAACCGGAATGCTCACAGGCATGACAAATCATGCATGAGAAGACCGTAACAGAAGTTGTGTGGCCGTAGGAATGAAAAGGAAGGTAACGACCACACGAACTGCTGTTACGGTCACATCATGCAGGACTCATCATACCTGAAAGCATCACGGTGTGTGTCAGCTCGATACCCCTGCCCCTCACTCCACCCACACTGCGCATGAACAACTTGAGACCACGCAAGGAACTACGTCATAGCTGGCATCACGCACGTGTTGGGTGCAATTCACAGCACACGTGTACGACTCGTACCCCCTGCCGACACTGCACACAATCACAGCAACAGCAACCACACGCATGCCATCAATGTGCAGACAAAAGTGGACCACTGTGGCCTGTCCACCAATGTCGTCTCAAACTCCCCAGGCAGTCTGCATGATTCCCACATGTCCGCAAGTCCGCCACCAACCAGCGCTTTGAGGATGGCCACCATGGAAGTGCACTGCCCATCGGTAAGTACCAACTGAACACACCACACACCTCAACTTCACAATCCCCCAACTCACAACTGTGGGAATGCACACGTTACAAATCCACCACCAAAGTGACTACTGCGTGTGTCTCAGTCTCCGCCATAACCTGTCCATAGGCCTACACACACGTGGCCGACCACCGTCCAACGGGCAGATTCACACTGGAGACGAGGTGGCTACGTACCAAAACAACCCACGCACATCACGTCATTGCATGCAGGATTGTGTCAGCCAGCGCGGCGACCCCACCCAGCCACGAGGCCGCCGCCGTGTCCGGTGGTGCCTGCGTGCTCCTGTGCTCATGCTGCACCCCAGCCCTGGTCCCGAGGCCGCACCGCCGCCCAGCGATGACTGCCCGCCCCTGCTCACCCAGGCTTCAATGCTCACCTGCCGCCACCGGCGTGTCTCCATGAGGGCCCTCCACGTGCTGGTGCAACCTCCTCAGCCGGACACTGCATTCTGCGCCACAGGCCCCCAGCGGCCCCGCACCGTGGAGTCATGTGTGTGCCGACTGCTACCTTTGGCGTGCACCATGGTCCAGCAGGGCTCACAATTCAAATCGAAGCACGATTAGCAGGACGGCTCATCGAGGCCTACGCATCATCGCAGGCTGTACACCCGCTCAGCTCTTCAGGTGGATCGAACTCAGTGCACCGAAAGTCAACCCCACGTGGTGGTAGGCCCGGGCCGGACTCTGGGCCTCGTGTGCCACTACCTCAGTGCGCCACGAGTCACCGTCCAGCCTCCAGACCTACTGCATCATTGCAGGCTGTACACCCGCTCAGCGCTTCATGTGCCACTAACCCTGTGCTACTCAAGTCGTCGTCCCGTGGCAGTAGGCCCATGCAGGGCCGCAGTGCAGCGGGTGCCACTAACCCTGTGCTACTCAAGTCATCATCCCCTGGCAGTAGGCTCATGCAGGGCCGCAGTGCAGCGGGTGCCACCAACTCCGTGCGCCACAAGTCATGGACCCTTCATGATTGAGCCATGTGGTGCGGACGCCATCATGTCATCTCCGGCAGTGGGGAATGTGATGTGGTAGGCCCCTTTTATTGGCAGGGTCACATGTCCTGTGATGCCTGTGCTGGATGGGTGTGGTGTGCGTATTAACCAGCCCTCAGGGAGTGGCTGTGGCATGCTGACAACTAGACCAGTGATCAGCAGATCACTACAGGGAAGACCTGTGACATGTAGCTTTGACGTACCCCCCTCTGAGCGTAAGCGGAGTGGTCTGGCCTGGCGTATGCCAGGCCAGCGTAGGGGTGGGAACTATGACCCCGGGGCTCTGGGCGTGCTTCAGTTCCGGCCTGGACAAGGAAGTAACTGATGCTTGTGTCCCTGTTGTAGTGTCTACGCCACACGGACCGCAATCGGCAATGTTGCACCCTGTGACTCAAGTCCCACGACATGAGCAACATGGACGTAAGGGGGAATCACTGACCCTACATTCATCCATACTTTCATACTTGAATGATCAAAGACATGAAACATCTGTGCGATTCTGAATGTTTTATTCACATCCAATGGAGTGGTGCAGCTGGAGCAGTACAGGGCCATGCAAACCCCACTTCACATTATTGGCCCGTGGATGGCCAGCCAGAGTCCTTCAGGGAATGACAAGTACATTGGAAGATGAAGAGTTCAGTCCGCAGTCTGATCGCTGTGTCATTGGCAACCAAACAGAATATGGCAGTCCATGTCGAGGTCCAAGGTGAGTGTCGCAGAGTGCATCGGGGGACAGTGGAAGGTGATGATGCAAAGGGCAGAACCAAGCAGAAACAGGCCATATGGCGGAGATGAATGCTACTGCCTCCTCCTTACCAGTAAGGTTGATTCACCCGCATCTTCGTCCTCTGATGTCACATGTGCCTCACACGTGGGTGGTGGTGGTATGTCGGCCGCACTGTGTGCCACTGACACATCAGGGGCCGGAGGTGGATTGCCTGCCGCACTGTGTGCCACTGACACATCAGGGGCCAGAGGTGGATTGCCTGCCACACTGTGAGGCACTGACACATCAGGGGGCGGAGATGTGGATGTAGAAGCAGCAATCTCAACACAATGTAGAGGAGGGACTGGGAGCTAGTTAAAGGAAAGTGTAGGTCCTCTACCAATGCTCCCGAGAACAACTTGTAACCCTAGAATGGTATCAGTTCCTAAGTGAGTAAAAGAAAGAAAGAGGGATGGTTGGCCACCCTATTAGGGGGATAGTCAAACTTGAGGTTGTCTCCAAAAGAGGGTGAGGTGCACGTGAGTGGGGAAGGTGTCTCCTTTCTGTTCTTGTGCCCTCACACACCCTTACGAGTGTAAAGCATCATCATCGGGCTATGCTCCTCGTGGGGGTGGCGCTGCAGTCCCTCACGGGCCCTACAAGAGGGCTCTCTGTTGGAGATCTTTTCAGGAGATGCCGCAATTGTGCATGTGGGTGTGTGGGAAAAAGGTGATGTGGTGAGTAAGTGGTTTAAAATTACCTGGTAGTGCCCCAGAAGTTTAATGGGGAGTACTCCAGATAAGTTAAAAATAGGGTAGGGTTGTAGAGCCTCCTCAAACAAATAAAGGGAGGGATGAGTTCGTTCCCACCGCTCTCAATCCGCAGAGATAGTGTGTGAAAATTAAGAGTGTGAGATGGTCGACATGTTTCGCGCAGTCTGTCGGTCCCTAATGGATCCCTGTGCGCTTCATCAGGACCGTAAGAAAAGGATTGTTTTGAGATATAGAAGGATATGGGTTTCAGGGAAAAGACACCCTATAAACCCACCATACCTATCTTGAGGTCTAGAGGACGTCACAGCGTCCGAGACACGTCTTATTCCTGTGCTCTGAGCTTAGAAACCTAATGGAGACAATGAAACAAAAGGGAAGGTGAAAAATGAATTGATGGTCAGGGTACAGTATTAACCGGTACATGACGTTGTATACCAGATCTGTGCCTCTTAAGCGTAATACCCTGTGTATTAGAAAAACAAGTGAGTCCCAAATGGGACTGTACAATAAAATAGCATTCAGACCGATTAATGCATCAGTCCGGTTAGTGACCTAATGCCAATATATGGTAATAACAATGTTAAACCTTAAAGGTACATGAAAACATTCTAGCCAAAAAAGAAAGCACAAATGGATTGTTATACTCAGCTCTTATTTAACACAGTCTTAGTTCCGTTGCCAGTGCTCGTGATTGTTAAGTGATCTGAAATAGGAGCATTTGTCGTGAAGGTGGCAGAACGACTGGTGCGCATACTTATGGTCGCTTATAGTATACACGTGCTGGTTCTGTAAAATAATACATTATAAGGATACCCAGAAATCAAAAACTATAGTGGCAATTACTGTTATTCTAGGAGCACTAGTGGAGTCTGATGCATGGCGACTCACAACACGTGCTGCATATGCACTGCCCTGAACACACACTCATACAGAATTTTAAGCGAACATACCCTCCTCGTAGTAGAGTCGGGCCACATCGGCTGGTCGTGCAAATGCGGAGTGACAAAGCTGTGGGTAGACAAAAAAGAGAAGAGAAATAGACGGAGGTACCAGGTGTGAGGCCACTGGCCCTCGTAACGCGGCGAAGGTTACCTTCAAATCGGTGTTAGCAGCGGTGGGAACTTACTGGATCACCCCAATCTGGCGACTGTGAAACCTAACAGTCTGCCTGCGAGCGCCGGTGAAGTGTGGGGCACTCGTGTCCGGTAAAAGTACGCGGAGCACTTCCTGCTTGGGTCACATGACTCTTATGTCATCAGACTAGTGTAAGAGCGAATACGTCGGGAAACTGGTGGTAAGAGTGGCGGCCATATTGGATTGTGTGATGTAAAGGTAATGATTGCAGAGAGCGAGGTATCAGAAGACCAGGTGGATCTTGAGGTTCTCTCACACTTGTAACAGTTTTATTCACATTGCACAATTTGTAACATGCAGGGTGGTAAGTCGTGAGATCAATAGTGTGTAGGTGGCCATGTCCCCTGTTGCTCATCTCGAGTGCCGGTGGTTAATAAAGAGAGCCCCAGTGAATATTAACTAGTAATGGAGACTGCAGCTCGTACTGTGGGTGATGGGACTTAGGATACCAATTCTACCCATGGGATATCGTCGTTCAGCCCACTCATATTGCTCTGTAACCTGAACACCCAACGTTGTTCGTGTTGAAATAATACAGATGGTGGCCAGTGAGGGTTGGAGTCTATGATAGTCCACCTAAGGCTATCCGCAGCGTGATCTTGTTCAATGCAGTGATTCTGTAGTTTTGTGGCTGTCCTTTTGCATCTAATTGTGCTTTTATGTTCACCAATGCGCACCTTTACTGGTCTTGTAGTCATACCCACGTACTTCTTATTGCAAGGACAGGTGATTACGTATATGCAATTTTTTGTGTTGCAGTTGGTATGACGCCTCTGCTGCCATGGTTTACTAAGGCCTAGCTCTACTTCCTTTGAGGGTTGTGTCTGGGGACACACGGTACATGACCCACACGGATAGTGCCCTAATACCGGGGGTAAGGCCCACAATGTGGGTTGGGTCACTGTGATGTTGGCGGGCGGGTATGGACCAGAATGTCCTTTAGGTTCTGTGTGCGTTTGAAAGCAAAGAGAGGGAGAGGACCCAGATTGAAGTCCCCAGTATGTAAGATCCCCCAATGTTTTTTAATAATCTTTTGGATCTTATTGGAGTTTGGTGTAAATGTGGTAACACAGGTTAGGCTGTCTGTCTTGGTTTTTTCTTTCACCATCATCAGAGTCTCTCTAGAGTTATTTCTGGCTCTTTTGTGTGCCTGCCTGATAATCTTTCGGGATACTGTCTGGCTGCAAGATTCTCTGACAGTGCCCTAGCTTGAGTCTCAAACTCTATACGTGTGTTACAATTACGTCGCAGGCGAAGAAATTGGCCCACCGGAAGATTATCTCTCAGAGCCTTAGGGTGATGACTTTGATATGTGAGAAGGCTGTTCCTGTCGGTGGGTTTTTTGTAGTTAGTGGTGTATAAGACGCCATCTTTTAGCGAAATGAGAAGGTCTAAGAAAGGGATGCTTTCACGTGACATAGTACCCGTAAACCTCAAGAAGGGGTCTAGAGTGTTGATCCATTCAAAAAATTGTCTGCATGTTTCCTCCCCACCCTTCCAAAAGACAATGACGTCGTCGATATAACGACGCCATAGTAGAATATTAGAATGGAAGGGGTTGACAGTGTTCAGAATGTGTGTGCCTTCAAAGTTGGCCATGTAAAGACACGCCAGACTTGGCACAAAGGTGCTCCCCATGCTGGTCCCTTGTGTTTGGTGGTATAGTTTCCTCTGAAAAGCGAAGAAATTCTCTTTAAGAGCTATGGTGGCGCAATCTCTTATAAAGGTTATCGGGGTCTCATGTGGCCAGGGGTTCACATTGCGGAGAGCCCTTTCCATGACCTCAATGGTGGAGTCCTGGGGGATATTGGTATACAACGCTTCTACGTCTAATGTAACCAACAAAGTAATGGACTGTGGGTCTTGGAAGTCCTCGATGAGGTTGAGAACCTCTGTGGTATCTCTCAAGTAAGTGGGAGTGCTAGTGACCAGGGGGCGGAGGAAGACATCACAAAACTTGCTGAGAGGTTCCAACAGTGAATCAATCCCTGACACTATGGGGCGGCCGGGGGGAGGATTGAGGCCCTTGTGGATTTTCGGGAGGGTATAGAAATACGGGATGCGTGGATCATCTTGTATCAGAAACTTCGCCTCCTCAAGTGAAATCCAACCCTCCAATTCGGCTTCAGTCACTAGGCTCTGTATTACAGTGGTTAATCGTGCGGTGGGGTCTACCTCAATCGATTCGTAGTAGCGGGAATCAGACAATTGTCTAAGGCATTCCGTGTCATACGTGGCGAGGTCTTGGATGACAATGGCCCCACCTTTGTCCGCTGGTTTCAGAATAATATTGGGATCTTCTGTGATGGTTTTTAGGAGTTTCCTCTCTTCTCTTGATAAATTGTCAAATGATTTTGTACTGGTGATATCTTTGACATCCTTTAGAATGGCTTGTTCGAATGTTAATACCTCGTTCGGTGTCATGGCGGCGGTGGGGGTAAACTTTGATTTTTTTCTTCAGGCCCGTTCCTTTAGTGGGGAGTTCGGGTTTGTCCTCAAAGAATGCTCTCAGTCGTATCTTGCGAAAGAATTGATGGAGTTCCTGATGGAGGATGAAGTCGTCCTCTCTGGGGGTGGGGAAGAAGCCCAAGCCCTTTTCCAAGAGCTTCTGCTCGCCCTCGCCCAATATTCTTTTGGAAAGGTTCACCACTAAGGTCTTATGGTTTTGCTCCGCCCCCTGGTCACTAGCACTCCCACTTACTTGAGAGATACCACAGAGGTTCTCAACCTCATCGAGGACTTCCAAGACCCACAGTCCATTACTTTGTTGGTTACATTAGACGTAGAAGCGTTGTATACCAATATCCCCCAGGACTCCACCATTGAGGTCATGGAAAGCGCTCTCCGCAATGTGAACCCCTGGCCACATGAGACCCCGATAACCTTTATAAGAGATTGCGCCACCATAGCTCTTAAAGAGAATTTCTTCGCTTTTCAGAGGAAACTATACCACCAAACACAAGGGACCAGCATGGGGAGCACCTTTGCGCCAAGTCTGGCGTGTCTTTACATGGCCAACTTTGAAGGCACACACATTCAGAACACTGTCAACCCCTTCCATTCTAATATTCTACTATGGCGTCGTTATATCGACGACGTCATTGTCTTTTGGAAGGGTGGGGAGGAAACATGCGGACAATTTTTTGAATGGATCAACACTCTAGACCCCTTCCTGAGGTTTTCGGGTACTATGTCACGTGAAAGCATCCCTTTCTTAGACCTTCTCATTTCGCTAAAAGATGGCGTCTTATACACTACTAACTACAAAAAACCCACCGACAGGAACAGCCTTCTCACATATTAAAGTCATCACCCTAAGGCTCTGAGAGATAATCTTCCGGTGGGCCAATTTCTTCGCCTGCGACGTAATTGTAACACACGTATAGAGTTTGAGACTCAAGCTAGGGCACTGTCAGAGAATCTTGCAGCCAGACAGTATCCCGAAAAGATTATCAGGCAGGCACACAAAAGAGCCAGAAATAACTCTAGAGAGACTCTGCTGATGGTGAAAGAAAAAACCAAGACAGACAGCCTAACCTGTGTTACCACATTTACACCAAACTCCAATAAGATCCAAAAGATTATTAAAAAACATTGGGGGATCTTACATACTGGGGACTTCAATCCGGGTCCTCTCCCTCTCTTTGCTTTCAAACGCACACAGAACCTAAAGGACATTCTGGTCCATACCCGCCCCGCCAACATCACAGTGACCCAACCCACATTGTGGGCCTTACCCCCGGTATTAGGGCACTATCCGTGTGGGTCATGTACCGTGTGTCCCCAGACACAACCCTCAAAGGAAGTAGAGCTAGGCCTTAGTAAACCATGGCAGCAGAGGCGTCATACCAACTGCAACACAAAAAATTGCATATACGTAATCACCTGTCCTTGCAATAAGAAGTACGTGGGTATGACTACAAGACCAGTAAAGGTGCGCATTGGTGAACATAAAAGCACAATTAGATGCAAAAGGACAGCCACAAAACTACAGAATCACTGCATTGAACAAGATCACGCTGCGGATAGCCTTAGGTGGACTATCATAGACTCCAACCCTCACTGGCCACCATCTGTATTATTTCAACACGAACAACGTTGGGTGTTCAGGTTACAGAGCAATATGAGTGGGCTGAACGACGATATCCCGTGGGTAGAATTGGTATCCTAAGTCCCATCACCCACAGTACGAGCTGCAGTCTCCATTACTAGTTAATATTCACTGGGGCTCTCTTTATTAACCACCGGCACTCGAGATGAGCAACAGGGGACATGGCCACCTACACACTATTGATCTCACGACTTACCACCCTGCATGTTACAAATTGTGCAATGTGAATAAAACTGTTACAAGTGTGAGAGAACCTCAAGATCCACCTGGTCTTCTGATACCTCGCTCTCTGCAATCATTACCTTTACATCACACAATCCAATATGGCCGCCACTCTTACCACCAGTTTCCCGACGTACTCGCTCTTACACTAGTCTGATGACATAGGAGTCATGTGACCCAAGCAGGAAGTGCTCCGCGTACTTTTACTGGACACGAGTGCCCCACACTTCACCGGCGCTCGCAGGCAGACTGTTAGGTTTCACATTCGCCAGATTGGGGTGATCCAGTAAGTTCCCACCGCTGCTAACACCGATTTGAAGGTAACCTTCGCCGCGTTACGAGGGCCAGTGGCCTCACACCTGGTACCTCCGTCTATTTCTCTTCTCTTTTTTGTCTACCCACAGCTTTGTCACTCCGCATTTGCACGACCAGCCGATGTGGCCCGACTCTACTACGAGGAGGGTATGTTCGCTTAAAATTCTGTATGCGTGTGTGTTCAGGGCAGTGCATATGCAGCACGTGTTGTGAGTCGCCATGCATCAGACTCCACGAGTGCTCCTAGAATAACAGTAATTGCCACTATAGTTTTTGATTTCTGGGTATCCTTATAATGTATTATTTTACAGAACCAGCACGTGTATACTATAAGCGACCATAAGTATGCGCACCAGTCGTTCTGCCACCTTCACGACAAATGCTCCTATTTCAGATCACTTAACAATCATGAGCACTGACAACGGAACTAAGACTGTGTTAAATAAGAGCTGAATATAACAATCCATTTGTGCTTACTTTTTTGGCTAGAATGTTTTCATGCACCTTTAAGGTTTAACATTGTTATTACCATATATTGGCATTAGGTCACTAACCGGACTGATGCATTAATCGGTCTGAATGCTATTTTATTGTACAGTCCCATTTGGGACTCACTTGTTTTTCTAATACACAGGGTATTACGCTTAAGAGGCACAGATCTGGTATACAACGTCATATACCGGTTAATACTGTACCCTGACCATCAATTCATTTTTCACCTTCCCTTTTGTTTCATTGTCTCCATTAGGTTTCTAAGCTCAGAGCACACGAATAAGACGTGTCTCGGACGCTGTGACGTCCTCTAGACCTCAAGATAGGTATGGTGGGTTTATAGGGTGTCTTTTCCCTGAAACCCATATCCTTCTATATCTCAAAACAATCCTTTTCTTACGGTCCTGATGAAGCGCACAGGGATCCATTAGGGACCGACAGACTGTGCGAAACATGTCGACCATCTCACACTCTTAATTTTCACACACTATCTCTGCGGGTTGAGAGCGGTGGGAACGAACTCATCCCTCCCTTTATTTGTTTGAGGAGGCTCTACAACCCTGCCCTATTTTTAACTTATCTGGAGTACTCCCCATTAAACTTCTGGGGCACTACCAGGTAATTTTAAACCACTTACTCACCACATCACCTTTTTCCCACACACCCACATGCACAATTGCGGCATCTCCTGAAAAGATCTCCAACAGAGAGCCCTCTTGTAGGGCCCGTGAGGGACTGCAGCGCCACCCCCACGAGGAGCATAGGCCGATGATGATGCTTTATACTCGTAAGGGTGTGAGGGCACAAGAACAGAAAGGAGACACCTTCCCCACTCACGTGCACCTCACCCTCTTTTGGAGACAACCTCAAGTTTGACTATCCCCCTAATAGGGTGGCCAACCATCCCTCTTTCTTTCTTTTACCCGATGTAGAAGCAGCAGCAGCATTCATCTGCACAAGGCCTTGAGGCAGCAATGCCATGACGATGTGCTGCAGGGCATGGAAGGTCCCAGCCACAACTCGCTGGTGTGCAGCCGTGGCAGCCATTCTTTCCGCCGTCATCCGCTCCATGTTCTCCATGAGCCCCCGCATCTGTCTCAGCTCTCCGGCTGACATCGCTGGAGCCACTCTGACTGGACAGTTGTTCTTGTCTCAGTATCATGACTCCAGCGATGTCAGCCATGGATCGTTGGAGAGCATGGAGCGGACTGTGGGTGTCCGTTAGGGACTGTATGTGGTCCCCGATGGGAATCAGACACCCATGTATGGCATCAAGTTTGGCTGCCATGAGGTCGAACCCCACCTGCACCTGATCAGCCATCTTCTCCTGGGCCTCCAACACACGGCGTTGGAAGGCCATGTGTTGTTTGTGGGGGTCCTGGGAGACGGCCGGGGTGGTAGGTGCGTCCTGCTGTGTGGTCTGTGCAGGGGGTGGGGTCTCCTCGATGCAGCTGGGCTGCCCTGCTCCTGGAGGTGGGGTGCCGAAGTTGTCAATGAGGACTTGGAGGGCTTCGGTGTCGATGTCGGGGTTGTCCCCCTCATCATCAGTGAAGAGTTGTTGGGGCTGCTCTGCAGGACATGTGATGCTCCCTCTGCAATGTGAAGGGGAGATGCAGTATTACATTGTGTTCACATGTATGTTGACGCATTGTACAAGTTCACATACAGACTGCATGGCAATGTACATTGTGACTGTTCAGGAGGAGCTGCCTATTTGATGCGGGACAGTGGACATTTCGACAACATCACGGATATGTGTTTGTACTTGTACATTGACATCTCACATTTCCCTGCTATGCCAAATGTGATTGGCCAGTTTCTACACACAAGCGGCACCTGTGGTGTCCTCTGTCCTGTTGTTAAGGTGTTGCAGTTTGTACCACATTGTTGTCAATGCTGATGTGCTCTGAATGTCATGTGTGTGTGCTGCATTTTGGGAGGCTCGCCCCTGCAGCTCTGATTTTGCTGACCCTTGTCCCTTTCAGGCGGTGTGCCTTTGACTTCTGAGCCCATTCAGTGCTGAGATGTTGCAGACTAGGGTGGATTTGGGTCTTGGTGGCAGTTGTGACTCTGGGGCATGGTTTGTCCGCAGATGTGTAGTTGTCATCAGGGGTTGTTTGTGCAGGTGGATGTGTCAGAGTGTGACCTGCTCCTTTACGGATGTGGTCCACACTCCGCCACCTCAGTGTGGTGGCGTGCACCATGTCATGATGATCGGACTGCAGCCATGCTAATCGTCATGCAGTGACACTTGCATTGTCAGTGTGGCTCACGGACCCGCAGCTTTGCTGGGTTCAGCACATGTGCATGGGTTAGTTGTGAGATGAGTGATGTGTGGGCGGGACTCCTCTGGGCACATAGTCGACGGGGGCCTACGTGCTGTTGCTATGTGTGCTGCAGTGTGCCAAGGGGTTCAGGGACAGAGTCATTGTGGGTGTGCAGTGTGCTATACTCCATTGTGCATGTGTGCCATTGTGCCCATCTCCCCCCGTCCCCCCAGTCCCTGGTCGTTACTCACCCTGTTGCTGTTGTGTCAGGTCATGTTGAGCAGTGTCCGGTCCCCCAACTCCTGCCACCGTCTCCCCACTGATGACTGTGGACACCATCTCCTCCATCTCATCCAGCTCCTCCTGTGGCGCTGGACTCCCACCTCCAGTCTGCATTGCTGCCTTCTGGTTGTTTGCGAGTTTCTGCTTGGTCTTGCGCTTCACATCATTCCAGCGCCTCTTGACCTCGTCCATTGTCCTCCTCGGCACTCCGACTGCATTCACCTTGTCCACGATGGACTGCCATGTTGCATTTATTTGTTGCCAATGACACAGTGGAGGTGACGAACAGTTGTTGATGATGTTCTATCACCTCCGTAATCAGGATCCTGTTTTCATGCGGACTGAACCGCGTCTTCCTCTTCTTCTTGTCCTTGCCCTTCCCTGTCCAAGAGGTCCCAGCCTGCTCCTCCGGGGGGCTTGTGGGGTTCTGGCCGTCCTCTGTCACTGCTCCGGCTGCCTCCATTGTGCGTCGCTGTAGTTTGTTTTTTTGTTTGTGTTTTTTTTGTGTGCTTTTGTAGTGTTTTTTCCCGCCTGACGTGTGTGATTTGCAGGCCTGGCGCTGCTTTTCGCTGATTGTCTTATCGCAGTTGGGCCCATCGCAACTTTTTTCGCGTTCGGGTTTGGATTTTCATCGCCGTCCCGGTACTGTTGTCGCAGACATTTTGCGCGTTATCTGGTGACTATCGCATGTTACCGCAGTGTTGAAAATACGACGTTAACACAGAGTTGTTTTCCCGCGATAGACGGCGTTATGGAAATTTGCGTTAACCTATTTTGGCGATGTTTATCGCACGTTCTTGTGAATATCCCCCTTAGAGTTTACTGAATGTGATTTGCCTCACCTGTGAACAAGGCCATGACTAACGGCCGAAACGCATCAGGGTTGATGTTCTGCCATTCCTGAGATGCATTAAAGCCAGTGATGTACCGAGTTGTGCTTCGCTTTTCTTCTTTCTTGGTGTGCCAAATGACGGGATGCTTCATGCCCGTTTCGCGAAGCCGCCCTGCAGGGATGGGGGCTCCGTTCAGTTGGAGAATTTACTTTGGACATTAATTAGGGAGCATGTCCCACACACTTACGTGCAGACAGAAAGGATTACCCAGAGATTCTTGCACGGTACGCGAAATGGAGTACAAGAGGAGTGACGCCTCCTCTTGCCGCCTTGTACTCACTAGCACTGGGTGCTAAGATATTGTCGACATTATGGGCAGCACATCTTTAGGACTCTCAACATGGATGGTAATCGCTGCGTAGATCTTACGTGACATTTTATTTCGAACAGTACAGTGCACTTGGACCATTGGACTGTGATTTGGGACGCTATTCAGCTTGATTTATATCATATCACAGTCTAAGGAGTGGGCAATGATTTTATTTCAATTATGGTATTAAAACGCTATCCAGCATCATTTTTCATCTACTGCAATTTGTAAAAACAACCTGGATGCATTATGGGAATGGTAGTGCTGCACCAGGTCACGTGATCAATATGATTTAAACAGTGAGAGTAAACTGAATGTGATTTGCCTCACCTGCGAACAAGGCCATGACTAACGGTCGAAATGCGTCAGGGTTGATGTTCTGCCATTCCTGAGATGAATTAAAGCCAGTGATGTACAGAGTAGGGCTTCGCTTTTCTTCTTTCTTGGTGTGCCAAGTGACGTGATGCTCCATGCCAGTTTCGGAAAGCCGCCCGCAGGGATTGGTGCTCCCTTCAGTTGGAGAATTTACTTTGGAATTAATTAGGGAGCATGTCCCACACGCTTACGTGCAGACAGAAAGGATTACCCAGAGATTCATGCACAGTGCGCGAAAGGGATTA
Organism: Calotriton arnoldi; assembly: GCA_963921515.1. NCBI lineage: Eukaryota > Metazoa > Chordata > Amphibia > Caudata > Salamandridae > Calotriton > Calotriton arnoldi. The sequence goes on from CAWUFW010000285.1 coordinate 98,951, forward strand.
CAAGAGGAGTGAAGTCTCCTCTTGCCGACTTGGACCCTCTGGCATTAGGTGCTAACATATGGTGACATTATGGGAAGCACATCTTGAGGACTCTAAACATGGATTGTAATCGCTGCGTAGATCTTACGTGACATTTTATTTCGAACAGTACAGTGCACTCGGACCATTGGACTGTGATTTGGGACGCTATTCAGCTTGATTTATATCATATCACAGTCTAAGCACTGGGCAATGATTTTATTTTAATTGTGGTATTATAACCCTATCCAGCATCATTTTTCATCTACCGCAGTTTGTAAAAACAACCCGGGTGCAGTGACGTGATCAATGTGATTTAAACAGTGAGAGTTTACTGAATGTGATTTGCCTCACCTGTGAACAAGGCCATGACTAATAGCCGAAACGCATCAGGGTTGATGTTCTGCCATTCCTGAGATGCATTAAAGCCAGTGATGTACCGAGTTAGGCTTCGCTTTTCTTCTCTCTGGGTGTGCAAAATGACAGGATGCTCCATGCCCGTTTCGCGAAGCCACCCTGCAGGGATGGGGGCTCCCTTCAGATGGAGAATTTACTTTGGACTTAATTAGGGAGCATGTCCCACAAGCTTACATGCAGACAGAAAGGATTACACAGAGATTCTTGCACGGTGCGCGAAAGGGAGTACATGAGGAGTGACGTCTCCTCTTGCTGACTTGGACCCACTGGCATTGGGTGCTAAGATATGGCGACATTATGGACAGCACATCTTGAGGACTCTAAATATGGATGGTAATCGCTGCATACATCTTAGGTGACATTTTATTTTGAACATCACAGTGCACTCTGACCATTGGACTGTGATTTGGGACGCTATTCATCTTGACTTATATCGTATCACAGTCTAAGCACTGGTCAATGATTTTATTTTAACTGTGGTATTAAAAAGCTATCCAGCATAATTGTTCATCTACCGCAGTTTGTAAAAACAACCCGGGTGCATTATGGGAATGGTAGTACTGCACCGGGTCACGTGATCAATCTGATTTAAGCAGTGAGAGTTTACTGAATGTGATTTGCCTCACCTGTGAACAAGGCCATGACTAACGGCCGAAACTTGTCAGGGTGGATGTTCTGCCATTCCTGAGATGCAGTAAACCCATTGATGTACTGAGTTGGGCTTAGCTTTTCTTCTTTCTTGGTGTGCCAAATGACGGGATGCTCCATGCCAGTTTCGTGAAGCCGCCCTGCAGGGATGGGGGCTCACTTCAGTTGGAGAATTTACTTTGGACTTAATTAGGGAGCATGTCCCACAAGCTTACATGCAGACAGAAAGGATTACCCAGAGATTCTTGCACGGTGCGCGAAAGGGAGTACATGAGGAGTGACGTCTCCTCTTGCTGACTTGGACCCACTGGCATTGGGTGCTAAGATATGGCGACATTATGGGCAGCACATCTTGAGGACTGTAAACATGGATGGTAATCGCTGCATACTTCTTACTTGACATTTTATTTTGAACACCAGAGTGCACTTGGACCATTGGACTGTGATTTGGGACGCTATTCAGCTTGATTTATATCATATCACAGCCTAAGCACTGGGCAATGATTTTATTTTAACTGTGGTATTAAAACGCTATCCAGCATAATTTTTCATCTACCGCAGTTTGTAAAAACAACCAGGGTGCATTATGGGAATGGTAGTACTGCAGCGGGTCATATGATCAAAGTGATTTAAACAGTGAGAGTTTACTGAATGTGATTTGCCTCAGCTGTGAACAAGGCCATGACTTACGGCCGAAACGCATCAGGGTTGATGTTCTGCCATTCCCGAGATGCATTAAAGCCAGTGATGTACCGAGTTGGGCTTCACTTTTCTTCTTTCTTGGTGTGCCAAATGAAGGGATGCTCCTTGCCCGTTTCGCGAATCCGCCCTGCAGGGATGGGGGCTCCCTTCAGTTGGAGAATTTACTTTGGACTTAATTAGGGAGCATGTCCCACGCGCTCAAGGGCAGACAGAAAGGATTACCCAGAGATTCTTGCACGGTGCAGGAAAGGGAGTACAAGAGGAGTGACATCTCCTCTTGCTGACGTGGACTGATTGGCATTGGGTGCTAAGATATGGCGACATTATAGGCAGCACATCTTGAGGACTCTAAAAATGGATGGTAATCGCTGCATACATCTTGAGTGACATTTTATTTTGAACATCACAGTGAAGAAAGTGACCCGATTAGTACCACCTGGGTCACTCGCGACCACCTCTCAGCCTTCCATACAAATGAAGGGTCGGTCAGACAGTAGAGAATACAAACAGAGTATATGTTTATTCAGATACACTCGAGCGGAGCCCCGTCTTCCCAGTCGCTTAGGGGTGTTGCAGAGAGGACTGACATCAGAAAACATAGAAACACATTATGTAGATTTCAGAACCAGGGAAGACCCGCCCATAATGGAATTTTACAAGCAGGTGCAGCTAAAACAAAGAAGTACAGTAGGATGAGTTTTGACTTTGAGGCTAGGCACACATTATCTCTAAGCCAAGGTCGCTCTGTCTGTGCCTACCGCTAGACTAGTGGGAGAAGGCCTCTATCTAGTGGGAAAGGTATGCACTAATAAGAACAGTGTATTCATTAGCAGAGAAAGGGCTAACCTTGGAGAAACAAGAATTTTCTACAGCCTGCTTCTCGAGGAGGGAATACGTGGCTGATGGCATAATTCAAAATGGCGGCTAAACATAAAATGCTGCTGCGAATGCTAACTTACATAGAATAATATGCAAACAACACAGCAAAGACAGTTTTATTCTAACAGACCCTCCTTTTAGCATTTGCTAACCTATTTATGTGGTGGGCGGAAAAACATAACATTCTTATAAGCAAAATGACATCAGTACTCAGAACGATCTATATACTCAGTATCAGAAATAGAAGTTGCAAGGGATGATGTAGAACCAAAGATGCCCTCATCTATTTGCACCATGTTGTCGATCTCTTTCTGGAGCATAACTGCTGCATGAGTATCATGAACTGACATTTTCGGCTTAGGAGTAAGGATAGTGACACAATAAGAGCAACAGGCTGGGAGACATTGTATGCAGAAAATGCCAGCAACCACAGCTAGAAAAATGAGAATCTTCCAACCCCAGGATGTGAGTATGTTCCAGAACCATCCTGATAGAGTCAAGTACCTGTTTCTTGGTGTATGTCAGACGATAGTCTATGCAATTTTTGTATAGCAGCTTACACATTGGGAGCGTGATCCGGTATGTAAACACAACAGCTGCTGCCAATGACGCAACAAGCCCCACCCCTATCTGCAAGTATGACGTCTAACACCATCCGGTTCTGCAAGGTAACTAATCTCGTAGCCTGAAGCTCAGCAGTGATGTTGGTCAGTATTCCAGCAGTTGTATTAATAACCCCTTCAACAACCCTTGTTCGCTGACGAATTTTAAGGCTATTGGCCATGGGGCCCCAAAAGGGTATGAGACCCTTCATGGCATCCTCAAACTGTTGTGCGGTGGTATCGGTCTGATCTATATCCTTTGTGTCAATAACCCTTCTGACTCGGGGCAAGTATGCACTTCTACGCTGCAGCTGATGATCTTTATGATAATTGGGCGGGGTAACATACACCGGGGGAAGAAGGAAAGAGAGGTAACATCTGCCTGACCAGCACCCCGGAAGCCAGACATGAGCTTGGGATCCACAGACAAAATAGACATTAGGGGGTAGGATCAAAGGCAGACTATTAATCGTTCTCAGTCTGTAGGTGAAATTGCATTTACTCTCCCCCACCTTTACCTCCCCAGTCCCCTGGAAACAGAAACTAGCTGTTGAGTTGACCACGGACACCAGCATTGGTGTGTCCTTAGTAATGTTGCGAGCTTGAAAAGATTGGAAATACTCAGAGGTGTTAAACTTTTGGAAATCAGCCATTACCATTCAAAGCCATGTTTTGTTCTTCACTTTTTCATATTTGATCATACAGGAGTTTGGGGACAAAGTACCGGAGATCCCTTGTCCTGCCTTTCCTATGGGAGTAAACCTGTGATGAAAACTTATATACTCTACCACAGTGTGAGAATCAGCAGGCATCATAACCTGAGTAGGGAGTTGGAAATGGTAGTGTATCATAATAAACAATTCAAACCAACCTTCACAGCTACCAATATATGACAATGGCATGGACAATAAATTATCGCTCTTATGAGTAACTGAGGGGAGCAATCCAAAAACCCAACAATTAGTTGTATTGGACACATCATGGGCTTGATGCAACATTTTTATGAATACATTGTCTGTGTAAGACTTTCTGTGCTCTTCTTTGTGAGGGGCCAAAGAAACAAAAATGTGCTCAGGAGGAATGGGCATGGTAACAACCAAGGAATGTACAGGATGCTTCCCCTCTAGAAACCAGGATATTCCAAGTATTGTTGTCAACGTAATCACAACAATTAATATGCAAACTATTTTACTCTTCGTTAACCAACCCCGCGCTAAGCGTGGTGGTGCAAATGGCTGTTCCTCCTCGTCAACAGGTCGACCAAACGGATGCATTATGAAGCAAAGAGGAATGCATTAAAACTGATGGCAAAAGTAAATTTTCCCAGTGTCCGTCAGAGCCTCGCTGGTACAGGCTCCTATTGTTCATCAACGTTGGCGCTCTTGAGCACCGGCGATGAAGCTTGCTCAGTCCTAAGCTCACGATGAATCCCACGTTGCACAGGATAATGTACCCCCTCCTGGGGAGCACATTCGATCTATCATGTCCAATGTCAGAACAGTGCACCAATCTCACAGCACCCTAAACTAACACCGTTGGTATATAGTAAAGTACACCCTAACTTACACAGTCCATCCCTAACTAATCTGACTTCTCCTTTGGTGCACCATTCCTCAGCCAAGGACGCAAATTGTACCTGGTGACTCCAGGCACAGAGTGGTCAACAAACAGCGGCTCTTTAATGGCTCAGATTTCTGGAGGGACCGCTGCGTTTAGCACGTCATCATTCTCAGCATCCGTTTGGGTCCACGTTAATTTTGCGTCGATGAAGGGAACGAACTGAGGCACCATCTCGCTCTCAGTATCCCCAACTTCATCAGCAACCCATTGGTCATAGGGTAAAGGCAGAGGCACTCGTTTACAATGAGTGCCATGGATCCAGTTCTTTCGGCCAGCTACCTTAACTGCGCTTCTGGTGGCTAGAAGGATCTGCTCAGGTCCCTTCCAGCGCAGCTCCAAACTCTTCTTCCGCTGAACATTACGTACAAGGATCCAATCACCAGGCTGAATGTTGTGTCCGGTTCCCTCTGGTATATCAGTTCGAGCCTCCTGGACCTGTTGGTGAATAGAGCGCAGATTTTCAGTTAACTGGCACAGGTAGTCTGTCAACAAGGAAACTCAATATCGGAGAACTTACGAGGACACAGGATGCCGCAGACATTTGCCGGGTGCCCAAACACGACCGCGTAAGGTGACAATCCTGTTCTAGAATGTGCTGTTGTTCTTGTCGACAAAAGAGCTAATGGTAAAGCATCTGGCCACTGTAAACCTGTACTTTCCAGAATCTTTGCTAATTTTAGTTTGAGAGTACCGTTGTATTTCTCAACCAAACCTGCTGACTGGGGTTGATTTGCAGCATGAAATTTCTGTTTTATGTGCAAACCGTCACAAATTAACTGCATGGCTTTGGCATTAAAGTGACTTCTGTTAACACTCCAGAGCAAACGGGGCAAGCTGAAGTGAGGAAAGAACTCCTTCAGGAGTACCTGTGCAGTCGCAATGGCTGTATTTTCTTTGGTGGGGTAAGCCTCAACCCATTTACTGAATGCACAAACAACCACCAACACGTACTTCAAATTATTGACCCTGTCCAATTCAATGTAATCTAATTGAAGAACCTCAAAAGGGAAAGTAGGTGGTGCAAAATTGCTGGGTGGTGTAGGGGTACCTTTCAAAGCATTGTGCATCATGCACACCATACAGTACTTTACTAAATGTGCAGCAGTTATTGATATTTTATCATTCTGCCATAGAGGGTCTAACAACTTGCAAATACCCTTGACGCTGATATGGGCTGGACCATAGGCCATTGTAACTACAGGAAGAACATATTCATCTGGCAACATCCATCTCTGCTTCCCTGACTTGTCAATCCAACATCCCTCATCGTTCAATTGTGCTGTACTTTCCTGCCACACCGCTAATTCATCCACTGTTGCCTCACTCTGTATTTCCTTCACGTTCTCAAGTGTATCCTCAAACATTGTGACCTCGGGCACCCACCTAGCGGGACCTGCTACAAACATTCTTTTCATCTTAGTTCGGGCTGTTTCCTTAGCTGTCTGATCTGCAAAAGCGTTCCCTTTACCCACGTCGTTAGTAACTTTCCTATGGGTGCTACACTTTACTATTGCCAATTTCTTCGGGAGTGTCAAAGCGGACAGCAACCTATATATAAGATGACTGTGCTGAATCTTTGTCCCATGGAAAGTAAAGAACCCTCTCTCTGCCTAGGGTCACCCGAAATTATGGGCGACTCCAAAGGCGTACTGGCTGTCAGTATAAATATTAACCACCAGTCCCTCACTCAACTTGCAGGCTCGTATTAGGGCAACGAGCTCTGCAGCTTGGGCCGACTGATAGGGAACTTGTGATGTCTCAACTACTGTACGCAGCGTAGTAATAGCATATGCAGCAGTTGTAGTGCCATTTGATAATTTAAAACAAGAGCCATCAACATATAGTTCCCCTTGGGGATCAGATAAGGGAACATCAGTCTGGTCTACCCGTCCTTTCGTCTCTTCTTCCGTCCGGAAGATACAATCATGTATGTCAATCTCCTCATTCTCAGAAGGGAGGGGTAGTAACGTGGCTGGGTTCAGAGTGGCACATTGTTTGATCGTAATGTGTTTGGCGAACAGCGTTAGCTCATAACCTGTCAGACGTGCACTGGTGAGGTGCTGTGTCTTTGACTTATTGAAAAGTGCATCTACAGCATGGGGTACCATGACTGTGAGGTCAGTATCAAGTACGAGTCCAGCTGATTGCCTTATTGAGACAGCCACAGCCGCGACCACTCTTAGACAGCTCGGGAGGGCTCGTGCGACTGGATCAAGTACAGCAGAGAAATAAGCACACAGCCGTTGCTTATCTCCCAGTTTTTGTGTTAAAACAGAAAGCGCACAACCAGCCGTCTCATGGACATATAATACAAATGGCTTGCTATAGTTAGGCATGCCAAGCACTGGAGCCGAACAAAGCGCAGTTTTCAATTGCTCAAAAGACTGCTGACATTCAGGCGTCCAAGGCAGGGGTTCATGCACATCTTTAGTAACCAGAGCAAGCAGGGGTTTGGTTAGTAGGGAATAATTTGGAATCCATTGGCCACATTAGGAAGTAATGCCAATAAAAGCACGCACATCTTTTTTGAGTTTGAGGAATGGGCATTTTAACAATGGATACTGATGCGCTCAGGGGTCAACCTCCTACCCTCCTTCGACAGTAGGTGACCTAAGTAGGTGACCTCCTGTTGACAATACTGAAATTTGGAAAGGGATAGTTTATGGGCATGTTGAGCTAAATGTAACAGCAATTTAACCGTACTGTCTCTACAACCTTGTTCTGTATCCGAGGCGATGAGCAAGTCATCGACATACTGAAGCAATACATTACCTGTATGGAGTGACAAGGAATCCAGTTGACCTTTCAATGCCTAACTATAGATACTCGGACTCTCTGTATAGCCTTGAGGAGCGCGACAGAATCTAAAACTTCTACCAGCGAGGGTGAACCCGAACAGGTACCTGCTGTCAGTATGAATGGGAATACTAAGAACGCGTTTTTCAAGTCAATGACAGAGAAATATGTAGCAGAAGAAGGAATCATTGTTAAAAGAGTCGTAATGTCAGGGACCACTGGAAACTGGGGAATCACTATTTTATTAACTTCCCGCAAGTCAATCACAAAGCGATAAACATCGGCATGATCATCAGAGGAACCCAAAGGTGTCCGTTTGAGAATGGGAAGAATAGGGCTATTACAAACATTAGCAGCCGTCTCCTCAACCACTTCTTTCTCAATCAAATCCTGCACAATTTGCAATAAAGCTCGCTCACCTGCCTGCAATATTTTATACTGAGGGATACGAGGTAAAATTGCATTGTCTTTAACTCCGATCGAGATCAGTAACAATCCCGGGGGGACCGCCACCCCCCGGGGCTATAAAAAATAATGGTGGCGGGGGGACACACGGCCCCCCCGCAGCCCCGGGGACCGCCACCCCCCGGGGCTTCTTTTTTTCTTTTTTAAATTACCTGTGTGGGGGGGCTCGAGCACCCCCACACGCCCCGGGGACCGCCACCTCCCCGGGGCACTAAATAATAAAATATGGGGGTCCGTTTAGGACCCCCGAGCCCCGGGGACCACTACCTCCCCGGGGCTGTGCACAGGATGGGAGGGGGGCTGCGCGGCCCCCTTCCTGGAGCCCTTGATGGCCCTGGGGACCGCCACCCCCCAGGGCCGGCTCCTGCAGTGTCCCGGGGTGCCTACCCCCGGGACACTGCTGTTTGCAATCGTCCTGTGATTGCAAACTTGCTTTGCTTCATTGAAGCGAGAGCAGGGAAACCTGCTCTCGCTTCAATGAAGCAAAGCAGAATTGCTTTTCCACAAGGGAGCTGCATGTCAGCAGCTCCCCATGTGGAAAGCAATGCCGGCTCCCGCAGGACGCGGGGAGCCGGCGGGACCGTGTGGGGATTGGGGACCCCCACCGTCCCCAACGAGTGGCCAGGCCCCGGGGGATGGGTTCCCCGGGGCCATTAGTGGCCCGGGAGGAGGCCATGCGGCCCCCCTCCAAAATTCTAATTAAAAAAAAATACAAAGGCCGGCCCCGGGGGATGGGGTCACCGGGGCCTAAGGAGGCCTGAGGAGGGGGGCAACGCAGCCCCCTCCATGAAAATAAAAAAAATAAAAAGTGGCAATGACCCGGGGGATGGGGTCCCCGTGCCAAAATTGGCCACGGGAGGGGGGCCCACGCGGTCCCCTTCCCGTTGCTTTTTTTAAAAAAAATAAAAGGGGGCAGGCCCTGGGGGATGGGGTCCCCAGGGCCCAAAATAATTAAAAAGAAGGGGGCAACACAGCCCCCTTTAAAAAAAAAAAAAAATCCGGCATCGCGCCGGAGGCCACGCCCCCTCCTTGGCAGCACTCTGCAAACGCGCCCCCCTGGTCCAGGCCACGCCCCTTTTTACACCTCTCTGCAACGCAGCTCTGTGGCGCTTACTGGAGGTACCTGGTGGGATAGTTGGACCCCAGGGACCCTCAGGATTCAAGGGGACTTAATCCCCCAACTTAAAACGCGCCACGGGGTGCGATTGCACAGTGGTGAAGGGAGGGGGCGGGGCTAAAGGTGACATGTGTGCAAACAGTCCCCGTGGCGCGTTTTAAGATGGGGAATTAAATCCCCTTCAATCCTGAGGGTCCCTGGGGGCCAACTAGCCCACCAGGTACGTTCAGAAAGCGCCACAGAGCTGCGTTGCAGAGAGGTGTAAAAGGGGCGTGGCCTCTGAACACCTCTCTGCAAGGCAGCTCCCTGGCGCATACTGGAGGTACAGGGTGGGCTAGTTGGACCCCAGGGACCCTCATGATTCAAGGGGACTTAATACCCCAACTTAAAACGCGCCAAGGGGCGCGTTTGCACAGTGGTGAAGGGAGGGGGCGGGGCTTCAGGTGACATGTGTGCAAACAGGCCCCGTGGCGCGTTTTAAGATGGGGAATTAAATCCCCTTCAATCCTGAGGGTCTCTGGGGGCCAACTAGCCCACCAGGTACGTCCAGAAAGCGCCACAGAGCTGCGTTGCAGAGAGGTGCAAAAAGGGGCGTGGCCTCTGAACACCTCTCTGCAACGCAGCTCTCTGGCGCACACTGGAGGTATCTGGTGGGTTAGTTGGCCGCTAGGGACCCTCGGTATTGAGGAGGAATTAATTCTCCAACTTAAAACGCGCCACAGGGCGTGTTTGCAGACCTGTCACCTCAGGCCCCACCCCCTTCCTTCACCATTGTGCAAATATTCCTCTAAAATCAGCCGAACTACGAATTCCGATTTACTCACCTGTTATCAGGAGAGACCTCAGTGCTGCATCTTTGAGCCCAGTACTGATCCTGAAAAGTAATTTTAACCGTACTTACCAGTAACTTGAATTTCCTTCCATAGGCTATCAGAGACTGGTTTCACTTGGAAATTCTTCTAAGTGTGGAGTTTTGGAACTTTATAATATTCCTCTAAAATCAGCCAAACTACGAATTCCGATTTACTCACCTGTTATCAGGAGAGACCTCAGTGCTGCATCTTTGAGCCCAGTACTGATCCTCAAAAGTAATTTTAACCGTACTTACCAGTAACTTGAATTTCCTTCCATAGGATATCATTGCCTGCTTTTTGCTGAAAAAGTTTCTCTGTCGATTTTTGAAACATACAAATATTCCTCTAAAATCAGCAGAACTACGAATTCCGATTTACTCACCTGTTATCAGGAGAGACCTCAGTGCTGCATCTTTGAGCCCAGTACTGATCCTGAAAAGTAATTCTAACTGTACTTACCAGTAACTTGAATTTCCTTCCATAGACTAACATTGACTGGTTTCACTTGGAAATTCTTCTAAGTGTGGAGTTTTGGAACTTTATAATATTCCTCTCAAATCAGCTGAACTACGAATTCCAATTTACTCACCTGTTATCAGGAGAGACCTCAGTGCTGCATCTTTGAGCCCAGTACAGATCCTGAAAAGTAATTCTAACCGTACTTACCAGTAACTTGAATTTCCTTCCATAGGATATCATTGCCTGCTTTTTGCTGAAAAAGTTTCTAAGTGTCGATTTTTGAAACATACAAATATTCCTCTAAAATCAGCAGAACTACGAATTCCGATTTACTCACCTGTTATCAGGAGAGAACCCAGTGCTGCATCTTTTAGCCCAGCACTGACCCTGAAAAGTAATTCTAACCGTACTTACCAGTAACTTGTATTTCCTTCCATAGGAATCCATTGTCTGGTTTTCAGCAGAAAAGTTTCAAAGTGTCGATTTTCACAAACTACAAATATTCCTTAAAAATCGCCTGTATGACTTAAACGCATTCTTTCAACTGTTTACAGGAGATGCACCAGTGCTGGATCCAGGATCCACCACTGAGTAAGAAAAAGTAACGATAACACTACTTACCTGGTAAGTGAATTTCCTCCCATAGGATAACATTGGTGATTCTATGTGAAAAAGTTTCTGTCAACTTTTAAAATACAATAATATTCCTTAAAAATCACTACTGTAACCAAAACGCTTTTACTCAACTGTTTACAGGAGATGTCCCAGGACTGAATCTAGGATTCAGTCTTGTGGTTAGAAAAGTAATCCATAAAGTAACTAATTGCATTTAACTAGAAATTCACATTGAGCTCAATGTTGCATTGTGTTTGAAATTGTGTTGCCCATTGCAACAACTGTAACTACTGTACTTAAAAGTCTATTGCCTATTTGCAAAGTATTTAAACTAAAGTAATTCATTCTGAGAAAGTATATTTTGTAATGTAATGTATAATGTAATTACAATGTAATTTAAAAAATAAAATATCTAAAAATAAATAGTTTTAAAAAATGTAGTAAATCAATATCAAAAAAATAAATATAACATTTAATACATTTAAAAATTGTCATTTACAAAACCTTTGAAATTCACTGAAAAAACCATAGGTTTCAGACATGTAATAGTTAGGAATTAGCATTTAAAAAACCTTTGAAATTCACTGAAAAAAACATGGGTTTCAGGCACGTTATAGTTAGAAATTAGCATTTAAAATACCTTACAAATTCACTGAAAAAACCATAGGTTTTAGGGACAGTTATAGTTAGTTAGACATTGCACTCGTACAAAACCCGTGAAATTCCCCCGTTATAGTTAGTTCAGCTAACTATAACTCGCGCCCCCGCAATGCACTGCTGATGACGTCACATATTACATCACTCATGACATGGTCAGTGACATCACTGATGACATCTCAAATGACATCACTGATGACATCACTGATGACATCATCCACGTGATAATTCTGATGCACCTCCTCACACCCTAATATAACCTTTGATACACCCACTCTAAATTACAGACTGCCATTCGCAAAACCATAGACACTCCAACACCAATAACTACATACCCACTCACTGATTCTTAGGTCTACACACACATCCACTCACTCACCCGTACAGTCACTCATACTTACGGTCACTCAGTACAGGACTATCATATGCACTCATACTCCTATATAGACACTCAAACACCGCCACTCATCCATAGAGGTACTCACACACCTAGTCAGTCATGCAAATAATTAAACACACTGCCATTTACTCACCTATACAGTTATACACACACCAGCTCACTTATTCATACAAATACTAGCACATTCTTACGCTCTTATACAATCACTGATACAAGCACACACTCATCCATACAGTCACTCTCACAATCACACACTCTCGCTTATAGCTATTTATATACTCCAACACACATATATACTGCCTTTCACATATGTAGTTACTCACACATGTACCACTGGGACATACATTCACTCACTAACACACTCTTACACACACTTACCCACCCATACAGTCTATCACAGATGCACTCTTGAAACCATCCACCCAGTGAATCACCCACTCACACATCTATGCACAGAGTCGCACACACCCCACCCACACAAACACTCAGGCACCCATACAGATACTCAGACAACCAATCAATAACTCATATAGACACTCATGTAGCTATTCACAAACCCATGCAGCCACTTACACAGCAACAGACAGACGGATACAGACATTCACCCAGTTTAGTCACTAACCCATGCATTCAGTAAGATACGTTTAATCACTCACTTATAGAGTTAGTCACGCACCTACTAAATCATCCTTACAGACACTTATACACCCACTCATTCTTCAATACGCCTTTCCCTATATATATTAAAAATATTTAAACTTTACAGAAACACACAGTCACTGGATGATGTGATCAGTGATGTCATTTGAGATGTCATCAGTGATGTCATCAGTGATGTCACTGACCATGTCATGAGTGATGTAATATGTGACATCATCAGCAGTGCATTGCGGGGGCGCGAGTTATAGTTAGCTGAACTAACTATAACAGGGGAATTTCACGGGTTTTGTACGAGTGCAATGTCCAACTAACTATAACTGTCCCTAAAACCTATGGTTTTTTCAGTGAATTTGTAAGGTTTTTTAAATGCTAATTTCTAACTATAACGTGCCTGAAACCTATGGTTTTTTCAGTGAATATATATATTATCTACTGGCGGTCGCCAGTAGATAGTTATAGTTAGGACCTATTTTCCATAGGAAATCCGCAACATTCTATTTGAAATAACTCTTGCGTTGGTTGACGAATCTTCGCGAAATTTTCAAACTTTATGGCCCGCTCCGGTCCGCTCCTACCCTGACAGTTTCGGGGTGATTCGTCAAGCGGGGGCTGAGAAAAAAGGGGGGACCCAAAACGTGTTTTCCCCATTCATTTTCCCATAGGAAACTTTAGCCACGGCTACAGCCCGAACTGCTGAACGGAATTACACCAAATTTGGCAAAGGGGTAGTTCTTGGTTCAGAAAGAACCCTTTTTGTTAAATGATGTAAATCCGTTCAGTAGTTGCTGAGAAAATCAAAAGGAAAATCACATATATATCTATGGCCGCGTCGGATTTGCGCACCCTGAGCGCACCCTGCGCGCACCCTCCCGATCACGAGCTGCATGCTAATTGGCTTTCAAGTGGCTGTCAACACTCCAAATCAGGAAGTGTTGGCAGCCATTTTGTCCCTCGGTAGAACCGAGGCACAAGAAACAAGTGCGCAAAACGCACAAAGGGGGCAGGGTAGAAACACCCTGACTCCCTAGGTCTGCTCAGGGGTCCCACAAGGACCCCATGGGCAGAAAAAGCATTTTTTTTTTTTAAATCGGCGGGATGCGCTTAGGGTGCGCGGATCCCGCCGATAAAAATCAAAGCGCGGTCTCCCGCGCTCGATAGCTACTTTGCCCCCGGGTGGGCCAAGTCCCGGGGGCATGCGGGGGTTGGTTTTAATTTTATGTGGGGGCCTCTAAGGCCCCCAAGCCCCGGGGACCGCCACCCCCCGGGGCTTTAGAAAGATGGTGCGGGAGGGCTCTCCGCCCTCCCGCAGCCCCAGCGACCGCCACCTCCCGGGGCTTCTTTTTTTTTTTTGTATTCACCTGTGTGGGGGGCTCCAGCCCCCCCACATGCCCCGGGGACCGCCACCTCCCTGGGGCACTTAGAAAACAAATGTGGGGGTCCGTTTTGGACCCCCGAAGCCCCGGGGACCACCACCTCCCCGGGGCTGTGCAATTGAAGGGAGGGGGGCCGCGCGGCCCCCTCCTGGAGCCTGTGGTGGCCCTGGGGACCACCACCCCACAGGGCCGGCTCCTGCAATGTCCCGGGGTGCCTACCCCCGGGACACTGCTGTTTGCAATGGCAGGACGGGAGCCTCGCGGCTCCCGTCCTGTCATTGCAAACTTGCTTTGCTTCATTGAAGCGAGAGCAGGGAAACCTGCTCTCGCTTCAATGAAGCAAAGCAGATTGCTTTTCCATAAGGGGAGCTGCATGTCAGCAGCTCCCCTTATGGAAAAGCAATGCCGGCTCCCGCAGGACGCGGGGAGCTGGCGGGACCGTGCTGGGATTGGGGATCCCCCACGGACCCCAACGAGTGGCCAGGCCCCGGGGGATGGGGTCCCCAGGCTATTAGTGGCCTGGGAGGGGGGCCACGCAGCCCCCCTCCCCAAAAATAAAAAATAAAATTTTAAAACGGAAAGGCCGGCCCCGGGGGATGGGGTCCCCGGGGCCTTAAATGGCCTGAGGAGGGGGGCCACACAGCCCCCCTCCAAAAATTTTAAATTTAAAAAAAAGAGGGCATGCCCCGGGGGATGGGGTCCCCGGGGCCAATATAGGTCCAGGGAAGGGGGCCACGCGGCCCCCTTCCCGTTTTATTTTAATTTTAAAAAAATTTAAAAATCCTCAGGCCCCGGGGGATGGGGTCCCCGGGGCCAAAAGTGGCCGAGGGAAGGGGGGCCATGCAGCCCCCCTCCCATACAAAAAAAAAAAAAAAAAGACCGGAGGCCCCGCCCCTCCCTGCAGCAGTCTGCAAACGCGCCCTGGCGCGTTTTGAGAAGGGGAAGTAATTCCCCTGAATACTGGGGTCCCTGGGGCCAACTAGCCCACCAGGAACCTCCAGTATGCGCAAGGGAGCTGCGTTGCAGAGAGGTGTACAGAGGCCACGCCCCTTTTTACACCTCTCTGCAACGCAGCTCTGTGGTGCTTTTTGGAGGTACATGGTCGGCTAGTTGGACTCCAGGGACCCTCAGTATTCAAGTGGACTTAATCCCCCAACTTAAAACGCACCACGGGGCGCGTTTGCACAGTGGTGAAGGGAGGGGGCGGGGCTTCAGGTGACATGTGTGCAAACAGGCCCCGTGGCGCGTTTTAAGATGGGGAATTAAATCCTCTTCAATCCTGAGGGTCCCTGGGGGCCAACTAGCCCACCAGGTACGTCCAGAAAGCGCTACAGAGTTGCGTTGCAGAGAGGTGTAAAAAGGGGCGTGGCCTCTGAACACCTCTCTGCAACGCAGCTCCCTGGCACATACTGGAGGTACAGGGTGGGCTAGTTGGACCCCAGGGACCCTCATGATTCCGAAGGGAACTTAATCCCCCAACTTAAAACGCGCCACGGGGCGCGTTTGCACAGTGGTGAAGGGAGGGGGCGGGGCATTTTATTGTTAGAAATTAGCATTTAAAAAACCTTTGAAATTCACTTAAAAAACCATAGGTTTCAGGCACGTTATAGTTAGAAATTAGCATTTAAAAAAACCTTTGAAATTCACTGAAAAAACCATAGGTTTCAGACACGTTATAGTTAGAAATTAGCATTTAAAAAACCTTTGAAATTCACTGAAAAAACCATAGGTTTTAGGGACAGTTATAGTTAGTTGGACATTGCACTCATACAAAACCCGTGAAATTCCCCGTTATAGTTAGTTCAGGTAACTATAACTCGCGCCCCGCAATGCACTGCTGATGACGTCACATATTACATCACTCATGACATGGTCAGTGACATCACTGATGACATCTCAAATGACATCACTGATGACATCATCCATGTGATAATTTGATGCATCTTCTCACACCCTAATATAACTTTTGATACACCCACTGTAAATTACAGACTGCCAGTGTCAAAACCATAGACACTCCAACACCAATTACTATATACACACTCACTGATTCTTAGGTCTACACACACACACATCTACTCACTCACCCGTACAGTCACTCATACTTATAGTCACTCAGTACAGGACTATTATATGCACTCATACACCTATATAAACACTCACACACCGCCACTCATCCATAGAGGTACTCACACACCTAGTCAGTCATGCAAAAAATTAAGCGCACACCCATTTACTCACCTATACAGTTATACACACACCAACTCACTTACTCATACAAATACTAGCACATTCTTCAGTGATGTCATCAGTGATGTCACTGACCATGTCATGAGTGATGTAATATGTGACGTCATCAGCAGTGCATTACGGGGGTGCGAGTTATAGTTACCTGAACTAACTATAACGGTGGAATTTCACGGGTTTTGTATGAGTGCAATGTCCAACTAACTATAACTGTCCCTAAAACCTATGGTTTTTTCAGTGAATATATATATATATATATATATATATATACATATACTTACCTTATATGTACAACACATATGCTTTTACCATTCATGCCTTTAAAAAGAAATTAGTTGTAAAGGCATGCGTGGTAAAAGCATATGCGTAGTAATGGTATGTGTTGTGATAGCATGCTATGTAATGCCACTTGTGTTGTAATGGCATGCTTTGTAATAGTATGCGTTGTACCAGATTCATTGTAATGGCTGTTTCCCCTTTCCATCGCCCTTCCCTCGCCATCTTCATTCCCTTCCCTCCCCTCCCCCTCTTCTCCCTGCCATCTCCTTGTCTCCCTTCCCCACTCCTCTCCCCTTCCCTCCCCTCTTTTTCTCTTTGCTCCCTTCACCTTCACCTCGTCTCTCCCTTCCCCTCTACTCTCCCTTCACTTCTCCTTCCCCTCTCCCTTCCTATCTACCTATATCTCCCCAATCCCCTTCATTTCCCTCGTCTCCCTTCCCTCCCCTTCTCCATTCCACATCACTTCTCCTCTTCTCCTCCTTCCCACCCGTTCACCTCATGTCCTTTCCCTTCTCCTCATCTCCATTCCTTCCTTTAACCTATCCCTTGCCTCCCCTTCTCTTTTACCTTTCACTCTTCTCTCACTTCCCTCCACTTCCCCTCTCCCTTCCCTTGCCTCCCGTCTCCCTTCACTTTCTTCTCTCCTTCACCTCATCTCCCCTTCCCCGCTACTCCCCTTCTCATTCCTCTCCCTCCCTTCCCTTCCTTTCCCCATCTCAATTCCATCCAATTCCTCTCACATCCCCCTTCCCGTCCCCTCTCCTTTTCTTCCCCATCCCCTTTCCGTCGCCTCCTCTCCCTTCCCTCCTCCCTCCTCTCCCCTATCCTCTTCCTTCCTTCCCCTCCCTCCCATCTCCCCTCCCCAGCTGTCTCCCTTCTTTTTCCTGCCGTCTCCCTGCCCTTTACCTGTTCTCTCCATTCTCTCCCTTCCCTCTCCCTTCCCTTCATCTCCCCCTCCATTCCTTTTCCCCTCATCTCAATTCCATCCCCTTCCTCTCATCTCCCTCTTCTCCTCTCTTCTCTTCTCTCCCTTCTTTCCTGTTCCCCTCATGCCCATTCCCGTCCCCTTTTTCTCCCCCTTCCCTCCGCTTCCCCTCATCTCCCTTCCCCTCCCTTCCTTCCCCTTCTCCTTGTCCCCCTTCCCTTCTGCTCTCCCTTCCCAACTCCCTTCCCTCCTTTCACCTCTCTCTTGCCTCTAGTTTCCCTCTACCATCCTCTCTTATCACCTTTCCCTCCACTTCCCCACTCCCTCCCCTCATATTCCCCTCTGCAACCCTTACCTCCTCTTCTCCCCCTTCCTCTCTCATCTTCTGATGAGGGGAAGGGGAATAAAAGGAGGGGAAGTGAAGGAGAGGGGAAAAGGAAAGAAGGGATAGAGGAGGGGGAGGGAGAGAGGAAGGGGAGGCTAGAGAGATGAGGGGAAGGGAAAGGAGAGGAGGGAAGGGAATTGAAAGGGAGGGGAGACAAGGGAAAGGGATAGACGGAAGTGAGGGTAAAAAGAGGGAAGGGGACGAGGGAGTTGAGGAAGGGGAGTGAAGGGAGATGGGAAGGGTAGGGAGAGAAGAGGGGGAGGAGGGAACGGATGAAAAGCAGAGGGTAAGAAGAGGTGGAGGGAGACGGGAAAGGGAGAGAAGAGGGGAAGGGAGAAGTGAAGGGGAGGACAAGAACAGAAGTGTAGTGGAGAGGGGAAGCAATAGAGCAAGGGAGGAGGGAAGAGAGAGCAGAGGGGAAGGGAGGGATGAGGAGAAAGTGAGGGAAGGGGAGAAGTAAGAGAAGTTTCGGAAGGGGAGGGAAGAGAGGAGGGGAAGAGAGAGAAGAGGTAGGGAGAAGGGAAGGGAAGGAAGAGGGAAATGGCGGGACGGGGGAGAAGAGGGTGAGGGAAGGAGAAGCAAGGTAGAGGTGAAAGGAGGGAAGGGAGTGCAGAAGTAAAGGTGAAGAGAGTGGAAGGTAAGGGAGATGAAGGGAAGGGGAGAGAGGGGAATGGGAGGGAAGGGACATGAGAGGAATGGGTGGGAATGGGAGAGATGAGAAGGGAAGCAGAAGTGAGAGGGTGAGAAATAAAAGGGAAGGGGGATAGGGAATGGGAGGAAAGCAAGAGGGAAATGGGAAGGGGAAGGGCAGGCCTAAAGGGAGATGAGGGGAAGTAAGGGAGGGAAGTTAGAGGGGAAAAGGAGAGAAGGGATAGAGGAAGGGGAGGGCAGGGAGATGAGGGGGAGGGGAGACAAGGGGAAGGGACAGAAGGAAAATGAGGGGAAGGGAGAGGGGAAGAGGAGTAAAGGGAGATGAGGGATGGGGTTGGAATGGAGAGGGGAGGAAGGAAGGGAAGGAAGAGGGGAAAGGGAAAGGGAGAAAAGTGAGAGAGAAGATGTGGACGTAGAGGGTGTAGGGGGAGAAGAGGGCAAGGGAATGGGGAGTAGATGGGGAGGAAAGAGAACAGAAGTGGATGGGAGAAGGGAAGGGATAGAGGAAGGGGAGGTAAGGGAGAGGAAGGAAGGGAGAGACGAAGGGAAGGTGACATAAGGGAAGAAGAAAGAGAAGGGAGAGGGAGGGGAGGAAGAGAAGAGAGAGAAATGGGGAAGGAAAGGGAGAGACAAGAAGGGAGAGAAGAGAAGGGGAAGGGATAGGGATAGGAGAGGGGAAGAGGAGGCAAGGGAAGGCAAGGGAGAGGTGATGGGGAGGGAAGAGAACAGAAGGGGAGGGAAAAGGGAAGGGAAGGGATAGATGAAGGGAGAGGGAAGAGAGGAGGGAAGAGAAAGACGAGGGGAAGGTGAGGGAAGGGAGACAAGAAAGAGAAGGGAGATGGGTAGGGAAGGGAAGGGAAGGGAAGGGAGAGGGGGAAGAGGAAGGAAGAGAGCAAGGGAAGGAGAGAAGTAGGGAAGGGAGAGGCAAGGAGAAGGGAGGGAATAGGGAGAGGGGAGGGAGAGAGAAGGGAGAGGGGAAGTGGAGGGAAGGGAGAGAAGAGAGGAAGGGCGAGGGGGAGGGGAGGCAAGGGAGTGGGGAAGGAGAGAAAAAGGGAAGAGTAAGGGAGAGCAAAAGGGAAGGGTAACAAGTGGATGGGGGTGAAGAGAAAGGGAGGGAAGTGAGATGAAGGGAAAGGAGGGAAGGAAGATGAGGGGAAATGAGAAGAAGAAGGGGAGGGGAAGAGAGGGGAAGGGGGACCAGGGGATGGGGAAGGGGAGGAAAGGGGGAGGGAATGCAACAGAGAGGGAAAGGAAGATGGAGGGGAGAGAAGTGAGTTGAGAGGAAGGTATGGGAGAGAGGAAGGGGAGAAGGGAAATAAGTGGGAGGGAAGGGAAATGGGAGGGGACGAGAAAGAAGAGGGAAATGGAGGGGATAGGGAGAGAGGAAGGGAAGAGAAAGGAAGGGAAAAGGGAGAGGAAGGGTAGGGAAAGGAACAGAAAGGGAGGGGAGGGTAGGGAAAGGAGAGAGGATGGGGAGGACATGAGGGGACGGAGATGTCAAGGGACAGAAGAGGGGAAGGGGAAGATAAGGTAAAGGTGAAGGAAGGGAGAGAAGAGAAGAGAAGAGAGAAAGTGAAGGGAGAGTTGAAGGGTGAGGGGAAGGGAGACCAGGGGAAGTTTAGGGAGGGGAGAGGAGAATGGAAGGGAAAGGCAGGCCAAGGTATACGGAGGGAAGGGACATGAGAGGAATGGGTGGGATAAGAAGGGTAGTGGAGGGAAAGGGGGGAAGGTAAGGGAGAAGGGAAAGGAGGGAAGGGATAGAGGAAGGGGAGGGAAGGGAAGGGATAGAGAAAGGGGAGTGAATGGAGATGAGGAGAAGGGAGATGAGGGGAGGGAAGGGAGATGAGGGGAAGGGAGGTGAAGGGGAGGGGATACCAGGTGAAAAGGACAGAAGGGAAATTAGGGGAAGGGAGAGTTGAAAGAAGGGGGAGGGGAGAGAATTGAGATGAAGGGAATGGAGAGGGGAAGAGAGAAGAAAAGCAGAAGGGAGATGGGCAAGGGGAGGAAAGGGAGACATGGAGATGGGGAAGGGGTAGAAAGGGAGAGGGGATGGGGAGAAAAGCCGAAGAAAAATGAGAGGAAAGGGAAGGATTTGAGATGAGGGGGGAGGCAAGGGAGAAGTGAAGGAAGGGAGAGGGGGATGGGAGAGAAGGGAAATGAGGGGGACGGAAAGGAGATGGGAGGGGAGGGGAAGGGAAGGGAAGAGAAGAGAAAGAAGAGGGAAATAGAAGGATAGGGAGAGAGGAAGGGAAGGGAAGGGAAAGGAAAGGAAGGGACGAGGGAGAGGAAGGGTAGGGAAGCGAACATAAGGGGAGGGGAGAGAAAGGGGAGGGTAAAGAGAGAGGGAGGGGAGGGAAGGGCAGGAGGGGAAGAAGGCAAACAAGAGCAGAGGGGAAAGGTAGATGAGGTAAAGATGCAGCAAAGGAGAGAAAAGAGAAAGTGAAGGGAGAGTGGAAGGGAATGGAGGAGGGAGACTAGGGGAAGTGGAGAGAGGGGAGAGTAGAGGGGAAGGAAGGGAAAGGGAAAGGAAAGGGAGACCAGGGGAAGGGGGGAAGGGGGGAAGGGAGTCCAGGGTAAGGGGAGGGAAGGGAGATGGGAAGGGGAGGAAAAGAAGAGTGCAAGGGGAGGGAAGGGAGATGAGGGAAGGGAGATGAGGGAAGTGGAGGGGACCAAATGGAGAGGGGAAGGAAAGCGAGATGAGGGGAAGAGGAATAAGAGGGAGGGAGGGGAGGGGAGGGGAGGGGAGGAGAGGAGAGGAGAGAGAGAGGTGAGGGGAGGGGAGGGAAGGAAGCGGGGGAAAGGAGGGAGAGAGATAGAGGAAGGGGAGGGATAGAGGAAAGAGAGGGATAGAGGAAGGAGAGTGATAGAAAAAGTGGAAGGAAAGGATAGAGGAAGGGAAGGCAAGAGAGATGAAGGGAATGGAAGGGAGATAAGGGGAAGTGCAGGGAAGGAAGAGAAGGTGAAGAGAGGGGAAGGGGAGGGAAGGAGCATGAGAGAAATGGGTGGGAGGGGGCGAGATAAGCGGAGGGGAAGGGGCGGGAAGTGGAAGGGAGGGGAAGGGTATGGTGAATGGGAGGAAAGTGAGGGGGAATGGGAGCGAGGGAGCAGAAGGGAGATGAGGGAAAGGGGAAGGAGAAGGAGAGGAGGGAAGGGAAGGGAGAGGAGAAAAGGAGGGAAGGGACAGAGGAATGGGATGGGAAGTGTTAGAGAAAGGGTAGAGGAAGGGTAGGTAAGGGAGATGAGGAAAGAAGGGCAGAGAAGGGGAGAGGAGACCAGGGGAAAGGGACAGAAGGAAAATGAGGGGAAGGGAAAAGAAAGAGGATGGAAAGGAGGTGAGGGGAAGGGTAGGGAAGGGAGAGAGGTGGGGGAGAGGGGAAGGAGGGAAGGATGGGGAAGGAGGGAAGGATGGGAGAGGGGAAGGGGAGAAAAGGGAGAGGAAAGAAGAGGTGGAGTAAGAGGGAGACGGGGAATGGAGAGAAGAGGGCAAGTGAAGAGAGAGGTGATGGGGAGGGAAGAGAACAGAAGGATGGAGGAGGGAAGGGATAGAGGAAGGGAGAGGGAAGAGAGGAGGGAAGAGAGGAGGGGAAGGGAAGGGAGAGACAAGGATAAGGGAGAGAAGAGATAGTAAAGGGAGAGGGGAAGGGGAGGCAAGGGAGAGGTAAAAGAAGGGAAAGTAGTGGGGAAGGAGAGTATAGCAGAAGAGGAAGGGAGAGCAAAAGGGAGACAAGTTGAAGGGGAGGAAGGAGAGGGAAGGGGAAGAGGGGAAGGGAGATGAGGGGAGGGGAGGGAAGGGAGATGAGGGGAAGTTGAGGGAAAATAATGGAGAGGAGAAGGCGAGGGAAGGGAAGGGAGATGAGGGGAAGGGAGGGAATGGGACTAAGGGACAGTGGGGGAAGGGAGACGAAGGGAATGGAAGGGAGATAGGGAGAAGTGGACTGAAGGCATTGAAGGGGAAGATAGGGGAAGGGGAGGGAAGGGACAGGAGAGGAATGGGGGAATCGGAGAGATAAAAAGGTAAGCGGAGGGGAAGGAGTGGAAAGTGAGAGGGTGAGGGGAAGGGGAGAGAGGAGGCAGAAGGGAGATGAGTAGAAGGGGAAGGAGGGGAAAAGGAGGAAAGGGATAGAGAAGGGGATGGGAGGGAAGAGATAGAGGAAGGAGAGAGAAAGGATAGAGGAAGGGGAGGGAAGGGAGATACGAGGAAAGGAGGAATAGATGAATGGGAGGGAGGGAAGGGATAGAGGAAGGTGAGGGAAGTGAGATGAGGGGAGGGAAGGGAGGTGAAGGGGATGGGAGACCGTGGAAAAGGGACAGAAGGGAAATGAGGGGAAGCGAGGGAAGGGAGGGGGGAAGAGGAGGGAAGGGAAGTGAGGGAAAGGGTAGGGAAGGGAGAAGCGAAGGGAGAGGAGAAAAGGGAGAGGGAAGAAGAGGTGGAGGGAGACATGGAAGGGAAGGAAGGGAGAGGTGATGGGGAGGGAAGAGAACAGAACGGGTTGGGAGAAGGGAAGTGATAGAGGAAGGAGAGGTAAGGGAGAGGGAAGAGAGCAGGGAGGAATGTGAGGGAAAGGAGAGAAGAGAATGGAGAGGGGAAGGGGAGGGAAGAAGGGAAGGGAGATAAGTTGGGATGGGAGAGACAAGGAGAAGGGAGAGAACAGAAAGTGAAGGGAGAGGGGAATATGAAGGAGAGGCAATGGAAGGGAGAGGGGAAGGGGGAGGCGAGGTAGAGGTGAAATGAGGAAAGAGAGTGGGGAAAGGGAGAAAATGGAAGAGCATGGTGAGCGAAAGGGAGACAAGTGTAAGGCGGAAGGGGAGATGAGCTGGGGAGGTAAGGGATATGAGGGATGGGGAGGGAAGGGAGAGAAGAGGAGAAGGAAAGGGAAAGAGAGGGGAAGGGGAGGGGAGGTGGATGAGGGGAGGGAAGGGAGACGGGGGAAGGTAAGGGAAGGGGGAGCGGGGAAGGGATATGATGAGAAGGTTAGGGAAAAGAATGGGAAAGGGGAGAGAAGGGAGGTGAGGTAAAGGGGGAGAGAAGGAGAAGGAAGACAATGGAAGTGAAGGGGAAGAGGGTAAGGAGAGGGAATGGAGACTAAGGGTAGGGAAGCAAGATGATGGGAAGGGGAGGGAGAGGTGAAGGGGAGAGAGGAGGGAAGGGGGAGAGGAAGGGAAGGGAGAGAAGAGAAGAGAAGGGTGCTGAAGGGAAAGGGGAGGGAAGCAGTAGGGAGGGGGAAGTGGAGGAGAGACATGGGAAAGGAGTGGGAAGCAGAAGGAACGGAACCAGGGGAAGGGACTAGGGGAGGGAAGGGAGAAGGGGAAGGGTGGGGAAAAAGAAAGCTGGGAGATGAGGGGGAGGGAAGGGAGAGGGGAATGGAGAAGAAGGGAGGGGAAGGAAGAGAAGAGGGGAACGAAAAGGGGAGAAGAGGGGAAGGGAAGAAGGGAGAGAAGGAAAAGGTAAGGGATAGAAAAGGAGAAGGGAGAGAAGAGAAGAGGGGAAGGGAGAGGGAGGGGAGGGGGAGAAGAGGGGAGAGGAGAGTAGGGAAAGAAGAGGGGAGATGATGGAAGGGAAGGGAAAGAAAGGGGGAAGGGGACAGAAGTGGAAAAGGAAGGGGAGGGAAGAGAAGAAGGGAAGGGAAGGGAAGGGAAAGAAGAGGGGAGAGGATGGAAGGGAAAGAAAAGGGGACAGAAGCGGAAGAGAAAGGGGGAAGAGTAGAGGAAGGGGTGGGAAGAGAAGAGAAGAGGAAAGGAAAGGGGGAGGGAAGAGGAGAGGAGAGGAAAGGAAAGAGGGAAGGGAGGGGAATAGGATGGGAGAAGTAAGAGAAAGAATCAAGGGAAGGAGAGGAGGGGAGAGGAAAGATAGTGAAGTAAGAAGAGCAAGGGAAGGGAATAGAAAGGAGGAGGGGGTGAAGGGGAAAAGGAAAGGAAGGGATTGAGAAGGAAATGGAGAGGATAGAAGCAGTAGGTAAGAAAGGAATCAAGGGAGAGAAGGGGAGAGGATACAGGGAAAGAAGAGAAGGGAATGGAATGGAAAAGGGAATGGATAGTGAGTAGAAGAGATAGTAAGGAGGGAAGGGAGAAGGGGATACAAAGGGAATGGTGAGAAATGGAAGGGGGTAAAAAGGAAATTGAAAAAAGAAAAAAAATGCAGGTGGTTCTCAAGGGATTGGAAGGGAGAGGAGACAGAAAGGTGACCGGCAGCTAAGTTGGTGTGAAAGGATATGAGAGGGAAGGGAAGGGAAGAAAATGGAAGGAAAGTGAATGGAGTCGAAGGGAAGGAAGTTGGAATTTCAAGTCAGTTTCAAGTTAGTTTTCAGTTTGGTTTCACGTTCAGTTTTTAGTTCACTTTTTGTTTGCTTCATTTACTCACCTTGTCCCCTAAACCCACCCCTGCCCCCTTCTCGTTTGGAACCTGCTAAGCCCCTGCAGCTTTGCATCTCACTTTCACCAGCTGCAGCTGCCAGTAGTGGTCCTCTTCGCCCGGTGTCCTTCAGTGCAATGCTGCAGCTGCATGGTTATCAGCTTTTTATACCAAGGACGCGTCACAATGGAGACTTGTCATTGCGTCATCATACATCATCACCCTTTTATGGGTGATGCCATGTGTTTCAGTTTAAAAGGGGGGCAAGCAAGGCACGGGTTGGTCCTATTTCTTGAGAGAATCCAACTATTTGGTCTCAAAAATGATCCCGGAATGAACCTGAAAGAAGAACCTATCCTACCCGACAATCTTCCCCAACAGTGGCCTCTCCTGTTGTCTCTGCTGCGGCGGAGGCCTCCCCTCTGCAGGTAGCCTGGACCTTGTGACATCACATTGGAGAGCTGGTGATGTCACAAGTGTTCCATTCACAGGATTCTGCTTATGTCGCTGCTGTGCAGGCACGGACATTCACCTGAATTTAAAATGTGGACGTTTCCTCAGTCTTTGTTTAGAATAAATGATTATTTCATCTTTTTCTCAATCTTTATTTAAAATAAATGATATTTTGATTCTGTTTATTGCATAGCGTTTGATATAACATTTCTTGTCGTTCGTAATGCCTCTTAGAAAGTGCGTCATTTATTCAACTGCAGGACCGAACCCATGACCTACAAGTTACACATCTCGACATCGGGCTCCCACCGCAGAGCACATTTACCAAACCCGGCTCGGACGCTTTAGTGGTGGTGATGGGGCTATGGAATAATATTTTGGGTGGGGTGAAGAGGAGGTGCCGCCTCTTTGGGTCTACAGAAAGAGGTCTGCGCATCATGTGTGCTTTGATATGACGTGAAGTGCAGAAATCATTCCATTAAACATATGCCCCAGAAAGTAAAAGCCTTTTACGTGCTGTCACTCGGCACACCAAAAGATGACAAGCATTTGCAATGCAATAGGTCTCACACCAGTGAAACTTTGAGCTATCGGCGTTGCAAATGCTAATGTTTGTTATTTTATTTTTTGGGTTAAAAATATCCCAACAGTAGCATAAGTACTAAAAGATATTCCACTAAGCAAGGAAAGGGTGCAGGACCACAGGCTGTTACTAGGTGTCCCTGTGGAGTTGTAAAGGGGCCTCTATTAGCCACATAAGATACTGCACCCTTAATGCAATTATATAGAGTAAGATTGCAGCTCATCATACGTTTCTATTTATTTTTATTGGAAGTGAGATTTTTGTTAACTTTCGATTTAAAAATGCACCATTGTTGTTTATTTAAATGGTGCCTTTTTAAAACGCAATCTAGCAAAAATCTCACTTCCAATAAAGGACAAATGGAAACGTATGCTCAGCTGCAATGTTTCTATTTATAATTGCATTAAGGGTGTAGTACCTTATGTGGCTAATAGAGGTCCCTTACAACTCACAGAGGTACCTAGTAACAGCCTGTTGTACTGCACCATTTTCTTGTTTAGTGGATTTTTTTTATTATTTATGTTACTGCTGGGGTATTTTTTAACAAAAAAAAAATAGCATTTGCAACGCCAATAGCTAAAAGTTTCACTAATGCGAGACCGATTGCATTGCAAATGCTTGTTTTTTGTGTGTGATCGGAAAAAAAACATCCTACACCCTCTCCTCTTAAAAGGGTACTCAGCAGGATGGTCATATAAATTCTCTCACTTTGAAGTTAGAGGAAGAAGAGTAAACACCAAGCTCCCTTGGAAGACAGCTTGAAATATGATCTCTGTCTTTGAATGCACAGCATATGTGAGAACAAGATTTAAAGGCCTGTTTACAGAATGCACATTTGTGAAAGAATACAGTAAACAGGGTTCGCGCAACAAGAGGGTCGCATGCAAGCTGGACAGCCTAAAACGAATAAAGCCAGCAAATAGAAAGTCAGAAAATGTGAGTTACAAACCACAAAGCCAATGGTCGGCAAAGGATGAAATTCATCCCTATGTCTGTTTTCTGAATGTCCCAAGATGTCTTTAGCAAATAAGACAGCTGCGCTGGTAGGCTTCGACCTAAAAACAGATAGAACCTCAGATGCCCTGCCTTAAAACTACAACTAAATAATTCAACCTAACTTGAATTATCTTCAGTCAAAATATTCCTTTTATTATTTGTTAAATCACCATGTGACGCCACCCACAAGACAGCGTAAAGTCCTTCAGGATCATTCTCTGCTCAATAAGGTTTTGACAATGTAATTCACGTGCTCGAGCTATTTTACCAGCGGCACAACCACGCACCCAATTTCTATTGTGAATGAAGCCCGTTTGGTGAGAGTTGTAATTTGAAAGGTGCAAGGATCGATTCTGCGCACTAAGCCGACGCGCGTTTCCGCTGAGACGGCCATGATGAATCAGGCATACTCATGAGGGGTACATATTTGTATGTAGAGATTAAAGGTAAATTTAGCATGTAGTAATTGCTTTATTTGGAATGTTGGTTTTGTCCAGTAAGTAAAGGTGAGCAACATCTTAGCTCATACGGGACAAACTACTTGTTAATGCGCAGGTTGATATCACATGCAGCATATAGCACTTGAGAGTGATGTGCGTCACAGAGTGGTGTGTATGCTGTGATAAGTACACTGGCTAATAAAAACTTTGACAACCATTACTAATTATAAGATAGGGCAATAAAAACTTTGAAGCACATGGACGACAAACTGTAGTGATCTAAAAGTACCATGTTATTTTCATAAGGAGTTGTAAACAGCACATCATGTACTTTATGCCAGGGGCGGTGCGTCCATTGGGGCGCTGGGGCGTTGCCCCACTAACGCACATGGCCCCAAAGTGTCGCCGCATATAATTAATAAGCACTGCAGCAGACGAGACGACTCAAGTAATACTCCTGTACGTCTGGCAGACGTACAGGAGTATTACTTGAGTCCGTGCCGGGCGGTCACTGACGATCACCGGGCGACGCCCGAGCAATCATCAGGACAAGGGGGTGGTGGTGACGTCGGGTCTAGCGGTCTTAGTGCGCATGTTCAGTTCTGGGCTGGTCATTTTTCTGACCAGCCCGAACATGCGCATTAGCCTGCACATTAGAAGAGCGGGGTTGCTTCATGGCACAGCCCCGGGCTCCTAATGGACGGGTGTGTACCCTGCCCAAGCCAATCCTGGCGCTGCTGGAGCAGCGTCTGGATTGGCTTAGTCAGAGCGAGGCACTCTAGTCGGACACTCGGACTGCGACACGACGACGACACACCTCGTCGTGTTCTGGTGCGAGGGCCGAGGCTGCCTGCAGTGCCTGGCTGCTACTACTGCTCGTCGTGGGGTGCTCCGGTAAAGAAGAAGAGACTGGACGAGACTTCACTTCATCTTCACGACGTAAAGTTTAAGTAAGTATTTAAAAAGTGAGCTGATGACCATAAATATACTAATTTCCTTTCACTCGCGCTACCAAGCTGATTGTTGTAAGTAATAGTACATTTTAAATTACTTACAGCAATCAGCTTGGTGGCACGGGTGGAAGGAAATGCTCATGTTAACATTAGCATTTTCTTAACGTTGCTCGGCGCGTTCTCAAAAGTGCACAATCAAAGCGCCGGCCATTAATATACTCTTTTCCAGGAAAAGAGTATATTAATGGCCAGCGCTTTGATTGTGCATCTTTGAGACGCCGAGCAACGTTAACATGGGCATTTTCTTAACGTTGCTCGGCGCTCTCTAAAGTGAACAATCAAAGCGCCGGCCATTAATATACTCTTTTTCCAGGAAAAGAGTATATTAATGGTCGGCGCTTTGATTGTGCACTTTGAGAGCGCCGAGCAACGCTAACATGGGCATTTTCTTAACGTTGCTCGGCGCTTTGATTGTGCACTTTTGAGAGCGCCGAGCAAACGTTAACATGGGCATTTTCTTAACATTGCTCGGCGCTTTGATTGTGCACTTTTGAGAGCGCAGAGCAACGTTAACATGGGCATTTTCTTAACGTTGCTCGGCGCTCTCTAAAGTGCACAATCAAAGCGCCGGCCATTAATATACTCTTTTCAGGAAAAGAGTATATTAATGGTCGGCGCTGATTGTGCACTTTAGAGAGCGCCGAGCAACGTTAACATGGGCATTTTCTTAACGTTGCTCGGGCGCTCTCTAAAGTGCACAATCAAAGCGCCGGCCATTAATATACTCATGGGCATTTTCTTAACGTTGCTCGGCGCTCTCTAAAGTGCACAATCAAAGCGCCGGCCATTAATATACTCTTTCCAGGAAAAGAGTATATTAATGGCAGGCGCTTTGATTGTGCACTTTGAGGCGCTGAGCAACGTTAGCATGGGCATTTTGTTAACGTTGCTCGGCGCTCTCTAAAGTGCACAATCAAAGCGCCGGCCATTAATAACATTGGCAATTATGCAACTGATTGTGGCATTTTAAAAAAACACAACTCATAGAGAGAAAATATGTTCGAATGAACAACAAAGAAAGGTGGCTCCTAGGGAATGGAAGAAGTGTGGAGCACGGAGCAGCGAAAGGCGTTTGAAGCAGAAACGAGTGAGGTTTATAAAGGAAGCCGAGACTCCCTCGCACTGACCTTCACCTGCGCCTGACCACAAGCCTGCCGTAAATGTGCTGTTTATGTGATTTGCGGTCATTATTGATTGCAAATAGATCACAGGGCCTTTACACTTGGCCTGTGCTGTGGTGAGAGGCGTCTCTTTCAGAGAGCGACAATCGATTGCTCAGAAGAGCAGCCCTTTCTTTAACACTCACCCAAAACTAACAGGGCCTGTGTGTAAGTGCACTTATGTCCATGGGTAATGTTGCCATGCTGGCTTTGGCAGAAGCAGACGTTGTCCAGTATTTGTAAAGCGCCAACAATTACCCGAAGGCGTCAAGGCGCTGGGGGCCGTCGGGTAGATTAAGCGAGCTATGCCCAGAGTCACATGGTGCTGAGCTGATCTGGCACCGGGAGCAAACCGAAAGCCCCGGGTTCTGGAGTCAGCCCCTGGCCGCTGCGCCACACCTAGCCAAGATTGTGGCTTCTTTATGCAGAGACCCCAAGACAACTTCACAAACAGCGGTGAAAGGAGCGCAGGTATGGGAGCACTTTCGAACCTTCAGTGGCCCATGTATGTGGAAGTGGAACTGAGAACAGACCTCAAGCTGCAGAATACAGACCAGGGACCCCCTTAATGGCCGGCGCTTTGATTGTGCACTTTAGAGAGCGCAGAGCAACGTTAACATGGGCATTTTCTTAATATACTCTTTTCCTGGAAAAACCCCCCCGAACCCCCCTTTGGTTGTTCGGGCTCGCTCGCTACGGTGCTCTATGATATTCATTTTCCGCCTCACCACTTACAAATGTCACCAGCCGCCACTGCTTTATGCTATGTTTTGTGTAATATAGAGAGCCAGTTGGGAAGGCATTTAAAGCATTAACTGATTTTTGGGCAAACACAGGTTTATTTATTGATACGTGCATATGTTTCTTATTCTTAATTTTCTGCTTGTTTATTGCAATTTGAATATAAAATAGATAAAGCAAACCCCTTGATGATGGATTTTTGTCCGAAATGCATTTTGGACTGGGGATTGATTGGTGAATTACGAATGAATTATATTTTTGCAGTTCTTTTCAACAAGGAATTAATCAGTTTATACTTGCGCTATCGCAATCAATCAATCAATCAAACATGGTTTATATAGTGCAGCTACTCTCCTGTGAGGTTCTCAAGGCGCTGATGAGGGTCTGAAGGCGTGGCTTGGAATCTCATGGTGTTTTAAGAAATAATAAAAAATAACATTCTGAAGTAAGATAAATCAGGTTGGGTTTAATTGTATAGCAGAATTTCTGCTTTTAAGGCAGTGCATCCGTGGGACTGTCAGTTTTCTTAACATGTTTACACAACCTTCAATGCCACCCCGAATGGAATTTCTTTGGAAATAATGGTTTATTAGCTGTGTGTTGAATGCCTTGCACGATGACACAATGCGCCCCTCTGATCTGCAGGGCAGTTATCTTCCGGCAGTACCGCATACGAGGCAGGCATGTGCATGGAATTGCTCGTGCAAAGGGTCTCCGGCAGATACGAAGAGCAATAATTAGGCGAGAAGTTCCTCATCGTACAAGCTCCTGTGTTTCCTGTTATCGTTTTAAAAGCTTGGATTATAAAACCCCTATTAAACCTCTATTAAATGGACGCTGTTCTTCTTGCGGGACACGGCTGGCCATTATCCCTGCTCACAACACCCTGGCGGGAGCCTAAGCCGAGGGTGTAAGACTCTCCCCTGATTTCCACTGCTCACGGGCTGCCACTCACCCTGGTGGGACTCGAAGTCCCAGGGTGCAACACGGACCTTTCCCACCGCGTCACCGCTGCCACAGGTGAGGGGGAGTCGTCTCCAATGCGCTACAAAGCGCTGCCTCACTCCCCGCGGTGCGGGACTCTGTTCTTCTTGCGGGACACGGCTGGCCATTATCCCTGCTTACAACACCCTGGCGGGAGCCTAAGCCCAGGGTGTAAGACTCTCCCCTGATTTCCACTGCTCATGGGCTGCCACTCACCCTGGTGGGACTCGAAGTCCCAGGGTGCAACACGGACCTTTCCCGCCGCGTCACCGCTGCCACAGGTGAGAGGGAGGCGTCTCCAACGCGCTACAAAGCGCTGCCTCACCCCCCGCCGCGCGGGCCGCGCCCGGGCCCGTCCTTGCCCGTCAGTGCCAGGAAGAGGCAGGGCAGGGCCACCTCTTTTTCATCTAACACCTGGCTCGGGACGCAGAATTACTTACAATCTAACAAGGTACTGTGCCGTGTGATATTAACATGGACACTGAGCCTACCTGGGTCCACTGTTCTAATTATGTTTTTAAACAGGGCCTTTTTGTGAGTCGGACATTGTAAGCTTCATTTAGGGCCCTCGGCCCCTGAAGGAAAAGTTGGACTAAAACGAACATTTGTCTTGGGTATTGTGGGTAGAAACATTCTGGGGGATCATTGCATTACATTCTGGTGACATATTAAACCAATAGGGGTTATAAGATGGGTAAAAGAAAATCGATGGAGGGAGCGGGGTGGGCAATGGCCCTAACGGGGTGATAGGGAAGGGTAAAAAAGCAAAGAAGACACACAAACTTCCCACCAATAATTGTTTGATGGATAGGATAGATACCCTTATCCACGAGTGCGAAGACATTCTGGACACAGAATTGCTACCATATAATCCAAATACCCAACCACCACCCAAAAGTGCTAGTGCACTCCTCACACCAACCATCCCCAAAATGTTTCGGAAGCACTCCCGTAAGGGAGCATCCGCAACCAATAATGAAACACCATTGGAGTCCACCAAAGCGCAGACGACAGAACTCCCTTCCCACGTCCCTTTTCACCAACCTCTAACCCTCCTAACTAGAATTGACGAAAGTCAGCCTGGCCCCCCTGTTCTTTGCACGAATATGTTCGCAGTCTTGGCAGATATCCCCGATGCCTTTGAGGCCGAGACCTCGCTTCCATCACCCTCAACCCCAACTGAGAGTAGCAAAGAGGTGATAACATCATCGCAAGACCTCTACCACCTTGTTAGCTCTCTCAGGTTGGAAATTGGAGTCATGAGAGATAAGATCAAAGAGCTTATTATTACTGTCAAACTCTTAAACTCGAAGCAGTCCCCACATCCATTGTCCGAACAGCGCCCACAGGTCCAGCGAACTTGTCCACCTACTCGGAAAGAAAAAAGCCTAAGGGGCGATAGACCCATCGCGCCCCATCTAGTAACACACAAACAGGCTCCACCAACCCTCAACTCAGGACAGGTTATTAATTCGATATCTCATCTTCAGAACCTAGTCCCTCTACAGGCCCCTGCACACTACACAAGCCAACAAAATTTATCCACAGCCACATGTCCCACTGTGATAAATTCCCAACAGAGGAAACCTTCAGTACCCATCCCCACTGTAAAGGCACAAAAAGTCTTTATGGTCAATGTTCCTAAATTAGACCTAGGGGGTGGTTATGAAAATGAGGACTCATTAATTAATAAATCGATACATTGGATTTGTTATGTTAGAGGCTGTCGATCACTTATCCGAGAGGACATTTTTAGGGCTCGGAGATGCACGTCTCTTACTCAACCATTGGACTGCATCGAGCTCACTTTGACCAATGCTGACCTGGCCGAAAATCTTCTTACATTGGAGTTCCGCACTTGTCACCCTGGTTCCTCGATAATACAGCTTAGGCGATTTTCAACTGCAGCGCCACCAGAAAGATCAAATGGTATGCATTCGCCAAACGCCCCCAGAGGCCAGACTTCATTGGAAACTGTCGATTGACTGCTAAACGAGACCCAGTCACTCCAGGCCCCACATGTTACTTCCCCAGTCACTGATCATAGCTCTAGAAACAACTCAATCCCTTATCTTGATCTTGAACCATCACTAGCCAGCCTGGAATTGGTTACTCAAACTCCCCACCATAGAGACACCATGAGGGCCCAGAAGGTTATTGCCCTAGTGGCCACTAATTCCCTTGTTTTACCGCTAGCCCCAGTCCACACTCCTAATACAGAAATAATTCATGACACAGTCCCTCCCAAACAGCTAAAAATAATTTCCTGGAACGTCGCTGGTCTTAGCAGTAAATTATCTTTGCCCCACTGGAATGACCTAGTAGAGGGCCATAACATTTGCGCTTTCCAGGAAACATGGAGCTTGGTTCCCTTACACAAATCAGGCTATAGTTGTCATCATATACCGGCCACTACTACAGGGAAGGGCCGTCCCTCGGGAGGGCTGATCGTATGGGTTAACATTGCTCTGAATTGCAGAGTTTTCGAACACCAAAGCTCGAGCCCGGACATTATGAGGCTTTCAATCAAGGGCCTAAGGGGGGGAGAAAAAATGGATTTATTCAACGTTTATATAAGGGGGACCGCTGGGGGCAAACCTTCACCCATTGTTACACTACTAGAACAAGGTCTGTCTAGCTGCTCGTCCCATTCCAGAGTTGTGGTCGCAGGCGATTTCAACTGCACTTTTGAGCCTCTTAGCTCAGAGGACATACTTGGGATAGAGGAAGATGAATTGAAAATGGGCCGTCCCTCCGTTAAGCATACCGTCTGTAAATAGATGGTCACAGATAGCAATTCAAATTAATGCACTGACTATGGAATTTGGTTTGAGGGCAGCGAACAGCAGGACTAAATCTGATGCCAAGGGGGCAAACACTTATAATA
Organism: Calotriton arnoldi; assembly: GCA_963921515.1. Classification (NCBI taxonomy): domain Eukaryota; kingdom Metazoa; phylum Chordata; class Amphibia; order Caudata; family Salamandridae; genus Calotriton; species Calotriton arnoldi. The sequence goes on from CAWUFW010000285.1 coordinate 133,326, forward strand.
GAGCTAGCTGCCCATCTCGAATTGACTACGTCCTACTAGACGTAAGGCTTTGGGGGCTTGTAGTGGACATGGAGGTGGGGAGCACAACTGACAGCTACCACAACCCTCTCTGCATGTCCATGAAGTCCTTTTTGGGCACCTCCCTGCCCCACTTTGAGCATCCATATGCTATCTGCAACCAACGACGTGGTTCCCTCAAACTCTAGAAGAGCCCTCAAATGGAACAAGGTTGCTCTACAAGATGCGAAGCTAAAGGCCATTAGGCAGGTGCTGAGTAGGAACACCATCAAGCTACGCAAAGTAACAACAACTGCAGTTGGGCTCACTGATGTTCCTACGATCCATTTGCGCACAATACAACAGATTAGTGTACATTTTCAAGCATCCAAAAGGTCTATCAAGTCCGCTGCGCAATCGAGGAGCAGGCAATCATGGTATACCAAGGACTGCAGACTTAAGAGGAAGGCTTTAGCAGCAGCTATTAGAACTAAGAATTGCTCCGCGATCAAAGCTACAAGGAAAGATTAGAGAGCGGCCCTGCTTCTAGCAAAGCTAGATTGGGACGAAACCCGCTGGCAAGACCTAAAAGACGCCAGCATAGCAAGGGACACTAATCTCTTTTGAACTCTTGTTAGACGGGCAAACACGGGAGAAATAGACCAAATCCCCAACCACATTCCATCTCAGGTCTGGTACGACCACTTTGGGGAACTTTACTCTGGGTCCAACGATGTAAGCATGGATGGCCCACGTGACTATTCCCTGACTCATTAAGGGGATGGCATCAGTGATCCAGTCACGCTGAATGAAGTAGAGTCTGCTTTAAGCAGGATAGTCCCTGCCAAAGCCCCGGGACCAGATGGTCTCCCTGGAGACTTGTTCCTCGCAGACCGCCGAAACTGGGCTGAGTATATTTTGCTCCTCATCAATTCTATCTCTAGTGGATGCCCAGTTCCGGAATCTTGGAAGGGTGCGGAGGTAGTCCCAATTTTTAAGAAGGGAGCCAGAGAGGACCCTGCCAACTATAGACCAATCAGCTTGATCGATGCAATGCAGAAGATAGTTGGCAGGGTCATATTGCAGAGAATTCAATCTTGGGCAGAGGCAGAAGACATCCTCTCCCAAAATCAGGCAGGATTCCGGGCCAACACAGGAACTGTGGACCAGGTCTTCAGGCTCCTTTTGATTTATTGGAAAGTGGTAGTGATTGGCAAGGGCAGTCTCTATCTCGCTTTTATTGACCTAAAGACTGCCTTTGACTTGGTCCCTAGGAAAAGGTTATGGGAAATATTGAGAGACATGAGCATTCCACCATTAATTCTCAACCTGCTAATGCGGCTTCACGAGGGTAATTATGCTCAGGTTAGATGGGGGTCCCAAGGCTAGCTTACGGAAAAGATCCAAGTAAACAGGGGAGTACGCCAGGGCTGCGTGTTGTCACCCACCCTGTTCTCTCTATATGTGAACGGGGTGGTCAGCTTCTTGCAAGAAACACCAGCCGATGCCCCGGCCCTGGCGGGAAACAAGGTACTTACTCTCCTGTTTGCCTTACGACACATTGCTGATCTCTAAAACTCCAGCTGGCCTGCAAAAACTACTGAACAGATTTCAGCTATTTTGTAACTCTCGGGGGCTGGTCATAAACGCATCTAAGACAAAATTTATGACATTCAATCCCTACAAACCGTTCAGAAATAACATCACCCTAGACGGGATACGCCTAGAGAGAGCCAGCACTTTTGACTATCTTGGGATACGACTCTCGGAAAAAATGCAGTGGAGACCTCACCTCAACAAAATGCTTCTGAATCATAAATGCGCCGTCGGGGCACTGAGCAAAGAACATCGCTCTTCATTAAGTAGACCGGTTGCCCCGGCACTTGTTGTTTATGGTGCAAAGGCAGTCAGCTCGGCCCTTTATGGTGCCCAGCTTTGGGGTTTTGATAATGTAGAAGAGATCAGCAGGTCAGAACATAAGTTCTTCAGGGACCTGATCATGTTACCCCGGGGCGTCCCTCTAATCCCCTTGACACATGACTTGGGCAGGCGCTCTTTTGGCGACTTGGCTAAACTCCGCCCATTGCTTTTTTGGGCTCGTCTAAGTCGTACTCCAGAACTTTCGAATTATGCAAAAGCATTTGCAGAAGTAAAGAACTTAGACACCAACCTGGGGGTCAAATGGATTTCCAATGTTAAGGCTTTAATGATAACTCTTGGTCTCAAGGAATCCTGGGACACCCAAAACCCCCCGAGCAAGGCGGAGCTCTAACGCATCTATTGGGACTGGATAGATGTCAGGGATCTTAATAATCCAAACATGGGAAGGCTTACGGAAGAATTCTTCCAGCACAAACAATCTAGAAGCCTTCAACCATACTTGGATATAATCCAGATCCCAAGAGACAGAGCACTCTATACCCAATTTAGATTTGGCTCACTCCCAGTTCACAAATTTACTGCAAAGTGGCGCCCTCCATATCAGACTACTGAAGAATGTCCTTGCTGTGGGGCATCGAGAGAGAGTGTCGCTCATCTTATGTTTGCTTGCCCAGGGTATGCAAACGCGAGGTCTAGATGGCTTGAGCCAATCTGCAAGCAACTAGGCACTCTCGATCATCGCGTTGCCCTGCGAATACTAAAATCCGATGCGAGAACCCTCTTTGCTTGCGGAGTCGCCAAGTTTCTAGGCTGTGCCTGGATTATCAGGCATAGAGCCATACGAAGGGCGACCTAATCTAACCTCACAAGTTCCATGAGCAATACAGCTGAGCCTAAGAGGAGGACCAATGTAAAGTGAATTTCTTGCTATGCACAGCCATTTGCACATAGTACATCAAATATTTTTATTTTTAAGTAAGGTTTTATCGTTTTTTATCCAAAATGAAATATTTTAGTCACGATGAAATGTTTTTATATTTTGACTATTTTTAAATCATATATCCTTATGTTTTAAAATACAAGTTTTAACTGAATAGACTGTATTTTTTTTGTATTGAAGTATTGTCTGATGCTTTTATGATACTTGTTATCGAAATAAAGCTATTTGACTTGACTATTAAATGGAAATATATTAATAGTAGTTATTTCTGTTCAGTTGAGGTGTGTCAGAGATTTGACTAATCCAAGAACACACGGTGTGACAGTAAAGAGCTGGGACTTCTAGCTATTCACTTGAAATCAATGCTACAAGCACCATAACAATCCTTCACCATTTAAAACTTAACAATGCACACATCCTATTTGGGGGCCCCTTTTAGCGATTTCCAGCTCACCTCCACGACCGTTTCATTCATAATCGTGCGGTGAGCCAAGTGTCTTGAAGGGCTGAAACTTGATAGGCTGAAAAAATGGACTGCCTACACTGATTTGTCAAACGCAGCCACATTTGGGTTATTTATAATTTCACGAAGAAAGACAAGGTCTCGGCTGAAGCCCTTTGTGGAGAGCGAGAGCAGGTGTTTGACAAAAGTGGAAAAAACAAGCAATTAAACTTGATTTATTTTTTCTCTTATTTTTGATAATTTTATGATTTTCATTGACACTACCATGCCAAACATTTATAGCAATTTATCCACGAGCCCCCCCTTTGCAAATAGCATTTTGTTTTTGTTGACCCTATTCTGTGCATTCTATAGACGGTGAGGTTAGGAAGACCTTGCAAGAACTCCAGCGAGTATCTCTGTAAGGAAGCAGCATTCATAATTATCATTACAAACCATGTCAAAAACAAACCAAACCCTTTGAAGTGAATGGCACTTTTCGGTCCATTTCGTTTATTTTTTCATTGCACACAAGGTATTCCGTACTTTCAAGTGAATGCTGGGCTTCGAGGCTATACCAGAAAATGATAACTTCCCATACATAGGCCTGTAGGATACAGCAGAAGTGCAAGCTTCCCCTGCCACCCATTCCCATGTGTTCCCCACCTGGTCGATGTGCCTTGGGCCTGTCACCGTGGGTAAAAGAGAGCGTTCAGCTGGAGTTCCCATTCGATCCATGGCAGCTCTGCTGACGCTTCTAGGAGGTGTGCTGATTAGTGGCGAATGTAATGGGGATTTATACTGATATGGGCCTTGGTCCAAAGGAGTGTTGACTGAGTGCCAGCTCGTTTCACATTTAGCGCCCAGAAGACTGCATATGTTAAGGGGCTTATCTCATCACCAAGATGTGATGCATTTAAATCAGCAAATGATAATGTTTCACCTTATTCCAAGTTTAGTCTGACCCTGCACAGATTTGTATTAAGGTTTCCAATGATGTTTAAATAGATGGGGCCGATTCACAGAACTAATCTGAGACAAAATCCTAAACTTACTACTTTTGGTATTCACAGAAGGCATTTAGTAGTAGTAAAATTAGGACTACTAACTTTACTACTACTAACTTGAGACAAAATCTAAACTTACTACTTTTGGTATTCACAGAAGGCATTTAGTAGTAGTAAAGGTAGTAGTCCTAACTTTACTACTACTAAATGCCTTCTGTGAATACCAAAAGTAGTAAGTTTAGGATTTTGTCTCAAGTTAGTAGTAGTAAAGTTAGGACTACTAACTTTACTACTACTAAATGCCTTCTGTGAATACCAAAAGTAGTAAGTTTAGGATTTTATCTCAGATTAGTTCTGTGAATCGGCCCCATGGACTCTCCGTGGCTAATAACCAAGTTCACATTTGCAGGTAAGGCTGTTTTGTGGGCAACAAACAAAATAAAAATATGTTACATTTGTCATCGAAATTGTGTGCGTATGTTGTCAGTCACATAAAAAGTTCAAAATTACGCAGTACAGAAATCTAATTTTAACAGATAAATTGATAGACAGCCTTTTGTGGCTGGACAGGATATCTCAGGGCAAGGCAGGGTATCGAGGTCTGACAGTAAGGAAAAAGAGCCAGGTATTAACATTACATTTACAATAATTTACACCTGACATTCGTCCACGCCTCACATAAGCAAATCGGTGTTGCCGGCAAAACTAATGGCTGCAGAGTCCAATCTCGTGCCCATTCTTCATGTACAAACAGTGCAACTCTTCCTTCGCCTTCTGCTTTACTCTAGCTTACCCACAAAATAAACGTGAAACCAGTGCTTTACTGTTAGGCTCACTCGACGGCTCAACTCCCATAAAGATTTAAGACGGCCATTAATGCTTCCACACTGAAGGTATTAGACAAACTTGCCTTTTCGCATTAGCAGGCATTTCCTAAAGTTCTCCACCTCCATGCATTTAATGCCACTCAATGCAAAAATTCCCTCATTTCATTCCGAAACGCTGGCCGGCTCCTAACTTGCCAGATAAAGTGTCGGACGCTCATGGGTTCAATTGCTAAAGATAAAAGTTAATTGTTAATCATGTGTTATTTCCTATCGGTGCAAAGAATACAAGCCTTTGTGGCACTCGAGCTTTAGCTCCAAACATCATAAGCTAAAGCGCGGGTGCTGCAATTGCTTAAAAAGTAAAGAAATATAAAAAAAATTATATTTCTTTACTTTTTGAGCAATCGGGGCACCCGCGCTTTAGCTTGCGATGTTTACAGCTAAAGCTTGAGTGCCACAATGGTAACAGTAAGCAAATAGAAAATAATTAATTGCTTGCATTCCAAGTCAGCCTGGGAGCTGCCTTCGGGAAGACTACAAAAGGATGGCAGCCACATGGAAGGAACTGGGAGAGTGATTGCTGCAATAAAATGTAAGCAGCTATGTCTGAGCACCCACAGTGTAACACGAGGTAGAAATCATAATAAAATAGTCCCCCCGCGAGCCGATCAACAGAACAAAGCGTAATGATACTGTACTAAGTCCCTGCTCCTTGGAGGAAAAAGGAAGGACAAATAGGCAGGACTCAATCAATCAATCAATCAATCACGGCATTTATAGAGCGCGCTACTCACCCGGGAGGGTCTCAAGGCGCTGGGGGAGGGGGTAAGTTACTGCTCGAACAGCCAGGTCTTGAGCTGCTTCCTGAAGGCGAGATGGTCCTGGGTTCGCCGAAGGTGAGTGGGGAGGGAGTTCCAGGTCTTGGCCGCCAGGTAGGAGAAGGATCTTCCTCCGGCGGTGGTTCTGCGGATGCGTGGTACGGTGGCGAGGGCGTGGCTGGTTGATCGTAGCTGGCGTGTGGGCGTGTAGAAGGACATGCGGTCGTTGAGGTACTTTGGGCCCAGGTCGTGGAGGGCCTTGTGTGCGTGGGTGAGGAGTCTGAACGTGATTCTCTTGCTGACGGGGAGCCAGTGCAGGTCTTTCAGGTGTACGGTGATGTGGCTGTGTCGGGGGATGTCCAGGATGAGTCGTGCGGAGGCGTTCTGGATGCGCTGGAGTCTCTTTTGAAGTTTGGCTGTGGTTCCGGCGTAGAGGGTGTTCCCATAGTCCAGTCGGCTGGTGACGAGTGCCTGGGTGACGGTCTTCCTGGTTTCAGTGGGGATCCATCTGAAGATCTTGCGGAGCATGCGCAGGGTGTTGAAGCATGAAGATGAGACGGCGTTGACTTGTTTGGTCATTGATAGGGAGGAGTCCAGGATGAAGCCCAGGTTGCGTGCGTGGTCCGTTGGCTTGGGTGCGGTGCCCAGGGCCGGGGGCCACCAGGAGTCGTCCCAGGCGGAGGGTGATGAGCCCAGGATGAGGACTTCCGTCTTGTCTGAGTTCAGTTTAAGGCGGCTGTTCCTCATCCAGTCGGCGACGTCTCTCATCCCGTCGTGCAGGTTGGCTCTGGCGGTAGTGGGGTCGTTGGTGAGGGAGAGGATCAGCTGGGTGTCGTCGGCGTAGGAGATGATGTTGAGGTTGTGTCGGCGTGCGATGGCTGCGAGGGGGCTCATGTAGACGTTGAAGAGGGTCGGGCTGAGTGAGGATCCTTGTGGAACGCCGCAGATGACTTCGGTGGCTTCGGATCTGAACGGGGAGAGGCGGACTCTCTGGGTTCTTCCGGCGAGGAACGAGATGATCCATTCCAGTGCTTTCTCTCGGATTCCGATGTTGCTGAGGCGCTTCACTAGGGTGCGGTGGCAGACGGTGTCGAACGCCGCGGAGAGGTCCAGGAGGATGAGGGCAGCTGTTTCCCCGTTGTCGGTTAGGGTTCTGATGTCGTCGGTGGCTGCGATAAGGGCGGTCTCGGTGCTGTGGTTGGCCCGAAACCCGGACTGCGAGGGGTCGAGGGATCCATTCGTCTCGAGGAAGGCGGCAAGCTGTCTGTTGACGGTCTTCTCGATGACTTTGGCCGGAAACGGAAGGAGCGAGATGGGGCGGTAGTTCTTGAGGTCGGTGGGGTCCGCCGTTGGTTTCTTCAGGAGGGCGGTAAGCTCGGCGTGCTTCCAGCTCTCCGGGAAGGTGGCGGTGCGGAAGGAGGAGTTGATGATGTCCCGGAGATGGGGTGCGATGGTGGCGTCGGCTTTGTTGAAGACGTGGTGTGGGCAGGGGTCGGTTGGTGATCCGGAGTGGATGGAGTTCATCGTGCGGGTGGTGTCTTCGGTGTTGATCGGGGTCCAGTTGCAGAGGGTGGTGGTGGCGGGCATTGGTTCGGCGGTAGGGTGCGTTGTTTGTGCGTTGAAGCTGTTGTGTATGTCGGTGATCTTGCGGACTGGCCACTAGTAAGCAAGGATTTTTGAAGGACATTGAAACAAACAAAGAGAAGCAAGGAATGGCATTTGGCACACAGAGATATATGTATACTAAAGTATACAAGAGGTCGTATGCTTACGCGCGACCTAAAAACGGGTGGGTCTTTTTCGAAATCCATTGTACAAGTTAGCTTTTTATGAGGGCCGAAAGAAGAACCAATACATACAAGCAGAGGAGGAAGTTATCAGCGCCACTCCTTCCAGCTTCTACTGTACCTTCAAGTGGCCGCAATTTGTAGCGCTGTGTGTTATTTATCCTGTTTCTAAACAACCTGAGCCACTATGAAGAAAAGAAAAATAGACATCATTGAAACATTAATAAATGTAAACAGTAGGTAGGGGGGTATATAAGAAAGGCATGGTGGAATTTCCAAACCACGGAATGGATCATTTTGGATACGGAGCTGGGTTCGTATCCGGCTTTGCCTGAATGTCCTTTGATTCTGGGCACCACTTATATTCTCTTCCCCCTGAAGCCATTTGCTGATACCAGTTCCCTCCTCCGAGGGATAACTGCAGCAAGCTGACAATATATTGCTCATTTTAATCCGGGCACAAGTCCTAAACAAGCATTGGCATAGCCAATAGGTCTCGCCTTTGGGACCTTATAAGTGTTTAGCCATGCAACAATTGTGCTGCATAACTGACACCTGGTTAAACACATATACGGTCCCAAAGGCGAGACCTATTAGCCAATAGGTCTCGCCTTTGGGGCCTTATAAGTGTTTAGGCAGAGCTATTGGTTTTGCCAATGTTTTTAAGAGCATTGTGGCTGCTGTGCAGCATGTTGAAAGTTATAATAAAAAAGACATAAGCATTTTTGTTACTTTATATATAACTAAGACGACATTATGTACAACTGAATGACCCAATTAAAAAAGAATAAACATAAGAAAGGTCTTGTCGTTTATTTTGTCGTTGCAATGTTGGCAACTTCTTCCTGCCTATTCTAATGTTGAGGTGGTGCTTAGTGATGCTGAGGTGGTGTTGAGTGATGTTGAGGTGGTGCTTAGTGATGCTGTGGTGGTGCTGAGTGGTGTTGAGGTGGTGCTTAGTGATGCTGAGGTGGTGCTGTGGTGGTGCTGAGTGATGCTGTGGTGGTGCTGAGTGATGCTGTGGTGGTGCTGGAGTGATGCTGGGGTGGTGCTGTGGTGGTGCTGAGTGGTGGTGTGGTGGTGCTGTGGTGATGCTGAGTGATGCTGTGGTGGTGCTGAGTGGTGCTGTGGTGGTGCTGTGATGCTGTGGTGGTGCTGTGATGCTGTGGTGGTGCTGAGTGATGCTGTGGTGGTGCTGAGTGGTGTTGTGGTGGTGCTTAGTGATGCTGTGGTGGTGCTGAGTGGTGGTGTGGTGGTGCTGAGTGGGGCTATCGTGATGCTGAGTGATGATGTGGTGGTGCTGAGTGGTGCTGTGGTGGTGCTGAGTGGTGCTGTGGTGGTGCTGTGCTGGCGCTGAGTGATGCTGTGGTGGTGCTGGGTGGTGGTGTGGTGGTGCTGAGTGGTGGTGTGGTGGTGCTGAGTGATGCTGTGGTGATGCTGAGTGATGCTGTGGTGGTGCTGAGTGATGCTGTGGTGGTGCAGAGTGGTGCTGTGGTGATGCTGAGTGATGCTGTGGTGGTGCTGTGGTGGTGCTGAGTGATGCTGTGGTGGTGCTGAGTGATGCTGTGGTGGTGCTGAGTGATGCTGTGGTGGTGCTGAGTGATGCTGTGGTGGTGCTGAGTGATGCTGAGTGGTGCTGAGTGATGCTGTGGTGGTGCAGAGTGATGCTGTGGTGGTGCAGAGTGATGCTGTTGTGGTACTTAGTGATGCTGTGGTGGTGCTGAGTGATGCTGTGGTGGTGCTGAGTGATGCTGTGGTGGTGCTGAGTGATGCTGTGGTGGTGCTGAGTGATGCTGTGGTGGTGCTGAGTGATGCTGTGGTGGTGCTGAGTGATGCTGAGTGGTGCAGAGTGATGCTGTGGTGGTGCAGAGTGATGCTGTGGTGGTGCAGAGTGATGCTGTGGTGGTACTTAGTGATGCTGTGGTGGTGCTGAGTGATGCTGTGGTGGTGCTGAGTGGTGCTGTGGTGGTGCTGAGTGATGCTGTGGTGATGCTGAGTGATGCTGTGGTGGTGCTGAGTGGTGCTGTGGTGGTGCTGAGTGAGGCTGTGGTGGTGCTGAGTGATGCTGTGGTGGTGCTGAGTGATGCTGTGGTGGTGCTGAGTGATGCTGTGGTGGTGCAGAGTGATGCTGTGGTGGTGCAGAGTGATGCTGTGGTGGTGCAGAGTGATGCTGTGGTGGTGCAGAGTGATGCTGTGGTGGTGCAGAGTGATGCTGTGGTGGTGCAGAGTGATGCTGTGGTGGTGCAGAGTGATGCTGTGGTGGTGCAGAGTGATGCTGTGGTGGTGCAGAGTGATGCTGTGGTGGTGCAGAGTGATGCTGTGGTGCTGCTGAGTAATGCTGTGGTGGTGCTGAGTGGTGCTGTTGTGGTGCTTAGTGATGCTGTGGTGGTGCTTAGTGATGCTGTGGTGGTGCTGAGTGATGCTGTGGTGGTGCTGTGGTTGTGCTGTGGTGGTGCTGAGTGGGGCTGTGGGGATGCTGAGTGATGCTGTGGTTGTGCTGTGCTGAGTGATGCTGTGGTTGTGCTGTGCTGAGTGATGCTGTGGTGGTGCAGAGTGATGCTGTGGTTGTGCAGAGTGATGCTGTGGTTGTGCAGAGTGATGCTGTGGTGCTGCTGAGTAATGCTGTGGTGCTGCTGAGTAATGCTGTGGTGGTGCTGAGTGGTGTTGTGGCGGTGCTTAGTGATGCTGTTGTGGTGCTTAGTGATGCTGTGGTGGTGCCGAGTGATGCTGTGGTGGTGCTGTGGTTGTGCTGTGGTGGTGTTGAGTGATGCTGTGGTTTTGCTGTGCTGAGTGATGCTGTGGTGGTGCTGAGTGGTGGTGTGGTAGTGCTGAGTGATGCTGTGGTGGTGCTGAGTGGTGCTGTGGTGGTGCTGTGGTGGTGCTGTGGTGGTGCTGTGGTGGTGCTGAGTGGTGCTGTGGTGGTGCTGAGTGATGCTGTGGTGGTGCTGAGTGATGCTGTGGTGGTGCTGAGTGATGCTGTGGTGGTGCTGAGTGATGCTGTGGTGGTGCTGAGTGATGCTGTCGTGGTGCTGAGTGATGCTGTCGTGGTGCTGAGTGATGCTGAGTGATGCTGTGGTAATGCTGTGGTGATGCTGTGGTGATGCTGAGTGATGCTGTGGTGATGCTGAGTGATGCTGTGGTGATGCTGAGTGGTGCTGTGGTGGTGCTGAGTGGTGCTGTGGTGGTGCTGAGAGATGCTGTGGTGGTGCTGAGTGGTGGTGCTGAGTGATGCTGTGGTGGTGCTGAGTGGTGTTGTGTTGGTGCTGAGTGATGCTGTGCTGGCTCTGATTGATGCTGTGGTTGCGCTGAGTGATGCTGTGGTGTTGCCGAGTGAGAGATAGAGTGAAGATATAATGCCCAATTAGAGAGGGTGGTGAGAGAGAAAGAGAGAGAGAGAAAGGGTGTACATAGAATAAAGAGTGGAGCGGGATATAGAGAGAGAGAGAGAGAAAGAAGGGGAGAGAGAGAGAGTGAATGAAGGAGTTTGAAAGAGAAACAGATAAAGGGGTGAGAGAGAATGAAAGGCTAAAAAAGATAGAGAGGGGAGAGTTAATTAAGTAGAGAGAGAATTAGAGAGGGGAGAGAGAGAGAAGGAGAGAGACAATAAGAGTGGGCGGTGTGGAGTTTAAATAGAGTGAAGAAGAGACGCGGAAAAAGTAACCTTAAATATAGCTTTGTGCTTTGCGCGAATAAATATTTTTAAAAAAACAGTGAGAGACAAAAATACTGGTAATTAGGCTGTGACTCCCAATATAAAACAAATAGCGATATAAGGTGAAATCAACCCACCGAAGCAATATTTCTAACTAGACAAAAAAAGCTTGCATTTCAATGCTAATCGCTGTTGTTTTTCATGTGACTGTAGTCCAGGGCCCTCAGTTGGTAATGTGAGCTGCTGCTGCGATTGAAACATCATAGTCCAGAGAGTTAATGAGCCATGACGAGGAAATGAGGAAGAGATAGGAAACAACAGATGGCAGCTGCGCGTGCACGCCATCGTGAACTCAAGCTGGTCGCCAGCCGAAAGCCTGTGTTTGCACTTCCAAAACCCGCTTACTAAAACTCTCGGCCAGACCAGCGCAAGCGCTGGTGCAGGCCGAGACCTAAAAAAGAAGTGGGGGGACTAACTTAGTTAATTAGTATGCGAGTGACATCACGGCGCGTGGCATCACGGCACGTGACATCACAGGAAGTGGCATCATAAGAAGTGACATCAGATCTTAAGCCCTCACATATATGTTTAACATGTCTATCATGAGTACATTGGAGCACATTTCGAGTACACAGGGAAACCCTCCTGATTTAGGCAGAAGATTCACACTTTTGTAAGCTACACATAAAACAGTGTTGCCTTTTGTCAGTGTAAACTTCCTCTATCCATAGTGCTTTACAAGAAAAAATAGTGATATTGAAATTATTACAATGCCTCCTCAGGGGTAGTAAGCACTATATAAATGCTATTTATTTTGTGTAAATACTGGGAAAGACCAACACATCTGACATTCTTACAGCACATGCATATCTCCTAAACAGGGACTGAACAAAGTAAAAAGCTGCCTCTCTTAAGTATGGGGGAAGTGCTAACAAGGTGTGAGCCTTTGTTTCCCCTCTGCTGCATTTGCATCTAGGTGTGAGGCTCCTGACTGCTCCCAGCCAGGAGACTCAAACAAAAGGAGGCGTGATGACCCCTCATATTCGGCCTTTGTTATGGGCCCAGCAGGAGTCTTAACTAAAAGCCCCGTCCCCGCCTGCACGTTGTTGCGGATCAAAAGCAGGCAACAACGTGCAGGCGCTGCTGAATGTGTCCCAGTGTTTGCAAATTACACCGGGACGAATTCAGCCTATTTTCCAGTGGGGCCCAACTTCTTGGCAAGGTGGACGGCGTCCACCCTGTGAAAATAGTGGGTGGACGCAGTCCACCCACGTGTACCCCCCGACTTGTGCCCTGATTTTAATGCCAAGATTGGTCAACGAGCTAAACTGCTGCTCCTGGCCTACATGTGATCTTCAGTTACAATTCTGAATTCAGGTAATGTCAACTGGGCCTTTCATCCTTCCGATGTAAGTATAAAGTAATAGTAACTCCTGGCGTCTAGAACTCTTATGAACAGCAAGCAGCTCCATTACTTGCCACCATGTTCTTAGCATTTTTTGAGCAACCAGCGCCCCTTGGATTCCTGGCTTTTCCAAATGTCAGTTTGGATGAAGCTGCAGGGCCTAAGCATATCTGCTCCATCTCCTATAGAAGTGCTGGGGTCGGATTTCTCTTTTCCACCTCAGGATACTTATAGGGACAACCAGTGGGTAAAGTTCATTGGCTGGGCTCAGCATCGGAGGACTGGCTTCCCTAGGGTCTGTGGCTGCAGTGCAGAGAGAGCCTGGGGTGTAGAGTAGAGATCAGGTTCCACCGACACGAGACGGAGCGGCTGTCTGTCTCTACGAATCGACTGACTAATGCGGTCACACGCAACTGGACTCAGGAACACCGACTACGCGGTGAGGATCAAACCGACATTGCGGTGATCGCCGACACCGCTGACGCAGTTTGTGGTTGCTCAGAATTCTGAGCTCCCTTCCTTTCCATCCTTTCAACCTTGCAAGAGTAACCTGGTATCTGGAGCCCCGTGTACGTGTCCTATTGACTTCCATAAGACGTGATTTCGGGGCCAGACTCATCCTACCTCCCTGACCATACAGGATTAGATCCGTAACCTTCATGGCTGCCTTCAGGGTTGCCTAATTCCTCATGCTCACAAACCTTGTCCTGATGAAGATCTCAAATTTCTGAGATCGAAACGCTGTCGACCTCTTGTACAACAAAAAACTCCTTCAGTGTTTAAAAATTGTCTTCAGGTGTTTTTGCTTATGTTGTCAATGCAAAGTGTGTTTTTAAATATCCTCTCCACTCACCACATCACGTTCCTTTTCACTTTTTTGTGAGCACCACATCTATAATCCAACTGTTTTGAAAAATTGATATTGATAAATAAATGAATTATTATTCCAATGTCTACCTGTGTCCCTTCCAACAATTTTCAATGTCTACTTTTACTCCCTCCAGCATTTATCCAGTAAAGTGCCCCTTGCCATAGGCTAAGTGATTAACACTTTCTTAAAGTCAACAGTTCTTGCTTTTTTAGGACCTTTTGGCCTTACATGAACTAATATTGTCTTCACAATAATGGACTGCAGGGCAGGCACTGGGTCCTTGCTGCCAAGAACAGTGGTGCCGGGCATTGCACCCACTCCTGTTGGTGCCCTTCTCCCACTGTTGACCTGCGCACATCCAGACAAGGGTACAAATAACTTCACACAACTTAAATGTAAACACTTCGCAGGTTTTGCTACAGGTTTCCCCTTTTTAAAAGCTGCTTTGAACTGTGTTTAAATCTGCAGGAAGCAAGGGCAGGCTAAGCTGTTGCATCTTGTTCCAAACATACAGACCATTAAAAAGCTTCAAAGCCCGGGGCAGTGGTGAAGGAGGAGGAGCACTAACAAGAAGATACCAGAGTGCAGATTTTACTGTTTTTGGATTGGAAAGTCCAGATCAATCAAATTTCTGCTTTTTGGTTTAAGTAGAGGTTTGTGCCTGGGCCTGAATACACTGCCTCCTGTAGCAGGAGCAGTTTAAGGTTGTTCTCTTACAAGTGACCTTCTTGGCTACCCCCAGACAGAACCTTTGTGTAAACCGATGCTTCTCCCAGCAGAGAGTACAGAGGCTGCAGGAGCACCCACAACATGAGCACAATGAATTGTGAAATCTCTGGACAGCTTCCTTCCTGAACCAGCAATTAGGGACTGACAAAAGAGCAGGCCTGGCCAAGGAACATCCTCGCCTTGAACAACAGAAACTACAGCCCACCGTCACCCCACCATCCACCAAATGGCTGAGCTCTAGAAGAATTCATCTTCAGCTCCTTGCAAAAAAAGGTCATGACATTTCTATAGGTAGTCCTTTCTCCACCCCTCACTTCAGTGTTTGGAGCACCACTTTCCACCTACAGGCATGAAGGCAACACATTTCCAGAGTCTGCAGAGGCCCTCCGGTTAGCCATCTTGTGCTGTGCTAAACCACAGGCATCCAAACGGACCCACTTTGCTTTTGTTATTAACATAGTAGTACAAAAACTGTCCTGACTTATGATTTTCAACTCTCTTTCTCTGCTCTCAAATGACTGTCTTTTCATCTCTACATGCCTCCTCTCTCTGGACATAGTCTCCTCTGTCATATATGTCTTTGCCTTAATCTCTATTATTGCCTTTCTGCAAATTGTCCACATCTCCTTTCAAAGATGACAATAAACTCATATATAAGTAATACCCCTGCATGCCCTGTAGCTCATTCATTAATCCAACCAACCATCTGTATGAACTTACATACTCCCTACTAATGATCACACATGACTCCAATTAATTTAATCAACCACAAAGAAAGGTAAGTGAATACATGGAACAGTTTCCAGGAGAGCACAAGATTAATCCAAATAACCAATCATAGTTTCCCGGAGCAGGATGTGGTCCGACGTAAACTGTTTCAACATGTTGTCAGGGGTAGGAAGCACTATATAAATTCAATTACAATTAGGCGCATTGTCCCAACTTGGTTGCACAGAGCCAGGCGTGCAACAACAGTTGGTCTAAGAGGCTTTAGCTCCCTCCGCCAGCTACAGTTAGCTGGACTTGCAGGGCTGGGGCTGCAGGCCTAGAAGCCTACCTCATCCGAAGTATTCCTCTATCTTTCAGATAACGCTGGTCCTGAAGATGGCACATCTGACCCAAATAGCCGAAGTTAAGCACACAAAGGTTACATTTTACTGGTTTGCAGCACTGGTCCCACATCGGTTTGTAGATCTTAAGCTTGTGCTGAAGTCGAGCATTTGAGGATTTGCAAAGTTAGCACTAGGCATCCAAAGATTGCTCCCTCTCCCTGAAGCACATCACAGATTCATGCATCGCATCGTATCTTTACAGCCTCTGATTAATCAAAAGCGTTTGCAAAGCCAAAAGGTCTTCCCATGAAAGAGCTATTGGCTTTGCCAATATGATTTAGACATTTTGTACACCAGTGTGACCTCTGTTCAGCATGGATAAAAGTTAGTGGGATAAAGGAGAGTGGCGTGGAGTGTTGTAACGTGGAGTTGAGTGGAGTGTTATGGAGTGGAGTGGCATAGAATGGTGTAGAGTAGAGCTGAGTGGTATAAAGTGGAGTGGCATGGATGGAGTAGAGTGTTGTAGACTGGAAGGGCGTAGAGCGGAGCAGAAATGAGTGTATTAGAATGTCGTAGAGTGGAGTTGCATAGAGTGTCTTGGAGTGGTGTAGAGCAGAGTGGAGTGTTGTAGAGGGTGTTGCGTAGAGTGGAGTAGAGTGCTGTAGAGTAGCATAGAGCAGAGTATATTGTTGTAGAGTGGAGTGGCATAGAGTGGAGTAGAGTAGGAAAGTGGAATGGTATAGAGTGGAGTAGAGTGTTATAGAGTCAAGTGGCATTGAGTGTCAGAGTAGAGTGTCGTAGAGTGGAGTGGCATGGAGAGGAGTACTGGAGTGGAGCAGAGTGGGGTAGCATGTTGTAGAATAGAGTGGAATGGAGTGGAATACATGGAGTGTTGTAGAGTGGAGTAGTGTTGTAGAATGAAGCAGAGTGGCTTAGAGTAAAGTGGAGTAGAGTTTAATGGAGTAGAGTGTCACAGAGGGGAGTATCTTAGAGTGTAGTGTCGTAGAGTGGCCTAGAGTGAAGTGGCATAAAGTACAGTGGTGCAGAGTAGATTGGCGTGGAGTGCAGTCACGTAGACTGCTTTGGTTTTGAGTAAAGTGATGAAGAGTGCATTGGCGTAGAGTGCAGTGACATACAGTAGAGTGGCAAAGAGTGTAGCAGCATAGAGTAGGGTGGTGCAGAGTAGAATGCAGTGGCATAGAGTAGGTTGTTTCAGAGTTGAGTGAAGTGGCATCGAGTGGAGCAGGGTAGAATGGAGTGGAGCAGGGTAGAGTGTACAGTAGAGTGGCATAGAGCAAAGTGGTGTAGAGTGCAGTGGCTTGGAGTGCAGTGGGGCAAAATAGATTAAAGTGGTGTGGAGTGATGAAGAGTGTAGTGGCATAGAGTTCAATGGCGTAGAGTGCAGTAGAGTGGTGTATGTTGAGTGGTCTAGAGTGCAGTGGTGTAGAGGGCAGTGAGGCTGAGTAGAGTGGTGCAGAGTAGAGTGATGCAGAGAGCAGTGGTGCAGAATAGAATAGCATAGCGTGGCGTAAAGTGCAGTGATGTAAAGCACAATAGTGTAGAGTGGTGTAGCATGCAGTGGTGCAGAGTAGAGTGGTGTTGAGTTCAGTGGTGGAGAATGCAGTCTTGCAGAGTAGAGTGACGTTGAGTGCAGTGGCGTTGAGTAGAGTGGTGCACAGTAGAATACAGGTGTAGTGTTCAGTGGCACAGAGTGTTGCAGAGTAGAGTATAGTGGCAAAGAGTGCAGTGGTGCGGAGTAGCTGGCATAGAGTGCATTGGTGGTGTAGATTGCATTGGTTTTGAGTAAAGTAGTGTTGAGTGCATTGGCGTAGAGTGCAGTGCTTTAGAGTAGAGTGGTGTAGAGCCCAGTGGCATAAAGTAGAGTGGCGCAGCATAGAGTGCAGTGGCATAGAGTGCAATGGCATCAAGTGGAGCGGCGCAGAGTGGAGTGGTGTATGATAGATTGCTACAGAGTAGAATGAAGTGGTATATAGTGAAGTAGTGCAGGGAAGAATGGAGTGGCACAGGGTAGAGTGCAGCGGCATAGAATAGAGGCATAGTATATATTGGCATAGAGTGCACTGGCATGGAGTGCATTGGCATAGAGTGCAGTCATGCAGAGTAGAGTGGCATAGAGTGGAGTAGTGAAGAGTGGAGTGGTGCAGAGTAGAGTGGAGTGGTCTAGACTGGAGTGCTGTAGAATGCAGTGGTGAATAATAGAGTTGGATAGCATGCACTGGCATAGAGTAGAGTGGTGCAGAATAGAGTAGAGAGGTGTAGAGTGATGTGGCATGGAGTTCAGAGTCAGATTGCAGTGGTGCACAGTAGATTAGAGAGGCGTAGAGTGCATTGGCATAGAGTGCATTGGTGTATAATGCAGTATCGTGGCATAGAGTGGTGTAGAGTAGAGTGCAAAGGTGCAGAGTAGAGTCACGTAGAGTTCAGTGGCAGAGTGCAGTGCTGCAGAGTAGAGTGTTGTAAAGTGCTGTAGTGTAGAGAAGAATGGTGTAGAGTGCAGTGGCATAGAGTGGTGCAGAGTAAAGTGGCATAGAGTGCAATGGTTTAGAGTAGTGTGGCGTAGAGTACAGTGGTATAGAGTAGATTCGCATAGAGTGCAGTGGCGTAGAGTGCATTGGTTTTGAGTAAAGTGGTGTAGAGTGCAATGGTGATGAGTGCAGTGACATAGAGTGCAGCAGCGTAGAATGGAGTGGAGTGGCACAGGGTACATTGCAGTGGCGTGGAGTGGTGTAGAATGGAATGACGCAGAGTGGAATAGAGTGGCGTAGAGTGCAGTGGCGTAGACTAGATTGTTTCAGAGTAGAGTGCAGTGGCATAGAGTGCAGTGGTGCAGAGTAGATTAGAGTGGCTTGAAGTGTATTTGTGTAGAGTGCAGTGGCATAGAGTGGAGCAATGCAGAGTAGAGTGGTATATAGTGTAGTAGCATACAGTGCATTGACAAAGAATGCAGTAGAGGGGCATGGAGTAGATTAGAGTGCAGTGGCATAGAGTGCAGTGGTGCAGAGAAGAGTGGTGTATAGTTTAGTGGTAGACAGTGCAGTGTTGTAGAGTAGAGTGGCATAGAGTGGAGAGGCGTAGAGTGGAGTGGTGCAGAGTAGAGTGGAGTGGTGCGGTGCAGGGTAGAGTGCAATGGTGTAGACTGTAGTGGTGTAGAGTGGCCTAGAGTAGAGCAGTGCAGAGTAGAGTTCAGTGGCAGAGAGTGCAGCGGTGTAGAGTGGAGTAGAGTGCAGTGGCATAGAGTGTAGTGGAGCAGAGTAGCATAGTACAGAGTAAAGTTCAGTAGTGTATAGCACAGTGGCATAGAGTTGAGAAGAGTGCATTAGCATGGAGTGCAGTTGCGTAGAGTGGTGAAAAGTAGGGTGGCATAGAGAGAAGTGGCGTAGAGTACAATGACAGAGTGCAGTGGCATAGAGTTGCAGAGTAGAGCATAGTGGCATAGAGTGCACTGGTGCAGAGTAGACTGGCATAATGTGCAGTGGTGTAGAGTGCATTGGTTTAGAGTAAAGTGGTGTAGAGAGCATTGGCACAGAGTGCAGTGGTGCAGAATAGAGTGCAGTGTGCAGAGTGGAGTGGCGCAGAGTGGAGTGGCGCAGAGTGGAGTGGCACCCAGTGGAGTGCCATAGAGAAGATTGTTTCAGAGTAGAGTGGAGTGGTGCATGGTAGCGTGCAGTGGAGTGGAGTGCAGAGTAAATTAGAGTGGCATAGAGTGAATTGGTATAGAGTGCACTGGCATAGAGTGGAGTGATACAGAGTAGAATGCACTGGCATAGTGTGCAGTGGCATAGAGTGCAGTGTTGCAGAGTAGAGTGGCATAGGATGGAGTAGGGTAGTGTGTAGAGTGCAGTGGCAAAGAGTGCAGTGGTGCATAGTAGAGTAGTGTGGGGTAAAATGCATTGGCATAAAGTACAGTGGTGTAGAGTAGAGAGGCATAAAGTGAAGTGGCATAGGGTGGAGTGATGCAGAGTAGAATGCAGTGTGGAGTGGCGTGGAATGGACTGGCGTATTTTGGAGTGGTGCAGAGTAGACTACAGTGTTGTGGAGCATAGCCGCGTAAAGCGAAGTATACATGGTGTGGTAGCGTACTGCCATTACAGACAACACATCTTCTATTCAAATGACCATTACATTTGCACAGATATATAGTTTTACTGATAAAAGTATAAAGCACACAAACAATAATTTGATGATATGTCATCACCTAGTGTATGCATTTGTTTTGATCGAATTAAAATATTTGTTTCCACCACACTTCAGAATTACCAAACAAATGCTTAATTTGTGTTTTTCTAATTTTTATGTATTCTGAAATATCTGCACAGTTCATTTACAAACATTTAAATTTTGTTGTGTGCTAGGAAAAAAATTGCATCGTACAGCCTTCCTCAAGCACACCCCCAGTAGGCATCAGGATTGTCGCATAAATCCTCTCAATTTGAAGTCAGAGAAAAAAAGAAAACACCAAGCTCCCTGGAAAACAGAGCCTCACATTTCACCTTTTTCTTTCAATGCACCACAAATGTGACAAGAACAAGATTTAAAGGCCTGGTTACAGAAACCCAGTACTGGTGGAAAATACAGTTAATAGGGTTTGGGCAACGCAAGGGATGAACTCAAGCTGGACAGCCTAAAACAAATAGAGCCGGCAAATAGAAAACAAGCAAATGAGAGCCAGCAAATAGAAAACAAGCAAATGTGACTTACAAACCAAAAAGCCAATGGTAAGCAATAGTCGGAATGCATTCCCAGGGAAATTTTCCTAATGTCCCCAAGATATCCTTAACAAACCAGACAGCTGAGCTTTTTGTTAGGCTTTGACCTAAAACGAATACGACCCGGGAGAAAGGGGTCCCCAGGGCATGTAATCGTTCAAGCAGGGGAGGCGCACTCCTGAGGTTGGCTGCCTGCGAGGGGCTGAACTCGGGGATTGACCGCAGGCCTGACCCGGCGTGGGGTTGGCATTATGTATGGTAATAAAATGTTACTTTTCGTATTAAAACCCATAGAAATTCACTGAAGAAAACAAAGGTTAAAGTAACGTAATAGGTATGGTAATAATATCTTACTTTGCATTAAATAAAACCTTGGAAACACACTGAAAAAACAAAAGATTGAAGGGACGTTATAGTTAAGTGAAAATGTCAGTTAAAACAAACTGCTTTAAACTAACAAAACCACTGAAATTCACCAGTTATAAGTATTTCAAGTAACTGTAACTCAAGCCCTAAAGTAAATTTAACCCACGCCCTGCTAATTACTTCCCATATTACATCACTCATGACATGTTCTATGACATCATTGATAACATGACTGTAACATCTAAAATTACATAATTGATGACAAGACTGTGCATGGCAGGGGCGCAAGTATATACACACACACAGGGAGTTTTCCTTCTGCCCTTTTAATCCATTGGTATGTTCAAGAGTCATTCACATTTTGCTTCTTCCCACTGCGTCATACATCATGGAGCAAATGGGCATTCTGAGTCCGCCAATGATTCTCTTCACTGTGTGACAGCATTTGCATGTACACGTCCACCTAAATGGTAGTCCACTTCAGGGCAAGGTCTGATGACTGCAAACTCTGCTTATATTTCTGCTTTTATTTCCTATTTTTAAATTTTTTTGTGATGGGCCATTCTTTCATTTTTTTTTGTTGCAAATATGCATACCACCTCTAGACAGCATTTTTACCTCTTATATACTTTTACATTATTAACGCCTGTTGCACATGTTTGCAAAAAGTGAGTGGAAATCATTGTAGGCTTGCCAAGGCCTGACATGCAATGCTTGTTTAAATTAAACAGGTGAAGGTACGGAATATAAGCAGTGATGGGGATGTGGCCCTATAATGTGTGCATGAGTACTCTGTATCGGCTTGCAAAGCTCTGTATTTAACAAATGATAGAAGCTGGTTGTATCTGATCACTAGGTGTTTTGGAAACCCAGAGGTTGATAGTGGGGAAAAAGACCATTGTCTTGGAATGCCAGAGTCACCATAATATAACTCTATCCTTGCCTCACACTTCCGGGGTCAGTGTTTTGGCTGTATGTAATGTACCAAAAATGCAGTATTCTAACAAAATTGCTGATGAACATAGTGCCGATATCGGCAACCCTCCCCTGCAATGGGAAATGGCTACTTAGCACACAATGCATCATATAAATCACACAACACACGGTTTGGTGGAAAACAGTTTACTGCAGGTTTATTTCATACATGAAATATGCCAACGTGGTGGGATAACTTCCAGGTGATGCAAGGGCAGGCAGCCATGAGTAACCTAAGCTGCCTCCCCACCTGATGAGCCAAGCACTACCGTGGGCCAACCCATTCATTGCTACAATTTATTTGGGGAGTTTCTTCCCTTAAATACCATGGTCCCCCCGGTCTAGGATTATTGCTCATGCCTTTTTAGGGGCAGAGTGTCACCAGGCAAGCTCCCAGTTACTCAGGCTTGCAACCGCCTGAGGGACTAATTTGGTGCCATCTTTTACTTCCCAGGGTCCTGCCGTAAAGACTCCTAGGGCTTTGGCATAGAGCACCCCTGCTGTGCTTCCTGAGATGGTACCCATTTGTACCAAACTGCCTCTGGATCGTCCTGTAACTCCGCCAACGCCTTGGATGTGTCATCCGTCACACTCAGGGCTCCCCACCAAGGCAGGCTCCCCAATTACTTGCAACCCTCAGTTACCAATGCCTCTTGCAGGTCCAAGAGGGACAAGTCCATACCGACCTCTGACCGGTGTACCTCATCCTTGTCAGAGTACCCTGTGGTGCCTGCATTGATTTGGCCATGCCTTGTGAAGATAAAACCTCTCTGCTTTGTGAACTTGCGTATGGCGATATATGCCCAAATGCCATACCCTGCGCGGAACTATCTCTGACCACCATAACTCACAGTGCTCCATGAATTTGCTGATTTCACCCATGGTGGACTTTATTGCCTTGATTAGGGCGCAGTGCCCCAGGGAGGTGAGGTCATTGCCCCCAAGGTAAATTACCAAAATGTGAGGTGGGGAAACGCCCCCTGGTAGTCACTGCTGGAGCTCGTGATCAAACTGCTCCAGTGCATTCCGGGGAAACCTAGTTATGCTATCCGCATGAGAGTAAAGCCGTGCCTCCAGGTTCTGGTCTCTGCCAATCTTGCCACCCTAGCGATAAATTAGTGGCCCATCACTTACACCTTGAACCCTAGTGAATCAAATAAATGTGCATTTGTATACACAGTTTTAATTTGTTAAACCACACCCTAAATGACACTAGGAAATTGCACATTGTCAGTTGCAATAATCACCAAACCTTAATGCTGCATGAAACGCACACGAAGAAAAGGACCAAAAGATGCATTTTTCACACATTTGTTCAATATTTACATCATTGCTGTTTCATTGCCCTGCACTACCCTTTGTGCCAACTACCCATCATGGTCGAATATAGTCCTTGTAACAGTCTGAGTCCCACCTGCCCAGCTTCCTGATGCCATCTGGGGGAAGCTCCACCTTGTAGGCTGTGGTGGCTGCCCTAACCAGAAGGAATGCAAAGAGTAACGCTTGACTGTGTTGCCTGACAGTTGTAGACATGACTTCATCACCTTCCCAAAGTGGTGGTAGGAAATGTGTCAACTGTGTGCTCGCGGGCAAGCCTCCTGGAAATGGAGCAACTGACTGCCTCACATTTGACCTCTGCATTTTAAGTGCAGCACTCGTGCTCAGTCCAATCCAGCGTTTAAAGGCATTTTATATTAGCTGGACTTACATGCCCCATACTTCAATTGATCCTATGACCTGGAATGGTGTGGTGCATCCCACAGCCAATAAACTTATGGATGTGCACAGAAACATGTACCTTAGCATGAGACCCAACCTGTTGTAGCAATCTCCTCCTGCAAATTACAACCAGACGTTATTCGCTGGCAGTGCTCTATTTGTGCCCCTTGGAGTGGTTACAAATTGCTGTACCACTTTCTGATAATCAGCGGTCACCTCTGATTTCTCTGAACATAATGCTCCTTAATATAAACTCCTACTCAATAACGGGGGCACATAGCATCCTTAGACTAATAGCAGCTAAAGAACCCTGCCCATCCTTTGGGGATTTTATGTGCATTAACAACAGCACTGTTCATATTGGGACCCTTAAAGTAGGAGCCATCTGAACCAATGGGAGGCTCTCATGCTACGGCCCCAAACCAGGGATGGATTGGTACTGTGGGCACTCGGGCATTGGCCGAAGGGCCGGTGTCTCAGTGCTCTCTCTGGGCTGTTTTTTTCCTTTCCCAGTCCACAGAGGGCACTGGACAGGGAGAGTAAAAAGCCTCGCTGGGCGGCCATGTAATATGGCCGTTCAGCGATTATCAGCTGTGGCCTCTCCTTGACCCCCTGCCCTGCCAGGCAATCACGCTGATGGTGGGCTGGGGAGCGGGTGATTGTGTGCCAGAATCGACCTCCCTGGGTGCCAGGTGTTGCTCAGACCATTGAGCCATTTTCAACTCGGCCCCCCAGGGGCACACGCAGCCCAGAAACAGTGCTTGCATTTGACACCTTGCCCACAGCCATTCTCATTCAGGGCAAAGTGGGTGAGGAAGAATGGGACTCGCTGTGGGGGCCAGGTGATGTTGTGAACTCACACCATCTTCACCTTGAATGTGGGCCACTTTTTTCGGCAGTGCCCGTGCCAAATTGTGATCCCAATCCGACCCTGCCCCAAACTACATGGCCAGTGGCGTGAATAAGCCTATATCTTAATAAAATATACTGCCCTCTTACCGACCCATCATTCCATGGGGTCACCTAGACAGGGGCACGCGAGGGAATCCCATATACCCCTTTGTCTGGCATTTGGAACTCTGCACAGGTGTACTAATAGAGATAGGATTAGGCCCAGAGTATTAAAGAGATGTGCATGTGAGTGCCTCACCCTCTGTAGCTTGTCGTGGCATTGTCAACTCAGGCTCTCAAACTTAAGAGGTGACTAAACGGGTGGCAGTCGAATTTTGCTAACGCTAATTGTTTCCAAATCAATTTCAGGAAAGCACTTTGGATAAAAGTAATGTATAAATAACATGTTGCACTACAACGAAAAACTTATTCTCTCCACCCTCTTGTTGCAGCGTGAAGTTGTTGTTTCCCCTTGCAAAGAACAAACTGCCTCCTCCAGTACAGAACAGCCAGGCACAATTCTGTAGTGGAGTGATTCTCATCTGTAAGGCAAACTGCCACAATAGAAAGGTGCCAGGTATGCAGTTTGCTGTGCAAAATCTTGTGGTCCTTAAAAACCAAAAATGCTACCCCAGAGAAAAGGTGGATGCAGCTGAGAGGAGGAAGTTGGAAACATAATGGTAAGTCAGTCTAAAAGTATATCAACACCTACAATGATTTCATATCCTAGCAGTCACCATTCAGGTCGTTCACCTCTGAAATGTGATCTCAGGTGGCCCAATACATGCATTAACATGTAATCTGCTTTCTGGTAAATGAAAATGGATGCTCAGTGCTGCTAAAAAGGGGTGTGCATCAATAATGTCTGGGCCTGTAAACTTTGACAAGTGGGCCTAGCTGTACTCCGGTATTGTACAATATTGTCCCCCTGTACTTAGTTTTGTGTTTGGTATTGTATTTTGCTATCTGTGTGTTTCCCAGCCATTGAGACTGCCTTGGTGCAATTCTGTAATCTAGTGTATCCTACCACTGGTGAATGCAACAAATGTTTTGGCCTTAACCAGTGCTTGATTTGAGCCAGTGGTTTCCGGTGCTGAGCACTGACACCGAATTGTCAAAACCAGCACTATGACAGTCCACCACCTGGTGGCACTGTTTGTCTCATTTACAAATAAGCACAACATCAGTTGTTTATGTATTTAATGTACATAAAATGAATATTAGCCATCGCAAAAGCCATTCGTATAGGTTTGGGGGCCTGACATAGTCCGAAATGTTGTCCCCTGCACTTAGTTTTGTGTTTGGTAGAGTCTTTTGCTATCTGTGGGTTCCCAGCCATTGACAATGTCTGGTAAACCCAATGGAAACGGGCAGGACAGTCCCAGGTATCTACCTACTGGTGATTCATGAACTGAGTGACTCTGTGTGCCCTCAAGGAGCGCAAACTGAAGACCAACACGTGCTCCACCATGTCTATAGGGACCTTCCGTGTGCTGGGTCAACGTAGCAACCACCGTCATGAAGGCCGTCAAAACAAACAGCCAGCTGTAGTTCTAAACAGACCCAATGTGAAATCGTACCCCAAAGCATGTTGAATGGAAATGGAGTTTGATTGTGCTGCCGTCCAGGTGACCAACGGAGCAGTGTGTGTGGGGGGAATCAACATCTGCAAGAAGCCTAGCCACCCCACCTAGTTCTGAACAAACAGCCACAGAATGCCCAAAACTGCCCCTATCAGAGCACTCTGCCTCAAACAAAACATCAAAGCCTAGAAAGAAAACTACTTTAAAAGGGATGAAGTCGGGGCTTGTCCAAGAGGGCGCCTGTGTAGGAGCTTCCTTGCGGAGCTCCGCCACACTCATCGAGAGAGGCGGATTTGGGGAGCTACACTAACTAGCCAGAGACAGCAACAACCGAGCTGCTGTGAAGAGGAGCACTGGCAGCTTACTTCCATTTTCGCTGGAAGGCAGGGTCTGGCCCCCTACGGCCCGAGCTGGTGCCGTGCCGGGGGCACCATGATGGCGGCCACAGCTATAGAGATGGGGTAGGTGGCCCTGGGGCCTGCTTCCCAGAGCCCGGGATGAGGGAAATCTATCCAGCCTTGAAGAGGGCTCCAACCATCCTGGGTTTGAGACAGTGCGACACCGCTATGAGCTGAGGCCTGGATAGCACGCCGCAGTGGGCGGCTGAGGCAGGAGTTGAAGCGGGAGGCCCTGGCACTGATGAAGCTGGGCTGCGCCGCCCGACGACCTCTGGAGGACCCGAGCTGAATTCACCAAGACGGGGAATGGGGCCCGTGTCTGCAGTGGCCGCAAGAGACTTTGGCGGATGCGAGAAGAGGGAGTGACCGTTCTACATCGGAGGCAGCGCGATGAGTGGTGAGCCCCAGAGTGCTATAGTGGTTACGGGGGCACCCTCGGGGAGCTGGGCCGTGCGTGGGACCTGGATACCTGCTAGGTGCTGGGCAGAGAAGTGGAGACCTGTGGAGATTATAGCTGGGGAGGCCATCAATCAGCCTCCCGAGAGAGCTGAGCTGAGCTGCTCTTAGCATGGGGGGCTGCGGCCTGCAGCGACGAAGACTGCCCAGGACCTCGATGAGCGAGGGGGGAGAACACGACCAGCCTGCATTAGGGGAGAAATTGGAGGGAGTGCCCGAGTTCTTGCGTGAGAGGAACCCCAGTGAGGCACATTGACCACAGCAGCCCTCCCCCCGACGGTGGCGCATGTGAGACTTGCGGGCGTCTGGACTTTCCCCGAGGGACTGGTAGCCGGGGCGGGTGACCCCTGCCCCCTTCCCATCTGCTGAAGTGGTGACGGGTTTCATGAAGTGAGGCCCCCATTAAACAGCACTACGGGACTGGCCCCCTTGCACGCCAAATAGCAGACCAGCTGGCGACCACAGAGGATGTAGCACCTTGGGATCATTCCTTGGCCATACTTAATTAGGGACTGCCAGCCTTTGTCGAGGAAGGAACAGTACTACTGGCTCTCACTGCCTGATGAACCCGGAGCAGGGGAGAAACATATTGCTGATGTTCTGACGCCCCGACCCCTTAGGAGGGGCACAACTGCTTACTTGCGAAGGGGACCACTCACTTCCACGTGCGCACACTCCTCCAGAGTCCCAAGGGGCGAGTAATATGACTTCCACAAGAAGAAAAGGACCCCACGTTCAAAGATTTATTCAGTAAGAGCTCCTCCAAATGGCCCAAGTCAACTAGGGAGCCTTGTTCGCCCACGCACTCCCCACCGAAGCCAGGCAAGGACCAGATGAGGAGGCCCCCGCCACACGTGGATTCATGGAAACCCTCTATAGCACACTGAGAGACGACGTAGCAACCCTCGAGATGGAAATGACTAAGGAAGTGAAGGACCTTTGGCACGATGCTGGAGATTTGGGGCAGCAAGTCGATTCGGTGGAAAGGACGGCGACGCCAGGGAGGAGGAGTTGGAAGCATGTCACAGTGAGATCCTTAAACCTAAAGACCGCAATGCTGGCCTCATTTACTATTTGGAGGGCTTAGAAAATAGATCTCGCAGTTCAAACTTTAGAATCAAGGGCGTTCCACTACAGGCAGATGCGGGCAGATTGGAAGAATATGTGCTGCGACTTTTCCACCATATCGCTCTGGAGCTGGCGGAGAAAGAACTACTCCTGGACCTCACACACCGTGCGGGATGCCCCTCTGGGAAACCCGGCACCCCGCAAGACATACTCACGTGTCTCCATAATTTCAGACGGAAGGAACTTATCATGGCCATGGTACGGGATCAGCCTCATGTTCTCTTCGAGGGGATTAAAGTGCGCCTTTACCAAGATCTCTCCTTATAACACTCCAGCGCAGTCGGACTACGAAATCGGTGACCTCCTTCTTGAGAGACAAGGGGATCCGTTACAGAGGGGCCACCCCTTCCGCCTCATATTTGTTTGGGAGGAAGAAATGCATATGGTTCGTACCCCGTCAGAGGCTGCAACTATTTTGGGGTTGGATCTGGAACAAGACGACCCTGCAGGTCCACGGGGACCCCCGACGATCTCCCAATAGCTTGAACCCAGGAGACCATCTAATTCCCAATCTCGGAAACGATTGAGTAAACCAACCACAATGGAGAGCCTTAGAGAGAGATCTGCCCTTTTGCAGCACCTCAATAGACAGGACCTATCTCCGGAGCAGGCGGACGAGTGACGGAGCCGGAGTTGAGACTCCCCCGACATACTCAAGGACTTGGACAATGGTGAACTCTTAATGCTTGCATATAGCAGCCTCTTGGGAGCCCTTGCCGTTACCGGCCTAGCAGCATGAACCCTGGTCCTTACTGGTTTATGGAGTATGCCTGAAGGAGTGCAGCGGAGCGTATCCGCACCATTTACACCCCCTGCTGCTCAACGCGGTTGGCCGATGACCTGGACCCCAACTACACGATCCACTGCTCAACACCAGTTGGTGTATTTGGTTGTGTTTATCTTCTTTTGTGTTTTCTCTATTCCTTAGTGTGCTCCATTCGTATGCAACACTGTTACACCTCAACATATCCACTGGCAACACAGGTGTACCCCTCTCTCTTAATGGGCTTCCATGACTGATACTTTCCCCCATACCCATGGTGAAGTTAGTTAGCCTCAATGTCAGAGGGCTGAACGACCCTGCTAAAAGGGTAGCGCTGTTGTTCCAACTGAGGACCGCTCAGTGCGACATTTATCTCTTACAAGAGACACAGTTGCTAAAAAAGGACTTGGGCCAGATGCCGTTGAAGTGGTTCGACTGCCAATACTGGTTCTCTGGCCCTGGAAAGAAGGCGGGGGTGACGATTTTATTATCTACTCATTTTCAGGGACAGGTCCTACAGGTACATTAGGAAATTACAGGCCGCATGCTTGCTGTGAGGACCTCACTCCACCATCACACGGTTACAGTTGCATGCCTGGATGTGCCCAACGATCGCCAAGAGCTTTTTATCCGCTGTGCCGTGGGGGATGGTCCTTACCTCCCCAGATGTTAAAGTCTTGGTAGGCGGAGATTTTAACCTGGTACCCGACATGCACCTAGATTGATCCCCTTCTAGAGAAGACCCATCAGGAGCATTTTCCCTGCAGGGGTTGCAGTGGATCGCAGATACAGGGCTGTCTGATATATGGAGGTCATTGAACCCCAACATGAGGGCTTACTCCTTCTCAGCTGCACATCGGTCTTATGTAGGGATCGATTATTTCCTCGCATCTACCCACTTCTTGCTGGAGGTATCGCATGCAGATATTGAGGTGGCCTCTATATTGGATCACTCCCCTATCACAATTGCACTACACCTTCCCAACACTTGTCCAAGCGCCTTAACCCTAAATTACTATAAAAAGCTCCTGCAACTCGGGAGGTGGAAAGATCAATCATAGAATATTTGGAGATTAACGATACGCCCCACACTAAGATAGCAACACCATGGGATGCCCTTAAGGCGGTTGTGATGGGGACTTGTTTAGTGATAGTGGCACAGCTTAAAAGGGAGAGGAAGGCCAAATATCTAGAACTGGAGAAACAGGTGCGGGAGCTAGAGGAGACACAGGCAGGTGAGCTCTCACAAGATACAACGCCAACTTACTATGCTTAGGAAACAGCTCAAGGCCCTAGATATGGACTCGGTGGAATATGCCCTACTCTGCACGAAACAAAGATACTACGCATGTGGAAACAAAGCAGGAAGACTCTTGGCACATAGATTGCGTGTACAGATTCACACACAGCGTATCTCCCACATAACTGGTCGTGCCCCACATCCCATTACACAAGACTCGGAAATTGTGGCGGAATTTGGTTGGATTTATGCACAGCTCTACAGTGCGGCCCCTCTCCTCCACAGGAATTTTTCCACGTACCTAGAGCAGGCCCCCATCACGAAACTCCTGGAACCCACAGCTGCATTGCTAGAATCAGATATCACTACGCAGGAAGTTCTCAATGCAATAGGGATTCTTAAGTAGGATAAGGCCCCTGGCCAGTACAGGTTTACAGCTGCATTCTACAAAACATTCGCTACATGGCTGTCTCCAGTGCTGGCCCGGCTGTACAATTCCTTTAGCATGAAGGGTGCCCTTACAGAGACCATGAAATCGGCCATCATTACAGTCCTACCGAAAACTGGAAAAGACCCTCAGCTCTGCGCCTCCTACTGCCCCATATCCATACTAAACGTCGACGCGAAGATATTCACCGGGATTCTAGCCAATAGATTGGGGCGACTCATGCCCGGGTTGGTGGACCCTGACCAATCGGGTTTTAGCCCTTTATGCACGTGCAGTGACAACACTAAGCGCATATTCTACTTAATATATACAACAGTGCGATCCCGGGTTCCCACGATGCTTCTCTCAATTGATGCCAAAAAAGTGTTAGATCGCGTGCACTGGCCTAGTTTTAAAGTCTGTTGGCCTGGGTCCCCAGTTCCGAAAGTGCATATGGGCAAGTTACTCCAACCCTGTGGGGTCGGTTCGCGTTAATGGCTTGATTTCCCAACCCTTCCCTATATCTAGGGGGACGCAACAAGGGTGCCCTCTATTGCACTCTTGTTCGTGCTCTAAATGGAGCTGCTGGTGGAGAAGTGTGTGGGGCCACCCCCTTATTGAAGGGGTCAACATGGGGGGCCAGCCTCACAAGATAGTGCTGTATGCAGATCACGTGCTGTTGCCCATCACTAAGCGGCGCCAATCACTGCCTTCTCTGCTAGAGGAACTTGAGCTGTTCGGTAGAGCCTCAGGGTTCAAGGTGAATACCACCAAATCTCAAACTCTCAATGTCACCATCTTGCAGGCCGAACCGGCCACCCTGGCTATGACATTTCCAATTACTTGGGCAACATGGGCATTCAATTGTTTTCAACCATAGAGAAAGCGGTGTCACACAATTGCGCTGCCCTGTTGAATATGGCACGCTCCCTAATACAATCCTTGCACAGGGGCCCGCTTTCTTGGCTGGGGCTACTAGCCGTTGTTAAAATGTCCCTATTACCTAAGATTTTATATTACATGGAGGCGATACCGCTGCACCCACCTCCACCCGTGCTGCATAAACTTCAACACTCCCTGGAGGCCTTCATTTGGGGTGGTAAGCGAGCAAGAATGGCACGAGACCGTATTTACCTCCCGGTGGCCAAGGGTGGGCTTGGCATACCTCACCTACTTCACTACTACCAGGCAGATCAGTTACGCTTTTTGGTGGAATGGCAACGCCCATAAACAGAAAAGCATTGGTGTTTCCTCGACCAGGCTGCGGTGGGGAATCACATTTGGAAGATCCTTTGGCTTCCATGACGATACCGCCCGCCGGGGGCATTTATCTCTCCGGTGGTTCGGGCTACAATGGGAGTATGGCATAAACTCAGTGTCTCTAAGCAGCTCTCTACCCCCATTTCACCCCTCACCCCAATTATAGGGAATGCAGATTCACCCCGGTACTGCATGGCACAACTTTCTCTCAGTGGCAGAAAGCAAATTGCAAAAACATTGGAGATTTGTTTGATGTGCGGGACTTGCTGGAATTTTCGCAGGTGCAACAGGATTTTGGGCAACCAGATTCTGAACACTGGCATTATGTATCCATATGACACTGGGTAACCCACCCATCAATACGTCCACACGCTAGCAGGCAACTCACCCCATTTGAATGTTGGCTCTTGTCGAGGCGATATGACAGACGTCTATTGTCAGATATCTAAAACTATAAGAAAACCTCTAAACTAACCCACTTTGTTTTACTGATGGCTGAAAGCTCTTCTTATAGACATGTCCCCAAAACAACTTCCTACAACATGATTAATTCATACAACTGTATTTTATTATTTATTCAAATATTCTTGATCTTTATCTTTTTTTCACATGTATATTTGTTTTATCATACTAAATAGACATTCATGTATTTAGAATTTTAATATAAAACTTATCATGATACAAACTTGAAACACAATTTACAAAATTGTCCATAACCCCACAGAACAACCATCAAACCTGCATTCACACCTCTCAAAACTCTACAATCACACTAACATTCACACAACACAAACATTGTGAAGGGATTCAAAAACATGTGTGGGATCCTATATCATTCTGACAGAGACAATTGAAAGTTAAATTCCTTTCTACAATTGCGTCCCATCCAGTTCTTCTCTTGTATATGTCTCTGGTAGGATTCCCTTTTGTCTAGAAATGGTCTACGCACGTTTCGGTGGATATCACCTCAAACCACCTTCATCAGGACCAAATATGTGCTAGATCAATGTCAACAGACACGTGGACAGGGGGTTATCTGTAAAAATCAACATGAGACAGATTTACCTGGGGGAATGTCAAATACATAAACTTTAGAAAAATTCCTTTTTACAAAATAACGTCCGTGATGCTAAAAGTGTTTATAGTTATGTCGCTTCATGTTATATATTATGACAGATTCACCCATGGTGTACACAAATTCACAACATGAGGATTTCTCAAATGTGACACAAAGATTTTTTAAGTAAGACTAGAATATGGTCACAGACGTTTAGTACGGATATGGGGCAGTAGGAGGCGCAGAGCTGAGGGTCTTTTCCGGTTTTCAATAGGACTGTAATGATGGCCGATTTCATGGTCTCTGTAAGGGCAACATCCATGCTAAAGGAATTGTACAGCCGGGCCAGCACTGGAGACAACCATGTAGCGAATGTTTTGTAGAATGCAGCTGTAAACCTGTACTGGCCAGGGGCCTTATCCTACTTAAGAATCCCTATTGCATTGAGAACTTCCTGCGTAGTGATATCCGATTCTAGCAATGCAGCTGTGGGTTCCGGGAGTTTCGTGATGGGGGCCTGCTCTAGGTACGTGGAAAAATTCCTGTGGAGGAGAGGGGCCGCACTGTAGAGCTGTGCATAAATCCGACCAAATTCCGCCACAACTTCCGAGTCTCGTGTAATGGGATGTGGGGCGCGACCAATTATGTGGGAGATACGCTGTGTGTGAATCTGTACACGCATTCTATGTGTTAATAGTCTTCCTACTTTGTTTCCACATGCGTAGTATCTTTGTTTCGTGCAGAGTAGGGCATATTCCACTGAGTCCATATCTAGGGCCTTGAGCTGTTTCCTAGGTATAGTAAGTTGGCGTTGTATCTTGTGAGAGCCCACCTGCCTATGTGTCTCCTCCAGCTCCTGCACCTGTTTCTCCAGTTCTAGATATTTGGCCTTCCTCTCCCTTTTAAGCTGTGCCACTATCACTAAACAAGTCCCCCTCACAAGCGCCTTAAGGGCATCCCATGGTGTTGCTATCTTAGTGTGGGGCGTATCGTTAATCTCCAAATATTCTATGATTGATCTTTCCACCTCCCGAGTTGCAGGAGCGTATTATAGTAATTTAGGGTTAAGGCGCTCGGACAAGTGTTGGGAAGGTGTAGTGCAATTGTGATAGGGGAGTGATCCGATATAGAGGTCACCTCAATATCTGCATGCAATACCTCCAGCAAGAAGTGGGTTGATGCGAGGAAATAATCGATCCTTGCATAAGACCGATGTGAAGCTGAGAAGGGGTAAGCCCTCATGTTGGGGTTCAACGACCTCTATATATCAGACAGCCCTGTATCTGCGATCCACTGCAACCCCTGCAGGGAAAATGCTCCTGATGGGTCTTCTCTAGAAGGGGATCAATCTAGGTGCATGTCGGGTACCAGGTTAAAATCTCCGCCTACCAAGACTTTAACATCTGGGGAGGTAAGGACCATCCCCCACGGCACAGCGGATAAAAAGCTCTTGGCGATCGTTGGGCACATCCAGGCATGCAACTGTAAACGTGTGATGGTGGCGTGAGATCCTCACAGCAAGCATGCGGCCTGTAATTTCCGAATGTACCTGTAGGACCTGTCCCTGAAAATGAGTAGATAATAAAATCGCCACCCCGCCTTCTTTCCAGGGCCAGAGGACCAGTATTGGCAGTCAAACCACTTCAACGGCATCTGGCCCAAGTCCTTTTTAAGCAACTGTGTCTCTTGTAAGAGACAGATGTCGCACTGAGCGGCCCTCAGTTGGAACAACAGCGCTACCCTTTTTGCAGGGTCGTTCAGCCCTCTGACATTGAGGCTAACTAACTTCACCATGGATATGGGGGAAAGTATCAGTCGTGGAAGCCCATTAAGAGAGAGGGGTACACCTGTGTTGCCAGTGGATATGTTGAGGTGTAACAGTGTTGCATACGAATGGAGCACACTAAGGAATAGAGAAAACACAAAAGAAGATGAACACAACCAAATACACCAACTGGTGTTGAGCAGTGGATCGTGTAGTTGGGGTCCAGGTCATCGGCCAACATCGTTGAGCAGCAGGGGGTGTAAATGGTGCGGATACGCTCCGCGGCACTCCTTCAGGCATACTCCATAAACCAGTAAGGACCAGGGTTCATGCTGCTATGCAGGTTACGGCGAGGGCTCCCAAGAGGCTGCTATATGCAAGCATTAAGAGTTCACCATTGTCCAAGTCCTTGAGTATGTCGGGGGAGTCTCAACTCCGTCTCCGTCACTCGTCGGCCTGCTCCGGAGATAGGTCCTCTCTATTGAGGTGCTGCAAAAGGGCGGATCTCTCTCTAAGGCTCTCCGTTGTGGTTGGTTTACTCAATCGTTTCCGAGATCGGGAATTAGATGGTCTCCTGGGTTCAAGCCATTGGGAGATCGTCGGGGGTCCCCGTGGACCTGCAGGGTCGTCTTGTTCCAGATCCAACCGCAAAATAGTCGCAGCCTCTGACGGGGTACGAACCATATTCATTTCTTCCTCCCAAACAAATATGAGGTGGAAGGGGTGGCCCCTCCTGTAACGGATCCCCTTGTCTCTCAAGAAGGAGGTCACCAATTTCATAGTCCGACTGCGCTGGAGCGTTATAAAGGAGAGATCTTGATAAAGGCGCACTTTAATCCCCTCGAAGAGAACATGAGGCTGATACCGTACCTTGGCCATGATAAGTTCCTTCTGTCTGAAATTATGGAGACACGTGAGTATGTCTTGCGGGGTGCCGGGTTCCCCAGAGGGGCATCCAGCACTGTGTGTGAGGTCCAGGAGGAGTTCTTTCTCCGCCAGCTCCAGAGCGATATGGTGGAAAAGTCTCAGCACATATTCTTCCAATCTGCCCGCCTCTGCCTGTAGTGGAACGCCCTTGATTCTAAAGTTTGACCTGCGAGATCTATTTTCTAAGCCCTCCAAATAGTAATTGAGGCCAGCATTGCGGTCTTTAGGTTTAAGGATCTCACTGTGACATGCTTCCAACTCCTCCTCCCTGGCATCGCCGTTCTTTTCCACCGAATCCACTTGCTGCTCCAAATCTCCAGCCTCGTGCCGAAGGTCCTTCACTTCCTTAGTCATTTCCATCTCGAGGGTTGCTATGTCGTCTCTCAGTGTGCTATAGAGGGTTTCCATGAATCCACGTGTGGCGGGGGCCTCCTCATCTGGTCCTTGCCTGGCTTCGGTGGAGAGTGCGTGGGCGAACAAGGCTCCCTAGTTGACTTGGGCCGTTTGGAGGAGCTCTTACTGAATAAATCTTTTACCGTGGGGTCCTTTTTGTTCTCGTGGAAGTCATATTACTCGCCCCTTGGGACTCTGGAGGAGTGTGCGCACGTGGAAGTGAGTGGTCCCCTTCGCAAGTAAGCAGTTGTGCCCCTCCTAAGGGGTCGGGGCATCAGAACATCAGCAATATGTTTCGCCCCTACTCCGGGTTCATCAGGCAGTGAGAGCCAGTAGTACTGTTCCTTCCTCGACAAAGGCTGGCAGTCCCTAATTAAGTATGGCCAAGGAATGATCCCAAGGTGCTACATCCTCTGTGGTCGCCAGGTGGTCTGCTATTCGGCGTGCAAGGGGGCCTGTCCTGTAGTGCTGTTTAATGGGGGCCTCACTTCATGAAACCCGTCACCACTTCAGCAGATGGGAAGGGGGCAGGGGTCATCCGCCCCGGCTACCAGTCCCCTCGGGGAAAGTCCAGACGCCCGCAAGTCTCACATGCGCCACCGTCGGGGGGCTGCTGTGGTCAATGTGCCTCACTGGGGTTCCTCTCACGCAAGAACTCGGGCACTCCCTCCAATTTCTCCCCTAATACAGGCTGGTCATGTTCTCCCCCCTCGCTCACCGAGGTCCTGGGCAGTTTTCGTCGCTGCAGGCCGCAGCCCCCCATGCTAAGAGCCCGGCTCAGCTCTCTCGGGAGGCTGATTCATGGCCTCCCCAGCTATAATCTCCACAGGTCTCCACTTCTCTGCCCAGCACCTAGCAGGTATCCAGGTCCCACGCACGGCCCAGCTCCCCGAGGGTGCCCCCGTAACCACTATAGCACTCTGGGGCTCACCACTCATGCAGCTGCCGCCTCTGCCTCCGATGTAGAACGGTCACTCCCTCTTCTCGCATCCGCCAAAGTCTCTTGCGGCCACTGCAGACACAGGCCCCGTTCCCCATCTCGGTGAATTCAGCTTGGGTCCTCCAGAGGTCGTCGGGCGGCGCAGCCCAGCTTCATCAGTGCCAGGGCCTCCCGCTTCGACTCCTGCCTCAGCCGCCCGCTGAGGCGTGCTATCCAGGCCTCAGCTCATAGCGGTGTCGCGCTGTCTCAAACCCAGGATGGTTGGAGCCCTCTTCAAGGCTGGATAGATTTCCCTCGTCCTACCCCAGGGCCGCCTACCCCATCTCTATAGCTGTGGCCACCATCATGGTGCCCCCGGCACAGCACCAGCTCGGGCCGTAGGGGGCCAGAGCCTGCCTTCCAGCGAAAATGGAAGTAAGCTGCCAGTGCTCCTCTTCACAGCAGCTCAGTTGTTGCTGTCTCTGGCTGGTTAGTGTAGCTCCCCAAATCCGCCTTTCTCTCGATGAGTGCGGCGGAGCTCCGCAAGGCAGCTCCTACACAGGCGCCCTCTTGGACACGCCCCAACTTCATCCCTTTTAAAGTAGTTTTCTTTCTAGGCTTTGATGTTTTGTTTGAGGCAGAGTGCTCTGATAGGGGCAGTTTTGGGCATTCTGTGGGTTTTGTTTGTTCAGAACTAGGTGGGGTGGCTGGGCTTTTTGCAGATGTTGATTCCCCCCACACACACTGCTCCGTTGGTCACCTGGACTGCAGCACAATCAAACTCCATTTCCATTCAACATGCTTTGGGGTACGATTTCACATTGGGTCTGTTTAGAACTACAGCTGGCTGTTTGTTTTGATGGCCTTCATGGCGGTGGTTGTCACGTTGACCCAGCACACGGAAGGTCCCTATAGACATGGTGGAGCACATGTTGGTCTTCAGTTTGCGCTCCTTGAGGGCACACACAGTCACTCAGTTCATGAATCACCATTAGGTAGATACCTGGGACTGTCCTGCCCGTTTCCGTTGGGTTTACCAGACATTGTCAATTGCTGGGAACCCACAGATAGCAAAAGGCTCTACCAAACACAAAACTAAGTGCAGGGGACAACAGTTCGGACTATGTCAGGCCCCCAAACCTATACGAATGGCTTTTGCGATGGCTAATATTCATTTTATGTACATTAAATACATAAACAACTGATGTTGTGCTTATTTGTAAATGAGACAAACAGTGCCACCAGGTTGTGGACTATCATAGTGCTGGTTTTGACAATTTGGTGTCAGTGCTCAGCACCGGAAACCACCGGCTCAAATCAAGCACTGGTTAAGGCCAAAACATTTGTTGCATTCACCAGTGGTAGGATACACTAGATTACAGAATTGCACCAAGGCAGTCTCAATGGCTGGGAAACACACAGATAGCAAAATACAATACCAAACACAAAACTAAGTACAGGGGACAATATTGTACAATACCGGAGTACAGCTAGGCCCACTTGTCAAAGTTTACAGGCCCAGACATTAATGATGCACACCACTTTTTAGCAGCACTGAGCATCCATTTTCATTTACCAGAAAGCAGATTACATGTTAATGCATGTATTGGGCCACCTGAGATCACATTTCAGAGGTGAACGACCTGAATGGTGACTGCTAGGATTTGAAATCATTGTAGGTGTTGATATACTTTTAGACTGACTTACCATTATGTTTCCAACCTCCTCCTCTCAGCTGCATCCACCTTTTCTCCTGGGTAGCATTTTCGGTTTTTAAGGACCACAAGATTTTGCACAGCAAACTGCATACCTGGCACCTTTCTATTGTGGCAGTTTGCCCTTACAGATGAGAATCACTCCACTACAGAATTGTGCCTGGCTGTTCTGTACTGGAGGAGGCAGTTTGTTGTTTGCAAGGGGAAACAACATCTTCACACTGCAACAAGAGGGTGGAGAGAATAAGTTTTTCGTTGAAGTGCAACATGTTATTTATACATTACTTTTATCCAAAGTGCTTTCCTGAAACTGATTTGGAAACAATTAGCGTTAGCAAAATTCGACTGCCATCCGTTTAGTCACCTCTTTAATTTGAGAGCCTGAGTTGACAATGCCACGACAAGCTACAGAGGGTGAGGCACTCACATGCACATCTCTTTAATACTCTGGGCCTAATCCTATCTCTATTAGTACACCTGTGCAGAGTTCCAAATGCTAGACAAAGGGGTACATGGGATTCCCTCGCGTGCCCCTGTCTAGGTGACCCCATGGAATGATGGGTCGGTAAGAGGGCAGTATATTTTATAAAGATATAGGCTTATTCACGCCACTGGCCATGTAGTTTGGGGCAGGGTCGGATTGGGATCACAATTTGGACCGGGCGCTGCCATATTAAGTGGCCCACATTCGAGGTGAAGATGGTGTGAGTTCACAACATCACCTGGCCCCCACAGCGAGACCCATTCTTCCTCACCCACTTTGCCCTGAATGAGAATGGCTGTGGGCAAGGTGTCAAATGCAAACACTGTTTCTGGGCTGCGTGGGCCCCTGGGGCGCCGAGTTGAAAATGGCTCAATGGTCTGAGCAGCACCTGGCCCCCAGGGAGGTCGATTCTGGCACACAATCACCCGCTCCCCAGCCCACCATCAGCGTGATTGCCTGGCAGGGCAGGGGGTCAAGGAGAGGCCACAGCTGATAATCGCTGAATGGCCATATTACATGGCTGCCCAGCGAGGCTGCTTTACTCTCCCTGTCCAGTGCCCTCTGTGGACTGGGAAAGGGAAAAAAACAGCCCAGAGAGAGCACTGAGACACCGGCCCTTCGGCCAATGCCCGAGTGCCCGCAGTACCAATCCGTCCCTGGTTTGGGGCCGTAGCATGAGAGCCTCCCATTGGTTCAGATGGCTCCTACTTTAAGGGTCCCAATATGAACAGTGCTGTTGTTAATGCACATAAAATCCCCGAAGGTTCTTTAGCTGCTATTAGACTAAGGATGCTATGTGCCCCCGTTATTGAGTAGGAGTTTATATTAAGGAGGATTATGTTCAGAGAAAACAGAGGTGACCGCTGATTATCAGAAAGTGGTACAGCAATTTGTAACCAGTCCAAGGTGCACAAATAGAGCACTGCCAGCGAATAACGTCTGGTTGTAAGTTGCAGGAGGAGATTGCTACAACAGGTTGGGTCTCATGCTAAGGTACATGTTTCTGTGCACATCCATAAGTTTATTGGCTGTGGGATGCACCACACCATTCCAGGTCATAGGATCAATTGAAGTATGGGGCATGTAAGTCCAGCTAATATAAAATGCCTTTAAACGCTGGATTGGACTGAGCACGAGTGCTGCACTTAAAATGCAGAGGTCAAATGTGAGGCAGTCAGTTGCTCCATTTCCAGGAGGCTTGCCCGCGAGCACACAGATGACACATTTCCTACCACCACTTTGGGAAGGTGATGAAGTCATGTATACAACTGTCAGGCAACACAGTCCAGCGTTACTCTTTGCATTCCTTCTGGTTAGGGCAGCCACCACAGCCTACAAGGTGGAGCTTCCCCCAGATGGCATCAGGAAGCTGGGCAGGTGGGACTCATACTTTTACATGGACTATATTCGACCATGATGGGTAGTTGACACAAAGGGTAGTGCAGGGCAATGAAACAGCAATGATGTAAATATTGAACAAATGTGTGAAAAATGCATCTTTTGGTCCTTTTCTTCGTGTGCGTTTCATGCAGCATTAAGGTTTGGTGATTATTGCAACTGACAATGTGCAATTTCCTAGTGTCATTTAGGGTGTGGTTTAACAAATTAAAACTGTGTATACAAATGCACATTTATTTGTTTCACTAGGGTTCAAGTTGTAAGTGATGGGCCACTAATTTATCGCTAGGGTGGCAAGATGGGCAGAGACCAGAACCTGGAGGCACGGCTTTACTCTCATGCGGATAGCATAACTAGGTTTCCCTGGAATGCACTGGAGCAGTTTGATCATGAGCTCCAGCAGTGACTACCAGGGGGCGTTTCCCCACCTCACATTTTGGTAATTTACCTTGGGGGCAATGACCTCACCTCCCTGGGGCACTGCGCCCTAATCAAGGCAATAAAGTCCACTATGGGTGAAATCAGCAAATTCATGGAGCACTGTGAGGTATGGTGGTCAGAGATAGTTCTGCGCAGGGTATGGCATTTGGGCATATATCGCCATACGCAAGTTCACAGATCAGAGAGGTTTTATCTTCACAATGCATGGCCAAATCAATGCAGGCACCACAGGGTACTCTGACAAGGATGAGGTACACCGGTCAGAGGTCGGTATGGACTTGTCCCTCTTGGACCTGCAAGAGGCACTGGTAACTGAGGGTTGCAAGTAATTGGGGAGCCTGCCTTGGTGGGGAGCCCTGAATGTGACGGTTGCCACATCCAAGGCGTTGGCGGAGTTACAGGATGATCCAGAGGCAGCTTTTTACAAATGGGTACCATCTCAGGAAGCACAGCAGGGGTGCTCTATGCCAAAGCCCTAGGAGTCTTTACGGCAGGACCCTGGGAAGTAAAAGATGGCACCAAATTAGTCCCTCAGGGAGTAGCAAGCCTGAGTAACTGGGAGCTTGCCTGGTGACACTTTGCCCCTAAAAAGGCATGAGCAATAATCCTAGACTGGGGGTCCATGGTATTTAAGGGAAGAAACTCCCCAAATAAATTGTAGCAATGAATGGGTAGGCCCACGGTAGTGCTTGGCTCATCAGGTGGGGAGGCAGCTTAGGTTACTCATGGCT
This sequence comes from Calotriton arnoldi, assembly GCA_963921515.1. Classification (NCBI taxonomy): domain Eukaryota; kingdom Metazoa; phylum Chordata; class Amphibia; order Caudata; family Salamandridae; genus Calotriton; species Calotriton arnoldi. The sequence goes on from CAWUFW010000285.1 coordinate 174,497, forward strand.
GCCTGCCCTTGCATCGCCTGGAAGTTATCCCACCACGTTGGCATATTTCATGTATGAAATAAACCTGCAGTAAACTGTTTTCCACCAAACCGTGTGTTGTGTGATTAATATGATTCATTGTGTGCTAAGTAGCCATTTCCCATTGCAGGGGAGGGTTGCCGATATCGGCACTATGTTCATCAGCATTTTTGTTAGAATACTGCGTTTTTGGTACATTACATACAGCCAAAACACTGACCCCGGAAGTGTGAGGCAAGGATAGAGTTATATTTATGGTGACTCTGGCATTCCAAGACAATGGTCTTTTTCCCCACTGTCAACCTTTGGGTTTCCAAAACACCTCGTGATCAGATACAACCAGCTTCTATCATTTGTTAAATACAGAGCTTTGCAAGCCGATACAGAGCACTCATGCACACATTATAGGGCCACATCCCCATCACTGCTTATATTCCGTACCTACACCTGTTTATTTTAAACAAGCATTGCATGTCAGGCCTTGGCAAGCCTACAATGATTTCCACTCACTTTTTGCAAACTTGTGTAACAGGCGTTAATAATGTAAAAGTAATGAGGTAAAAATGCTGTCTAGAGGTGGTATGCATATTTGCAAAAAAAAATAAAAAAATGAAAGAATGGCCCATCACAAAAACTTTTAAAAATAGGAAATAAAAGCAGAAATATAAGCAGAGTTTGCCGTTATCAGACCTTGCCCTGAAGTGGACTCCCATTTAGGTGGACGTGTACATGCAAATGCTGTCACACAGTGAAGAGAATCAATGGCGGACTCAGAATGCCCATTTGCTCCATGATGTATGACGCAGTGGGAAGAAGCAAAATGTGAATGACTCTTGAACATACCAATGGATTAAAAGGGCAGAAGGAAAACTACCTGTGTGTGTATATACTTGCGCCCTGCCATGCACAGTCTTGTCATCAATTATGTAATTTTAGATGTTACAGTCATGTTATCAATGATGTCATAGAACATGTCATGAGTGATGTAACATGGGAAGTAATTAGCAGGGCGTGGGTTAAATTTACTTTAGGGCTAGAGTTACAGTTACTTGAGATACTTATAACTGGTGAATTTCAGTGGTTTTGTTAGTTTAAAGCAGTTTGTTTTAACTGACATTTTCACTTAACTATAACGTCCCTTCAATCTTTTGTTTTTTCAGTGTTTTTCCAAGGTTTTATTTAATGCAAAGTAAGATATTTCTACCATACCTATTACGTTACGGAATGCATTCCGACTATTGCTTACCATTGGCTTTTTGGTTTGTAAGTCACATTTGCTTGTTTTCTATTTGCTGGCTCTCATTTGCTTGTTTTCTATTTGCCGGCTCTATTTGTTTTAGGCTGTCCAGCTTGAGTTCATCCCTTGCGTTGCCCAAACCCTATTAACTGTATTCTTCCACCAGTACTGGGTTTCTGTAACCAGGCCTTTAAATCTTGTTCTTGTTACTTTTGTGGTGCATTGAAAGAAAAAGGTCAAATGTCAGGCTCTGTCTTCCAGGGAGCTTGGTGTTTTCTTTTTTTTCTCTGACTTCAAATTGAGAGGATTTATGCAACAATCCTGATGCCTACTGGGGGTGTGCTTGAGGAAGGCTGTACGATGCAATTTTTTTCCTAGCATACAACAAAACTTAAATGTTTGTAAATGAACTGTGCAGATATTTCAGAATACATCAGAATTAGAAAAGCACAAATTAAGAATTTTTTTGGTAATCCTGAAGTGTGGTGGAAACAAATATTTTAATACGATCAAAACAAATGCATACACTAGGTGATTACATATCATCAAATTATTTTTTGTGTGCTTTATACTTTTATCAGTAAAACTATATATCTGTGCAAATGTAATGGTCATTTGAATAGAAGATGTGTTGTCTGTAATGGCAGTACGCTACCACACCATGCATACTTCGCTTTACGCCACTGTGCTCCACAACACTGTAGTCTACTCTGCACCACTCCAAAATACGCAAGTCCATTCCACGCCACTCCACACTGCATCACTGCATTCTACTCTGCATCACTCCACCCTCTGCCACTTCACTTTATGCCTCTCTACTCTACACCACTGTACTCTATGCCAATGCATTTTGCCCCACACTACTCTACTATGCACCACTGCACTCTTTGCCACTGCACTCTACACGCTACCCTACTCCATCCTAAGCCACTCTACTCTGCAACACTGCACTCTATGCCACTGCACACTATGCCAGTGCATTCTACTCTGTATCACTCCACTCTATGCCAGTGCACTCTATACCAATTCACTCTATGCCACTCTAATTTACACTGCACTCTATGCCACTGCACGCTACCATGCACCACTCCACTCTACTCTGAAACAATCTACTCTATGGCACTCCACTCTGCGCCACTCCACTCTGCACACTGCACTCTATTCTGCACCACTGCACTCTGTGCCAATGCTCTCTACACCACTTTACTCAAAACCAATGCACTCTACACCACTGCACATTATGCCAATCTACTCTGCACCAGTGCACTCTATGCCACTATGCTCTACTCTGCAACTCTATGCCACTGCACTCTGTCATTGTACTCTATGCCACTTCTCTCTATGCCACCCTACTTTTCACCACTCTACGCAACTGCACTCCATGCTAATGCACTCTTCTCAACTCTATGCCACTGTGCTATACACTACTGAACTTTACTCTGTACCACGCTACTCTGCTCCACTCTATGCCACTGCACTCTACTCCACTCTATGCCACTCTACACCGCTGCACTCTCTGCCACTGAACTCTACTCTGCACTGCTCTACTCTAGGCCACTCTACACCACTACAGTCTACACCATTGCACTCTACCCTGCACCACTCCCCTCTAATCTGCACCACTACACTCTACGCCTCTTCACTCTATGCCACTCTACTCTACAGCACTGCACTGTCTACCACTAAACTATACACCACTCTTCTCTGCACCACTGCACTCTGCCACTGCACTCCAATCTACTCCATGCCTCTCTACTGCATTCTTTGTCAATGCACTGTATGCTACTACACACCACTCTACTCTGCATTACTCCACTCTATGCCACTGCACTCTACCCGAATACACTTCAAGCCAGTCTAATCTACTCTGCACCACTGCACTCTATGCCACTGCACTCTACTCTGAAACAATCTAGTCTATGCCACTGCACTCTACGCCACTTTATTCCACTCTGCGTCATTCCACTCTACACCACTCCATGCCACTGCAATGTACCCTGTGCCACTCCACTCCATTCTATGCTGCTGCACTCTGTCATTGCACTCATCACCATTGCACTCTACACCACTTTACTCAAAACCAATGCACTTTACGCCACTGCACTCTATGCGAATCTACTCTATACCACTGTACTCTACGCCACACTACTCTAAACCATTGCACTCTATGCCACTTTACTCTGCACCACTCTACGCCACTGCACTCTACACCATTCTCCTCTACACTACAGCACTTTACAACACTCTACTCTGCAGCACTGCACTCTGCCACTGAACTCTACGTGACTCTACTCTGTACCTTTGCACTCTACTCTACACCACTCTACGCCATTGTTAGAAATGGGGGTCTCTAGTTGGCAAGGGCTTGCACCTCTGTCCAAGTAGGGACCCTTCTTCCTAGTCAGGGTAAGGGAGTTACACTCCTAAAATAACCCCTGCTCACCCCCTTGGTAGCTTGGCATGAGCAGTCAGGCTTATTCTAGAGGCAGTGTGTAAAGCATTTGCACATAACCAACAGTAATACAGAGTAAGCACTACAAACTGACACCACACCAGTTTAGAAAAATATCCAATATTTTTATATACTTTAAAACAAGACCAAATACGATAAAAATCCACAGTACAGTACTTTAAAAATCTTCTGTTATCAAAATGTCCTTAAAACCAGTTCCTTGATGTCGATAGCTCCGTCCAGGGCTATCACGGCGTTGTGAACAAACAAATCCAAACAGTTCTGGCTGACCGCGGCGTCGCGGGTCAGCTACGGTGTCGGGAAGACCCGCAAACAGTACCTTTCAGAAATGCAGGGCGTCGATGACCTCGCGGTGAGCTTCCGAACACACGGCGTCCGCAGGCGTCGGTTCCGGAGGTCGGTGTGGCGTCGTCGGGGCCCTCGAAGTCACACGCGTTGCAGATCGATCTCCTCTCTATTGAAATTTGTACTTGTAAAGCGCACCCATACCCCCAAAGGGGTGTCCAGGCGCTGTACGCATACCGCTGTGGAACCCTTCCTGGCTTTTCCCTGTGAAATGTCCACTCCTGGGCACCCCCAGGGTGAAGCCAGGCATCCCAGCGCTGTTGGGGCCGTTGTGGAGATTAAGCAAGCTATTGCCCAGAGTTGCGGCGTCGGGTGCTGCGGTGCGGCGTGCGGTGCCCTCAGGTCGCGGTGCGAGCAGCGGCTCGGTGGCAGCATCGGATGGCGTCTTCGGTGAGACCACGGTCGCGGTGTGAGATGAAGGCGGTGCTCATCACGGTGCTGGCAGGTCACAGTGCAGCAGCGGCGTCGTCGTGGCTGCAGCGCTGTCGTCGGCTGACGAACTTGGAGTCGATGGCACCGGCGTCGGTGGGCCAAGGTTGCGATGCGGGATGAGGGCGGTGTGTCGTGTAACTTACGAGCGGTGCCCCCGAACCACGGTGCAAGCAGCGGCGTTGAGTCCGGCGTGGAGCGGCGTCGTCTGGGATACCACGGCGTCGTCGTGAAGCGAGGCGGTGCGAAGTGCGGTGCCCACAGGTCGCGGTGCGAGTAGCGGCTCGGTGGCGGCATCAGCAGGCGTCGTCGGTGAGACCAGGTTCATGGTGCGGCGTTGCGGCGGTGCCCTCTGTGGTGCCTTCAGGACACGGAGTCAGCAGCGGCGTCGTAGACGGCGTCGGGCTTGAAGTCTTTGCTGTTCCTGAGACTTCTTGAACAGGGGGCAAGCTCTACCTCAAGCCCTTGGAGACACTCACAAAGCAGATTGCAGAAAGTTCAGTTCCAGTCCTTTCACTGCCCAAGACAGAAGCAGCCACTGCAGGCCAACACAGCTAAGCACACAGCAAAGTGGTAGTTCCTCCTCACAGATTCTCCAGCTCTTCTTCTTGGCAGTCTTCTTGATCCCAAAGAGTTCCAAAGTTCTGGGGTTTGGGTCCCCCTTTTATCCCTCAATTTCTCTTTGTCCTCTGAAGGCAGAGAGGCCTTTGCCTAGTCCAAACCAGTTCTGGTCAGTCCTGGAGCACTTTGTTGACAAGTCTCCTTCTTTCCTTTCACAGTGCAGGCCAGGGACATCAGACGCACCACAGGAGGTGGAGCCAGCATTGTGGAGGGAAGGCCCAGCCCTATTCAGGTCCCAGGTGCATCTCCTCCCACCCATCTACATGTAGATCTTGCTATTCAGCCCTGTGCTGACTCACCCTGTCTCCTGGCATCCCCCAGCCCCTGTCACTCACACTCCAGACAAGGAATACACAACCTAGCAGAGGCAGGCTTGGATGGTTAGACAAGAAAATGCCCACTTTCTAAAAGTGGTATTTTCAAACACAGAATGTTAAAACCAACTTCACTAAAAGATGCATTTTATCATTCTGAGTCCAGGCATACTAAACTCGAATTTCTACCATGTTCCCTGGGTCAGTTAGGATTATAAGCTGTAATAATCAAAACTGCCCATTCTGGCCTATGGGGAACAGGTAGCCTTGCAATAGTGAAAAACGAAATAGGCTGTAATTCACTATCAGGACATGCCACACACACCAGGGCATGTCCTACCTTTCACATACAATGCACCCTGCCCACAGGGGTACCTTGGGCTTACCTTAGGGGTGACTAACATGTAGAAAAGGGAAGGTTGAGGGACTTGCAAGTGTGTGCACTTGCCAAGTCGACATGGCAGCCCCAGGCTGCACACAGGCTCTGCAATGGCAGGCCAGAGTTACACTTTACGGGATGTTTGCGTGGGTGGCACAATCCAGTGCTGCAGCCCACCAACAGCATTTGATCTATAGGCCCTGGCACTCTCAGTGCACTTTACAAGGGACTGACACATAAATCAAATAGGCCAATCATGGAAATACCAATCCATAACACATTTTATACAGGAGCACTTGCACTTTCCCACTGGACAGCAGTGAGGAAAGTGCGCAGAATCATTACACCAGCAAAAACAGAGTCAAAACCAGGAGGTCAGAAAGCAAAAAGTCAGGGGAAACACGCCAAAAGATGCCAAGTCTAACAGCCATGATACTGCATTCTACACCAATGCACTCTATGCCAATGCACTCTACGCCTCTCTAATCTACTGTGCACCACTGCAATCTGACTCTGAACTCCATGCCACGTCACTCTACACCTCTCTACTCTATTCTGCACCACTCTACTCTATGCCAGTGCATGCTATCCAACTCTATTATTCACCACTGCATTCTACAGCACTCCAGTCTAGACCACTCCACTCTACTCTGCACCACTCCACTCTACACTACTCCACTCTACTCTGCATGACTGCACTCTATGCCAATGCACTCCATGCCAGTGCACTCTATGCCAATATATACTATGCCTCTACTCTATGCCACTGCACTCTACCCTGCGCCCCTCCATTCTGTCCTGCACTCCTCCACTGTATACCACTTCATTCTACTATGTAGCAATCTATCATACACCACTCCACTCTGTGCCACTCCACTTGATGCCATTGCACTCTATGCCACTGGACTCTATGCTGCGCCACTCTACTTTATGCCACTGGGCTCTACACCACTCTACTCTAAAGCACTGCACTCTACGCCAATGCACTCAACACTACTTTACTCAAAACCAATGCACTCTACACCACCAATGCACTCTACGCCAGCTACTCCGCACCACTGCACTCTTTGCCACTATACTCTACTCTGCAACACTCTGTGCCACTGAACACTACACCTGTATTCTACTGTGCACCACTCTACTCTATGCCACTGCACTCAATGCCACTCTACTCTGCAAGACTGCATTCTCCACCACTGAACTCAACACCACTCTACTCTGCACCACTGCATGCTACGCCACTCTACACTATTGTGCTTTACATCACTGCACTTTACGCCACGCTATTCTATTCTGCACCACTGCTCTCTGCATCACTCTACTCTGCACCACTGCCCTCTACACCACTGCACTCTAGACCACTCAACATATGCCACTGGTTGGAGAGGTGTGGTGCAGCGGCCAGGGCAGCTGACTTCGGAGCACAGGGCTCACGGTTTGATCCCCGGCTCCGGTGACAGCTCAGCTCAGCGCCATGTGACTCTGGGCAATAGATCACTTAATTTCCACGATGGCCCCCAGCGCCTTGAGACCCGTAAGGGTGAGTAGTTCGCGCTTTACAAATACGGATTTACTCTACTGCACTCTACGCCATTGAACTCTATGCCACTACACTCTTTATCACTCCACACCACTTTAATCTATTCTGCCCCACTGCACTCCAAGCCACTGCACTCTACACCACTTTGCTCTATGCCACTCTACTGTACACTCTACCCTGCTCCACTCCATTCTACCCTGCTCCACTCGATGCCACTTCACTCAACTCTGAAACAACCTACTCTATGCCACTGCATTCTACTCTGCACCACCCTACTCTATGCTGCTACACTATTTGCCACTCTACTGTATGTCACTGCACTCCACGCCAATCTACTCTGCACCACTGTACTTTATGCCACTTCACTCTAGGCCACTCTACAACACTACACTCTACGATACTCCCCTCTGTGACACTCTACTCCATTAAACTATACTCCACTTTACTCTATGCCATTCTACTCCATTCTACAACACTACTCCACTCTACAACACTCCATGTATTCCACTCCATTCCACTCTATTCTACAACATGCTACCCCACTCTGCTCCACTCCAGTACTCCTCTCCATGCCACTCCACTCTACGACACTCTACTCTGACACTCTATGCCACTTGACTCTATAACACTCTACTCCACTCTATACCATTCCACTTTCCTACTCTACTCCACTCTATGCCACTCCACTCTACAACAATATACTCTGCTCTATGCTACTCTACAGCACTCTACTCCTCTACGCAACACCCTCTACGACACTCCAGTCTGCTCTACACCACTCCAAGACACGCTATGCCACTCCACTCTACGACATTCTAATACACTCATTTCTGCTCCGCTCTACGCCCTTCCAGTCTACAACACTCTACTCCATTTATGCCACTCCACTTTACACCACTCAGCTCTACTCTACACCATTCTATGCCACTCCACTCCATAACATTCCACTCAACTCCACGTTACAACACTCCACGCCACTCTCCTTTATCCCACTAACTTTTATCCATGCTGAACAGAGGTCACGCTGGTGTACAAAATGTCTAAATCATATTGGCAAAGCCAATAGCTCTTTCATGGGAAGACCTTTTGGCTTTGCAAAAGCTTTTCATTAATCAGAGTCTGTAAAGATACGATGCGATGCATGAATCTGTGATCTGCTTCAGGGAGAGGGAGAAATCTTTGGATGCCTAGCGCTAACTTTGCAAATCCTCAAATGCTCGACTTCAGCACAAGCTTAAGATCTACAAACCGATGTGGGACCAGTGCTGCAAACCAGTAAAATGTAACCTTTGTGTGCTTAACTTCGGCTATTTGGGTCAGATGTGCCATCTTCAGGACCAGCGTTATCTGAAAGATAGAGGAATACTTCGGATGAGGTAGGCTTCTAGGCCTGCAGCCCCAGCCCTGCAAGTCCAGCCAACTGCAGCTGGCGGAGGGAGCTAAAGCCTCTTAGACCAACTGTTGTTGCACGCCTGGCTCTGTGCAACCAAGTTGGGACAATGTGCCTAATTGTAATTCAATTTATATAGTGCTTCCTACCCCTGACAACATGTTGAAACAGTTTACGTCGGACCACATCCTGCTCCGGGAAACTAAGCTTGGTTATTTGGATTAATCTTGTGCTCTCCTGGAAACTGTTCCATGTATTCACTTACCTTTCTTTGTGGTTGATTAAATTAATTGGAGTCATGTGTGATCATTAGTAGGGAGTATGTAAGTTCATACAGATGGTTGGTTGGATTAATGAATGAGCTACAGGGCATGCAGGGGTATTACTTATTCATGAGTTTATTGTCATCTTTGAAAGGAGATGTGGACAATTTGCAGAAAGGCAATAATAGAGATTAAGGCAAAGACATATATGACAGAGGAGACTATGTCCAGAGAGAGGAGGCATGTAGAGATGAAAAGACAGTCATTTGAGAGCAGAGAAAGAGAGTTGAAAATCATAAGTCAGGACAGTTTTTGTACTACTGTGTTAATAGCAAAAGCAAAGTGGGTCCGTTTGGATGCCTGTGGTTTAGCACAGCACAAGATGACTAACCGGAGGGCCTCTGCAGACTCTGGAAATGTGTTGCCTTCATGCCTGTAGGTGGAAAGTGGTGCTCCAAACACTGAAGTGAGGGGTGGAGAAAGGACTACCTATAGAAATGTCATGACCTTTTTTTGCAAGGAGCTGAAGATGAATTCTTCCTGAGCTCAGCCATTTGGTGGATGGTGGGGTGACGGTGGGCTGTAGTTTCTGTTGTTCAAGGCGAGGATGTTCCTTGGCCAGGCCTGCTCTTTTGTCAGTCCCTAATTGCTGGTTCAGGAAGGAAGCTGTCCAGAGATTTCACAATTCATTGTGCTCATGTTGTGGGTGCTCCTGCAGCCTCTGTACTCTCTGCTGGGAGAAGCATTGATTTACACAAAGGCTCTGTCTGGGGGTAGCCAAGAAGGTCACTTGTAAGAGAACAACCCTAAACTGCTCCTGCTACAGGAGGCAGTGTATTCAGGCCCAGGCACAAGCCTCTACTTAAACCAAAAAGCAGAAATTTGATTGATCTGGACTTTCCAATCCAAAAACAGTAAAATCTGCACTCTGGTATCTTCTTGTTAGTGCTCCTCCTCCTTCACCACCGCCCCGGGCTTTGAAGCTTTTTAATGGTCTGGATGTTTGGAACGAGGTGCAACAGCTTAGCCTGCCCTTGCTTCCTGCAGATTTAAACACAGTTCAAAGCAGCTTTTAAAAAGGGGAAACCTGTAGCAAAACCTGCGAAGTGTTCACATTTAAGTTGTGTGAAGTTATTTGTACCCTTGTCTGGATGTGCACAGGTGAACAGTGGGAGAAGGGCGCCAACAGGAGTGGGTGCAATGCCCGGCACCACTGTTCTTGGCAGCAAGGACCCAGTGCCTGCCCTGCAGTCCATTATTGTGAAGACAACAATAGTTCATGTAAGGCCAAAAGGTCCTAAAAAAGCAAGAACTGTTGACTTTAAGAAAGTGTTAATCACTTAGCCTATGGCAAGGGGCACTTTACTGGATAAAAACAGTTGGATTAGAGATCTGGTGGTCACAAAAAAGTGAAAAGGAACGTGATGTGGTGAGTGGAGAGGATATTTAAAAACACACTTTGCATTGACAACATAAGCAAAAACACCTGAAGACAATTTTTAAACACTGAAGGAGTTTTTTGCTGTACAAGAGGTCGACAGCGTTTCGATCTCAGAAATTTGAGATCTTCATCAGGACAAGGTTTGTGAGCATGAGGAATTAGGCAACCCTGAAGGCAGCCATGAAGGTTACGGATCTAATCCTGTATGGTCAGGGAGGTAGGATGAGTCTGGCCCCGAAATCACGTCTTATGGAAGTCAATAGGACAAGTACACGGGGCTCCAGATACCAGGTTACTGGTGCAAGGTTGAAAGGATGGAAAGGAAGGGAGCTCAGAATTTTGAGCAACCACAAACCGCGTCAGCGGTGTCGGCGATCACCACAATGTCGGTTTGATCCTCACGCGTAGTCGGTGTTCCTGAGTCCAGTTGCGTGTGACCGCATTAGTCAGTTGATTCGTAGAGACGGGCAGCCGCTCAATCTCGTGTTCGGTGGAACCTGATCTCTACTCTACACCCCAGGCTCTCTCTGCACTGCAGCCACAGACCCTAGGGAAGCCAGTCCTCCGATGCTGAGCCCAGCCAATGAACTTTACCCACTGGTTGTCCCTATAAGTATCCTGAGGTGAAAAAGAGAAATCCGACCCCAGCACTTCTATAGGAGATGGAGCAGCTATGCTTAGGCCCTGCAGCTTCATCCAAACTGACATTTGGAAAAGCCAGGAATCCAAGGGGCGCTTATTGCTCAAAAAATGCTAAGAACATGGTGGCAAGTAATGGAGCTGCTTGCTGTTCATAAGAGTTCTAGACGCCAGGAGTTACTATTACTTTATACTTACATCGGAAGGATGAAAGGCCCAGTTGACATTACCTGAATTCAGAATTGTAACTGAAGATCACATGTAGGCCAGGAGCAGCAGTTTAGCTCGCTGACCAATCTTGGCATTAAAATCAGGGCACAAGTCGGGGGGTACACGCGGGTGGACGGCGTCCACCCACTATTTTCACAGGGTGGACGCCGTCCACCCTGCCAAGAAGTTGGGCCCCACTGGAAAATAGGCTGAATTCGTCCCGGTGTAATTTGCAAACACTGGGACACATTCAGCAGCGCCTGCACGTTGTTGTCTGCTTTTGATCCGCAACAACGTGCAGGCGGGGATGGGGCTTTCTTAGTTAAGACTCCTGCTGGGCCCATAACAAAGGCCTAATATGAGGGTTCATCACGCCTCCTTTTCTTTGAGTCTCCTGGCTGGGAGCAGTCAGGAGCCTCACACCTAGATGCAAATGCAGCAGAGGGGAATCAAAGGCTCACACCTTGTTAACACTTCTCCCATACTTAAGAGAGGCAGCTTTTCACTTTGTTCAGTCCCTGTTTAGGAGATATGCATGTGCTGTAAGAATGTCAGATGTGTTGGTCTTTCCCAGTATTTACACAAAATAAATAGCATTTATATAGTGCTTACTACCCCTGAGGAGGCATTGTAATAATTTCAATATCACTATTTTTTCTTGTAAAGCACTATGGATAGAGGAAGTTTACACTGACAAAAGGCAACACTGTTTTATGTGTAGCTTACAAAAGTGTGAATCTTCTGCCTAAATCAGGAGGGTTTCCCTGTGTACTCGAAATGTGCTCCAATGTACTCATGATAGACATGTTAAACATATATGTGAGGGCTTAAGATCTGATGTCACTTCTTATGATGCCACTTCCTGTGATGTCACGTGCCGTGATGCCACGCGCCGTGATGTCACTCGCATACTGATTAACTAGGTTAGTCCCCCCACTTCTGTTTTTTAGGATTTGTGCCCGGATTAAAATGAGCAATATATTGTCAGCTTGTTGCAGTTATCCCTCGGAGGAGGGAACTGGTATCAGCAAAGGGCTTCAGGGGGAAGAGAATACAAGTGGTGCCCAGAATCAAAGGACATTCAGGCGAAGCCGGATACGAACCCAGCTCCGTATCCAAAAAGATCCATTCCGTGGTTTGGAAATTCCGCCATGCCTTTCTTATATACCCCCCTACCTACTGTTTACATGTATTAATGTTTCAATGATGTCTATTTTTCTTTTCTTCATAGTGGCTCAGGTTGTTTAGAAACAGGATAAATAACACACAGCGCTACAAATTGCGGCCTCTTGAAGGTACAGTAGAAGCTGGAAGGAGTGGCGCTGATGACTTCCTCCTCTGCTTGTATGTATTGGTTCTTCTTTCGGCCCTCATAAAAAGCTAACTTGTACAATGGATTTCGAAAAGACCCACCCGTTTTTAGGTCGAGCGTAAGCATACGACCTCTTGTATACTTTAGTATACATATATCTCTGTGTGTCAAATGCCAATTCCTTGCTTCTCTTTGTTTGTTTCAATGTCCTTCAAAAATCCTTGCTTACTAGTGGCCAGTACTGCCTATTTGTCCTTCCTTTTTCCTCCAAGGAGCAGGGACTTAGTACAGTATCATTACGCTTTGTTCTGTTGATCGGCTCGCGGGGGGACTATTTTATTATGATTTCTACCTCGTGTTACACTGTGGGTGCTCAGACATAGCTGCTTACATTTTATTGCAGCAATCACTCTCCCAGTTACTTCCATGTGGCTGCCATCCTTTTGTAGTCTTCCCGAAGGTAGCTCCCAGGCTGGCTTGGAATGCAAGCAATTAATTATTTTCTATTTGCTTACTGTTACCATTGTGGCACTCAAGCTTTAGCTGTAAACATCGCAAGCTAAAGCGCGGGTGCCCCGATTGCTCAAAAAGTAAAGAAATATAATTTTTTTTATATTTCTTTACTTTTTAAGCAATTGCAGCACCCGCGCTTTAGCTTATGATGTTTGGAGCTAAAGCTCGAGTGCCACAAAGGCTTGTATTCTTTGCACCGATAGGAAAATAACACATGATTAACAATTAACTTTTATCTTTAGCAATTGAACCCATGAGCGTCCGACACTTTATCTGGCAAGTTAGGAGCCGGCCAGCGTTTCGGAATGAAATGAGGGAATTTTTTGCATTGAGTGGCATTAAATGCATGGAGATGGAGAACTTTAGGAAATGCCTGCTAATGCGAAAAGGCAAGTTTGTCTAATACCTTCAGTGTGGAAGCATTAATGGCCGTCTTAAATCTTTATGGGAGTTGAGCCGTCGAGTGAGCCTAACAGTAAAGCACTGGTTTCACGTTTATTTTGTGGGTAAGCTAGAGTAAAGCAGAAGGCGAAGGAAGAGTTGCACTGTTTGTACATGAAGAATGGGCACGAGATTGGACTCGGCAGCCATTAGTTTTGCCGGCAACACCGATTTGCTTATGTGAGGCGTGGACGAATGTCAGGTGTAAATTATTGTAAATGTAATGTTAATACCTGGCTCTTTTTCCTTACTGTCAGACCTCGACACCCTGCCTTGCCCTGAGATATCCTGTCCAGCCACAAAAGGCTGTCTATTAATTTATCTGTTAAAATTAGATTTCTGTACTGCGTAATTTTGAACTTTTTATGTGACTGACAACATACGCACACAATTTCGATGACAAATGTAACATATTTTTATTTTGTTTGTTGCCCACAAATCAGCCTTACCTGCAAATGTGAACTTGGTTATTAGCCACGGAGAGTCCATCTATTTAAACCTCGTTGGAAACCTTAATACAAATCTGTGCGGGGTCAGACTAAACTTGGAATAAGGTGAAACATTATCATTTGCTGATTTAAATGCATCACATCTTGGTGATGAGATAAGCCCGTTAACAAATGCAGTCTTCTGGGCGCTAAATGTGAAACGAGCTGGCACTCAGTCAACACTCCTTTGGACCAAGGCCCATATCAGTATAAATCCCCATTACATTCGCCACTAATCAGCACACCTCCTAGAAGCGTCAGCAGAGCTGCCACGGATCGAATGGGAACTCCAGCTGAACGCTCTCTTTTACCCACGGTGGCAGGCCCAAGGCACATAGACCAGGTGGGGGATACTTGGGAATGGGTGGCAGGGGAAGCTTGCACTTCTGCTGTATCCTACAGGCCTATGTATGGGAAGTTATCATTTTCTGGTATAGCCTCGAAGCCCAGCATTCACTTGAAAGTACGGAATACCTTGTGGGCAATGAAAAAATAAACGAAATGGACCGAAAAGTGCCATTGACCTCAAAGGGTTTGGTTTGTTTTTGACATGGTTTGTAATGATAATTATGAATGCTGCTTCCTTACAGAGATACTCGCTGGAGTTCTTGCAAGGTCTTCCTAACCTCACCGTCTATAGAATGCACAGAATAGGGTCAACAAAAACAAACTGCTATTTGCAAAGGGGGGGCAAGTTTAATTGCTTGTTTTTTCCACTTTTGTCAAACACCTGCTCTCGCTCTCCACAAAGGGCTTCAGCCGAGACCTTGTCTTTCTTCGTGAAATTATAAATAACCCAAATGTGGCTGCGTTTGACAAATCAGGGTAGGCAGTCCATTTTTTCAGCCTATCAAGTTTCAGCCCTTCAAGACACTTGGCTCACCGCACGATTATGAATGAAACGGTCGTGGAGGTGAGCTGAAATCGCTAAAAGGGGCCCCCAAATAGGATGTGTGCATTGTTAAATTTTAAATGGTGAAGGATTGTTATGGTGCTTGTAGCATTGATTTCAAGTGAATAGCTAGAAGTCCCAGCTCTTTACTGTCACACCGTGTGTTCTTGGATTAGTCAAATCTCTGACACACCTCAACTGAACAGAAATAACTACTATTAATATATTTCCATTTAATAGGGGTTTTATAATCCAAGCTTTTAAAACGATAACAGAAAACACAGGAGCTTGTACGATGAGGAACTTCTCGCCTAATTATTGCTCTTCGTATCTGCCGGAGACCCTTTGCACGAGCAATTCCATGCACATGCCTGCCTCGTATGCGGTACTGCCGGAAGATAACTGCCCTCCAGATCAGAGGGGCGCATTGTGTCATCGTGCAAGGCATTCAACACACAGCTAATAAACCATTATTTCCAAAGAAATTCCATTCGGGGTAGCATTGAAGGTTGTGTAAACATGTTAAGAAAACTGACAGTCCCACGGATGCACTGCCTTAAAAGGAGAAATACTGCTATACAATTAAACCCAACCTGATTTATCTTACTTCAGAATGTTATTTTTTATTATTTCTTAAAACACCATGAGATTCCAAGCCACGCCTTCAGACCCTCATCAGCGCCTTGAGAACCTCACAGGAGAGTAGCTGCACTATATAAACCATGTTTGATTGATTGATTGATTGATTGCGATAGCGCAAGTATAAACTGATTAATTCCTTGTTGAAAAGAACTGCAAAAATATAATTCATTCGTAATTCTCCAATCAATCCCCAGTCCAAAATGCATTTCGGACAAAAATCCATCATCAAGGGGTTTGCTTTATCTATTTTATATTCAAATTGCAATAAACAAGCAGAAAATTAAGAATAAGAAACATATGCACGTATCAATAAATAAACCCGTGTTTGCCAAAAAATCAGTTAATGCTTTAAATGCCTTTACAACTGGCCTCTATATTACACAAAACATAGCATAAAGTACATGATGTGCTGTTTACAACTCCTTATGAAAATAACATGGTACTTTTAGATCACTACAGTTTGTCGTCCATGTGCTTCAAAGTTCTTATTGCCCTATCTTATAATTAGTAATGGTTGTCAAAGTTTTTATTACCCAGTGTACTTATCACAGCATACACACCACTCTGTGACGCACATCACTCTCCAGTGCTATATGCTGCATGTGATATCGACCTGCGCATTAACAAGTAGTTTGTCCCGTATGAGCTAAGATGTTGCTCACCTTTACTTACTGGACAAAACCAACATTCCAAATAAAGCAATTACTACATGCTAAATTGACCTTTAATCTCTACATACAAATAGGTACCCCTCGTGAGTATGCCTGATTCATCATGGCCGTCTCAGCGGAAACGCGCGTCGGCTTAGTGCGCAGAATCGATCCTTGCACCTTTCAAATTACAACTCTCACCAAACGGGCTTCATTCACAATAGAAATTGGGTGCGTGGTTGTGCCGCTGGTAAAATAGCTCGAGAACGTGAATTACATTGTCAAAACCTTATTGAGCAGAGAATGATCCTGAAGGACTTTACGCTGTCTTGTGGGTGGCGTCACATGGTGTTTTAACAAATAATAAAAGGAATATTTTGACGGAAGATAATTCAAGTTAGGTTGAATTATTTAATTGAAGTTTTAAGGCAGGGCATCTGAGGTTCTATCTGTTTTTAGGTCGAAGCCTACCAGCGCAGCTGTCTTATTTGCTCAAGACATCTTGGGACATTCAGAAAACAGACCTAGGGATGAATTTAATCCTTTGCCGACCATTGGCTTTGTGGTTTGTAACTCACATTTTCTGACTTTCTATTTGCTGGCTTTATTCGTTTTAGGCTGTCCAGCTTGCATGCGACCCTCTTGTTGCGCGAACCCTGTTTACTGTATTCTTTCACAAATGTGCGTTCTGTAAACAGGCCTTTAAATCTTGTTCTTATCTTATCACATATGCTGTGCATTCAAAGACAGAGATCATATTTCAAGCTGTCTTCCAAGGGAGCTTGGTGTTTACTCTTCTTCCTCTAACTTCAAAGTGAGAGAATTTATATGACCATCCTGCTGAGTACCCTTTTAAGAGGAGAGGGTGTAGGATGTTTTTTTTTCCGATCACACACAAAAAACAAGCATTTGCAATGCAATAGGTCTCGCATTAGTGAAACTTTTAGCTATTGGCGTTGCAAATGCTATTTTTTTGTTGTTAAAAAATACCCCAGCAGTAGCATAAGTAATGAAAAAAAATCCACTAAACAAGAAAATGGTGCAGTACAACAGGCTGTTACTAGGTACCCCTGTGGAGTTGTAAAGGGACTTCTATTAGCCACATAAGGTACTACACCCTTAATGCAATTATAAATAGAAAAATTGCAGCTGAGCATACGTTTCCATTTGTTCTTTATTGGAAGTGAGATATTTGCTAGATTGCGTTTTAAAAAGGCACCATTTAAATAAACAACAATGGTGCATTTTTAAATTGAAAGCTAACAAAAATCTCACTTCCAATAAAAATAAATAGAAACGTATGATGAGCTGCAATCTTTCTCTATATAATTGCATTAAGGGTGCAGTATCTTATGTGGCTAATAGAGGCCCCTTTACAACTCCACAGGGACTCCTAGTAACAGCCTGTGGTACTGCACCCTTTCCTTGCTTAGTGGAATATCTTTTAGTACTTATGCTACTGTTGGGATATTTTTAACCCAAAAAATAAAATAACAAACATTAGCATTTGCAACGCCGATAGCTCAAAGTTTCACTAATGCGAGACCTATTGCATTGTAAATGCTTGTCAGCTTTTGGTGTGCCAAGTGACAGCACGTAAAAGGCTTTTACTTTCTGGGGCATATGTTTAATGGAATGATTTCTGCACTTCACGTCATATCAAAGCACACATGATGCGCAGACCTCTTTCTGTAGACCCATAGAGGCGGCACCTCCTCTTCACCCCACCCAAAATAATATTCCATAGCCCCATCACCGCCACTAAAGCATCCGAGCCGGGTTGGTAAATGTGCTCTGCGGCGGGAGCCCGATGTCGAGATGTGTAACTTGTAGGTCACGGGTTCGGTCCTGCAGTTGAATAAATGACGCACTTTCTAAGAGGCATTACAAACTACAAGAAATGTTATATCAAACGCTATGCAATAAACAGAATCAAAATATCATTTATTTTAAATAAAGACTGAGGAAACCTCCACATTATAAATTCACGTGAAAGTCCAAGCCTGCCCAGCAGCGACATAAGCAGAATCCTGTGAATGGAATACTTGTGACATCACCAGCTCTCCAATGTGATGTCACAAGGTCCAGGCTACCTGCAGAGGGGAGGCCTCCGCCGCAGCAGAGACAACAGGAGAGGTCACTGTTGGGGAAGAATGTCGGGTAGGATAGGATCTTCTTTCAGGTTCATTCCGGGATCATTTTTGAGACCAAATAGTTGGATTCTATCAAGAAATAGGACCAACCTGTGCCTTGCTTGCCCCCCTTTTAAACTGAAACACATGGCATCACCCATAAAAGGGTGATGATGTACGATGACGCAATGACAAGTCTCCATTGGGACGCTTCCTTGGTATAAAAGGCTGGTAACCATACAGCTGCAGCATTGCACTGAAGGGCACCGGGCGAAGAGGACCACTACTGGCGGCTGCAGCTGGTGAAAGTGAGATGCGAACCTGCAGGGGCTTAGCAGGCTCCAAACGAGAAGGGGGCAGGGGTGGGTTTAGGGGACACGGTGAGTAAATGAACCAAACGAAAAGTGAACTAAAAACTGAACGTGAAACAAAACTGAAAACTAACTTGAAACTGACTTGAAATTCCAACTTCCTTCCCTTCGACTCCATTCACTTTCCTTCCATTTTCTTCCCTTCCCTCTCATATCCTTTCCCACCAACTTAGCTGCCGTTCACCTTTCTGTCTCCTCTCCCTTCCAATCCCTTGAGAACCACCTGCATTTTTTTCTTTTTTCAATTTCTTTTTCATCCCTTTCCATTTCTCACCATTCCCTTTGTATCCCCTTCTCCCTTCCCTCCTTACTATCTCTTCTACTCACTTT
Organism: Calotriton arnoldi; assembly: GCA_963921515.1. Classification (NCBI taxonomy): domain Eukaryota; kingdom Metazoa; phylum Chordata; class Amphibia; order Caudata; family Salamandridae; genus Calotriton; species Calotriton arnoldi. The sequence continues at coordinate 193,567 of CAWUFW010000285.1, forward strand.
CCATTCCATTCCCTTCTCTTATTTCCCTGTATCCTCTCCCCTTCTCTCCCTCGATTCCTTTCTTACCTACTGCTTCTATCCTCTCCATTTCCTTCTCAATCCCTTCCTTTCCTTTTCCCTTCACCCCCTCCTCCTTTCTATTCCCTTCACTTGCTCTTCTTACTTCACTATCTTTCCTCTCCCCTCCTCTCCTTCCCTCGATTCTTTCTCTTACCTCTCCCCTCCTATTCCCCTCCCTTCCCTCTTTCCTCTCCTTTTCCCTCCCCCTTTCCTTTCCTCTTCTCTTCCCTCCCCTTCCTCTTCTCTTCCCCCTTTCTCTTCCGCTTCTGTCCCCTTTTCTTTCCCTTCCATCCTCTCCCCTCTTCTTTCCCTTCCCCGATTCCCTCCCCTTCCTTTTCCACTTCTGTCCCCTTCCCCCTTTCTTTCCCTTACCTTCCATCATCTCCCCTCTTCTTTCCCTACTCTCCTCTCCCCTCTTCTCCCCCTCCCCTCCCTCTCCCTTCCCCTCTTCTCTCCCTTTCCTTCTCCTTTTCTATCCCTTACCTTTTCCTTCTCTCTCTTCTTCCCTTCCCCTCTTCTCCCCTTTTCGTTCCCCTCTTCTCTCCATTCCCCTCTCCCTTCCCTCCCCCTCATCTCCCAGCTTTCTTTTTCCCCACCCTTCCCCTTTCCCATCCTTCCCTCCCCTCTCCCTTATTATAATCTCCCCTTCCCCTAGTCCCTTACCCTGGTTCCGTTCCTTCTGCTTCCCACTCCTTTCCCATGTCTCTCCTCCACTTCCCCCCTCCCCACTGCTTCCCTCCTCTCTCCCTTCCCTTCCTCTCCCCCTTCCCTCCTCTCTCCCCTTCACCTCTCCCTCCCCTTCCCATCATCTTTCTTCCCTACCCTTAGTCTCCATTCCCTCTCCTTACCCTCTTCCCCTTCACTTCCATTGTCTTCCTTCCCCTTCTCTCCCCCTTTCCCTCACTTCCCTTCCCTCCTCTTCCCCCCCTTCCCCCCCTTCCCTCGCTTCCCCTCATTTCCCTTCTGTCCCTTTTCCATGGTCTCCCATCCCCTTCACCTCCCTTCCCTCCCCTCATCTCACTTCCCTCCCCTTCCTCTATCCCTTCCCTCCCATTCATCTATTCCTCCTTTCCTCGTATCTCCCTTCCCTTCCCTCCCCTTCCTCTATCCTTTCTCTCTCCTTCCTCTATCCCTTCCCTTCCCTCCCATCCCCTTCCTCTATCCCTTTCCTCCTTTCCCCTCCTTCCCCTTCCACTCATCTCCCTTCTGCCTCCTCTCTCCCCTTCCCATCACCCTTTCACTTTCCACTCCTTCCCCTTCCCCTCCGCTTACCTTTTTATCTCTCCGATTCCCCCCATTCCTCTCCTGTCCCTTCCCTCCCCTTCCCCTATCTTCCCCTTCAATGACTTCAGTCCACTTCTCCCTATCTCCCTTCCATCACCTTCGTCTCCCTTCCCCCACTGTCCCTTAGTCACATTCCCTCCCTTTCCCTCATCTCCCTCCCCTCCCCTTCCTCTCTCCATTATTTTCCCTCAACTTCCCCTCATCTCCCTTCCCTTCCCTCCCCTCATCTCCCTTCCCCTCTTCCCCCTTCCCTCTCCTTCCTCCCCTTCAACTTGTCTCCCTTTTGCTCTCCCTTCCTCTTCCGCTATACTCTCCTTCCCCACTACTTTCCCTCCTTTCACCTCTCCCTTTTCTCCCCTTCCCCTCTCCCATCCTTCCCATCTTCCCCATCCTTCCCTCCTTCCCCTCTCCCCCACCTCTCTCCCTTCCCTACCATTCCCATCACCTCCTTTCCATCCTCTTTCCTTTCCCTTCCCCTCATTTTCCTTCTGTCCCTTTCCCCTGGTCTCCTCTCCCCTTCTTTCCTCATCTCCCTTTCCTCCCCTTCCTCTACCCTTTCTCTAACACTTCCCATCCCATTCTTCTATCCCTTCCCTCCTTTTCTCCTCTCCCTTCCCTTCCCTCCTCTCCTTCCCCTCCGCTTATCTCTCCCCCTCCCACCCATTTCTCTCATGCTCCTTCCCTCCCCTTCCCCTCTCTTCACCTTCTCTTCCTTCCCTGCACTTCCCCTTATCTCCCTTCCATTCCCTTCATCTCTCTTGCCTTCCCTTCCTCTATCCTTTACTTCCACTTTTTCTATCCCTCTCCTTCCTCTATCCCTCCCCTTCCTCTATCTCGCCCCTCCTTTCCCCCGCTTCCTTCCCTCCCCTCACCTCACCTCTCCTCACCTTCCTCCCTCTTATTGCTCTTCCCCTCATCTCGCTTTCCTTCCCCTCTCCATTCGGTCCCTTCCCCTTTCCTCATCTCCCTTCCCTCATCTCCCTTCTCTCATCTCCCTTCTCTCCCCTTGCACTCTTCTTTTCCTCCCCTTCCCATCTCCCATCTCCCATCCCTCCCCTTACCCTGGACTCCCTTCCCCCCTTCCCCTGGTCTCCCTTTCCCTTCCCCTCTCCTCTCCCCTCTCTCCACTTCCCCTAGTCTCCCTCCTCCTTTCCCTTCCACTCTCCCTTCACGTTCTCTTTTCTCTCCTTTGCTACATCTTTACCTCATCTACCCTTCCCCTCTGCTTTTGTTTGCCTTTTTCCACTCCTGCCCTTCCCTCCCCTCCCTCTCTCTTTACCCTCCCCTTTCTCTCCCCTCCCCTTATGTTCGCTTCCCTACCCTTCCTCTCCCTCGTCCCTTCCTTTCCTTTCCCTTCCTCTCTCCCTATCCTTCTATTTCCCTCTTCTTTCTCTTCCCTTCCCCTCCCCTCTCCTTTCCCTCCCCCTCATTTCCCTTCTCTCCCATCCCCCTCTGCCTTCCTTCACTTCTCCCTTGCCTCCCCCCTCATCTCAAATCCTTCCCTTTCCTCTCATTTTTCTTCGGCCTCCTCTCTCCCCTTCCCCTCTCACTTTCTACCCCTTCCCCATCTCCACGTCTCCCTTTCCTCCCCTTGCCCATCTCCCTTCTGCTTTTCTTCTCTCTTCCCCTCTCCATTCCCTCATCTCAATTATCTCCCCTCCCCTTCTTTCCCCTCTCCCTTCCCCTCATTTCCCTTCTGTCCCTTTCCCCTGGTATCCCCTCTCCTTCACCTCCCTTCCCTTCCCTCATCTCCCTTTCCTTCCCCTCATCTCCCTTTCCTTCCCCTCATCTCCCTTCCCTCCCCTCATCTCCCTTCTCCTAATCTCCCTTCACTCCCCTTTATCTATCCCTTCCCTCCTTTCCCTTCTCCCTTTCCCCCCTTCCCTTTCCCTCCACTACCCTTCTTATCCCACCCATTCCTCTCATGTCCCTTCCCTCCGTATACCTTGGCCTCCCTTTCCCTTCCATTCTCCTCTCCCTAAATTTCCCCTGGTCTCCCTTCCCCTCACCCTTCAACTCTCCCTTCACTTTCTCTCTTCTCTTCTCTCCCTTCCTTCACCTTTACCTTATCTCCCCCTTCCCCTCTTCTGTCCCTTGCCATCTCCGTCCCCTCATGCCCTCCCCATCCTCTCTCCTTTCCCTACCCTCCCCCTTATGTTCCTTTCCCTACCCTTCCTCTCCCTTTTCCCTTCCTTTCTCTCCCCTTCCTCTCTCCCTATCCCCTCCATTTCCCTCTTCTTTCTCGTCCCCTCCCATTTCCCTTCACTTCCACTTATTTCCCTTCTCCTCTTCCTCTCTCCCATCCCTTCCTCTCAACTCACTTCTCTCCCCTCCATCTTCCTTTCCCTCTCTGTTCCATTCCCTCCCCCTTTCCTCCCCTTCCCCATCCCCTGGTCCCCCTTCCCCTCTCTTCCCCTCCCCTTCTTCTTCTCATTTCCCCTCATCTTCCTTCCCTCCTTTCCCTTCATCTCACTTCCCTCCCTTTCTCTTCACCCCCATCCACTTGTTACCCTTCCCTTTTGCTCTCCTTCCCCACTCCCTTGCCTCCCCTCCCCCTCTCCCTTCCTCTCTTCTCTCCCTTCCCTCACCTTCCCCTCGTCTCTCTTCCCTCCTCTCCCTTACCTCCCCTTCCTCTATCCATTCCCTTCTCCCTTCCCCTTCTCTTCTCTCCCTTCTTGTCTCTCCCTTTCCTTCCCCATTTCTCTCTCTTCTCTTCTCTTTCTTCTGTCACCTTCCCTTCGTCTCTCCCTTCCTTCCTCTCCCTTACCTCCCCTTCTCCCATCCCCTTCTGTTCTCTTTCCTCCCCATCTACTCCCCATTCCCTTGCCCTCTTCTCCCCCTACACCCTCTACGTCCACATCTTCTCTCTCACTTTTCTCCCTTTCCCTTTCCCCTCTTCCTTCCCTTCCCTCCTCCCCTCTCCATTCCATTCCATACCCTATCCCTCATCTCCCTTTACTCCTGTTCCCCTCTCCCTTCCCCTCATTTCCCTTCTGTCCCTTCCCCTTGTCTCCCCTCTCCCTCATCTCCCTGCCCTCCCCTTCCTCTATCCCTTCTCTCCTTTTCCCCTCTAACTTCCCTCCCTTACTTCCCCTTCCACTCATCTCCCTTTTGGCCTTCCCTCCCCCTTCCCATTTTCCTCTTGCTTTCCTCCCGTTCCCCATCCCCCTTCCCGCCCTTCCCTTTTATTTCTCCCCCTCTCACTTCTGCTTCCCTTCTCATCTCTCCCATTCCCACCCATTCCTCTCCCATTCCCTTCATCTCCCTTACCTTCCACTCTCTTCACCTTTACTTCTGCACTCCCTTCCCTCCTTTCACCTCTACCTTGCTTCTCCTTCCCTCACCCTCTTCTCCCCCGTCCCGCCACTTCCCTCTTCCTTCCCTTCCCCTCTCCCTACCTCTTCTCTCTCTTCCCTTCCTCTCTTTCCTCCCCTTCCCCCTCTCCCTTCCGAAACTTCTTACTTCTCCCCTTCCCTCACTTTCTCCTCATCCCTCCCTTCCCCTCTGCTCTCGCTTCCCCTCTCCACTACACTTCTGTTCTTGTCCTCCCCTTCACTTCTCCCTCCCTCTTCTCTCCCTTCCCCGTCTCCCTCCACCTCTTCTTACCGCCGCTTTTCTTCCATTCCCTCCTCCCCCTCTTTTCTCCCTACCCTTCCCCTCTCCCTTCACTCCCCTTCCTCAACTCCCTCTTCCCCTTCCCTCTTTTTACCCTCACTTCCGTCTATCCCTTTCCCTTGTCTCCCCTCCCTTTCAATTCCCTTCCCTCCTCTCCTTTCCTTTCCCTTCCCCTCATCTCTCTAGCCTCCCCTTCCTCTCTCCCACCCCTCCCATTTGTCTCCCTCCCCTTCCTCTATCCCTTCTTTCCTTTTCCCCCTCTCCTTCACTTCCCCTCCTTTTAATCCCCTTCCCCTCATCAGAAGATGGGAGAGGGAGAGGAAGAGGGAAAGAGGAGGTAAGGGTTGCAGAGGGAAATATGAGGGGAGGGAGTGGGGAAGTGGAGGGAAAGGTGAGAGGATGGTAGAGGGAAACTAGAGGCAAGAGAGGTGAAAGGAGGGAAGGGAGTGGGGAAGGGAGAGCGGAAGGGAAGGGGGACAAGGAGAAGGGGAAGGAAGGGAGGGGAAGGGAGATGAGAGGAAGCGAAGGGAGAGAAAAAGGGGAAGGGAATGGGCATGAGGGGAACAGGAAAGAAGGGAGAGAAGAGAAGGGAGAGGAAGAGGCAGATGAGAGGAAGGGGATGGAATTGAGATGAGGGGAGAAGGAATGGAGGGGGAGATGAAGGGAAGGGAGAGGGAAGGGAGAGAATGAAGAGAACAGGTAAAGGGCAGGGAACGGCAGGAAAAAGAAGGGAGACAGCTGGGGAGGGAAGATGGGAGGGGAGGGGAAGGGAAGGAAGAGGATAGGGAGAGGAGGGAAGGGAAGGGAAGGGAAGGGAGAGGAGGCGACGGAAAGGGGATGGGGAAGAAAAGGAGAGGGGACGGGAAGGGGGATGTGAGAGGAATTGGATGGAATTGAGATGGGGAAAGGAAGGGAAGGGAGGGAGGGAGAGGAATGAGAAGGGGAGTAGCGGGGAAGGGGAGATGAGGTGAAGGAGAGAAGAAAGTGAAGGGAGACGGGAGGCAAGGGAAGGGAGAGGGGAAGTGGAGGGAAGTGAGAGAAGAGTGAAAGGGAAAAGAGAAGGGGAGGCAAGGGATAGGTTAAAGGAGGGAATGGAGATGAGGAGAAGGGAAAGGACATGAGGTGAACGGGTGGGAAGGAGGAGAAGAGGAAAAGTGATGTGGAAGGGAGAAGGGGAGGGAAGGGAAGGGAGACGAGGGAAATGAAGGGGATTGGGGAGATATAGGTAGAGAGGAAGGGAGAGGGAAAGGAGAAGTGAAGGGAGAGTAGAGGGGAAGGGAGAGACGCGGTGAAGGTGAAGGGAGAAAAGAGAAAAAGAGGGGAAGGAAGGGGAAGGGGAGAGGCGTGGGGAAGGGAGACAAGGAGATGGAAGGGAGAAGAGGGGGAGGGGAGGAAGGGAATGAAGATGGCGAGGGAAGTGCAATGGAAAGGGGAAACAGCCATTACAATGAATCTGGTACAACACATACTATTACAAAGCATGCCATTACAACACAAGTGGCATTACATCGCATGCTATCACACTACGCATATGCTTTTATGACGCATGCCTTTACAACTAATTTCTTTTTAAAGGCATGAATGGTAAAAGCATATGTGTTGTACATATAAGGTAAGTATATATATATATATATATGTATATATGTATGTATATATATATATATATATATATATATATATATATATATATATATATATAATCCAACAAATGATTAATAACACGGCACTCTCCTTGGCTTGAATAAGATTCTTTTATTTCGACCATTCCTCTCCTCCTCCTACGCGTTTCGAACACAAAGTTCTTGATCACGGTAGTACTCGGAGTCCCTCTTCACTTTTAGCTATTTATACCAAGTCACCACTGATACCCGCCATGAGGCATTATGGGATTGGTAGTCTTTAAAAATAAGCCGGTTTGATAAACCGCTCTTATAACTTCAAAATTTTGCAAACTAAAGCTAAACACATTAACCCACAAATTAAGGGAATAATATTGATCACCCACATAAGTACATATCCATCAGTTCAGATACTTTGAAGTTTAGTCTATACTAGCAGCTCAGATATTGGAAGATAAAAATTCATGTGTACTGGACTAGAAACGATTATAAGAAGGTCTTAATATGCATTGGTATATGTATGCTATTTTGAGACTTCAGTGATATCGACGATCGGTCAGTCCAGACAAAGTATCTGAACATTTGGCAAAAAATTTGACCATTTACGTGAAACAACGAAGAAACAAATCACAGTAGTAGCAGGATCAACAGATGTGAATATCAGGGATGAAGGTCATGCGACCACTTCAGCGCAAATCCCTTCAACAGAACTCATAACAAATGAGGCACAAGGGAACAAGACCCCAGAAAGAGAGGGAGCGGCAGGAGTAAAATCCAGCATTTTAAAGGAGTTCGACATTATCGCAAGGGGAAGACAAGAATTGGCGAGTCCCCAAGCAACAAGAGGTCGCGGTTGAGGCGCCAGAGGCGGCAAGCAAGGCGCAAAGCAACAAAGCAACATACAAAGCTTCATGGGAATGACAACAAGGGGCAAAACAGCCACGAAATGAAGGACACACTTACGGTAGTTAATTTATCTGATATTTTACTGACTGATAATCAAATTGATGTTTTATCCCTGGGGCTAACCTTTGTCCTACTAAAAGTTTTAATTATACTGATAGTAGAATTGATTTGTTTTACTTCACAAGAAAACTGAAACTAAGAAAATGGTATGAAAGTAGACATGTGACTACATTGCCAATAGCCTCAGATAGGGAATCTAATCTCACTATTGAGGACATAGACACTCTGCATACATTAAGAGAACTTGAAGGAGCAGAAAACTGGACTGATGATCCATTAATGAGTTTAGCACATGAAAACGTGCTGATTAATCAGGCCAGTACGAGTGGCTTTAAACCTAAATCATGTTTTCTACCTCAGGTACACAACGATGCGATTGAAATATTTGAGAAAGGGGTGAAGAATGAGTTTAAGAAACTGGCTAGACGTAAGACACACTACCATACCAATCTCACCCAGGGACACCAAACAGCAATAAAAGAATTACAAGCTAATAAATATATTGTTATAAAGAAGTCCGATAAGGGCGGTAATGTGGTGATTTGGCCACTGAAAATGTATTGTGAGGAAGGGAAAAGGCAACTTAATGATACTGTAAGCTATACAAAAAGTGATAGAATAAGGTATGAAGCTAGCAATCTGAGCAATAAGAGTAACCTCGAGAAATGGAAGAATGATAAGTTGTTAACTATTGATGAGTTTAAATTTCTCAACTGTGATTTTCCCAAATTATCGGCAATGTATTTATTGCCTAAAATTCACAAAGACAAACACAATCCTCCTGGGAGGCCAATAGTTTCTTCAATGGGAAGTATGTACGAAAATACTTCAAAGTACATTGATTATTTTTTAAGACCATATGTACAGGCCCTGCCATCATATGTGCAGGACACAGGAGATTTTCTGAGACGAATTAAGAATATCAGTTGGGAACAAGATATGCTACTGTTGACACTAGAAGTCAACAGTTTATATACTTGTATTCCCCATGAATTGGGTATGGAGGCTTGTCGGTATTACCTTAAGAGTCGTGCGTTATCTTATTTAATGCACACAGAGATGCTGTTGAATATGATGCATACCTGTTTGACAAACAACTTTTTTATTTTTGATCATGTGATCTATTGCCAAGCCCAGGGGACGGCAATGGGAACCTGCTTCGCCCCCAGCTATGCGGGTTTGTACCTAGGCTGGTGGGAGGAGCAGGTGGCAAAGAACATCGAAGCCTTTAATCACCATGTCGTCACCTGGGCAAGGTACATTGATGACATATTTTGTGTTTGGAAAGGTGATGAGAGCGAAGCTAACAGCTTTGTTGAATCCCTCAACAATAACAACTTAAATCTGAAGTTTACATGCTCTATGGATAGAAATACTATTGAATTCCTGGATGTGGAAGTGAATGTAAGCGGGAGCCGGTTAGAAAGTAAACTGTTTCGAAAGAAAACAGCCGGCAACAGCTTACTACATGCGGAAAGCTGCCATCCTGTTAACCTTATAAACAGCATTCCGTATGGGGAGTTACTAAGGGCACGACGAAACTGTAGCTCTAACCTAGCCTTAGAGGAAGAGATGATAAACATGAAGACTAGGTTTGTAGAAAGAGGTTACTCCCAGAAAGTGATCAAAGCAGCATGTGAAAAAATGAAAAACGTCAAACGGGAAGAATTGTTAAAACCTAATGATGATATCAAAAATGGAGAGGAGTCTATACGATTCATAACGTCATTCAGTAATCAAGCTGGAGAAGTTAGAAAATGCTTAAAAAAGTATTGGAATGTGTTGGGTACTGATGAAACCTTAGTTAAATATATAGATGTGAATCCCAAGATCACATTCCGTAGATGCACGGCATTAAAAGATATGCTATGCAAGAGTACTTTGTCTACAGTTGTTAATCCTCAAATGAATATACAAGGTTTCTACACTTGCAAATCATGCAAGGCATGTCGCAATAGTACTAACTGCAAACAGATTAGGCTATCAAAATTTCAAAAGCCATTTATAATTCCTAAACATCTTACTTGTAAATCAGATTTCTGTGTATATGTCTTAATTTGCCCATGTCCTCTGATGTATATTGGCAGCACTATCCACCAGGTTAAGAGACGTATATTGGAACATATGCGGGCAATTACAAATGAGGATAGGCAATATCCAATTGCTCGACATTTTAAAGATTGTCACAATAAAAATGCCAGCTTACTGAAGTATTGTGCTCTAGGCAGAATTCCTGTTTCTGAGAGAGGGGGAAACAGGATTCGTGAATTAAGACGCTTGGAGTCTAGAATGATTGTGAAATATGAAACCAGGTATCCGGATGGGATTAACAAAGATGAGGAGCTATCTGTTCATCTAGGTTAATGAACCGAAACCTTTGTAATGAATTTTTCCCTTCGATATAGTAATATAGTAATGAATTCCCAGTTATTTGCCTCTTAGGTAGGATGTTTGTATATATTTTAAAATTACACAGATCTTTTTCTGATCGATGCACTTGTTTTTATTACAGGAGACGGAGTAATTACCTTGTTATGAAGAAATGCAAAAGAGCATCTTTAGAGAGTGGGAAATGAGATTTATTGACTAAATATGTGGAATTGACCTGTCAGGACATATTTGAAATTTTGAATCGATTACAGTTTTCACATGAGGATTATGAAGTAATTGGCTGGTCCAATGGGTGGAACTGGTCAAAGTACCGTGAAATGGTATTGTCTGAAACCCTTTTTATTATGTGGAGTGAATATGATATTATTCTGGTACAGTCCCGGGCACACGTAACGAGGATATAATATCAGGAGAAATGTCTCATACTGCAGAAATGTAGAGGTCTACACCAGAATGATAATCATAGGTGTTTAATATAGTAACAGAGCATAAGCAACCAGCCAAAACAAAAGCAACCAGCCGACACGTGTTTCGTCACAAGGGTAGTAACCCGTGACTCTTCAGGGCAAGTGACCGTTCAAGACTCCAAAACGGCAATGAAGAGCAGTGCGAACCACGGTAGGTGGACTACTGCCAAATGTAAGGAAAGGAAGACGGATATCGCCGGGCGGCGGATAAGCCAATGAGGACTATTGACCTTCAGAAAAGTCGATGCAGTCTGTGGCGACGAGATTAACCAAGTGCTAAGTAGCACAGGGGGAATATAGAATTAGGCGTGCCAGGTCAGTAGTCCAGGACGACAACGGCGGATGCGCCGGAGTACAGGAAACTGGGAGAAGTGTTGTTCAGGAAAGAAAATGGTTCCGGAAGAAGGCCATCTTCCGGAACCATTTTCCTTCCTGAACAACACTTCTCCCAGTTTCCTGTACTCCGGCGCATCCGCCGTTGTCGTCCTGGACTACTGACCTGGCACGCCTAATTCTATATTCCCCCTGTGCTACTTAGCACTTGGTTAATCTCGTCGCCACAGACTGCATCGACTTTTCTGAAGGTCAATAGTCCTCATTGGCTTATCACGCCCGGCGATATCCGTCTTCCTTTCCTTACATTTGGCAGTAGTCCACCTACCGTGGTTCGCACTGCTCTTCATTGCCGTTTTGGAGTCTTGAACGGTCACTTGCTCCTGAAGAGTCACGGGTTACTACCCTTTGTGACGAAACACGTGTCGGCTGGTTGCTTTTGTTTTGGCTGGTTGCTTATGCTCTGTTACTATATTAAACACCTATGATTATCATTCTGGTGTAGACCCTCTACATTTCTGCAGTATGAGACATTTCTCCTGATATTATATCCTCGTTACGTGTGCCCGGACTGTACCTACTTCATTTGTGTGGATTTCTATCCATACCATCACTGGGGTTTTAGGGCATATCCCCTGACCTGGTTTGCACCGTTCACACTCCTAGTATAACATAAACTCAGCGCGAATTAGCTTGAGCGCCATTATTCCTGTCAATACTAAAAACCCCACACTGATACATGATATTATTCTGGCCCACTGGGGCAGAATTGGAATAAAGTGAAAACGATTTGGTTGTAAAACAGGGTATCTGTAGAACCCTTTTCACTGGGTGGGACAAATACGATATTACTTTAGCCCACTGGGGCAGAATTGAAATAATGTGAAAAACGATATGTAAAGTATGAATTTATTCCTCATGGTTTATAATGAGGACAATGTTATTTATCATGAATTGTTCCTTTTGAAATATACATCTGTGTTATTTTATTCCACTTTATAAGTATGTTATCATCTCTGAAATTACCACTCCAAAATGGCTGCCGTTGTTCCTTACATTTTAGGTAACCCTGTAGTCCTTTGTTTATTTTCTCATTTTGTGCACAATATGTAATGGTGAATAACAAATGTCTAACTGACCCGTGACCAAGGAACAGCTGTTCCGAAACGCGTCGGGTATTAGTTGCCAAATGATTTGGATTGAATAAACCACGTTGAAACAGATGTTGGGCTCGGCACAATCTTTTGATACTGCAAGAAGGATTGGTATTTGCTTGTTTAGAGGGTCGCGACCTCGCCGGCAGCCCGCCGCCATTCCTGAGGCAGAGGGAAACGCGAAACTTTGTTTAATATATATATATATATATATATATATATATATATACATACATACATACATACATACATACATACATACATACATACATACATACATACATACACACACAAAATTCTCCAACTGAAGGGAGCCCCGATCCCTGCAGGGCGGCTTCGCGAAACAGGCATGGAGCATCTCGTCATTTGGCACACCAAAAAAGAAGAAAAGCGAAGCCCAACTCTGTACATCACTGGCTTTAATGCATCTCAGGAATGGCAGAACATCAACCCTGATGCATTTCGGCCGTTAGACATGGCCTTGGTCACAGGTGAGGCAAATCACATTCAGTAGACTCTCACTGTTTAAATCACATTGATCACGTGACCCGGTGCAGTACTACCATTCCCATAATGCACCCGGGTTGTTTTTACAAACTGTGGTAGATGAAAAATGATGCTGGATAGCGTTTTAATACCACAGTTAAAATAAAATCATTGCCCAGTGCTTAGACTGTGATATGATATAAATCAAGCTGAATAGCGTCCCAATCACAGTCCAATGGTCCGAGTGCACTGTGATGTTCAAAATAATATGTCACGTAAGATGTATGCAGCGATTACCATCCATGTTTAGAGTCCTCAAGATGTGCTGCCCATAATGTCGCCATATCTTAGCACCCAATGCCAGTGAGTCCAAGTTAGCAAGAGGAGACGTCACTCCTCTTGTACTCCCTTTCGCGCACCGTGCAAGAATCTCTGGGTAATTCTTTCCGTCTGCACATAAGCGCGTAGGACATGCACCCTAATTAAGTCCAAAGAAAATTCTCCAAAAGAAGGAAGCCCCCATCGCTGCAGGGCGGCATCGCGAAACGGGCATGGAGCATCCCATCATTTGGCACACCAAGAAAGAAGAAAAGCAAAGCCCAACTCGGTACATCATTGTCTTTAATGCATCTCAGGAATGGCAGAACATCAACCTTGACGTGTTTTGGCCGTTAGTCATGGCCTTGTTCACAGGTGAGGCAAATCGCATTCATTAAACTCTCACTGTTTAAATCATATTGATCATGTGACCCGGTGCAGTACTACCATTCCCATAATGCACCCGGGTTGTTTTTACAAACTGCGGTAGATGAAAAATGATGCTGGATAGCGTTTTAATACCACAGTTAAAATAAAATCATTGTCTTGTGCTTAGACTGTGATATGATATGAATCAAGCTGAATAGCGTCCAAAATCACAGTCCAGTGGTCCGAGTGCACTGTTGTTAGAATAAAAATGTCTTTGCTGTGTTGTTTGCATATTATTCTATGTAAGTTATCATTCGCCGCACCATTTTATGTTTAGCCGCCATTTTGAATTATGCCATCAACCACGTATTCCCTCCTCGAGAAGCAGGCTGTAGAAAATTCTCGTTTCTCCAAGGTTAGGCCTTGCTCTGCTAATGAATACACTGTTCTTATTAGCGCATACCTTTCCCACTAGATAGAGGCCTTCTCCCACTAGTCTAGCGGGGAAACAGTGTTTACAGCGCTGTTTCCACAACGCATGGCCTTACAACGCGGTCGTTACAACGACCGCGTTGTTACCAAGCGTGCCATTACATCGCAAGTCGTAAAAATGACTTGCTGTAGGGGGCGGGCAACACCAGGGAATGTGTTGGATTTTAAATCCAACACCTTCCCTGCTGTTGCACAAACTGGAGTAGGAATAGTAATTAATACTATTCCTAAGTCCAGCGCGCCCCCTACAGCAAGTCGTTGTTACGACTTGCGATGTAATGGCACACGTAGTAATAACGCGGTCGGTGTAATGACCGCATTGTAAAGCCATGCATGGTGAATGTGTGCGTAGTAACGTCATACATTCGTCTAGCGGTAGGCACGGACAGAACGACCTTGGCTTAGAGATAATGTGTGCCTGGCCTCAGAGTCGAAACTCATCCTACTGTACTTCTTTGTTTTAGCTGCACCTGCTTGCAAAATTCCATTATGGGCGGGTCTTCCCTGGTTCTGAAATGTACATAATGTGTTTCTATGTTTTCTGATGTCAGTCTTCTCTGAAACACCCCTAAGCGACTGGGCAGACGGGGCTCCGCTCGAGTCTATCTGAATAAACATATACTTGGTTTGTATTCTCTACTGTCTGACCAACTCTTCATTTGTATGGAAGACTGAGAGGTGGTCGCGAGTGACCCGGGTGGCCCTAATCGGGTCACTTCCTTCAGTTGGCGCCAGAACAGGGATCCCATCAATAGAGTGGCCCTTCCCGAGTGGGAGGTTGAGGCCGCCGTCGGGTTGGACGGACGATCCAGGGATCCCTGCACGAGAGAGTTCCTGAACTCACAGCTGCCCCTTCTGTCCCGCCAGACGGTGCCTCGCCCAGCGGCCATCCCGACTGGGGTCCTGAACGGTGAAACCCTTGGATCTGACCGTTTGGTCCGAAGAGTCGGCAGTGGGCCCGAAACCCCATTTATGGTGTGGAAGATGTTTGGAGTGTGATGAAGGATTATGAACCCTTTGTACAACAGCATGTCCTTAAGCATATGTTGGCTACTTTGATCAGACTTTGGGAGCAGTGTTTCCATGATGCATCACCACAGATTATATATGATATTAAGGATCATGTATACTTTACTGATGTTACGCCCGGTCAAGTCTTTGGTAATGTTGCAACGTTGGTTGCTTATCGGGGTAGACTGCTCGGGAAGAGCCCCACCCCGGTATCTCAGTTTCCGATGCGAGAGGTTCATCCTATCTATCACCCTGAAATACCGGAGCTAAGGGATCAGCACAATGTTGTTACTAGACCAGGGGTAGCGGCCCGTTTCCAAGAACAGTGGGTTTATACTCCATGGAAAAGGAACGAGGTTTTGTCCCTTAAGACTCAGTTACCTGCCCCTTGGAAAAATCCTACTGCATATTATAAAGAATTGACTGAGGCAGACTCTTCAATAGTGATGACACTTGCTGATATTGTAATGTTCTTTGGCTTACTAGTTCCGGTTGATATTTGGAGACAAGTACACACACAAGATCACGTTGCAGAATTGGGCGGTACCTGGGACCAAATTAAAGTATGGGATCAGGAGAGGAAGCCTGGTGAGAAGCCTAAAGCAGAGATTCTTGCTTTACCCGGCCGTATCATTACATATATGCATTCTCTTATCCCTCCGAGAAAAGTTGATTGGGACAAGTTATCGGCTTGTCGTCAGAAGAAAGATGAAAGTGTGTCTGATTTTTTCACTCTGTTTGAAGGTGTGTTTCTTGACTACAGTGGACAGGATTTGTAGATTGAAGGTGGTGTTAGATTGTTTGTTAATGAATTTGTTTCAAATTTGCTTCCCAAGATTGCGACTTGATTGCAGGCTTCCGAGAGCACCTGGTCCACCTCTTCTCCTTCTGTTATTTTGAATATGGCGCAGTATTATGAGCACAGGGAAAATGAGGATAAGGAGAGGATGGAGAAGAAGCACAAGGATTTGAAAACGAAGGTGTTGTTACAGCAGGCTTCTAAAGGGAATGGTAGAGGACATGGTGGTTTGGCCCGGCAGCTTCCACGTACTAGCAGGAATGCTACACCTGAAGGGCCGAATCAGTGTGCGTATTGTAAAGAGGAGGGACACTGGCGTAGCGAGTGTCCTGTGCTTTTGTAGAAGGCGGCGGTCCCGAGGTGACAAGGTTCTCGTGGACGAGGTTGTTGAGCTGGTGGCCAGGACAGGGCTCAGAATGATGTGGCCTTGCAGGGTCGTGCTGATCAGAATTATTTTGATGACCCTCGGGGCAGACAGTATTATCATGACGATTATGATACGGATGAGGTGACAAGAATGTCTTACAGCTAGGACAGCCAGGGACAGAGTGAGGGACCAGTTCCGATACCTGTAGATCAACGTGGTCCGTACGTTAGTGCGGATGTGCATTGTTCGACTAAGGAGTTCTTGGTGGATACAGGTGCAACAAATAGTTCTATTTCTCGTTTCTTTGTCCCTGGGGCGGCTCTGTCTGGCCATAATAATGTTTCGGTAGGTTTTTCTGGTGTACCGGTTGTGAGCCCCATTTCGAAACCCCTTGCGTTGACTATTGGTCCTTTTACTGTGGATTCGCCATTTTTGTTGACGTCTAATTGTGGAAAAAACTTGATGGGATTGGACTTGTTGAAGAAATTGCATGCTATGATTTATTGCTCCCTGGCAGGTGTTTACATGACAATGGGTCCGGATGTAGGGCACGCTACACAATGCCTGTCCAAAGATGCGCCTCTTCCTGCAGAGTTTAAAGACGTGCCGTCAACTCTTTAGGTGACAGGTGACACCAATGTGGGATTGTTACTGATCTCGATCTGCGTTAAAGACAATGCAATTTTACCTCGTATCCCTCACTATAAAATATTGCAGGCAGGTGAGCAAGCTTTATTGCAAATTGTGCAGGATTTGATTGAGAAAGAAGTGGTTGAGGAGACGGCTGCTAATGTTTGTAATAGCCTTATTCTTCCCATTCTCAAACGGACATCTTTGGGTTCCTCTGATGATCATGCCGATGTTTATCGCTTTGTGATTGACTTGCGGGAAGTTAATAAAATAGTGATTCCCCAGTTTCCAGTGGTCCCTGACATTACAACTCTTTTAACAATGATTCCTTCTTCTGCTACATATTTCTCTGTCATTGACTTGAAAAACGCGTTCTTCAGTATTCCCATTTATACTGACAGCAGGTATCTGTTCGGGTTCATCCTCGCTGGTAGAAGTTTTAGATTCTGTCGCGCTCCTCAAGGCTATACAGAGAGTCCGAGTATCTATAGTCAGGCATCAATCAATCAATCAATCATGTCACTTATAAAGCGCACTACATACCCGCGAGGGTCTCAAGGCGCTGGGGGAAGAGGGGGGTGGTGCTGCTACTGATCGAAGAGCCAGGTCTTGAGGAGTCTTCTGAAGGCCAGTAGGTCTTGGGTCTGTCGGAGGTTGGTGGGGAGGGTGTTCCAGGTCTTGGCGGCGAGGTGGGAGAAGGATCTGCCGCCGGCGGTCGTTTTCCGGATGCGGGGGACTGTGGCGAGGGCGAGGCTGGTCGAGCGGAGCTGGCGGGTGGGGGTGTAGAAGCTGAAAGGTCAACTGGATTCCTTGTCACTCCATACAGGTAATATATTGCTTCAGTATGTCGATGACTTGCTCATCGCCTCGGATACAGAACAAGGTTGTAGAGACAGTACGGTTAAATTGCTGTTTCATTTAGCTCAACATGCCCATAAAGTATCCCTTTCCAAATTTCAGTATTGTCAACAGGAGGTCACCTACTTAGGTCACCTACTGTCGAAGGAGGGTAGGAGGTTGACTCCTGAGCGCATCAGTACCATTGTTAAAATGCCCATTCCTCAAACTCAAAAAGATGTGCGTGCTTTTATTGGCATTACTTCCTAATGTGGCCAATGGATTCCAAATTATTCTCTACTAACCAAACCCCTGCTTGCTCTGGTTACTAAAGATGTGCATGAACCCCTGCCTTGGACGCCTGAATGTCAGCAGTCTTTTGAGCAATTGAAAACTGCGCTTTGTTCGGCTCCAGTGCTTGGCACACCTAACTATAGCAAGCCATTTGTATTATATGTCCATGAGACGGCTGGTTGTGCGCTTTCTGTTTTAACACAAAAACTGGGAGATAAGCAACGGCTGTGTGCTTAGTTCTCTGCTGTACTTGATCCAGTCACACAAGCCCTCCCGAGCTGTCTAAGAGTGGTCGGAGCTGTGGCTGTCTCAATAAGGCAATCAGCTGGACTCGTACTTGATACTGACCTCACAGTCATGGTACCCCATGCTGTAGATGCACTTTTCAATAAGACAAAGACACAGCACCTCACCAGTGCACGTCTGACAGGTTATGAGCTAACGCTGTTCGCCAAACACATTACGATCAAACGATGTGCCACTCTGAACCCAGCCACGTTACTACCCCTCCCTTCTGAGAATGAGGAGATTGACATACATGATTGTATCTTCCGGACGGAAGAAGAGACAAAAGGACGGGTAGACCAGACTGATGTTCCCTTATCTGATCCCCAAGGGGAACTATATGTTGATGGCTCTTGTTTTAAAATGGCACTACAACTGCTGCATATGCTATTACTACGCTGCATACAGTAGTTGAGACATCACGAGTTCCCTATCAGTCGGCCCAAGCTGCAGAGCTCGTTGCCCTAATACGAGCCTGCGAGTTGAGTGAGGGACTGGTGGTTAATATTTATACTGACAGCCAGTACGCCTTTGGAGTCGCCCATAATTTCGGGTGACTCTAGGCAGAGAGAGGGTTCCTTACTTTCCATGGGACAAAGATTCAGCACAGTGATCTTATATATAGGTTGCTGTCCGCTTTGACACTCCCGAAGAAATTGGCAATAGTAAAGTGTAGCACCCATAAGAAAGTTACTAATGACGTGGGTAAAGGGAACGCTTTTGCAGATCAGACAGCTAAGGAAATAGCACGAACTAGGATGAAAAGAATGTTTGTAGCAGGTCCCGCTAGGTGGGTGCCCGAGGTCACAATGTTTGAGGATACACTTGAGAACTTGAAGGAAGTACAGAGTGAGGCAACAGTGGATGAATTAGCGGTGTGGCAGGAAAGTACAGCACAATTGAACGATGAGGGATGTTGGATTGACAAGTCAGGGAAGCAGAGATGGATGTTGCCAGATGAATATGTTCTTCCTGTAGTTACAATGGCCTATGGTCCAGCCCATATCAGCGTCAAGGGTATTTGCAAGTTGTTAGACCCTCTATGGCAGAATGATAAAATATCAATAACTGCTGCACATTTAGTAAAGTACTGTATGGTGTGCATGATGCACAATGCTTTGAAAGGTACCCCTACACCACCCAGCAATTTTGCACCACCTACTTTCCCTTTTGAGGTTCTTCAATTAGATTACATTGAATTGGACAGGGTCAATAATTTGAAGTACGTGTTGGTGGTTGTTTGTGCATTCAGTAAATGGGTTGAGACTTACCCCACTAAAGAAAATACAGCCATTACGACTGCACAGGTACTCCTGAAGGAGTTCTTTCCTCACTTCAGCTTGCCCCGTTTGATCTGGAGTGTTAACAGAAGTCACTTTAATGCCAAAGCCATACAGTTAATTTGTGACGGTTTGCACATAAAACAGAAATTTCATGCTGCAAATCACCCCCAGTCAGCAGGTTTGGTTGAGAAGTACAACGGTACTCTCAAACTAAAATTAGCAAAGATTCTGGAAAGTACAGGTTTACAGTGGCCAGATGCTTTACCATTAGCTCTTTTGTTCGACAAGAACAACAGCACATTCTAGAACAGGATTGTCACCTTTCGCGGTCGTGTTTGGGCGCCCGGCAAACGTCTGCGGCGTCCCGCGTCCTCGTAAGTTCTCCGATATTGAGTTTCCTTGTTGACAGACTACCTGTGCCAGTTAACTGAAAATCTGCGTTCTATTCACCAACAGGTCCAGGAGGCTCTGCCTGATATACCAGAGGGAACCGGGCACAACATTCAGCCTGATAATTGGATCCTTGTACGTAACGTTCAGCGGAAGAAGAGTTTGGAGCCGTGCTGGAAGGGACCTGAGCAGGTCCTTCTAGCCACCAGAAGCGCAGTTAAGGTAGCTGGCCGAAAGAACTGGATCCATGGCACTCATTGTAAACGGGTGCCTCTGCCTTTGCCCTATGACCAATGGGTTGCTGATGAAGTTGGGGATACTGAGAGCGAGACGGTGCCTCAGTTCGTCCCCTTCAGCGACGCAAAAAACGTGGACCCAAACGGATGCTGAGAATGATGACGTGCTAAACGCAGCGGTCCCTCCAGAAATCCGAGCCATTATAGAGCCGTTGTTTGTTGACCCCTCTGTGCCTGGAGTCACCAGGTAAAATTTGCGTCCTCGGCTGAGGAATGGTGCACCAAAGGAGAAGTCAGATTAGTTAGGGATGGACTGTGTAAGTTAGGGTGTACTTTGCTATATACCAACGGTGTTAGTTTAGGGTGCTGTGAGATTGGTGCACTGTTCTGACATTGGACAGGATAGATCGAACGTGCTCCCCAGGAGGGGGGTACATTATCTTGTGCGACGTGGGATTCATCGCGAGCTTAGGACTGAGCAAGCTTCACCGCCTGTGCTCAAGAGCGCCAACGTTGATGAACAATAGGAACCTGTACCAGCGAGGCTCTGACGGACACTGGGAACATTTACCTTTGCCATCAGTTTTAATGCATTCCTCTTTGCTTCATAATGCATCCGTTTGGTCGACCTGTTGACGAGGAGGAACAGCCATTTGCACCACCACGCTTAGCGCGAGGTTGGTTAACTAAGAGTAAAATAGTTTGCATATTAATTGTTGTGATTACGTTGACAACAATACTTGGAATATCCTGGTTTCTAGAGGGGAAGTATCCTGTACATTCCTTGGTTGTTACCATGCCCATTCCTCCTGAGCACATTTTTGTTACTTTGGCCCCTCACAAAGAAGAGCACAGAAAGTCTTACACAGACAATGTATTCATAAAAATGTTGCATCAAGCCCATGATGTGTCCAATACAACTAACTGTTGGGTTTGTGGATTGCTCCCCTCAGTTACTCATAAGAGCGATAATTTATTGTCCATGCCATTGTCATATATTGGTAGCTGTGAAGGTTGGTTTGAATGGTTTATTATGATACTACCATTTCCAACTCTCTACTCAGGTTATGACGCCTGCTGATTCTCACACTGTGGTAGAGTATATAAGTTTTCATCACAGGTTTACTCCCATAGGAAAGGCAGGACAAGGGATCTCCGGTACTTTGTCCCCAAGCTCCTGTATGATCAAATATGAAAAAGTGAAGAACAAAACATGGCTTTGAATGGTAATGGCTGATTTCCAAAAGTTTAACACCTCTGAGTATTTCCAATCTTTCCAAGCTCGCAACATTACTAAGGACACACCAATGCTGGTGTCCGTGGTCAACTCAACAGCTAGTTTCTGTGTCCAGGGGACTGGGGAGGTAAAGGTGGGGTAGGGTAAATGCAATTTCACCTACAGACTGAGAACGATTAATAGTCTGCCTTTGATCCTACCCCCTAATGTCTATTTTGTCTGTGGATCCCAAGCTCATGTCTGGCTTCCGGGGGGCTGGTCAGGCAGATGGTACCTCTCTTTCCTTCTTCCCCCGGTGTATGTTGCCCCGCCCAATTATCATAAAGTCATCACCTGCAGCGTAGAAGTGCATACTTGCCCCGAGTCAGAAGGGTTATTGACACAAAGGATATAGATCAGACGGATACCACCGCACAACAGTTTGAGGATGCCATGAAGGGTCTCATACCCTTTTGGGGCCCCATGGCCAATAGCCTTAACATTTGTCGGCTAACAAGGGTTGTTGAAGGGGTTATTAATACAACTGCTGGAATACTGACCAACATCACTGCAACATCATCTCAGGCTACGAGATTAGTTACCTTGCAGAACCGGATGGTGTTAGACGTCATACTTGCAGATAGGGGTGGGGCTTGTTGCGTCATTGGCAGCAGCTGTTGTGTTTACATTCCAATTCACGCTCCCAATGTGTATGCTGCTATACAAAAATTGCATAGACTATCGTCTGACATACACCAAGAAACAGGTACTTGACTCTATCAGGGTGGTTCTGGAGCATACTCACATCCTGGGGTTGGAAGATTCTCATTTTTCTAGCTGTGGTTGCTGGCATTTTCTGCATACAATGTCTCCCAGCCTGTTGCTCTTACTGTGTCACTATCCTTACTCCTAAGCCGAAAATGTCAGTTCATGATACTCATGCAGCAGTTATGCTCCAGAAAGAGATTGACAACATGGGGCAAATAGATGAGGGCATCTTTGGTTCTACATCATTCCTTGCAACTTCTATTTCTGATACTGAGTATATGGATCGTTCTGAGTACTGATGTCATTTTGCTTATAAGAATGTTATGTTTTTCCGCCCACCACATAAATAGGTTACCAAATGCTAAAAGGAGGGTCTGTTAGAATAATATGCAAACAACACAGCAAAGACATTTTTATTCTATGTAAGTTAGCATTCGCGGCAGCATTTTATGTTTAGCCGCCATTTTGAATTATGCCATCAGCCACGTATTCCCTCCTCGAGAACCAGGCTGTAGAAAATTCTCGTTTCTCCAAGGTTAGCCCTTGCTCTGCTAATGAATACACTTTTCTTATTAGCGCATACCTTTCCCACTAGATAGAGGCCTTCTCCCACTAGTCTAGCGGTAGGCACCGACAGTACAACCTTGGCTTAGAAATAATGTGTGCCCGGCCTCAAAGTCGAAACTCATCCTACTGTACTTCTTTGTTTTAGCTGCACCTGCTTGTAAAATTCCATTATGGGTGAGTCTTCCCTGGTTCTGAAATCTACATAATGTGTTTCTATGTTTTCTGTTGTCAGTCCTCTCTGCAACACCCCTAAGCGTCTGGGCAGACGGGGCTCCGCTCGAGTGTATCTGAATAAACATATACTTGGTTTGTATTCTCTACTGTCTGACAGACTCTTCATTTGTATGAAAGGCTGAGAGGTGGTCGCGAGTGACCGAGGTGGCACTAATCGGGTCACTTTCTTCAGTGTGATGTTCAAAATAAAATGTCACGCAAGATGTATGCAGCGATTACCATCCATTTTTAGAGTCCTCAAGATGTGCTGCCCATAATGTCGCCATATCTTAGCACCCAATGCCAATGAGTCCACGTCGGCAAGAGGAGACGTCACTCCTCTTGTACTCCCTTTCCTCCACCGTGCAAGAATCTCTGGGTAATCCTTTCTGTCTGCACTTGAGCGCGTGGGACATGCTCCCTAATTAAGTCCAAAGTAAATTCTCCAACTGAAGGGAGCCCCCATCCCTGCAGGGCGGATTCGCGAAACAGGCAAGGAGCATCCCTTCATTTGGCACACCAAGAAAGAAGAAAAGTGAAGCCCAACTCGGTACATCACTGGCTTTAATGCATCTCAGGAATGGCAGAACTTCAACCCTGACGCGTTTCGGCCATTAGTCATGGCCTTGTTCACAGGTGAGGCAAATCACATTCAGTAAACTCTCACTGTTTAAATCACATTGATCACGTGACCGGTTGCAGTACTACTATTCCCATAATGCACCTGGGTTGTTTTTACAAACTGCGGTAGATGAAAAATGATGCTGGATAGCATTTTAATGCCACAATTAAAATAAAATCATTGCGTAGTGCTTAGACTGTGATATAATATAAATCAAGATGAATAGCGTCCCAAATCACAGTCCAATGGTCCGAGTGCACTGTGATGTTCAAAACAAAATGTCACGCAAGATGTATGCAGCGATTACCATCCACGTTTATAGTCCTCAAGATTTGCTGCCCATAATGTCGCCATATCTTAGCACCCAATGGCAGTGAGTCCAAGTCGGCAAGAGGAGACGTCACTCCTCTTGTACTCCCTTTCGCGCACCATGCAAGAATCTCTGGGTAATTCTTTCTGTCTGCACGTAAGCATGTGGGACATGCTCCCTAATTAAATCCAAAGCAAATTCTCCAACTGAAGGGATCCCCAATCCCTGCAGGGCGGCTTCGCAAAACGGGCATGGAGCATCCCGTCATTTGGGACACCAAGAAAGAAGAAAAGCGAAGCCCAACTCGGTACATCACTGGCTTTAATGCATCTCATGAATGGCAAAACATCAACCCTGACGCATTTCGGCCGTTAGTCACGGCCTTGTTCACAGGTGAGGCAAATCACATTCAGTAAACTCTCACTGTTAAAATCACATTGATCACGTGACTGCACCCGGGTTGTTTTTACAAACTGCGGTAGATGAAAAATGATGCTGGATAGCGTTTTAATACCACAATTAAAATAAAACCATTGCCCAGTGCTTAGACTGTGATATGATATAAATCAAGCTGAATAGCGTCCCAAATCACAGTCCAATGGTCCGAGTGCACTGTACTCTTCGAAATAAAATGTCACGTAAGATCTACGCAGCGATTACCATCCATGTTTAGAGTCCTCAAGATGTGCTGCCCATAACGTCGCCATATGTTAGCACCTAATGCCAGTGGGTCCAAGTCGGCAAAAGGAGACTTCACTCCTCTTGTAATCCCTTTCGCGCACTGTGCATGAATCTCTGGGTAATTCTTTCTGTCTGCACGTAAGCATGTGGGACATGCTCCCTAATTAAATCCAAAGTAAATTCTCCAACTGAAGTGAGCACCAATCCCTGCAGGGCGGCTTCCCGAAACGGGCATGGAGCATCACGTCACTTGGCACACCAAGAAAGAAGAAAAGTGAAGCCCTACTCGGTACATCACTGGCTTTAATGCATCTCAGGAATGGCAGAACATCAACCGTGACGCGTTTCGACCGTTAGTCATGGCCTTGTTCGCAGGTGAGGCAAATCACATTCAGTTTACTCTCACTGTTTAAATCATATTCATCACGTGACCTGGTGCAGCACTACCATTCCCATAATGCACCCTGGTTGTTTTTACAAAATGCAGTAGATGAAAAATTATGCTGGATAGCGTTTTAATACCATAATTAAAATAAAATCATTGCCCACTCCTAAAACTGTGATATGATATAAATCAAGCTGAATAGCGTCCCAAATCACAGTCCAATTGTCCGAGTGCACTGTACTGTTCGAAATAAAATGTCACGTAAGATCTACGCAGCGATTACCATCCATGTTTAAAGTCCTCATGATGTGCTGCCCATAATGTCGCCATATCTTAGCACCCAATGCCAGTGAGCCCAAGTCGGCAAGAGGGGACGTCACTCCTCTTGTAATCCCTTTCGCGCACTGTGCATGAATCTCTGGGTATCCTTTCTGTCTGCACGTAAGCGTGTGGGACATGCTCCCTAATTAAGTCCAAACTAAATTCTCCAACTAAAGGGAGCCCCCACCCCAGCAGGGCGGCTTCGCGAAACGGGCATGGAGCATCCCGTCATTTGGCACACCAAGAAAGAAGAAAAGCGAAGCACAACTCGGTACATCACTGGCTATAATGCATCTCAGGAATGGCAGAACATCAACCCTGACGCGTTTCGGCCGTTAGTCATGGCCTTGTTAACAGGTGAGGCAAATCAAATTCAGTAAACTCTCACTGTTTAAATCACTTTGATCACGTGACCCGGTGCAGTACTACTATTCTCATAATGCACCCGGGTTGTTTTTACACACTGCGGTAGATGACAAAATGATGCTGGATAGCGTTTTAATACCACAATTCAAATAAAATCATTGCCCAGTGCTTAGACTGTGATATGATATAAATCAAGCTGAATAGCGTCCCGAATCACAGTCCAATGGTCCGAGTGCACTCTGATGTTCAAAATAAAATGTCACGTAAGATGTATGCAGCGATTACCATCCATGTTTAGAGTCCTCAAGATGTGCTGCCCATAATGTCGCCATATGTTAGCACCCAATGCCAGTGGGTCCAAGTCGGCAAGAGGAGACTTGACTCCTCTTGGACTCCCTTTCGCGCACTGTGCAAGAATCTCTGGGTAATCCTTTCTGTCTGCACGTAAGCTTGTGGGACATGCTCCCTAATTAATTCCAGAGTAAATTCTCCAACTGAAGGGAGCCCCCATCCCTGCAGGGCGGCTTCCCGAAACGGGCATGGAGCATCCTATCATTTGACACACCAAGAAAGAAGAAAAGTGAAGCCCAACTCGGTACATCACTGGCTTTAATGCATCTCAGGAATATCAGAACTTCAACCCTGACGCATTTCGGCCATTAGTCATGGCCTTGTTCACAGGTGAGGCAAATCACATTCAGTAAACTCTCACTGTTTAAATCACATTGATCATGTGACCGGGTGCAGTACTACCATTCCCATAATGCACCCGGGTTGTTTCTACAAACTGCGGTAGATGAAAAATTATGCAGTATAGCGTTTTAATACCACAGTTAAAATAAAATCATTGCCCAGTGCTTAGACTGTGATATGATATAAATCATGCTGAATAGCGTCTCAAATCACAGTCCAATGGTCTGAGTGCAATGTGATTTTAAAAATAAAATGTCACATAAAATGTATGCAGCGATTACCATCCATGTTTAGAGTCCTCAAGATGTGCTGTCCATAATGTCGCCATATCTTAGCACCCAATGCCAGTGAGTACAAGTTGGCAAGAGGAGACGTCACTCCCCTTGTACTCCCTTTTGCACACCGTGCAAGAATCTCTGGGTAATCCTTTCTGTCTGCACGTAAGTGCAATGGACATGCTCCCTAATTAAGTCCAAACTAAATTCTCCAACTGAAGGGAGCCCCCACCCCAGCAGGGCGGCTTCGCAAAACGGGCATGGAGCATCCCGTCATTTGGCACACCAAGAAAGAAGAAAAGCGAAGCCCAACTCGGTACATCACTGGATTTAATGCATCTCAGGAATGGCAGAACATCAACCCTGACGTATTTCAGCCATTAGTCATGGCCTTCTTCACAGGTGAGGCAAATCACATTCAGTAAACTCTCACTGTTTAAATCACATTGATCACGTGACCCGGTGCAGTACTACCATTCCCATAATGCTCGCGGGTTGTTTTTACAAACTGCGGTAGATGAAAGATGATGCTGGATAGCGTTTTAATACCACAATTAAAATAAAATCATTGCCCAGTGCTTAGGCTGTGATATGATATAAATCAAGCTGAATAGCGTCCCAAATCACAGTCCAATGGTCCGAGTGCACTCTGGTGTTCAAAATAAAATGTCAAGTAAGAAGTATGCAGCGATTACCATCCACGTTTAGAGTCCTCAAGATGTGCTGCCCATAATGTCGCCATATCATAGCACCCAATGCCAGTGGGTCCAAGTCAGCAAGAGGACACGTCACTCCTCTTGTACTCCCTTTCGCACACCGTGCAAGAATCTCTGGGTAATCCTTTCTGTCTGCATGTAAGCGCGTGGGACATGCTCCCTAATTAAGTCCAAAGTAAATTCTCCAACTGAAGGGAGCACCAATCCCTGCAGGGCGGCTTCAAGAAACTGGCATGGGGCATCCCGTCATTTGGCACACCAAGAAAGAAGAAAAGCTAAGCCCAACTCGGTACATCACTGGCTTTAATGCATCTCGGGAATGGCAGAACATCCACCCTGACAAGTTTCGGCCGTTAGTCATGGCCTTGTTCACAGGTGAGGCAAATCACATTCAGTAAACTCACTGCTTAACTCAGATTGATCACGTGACCCGGTGCAGTACAACCATTCCCATAATGCACCCGGGTTGTTTTTACAAACTGCGGTAGATGAACAATTATGCTGGATAGCTTTTTAATACCACAGTTAAAATAAAATCATTGACCAGTGCTTAGACTGTGATATGATAAAAATCAAGTTGAATAGCGTCACAAATCACAGTCCAATGGTCCGAGTGCACTGTACTCTTCGAAATAAAATGTCACGTAAGATCTACGCAGCGATTACCATCCATGTTTAAAGTCCTCATGATGTGCTGCCCATAATGTCGCCATATCTTAGCACCCAATGCCAGTGAGTCCAAGTCGGCAAGAGGGGACGTCACTCCTCTTGTAATCCCTTTCGCGCACTGTGCATGAATCTCTGGGTAATCCTTTCTGTGTGCAAGTAAGCGTGTGGGACATGCTCCCTAATTAAGTCCAAACTAAATTCTCCAACTAAAGGGAGCCCCCACCCCAGCAGGGCGGCTTCGCGAAACGGGCATGGAGCATCCCGTCATTTGGCACACCAAGAAAGAAGAAAAGTAAAGCCCTACTGGGTACATCACTGGCTTTAATGCATCTCAGGAATGGCAGAACATCAACCCTGACGCGTTTCGGCCATTAGTCATGGCCTTGTTCACAGGTGAGGCAAATCACATTCAGTAAACTCTCACTGTTTAAATCACATTGATCATGTGAACCGGTGCAGTACTACCATTCCCATAATGCACCTGGGTTGTTTTTACAAACTGCGGTAGATGAAAAATTATGCAGTATAGCGTTTTAATACCACAGTTAAAATAAAATCATTGCCCAGTGGTTAGACTGTGATATGATATAAATCAAGTTGAATAGCGTCACAAATCACAGTCCAATGGTCTGAGTGCACTGTGATTTTAAAAATAAAATGCCACATAAGATGTATGCAGCGATTACCATCCATGTTTAGAGTCCTCAAGATGTGCTGTCCATAATGTCGCCATATCTTAGCACCCAATGCCAGTGAGTACAAATTGGCAAGAGGAGACGTCACTCCCCTTGTACTCCCTTTAGCACACCGTGCAAGAATCTCTGGGTAATCCTTTCTGTCTGCACGTAAGTGCAATGGACATGCTCCCTAATTAAGTCCAAACTAAATTCTCCAACTCAAGGGAGCCCCCACCTCAGCAGGGCGGCTTCGCGAAACGGGCACGGAGCATCCCGTCATTTGGCACACCAAGAAAGAAGAAAAGCGAAGCCCAACTCTGTACATCACTGGCTTTAATGCATCTCAGGAATGGCAGAACATCAACCCTAACGCGTTTCGGCCATTAGTCATGGCCTTGTTCACAGGTGAGGCAAATCACATTCAGTAAACTCTCACTGTTTAAATCACATTGATCATGTGACCCGGTGCAGTACTACCATTCCCATAATGCACCTGCGTTGTTTTTACAAACTGAGGTAGATGAAAAATTATGCAGTATAGCGTTTTAATACCACAGTTAAAATAAAATCATTGCCCAGTGCTTAGACTGTGATATGATATAAATCAAGCTGAATAGCGTCCCAAATCACAGTCCAATGGTCTGAGTGCACTGTGATTTTAAAAATAAAATGCCACATAAGATGTATGCAGCGATTACCATCCATGTTTAGAGTCCTCAAGATGTGCTGTCCATAATGTCGCCATATCTTAGCACCCAATGCCAGTGAGTACAAGTTGGCAAGAGGAGACGTCACTCCCCTTGTACTCCCTTTAGCACACCGTGCAAGAATCTCTGGGTAATCCTTTCTGTCTGCACGTAAGTGCAATGGCCATGCCCCCTAATTAAGTCCAAACTAAATTCTCCAACTGAAGGGAGCCCCCACCCCAGCAGGGCGGCTTCGCGAAACGGGCATGGAGCATCCCGTCATTTGGCACACCAAGAAAGAAGAAAAGCGAAGCCCAACTTGGTACATCACTGGCTTTAATGCATCTCAGGAATGGCAGAACATCAACCCTGACGCGTTTTGGCCGTTAGTCATGGCCTTGTTCACAGGTGAGGCAAATCACATTCAGTAAACTCTCACTGTTTAAATCACATTGATCACGTGACCCGGTGCAGTACTACTATTCCCATAATGCACCTGGGTTGTTTTTACAAACTGCGGTAGATGAAAAATGATGCTGGATAGCATTTTAATGCCACAATTAAAATAAAATCATTGCGTAGTGCTTAGACTGTGATATGATATAAATCAAGCTGAATAGCGTCCCAAATCACAGTCCAATGGTCCGAGTGCACTGTGATGTTCAAAACAAAATGTCACGTAAGATGTATGCAGCGATTACCATCCATGTTTAGAGTCCTCAAGATGTGCTGCCCATAATGTCGCCATATGTTAGCACCCAATGCCAGTGGGTCCAAGTCGGCAAGAGGAGACTTCACTCCTCTTGGACTCCCTTTCGCGCACTGTGCAAGAATCTCTGGGTAATCCTTTCTGTCTGCACGTAAGCTTGTGGGACATGCTCCCTAATTAATTCCAGAGTAAATTCTCCAACTGAAGGGAGCCCCCATCCCTGCAGGGTGGCTTCCCGAATCGGGCATGGAGCATCCCGTCACTTGGCACACCAAAAAGAAGAACATCAACCCTGACGCGTTTCGGCCGTTAGTCATGGCCTTGTTCACAGGTGAGGCAAATCACATTCAGTAAACTCTAAGGGGGATATTCACAAGGACGTGCGATAAACATCGCCAAAATAGGGTAACGCAGGTTTCCATATCGCCGTCTATCATGGGAAAATAACTCCGTGTTAACGTCGTATTTTCAACACTGCGGTAACATGCGATAGTCACCCGATAACGCGCAAAATGTCTGCGACAACATTACCGGGACGGCGATGAAAATCCAAACCCGAACGCGAAAAAAGTTGCGATGGGCCCAACCGCGATAAGACCATCAGCGAAAAGCAGTACCAGGCCTGCAAATCACACACGTCAGGCGGGAAAAACCACTACAAAAGCACAAAAAAAACCACAAACAAAAACAAACTACAGCGACGCACAATGGAGGCAGCTGGAGCAGTGACAGAGGACGGCCAGAACCCCACAAGCCCCCAGGAGGAGCAGGCTGGGACCTCGGGGACAGGGAAGGGCAAGGACAAGAAGAAGAGGAAGACGCGGTTCAGTCCGCAGGAAAACAGGATCCTGATCACGGAGGTGATAGAACACCATCAACAACTGTTTGTCACCTCCACTGTGTCATTGGCAACAAAAAATGCAACATGGCAGTCCATCGTGGACAAGGTGAATTCAGTCGGAGTGCTGAGGAGGACAATGGACGAGGTCAAGAGGCGCTGGAATGATGTGAAGCGCAAGACCAAGCAGAAACTCTCAAACAACCAGAAGTCAGCAATGCAGACTGGAGGTGGGAGTCCAGCGCCACAGGAGGAGCTGGATGAGATGGAGGAAATGGTGTCCACAGTCATCAGTGGGGAGCCGGTGGCAGGAGTTGGGGGACCGGACACTGCTCAACATGACCTGACACAACAGCAACAGGGTGAGTAACGACCAGGGACTGGGGGGAACGGGGGGAGATGGGCACAATGGCACACATGCACAATGGAGTATAGCACACTGCACACCCACAATGACTCTGGATCATGTCCCTGAACCCCTTGGCACACTGCAGCACACAAAGCAACAGCACGTAGGCCCCCGTCGACTATGTGCCCAGAGGAGTCCCGCCCACACATCACTCATCTTACAACTAACCCATGCACATGTGCTGAACCCAGCAAAGCTGCGAGTCCGTGAGCCACACTGACAATGCAAGTGACACTGCATGACGATTAGCATGGCTGCAGTCCGATCATCATGACATGGTGCACGCCACCACACTGAGGTGGCGGAGTGTGGACCACATCCGTAAAGGAGCAGGTCACACTCTGACACATCCACCTGCACAAACAACCCCTGACAACAACTACACATCTGCGAACAAACCATGCCCCAGAGTCACAACTGCCACCAAGACCCAAATCCACCCTAGTCTGCAACATCTCAGCACTGTATGGGCACAGAAGTCAAAGGCACACCGCCTGAAAGGGACAAGGGGCAGCAAAATCAGAGCTGCAGGGGCGAGCCTCCCAAAATGCAGCACACACACATGACATTCAGAGCACATCAGCATTGAGAACAATGTGGTACAAACTGCAACACGTTAACAGGACAGAGGACACCACAGGTGCCGCTTGTGTGTAGAAACTGGCCAATCACATTTGGCATAGCAGGGAAATGTGAGATGTCAATGTACAAGTACAAACACATATCCGTGATGTTGTCGAAATGTCCACTGTCCCGCATCAAATAGGCAGCTCCTCCTGAACAGTCACAATGTACATTGCCATGCAGTCTGTATGTGAACTTGTACAATGCATCAACATGCATGTGAACACAATGTAATACTGCATCTCCCCTTCACATTGCAGAGGGAGCATCAACACCTCCTGCAGAGCAGCCCCAACAACTCTTCACTGATGACGTGGAGGACATCCCCGACATCGACACCGAAGCCCTCCAAGTCCTCATTGACAGCTTCGGCACCCCACCTCCTGGAGCAGGGCAGCCCAGCTGCATCGAGGAGACCCCACCCCCTGCACAGACCACACATCAGGACACACCTACCACCCCGGCCGTCTCCCAGGACCCCCACAAACAACACATGGCCTTCCAACGCTGTGTGTTGGAGGCCCAGGAGAAGATGGCTGATCAGGTGCGGGTGGGGTTCGACCTCATGGCAGCCAAACTTGATGCCATACATGGGTGTCTGATTCCCATCAGGGACCACATACAGTCCCTAACGGACACCCACAGTCCGCTCCATGCTCTCCAATGATCCATGACTGACATCGCTGGAGTCATGATACTGAGACAAGAACAACTGTCCAGTCAGAGTGGCTCCAGCTATGTCAGCCGGGAGTTGGGACAGATGCGGGGGCTCATGGAGAACATGGAGCGGATGACAGCGGAAAGAATGGCTGCCACGGCTGCACACCAGTGAGTTGTGGCTGGGACCTTCCATGCCCTGCAGCACATCGTCATGCATTGCTGCCTCAAGGCCTTGCGCAGATGAATGCTGCTGCTGCTTCTACATCCACATCTCCGCCCCCTGATGTGTCAGTGCCTCACAGTGCAGCAGGCAATCCACCTCCGGCCCCTGATGTGTCAGTGGCACACAGTGCGGCAGGCAATCCACCTCCGGCCCTTGATGTGTCAGTGGCACACAGTGCGGCCGACATACCACCACCACCACCCACGTGTGAGGCACATGTGACATCAGAGGACGAAGATGCGGGTGAATCAACCTTACTGGTAAGGAGGAGGCAGTAGCATTCATCTCCGCCATATGGCCTGTTTCCGCTTGGTTCTGCCCTTTGCATCATCACCTTCCACTGTCCCCCGATGCACTCTGCGACACTCACCTTGGACCTCGTCATGGACTGCCATATTCTGTTTGGTTGCCCATGACACAGCGATCAGACTGCAGACTGAACTCTTCTTCTTCCGATGTACTTGTCATTCCCTGAAGGACTCTGGCTGGCCCTCCACGGGCCAATAATGTGAAGTGGGGTTTGCATGGCCCTGTACTGCTCCAGCTGCACCACTCCATTGGATGTGAATAAAACATTCAGAATCGCACAGATGTTTCATGTCTTTGATCATTCAAGTATGAAAGTATGGATGAATGTAGGGTCAGTGATTCCCCCTTACGTCCATGTTGCTCATGTCATTTGACTTGAGTCACAGGGTGCAACATTGCCGATTGCGGTCCGTGTGGCGTAGACACTACAACAGGGACACAAGCATCAGTTACTTCCTAGTCCAGGCCAGAACTGAAGCACGCCCAGAGCCCCGGGGTCATTGTTCCCACCCCTATGCTGGCCTGGCATACGCCAGGCCAGACCACTCCGCTTACGCTCAGAGGGGGGTACGTCAAAGCTACATGTCACAGGTCTTCCCTGTAGTGATCTGCTGATCACTGGTCTAGTTGTCAGCATGCCACAGCCACTCCCTGAGGGCTGGTTAACACCCACACCACACCCATCCAGCACAGGCATCACAGGACATGTGACCCTGCCAATAAAAGGGGCCAACCACATCATATTCCCCACTGCCGGAGATGACATGATGGCGTCCGTACCACGTGGCTCAATCATGAAGGGTCCATGACTTGTGGCACACATAGTTGGTGGCACCCGCTGCACTGTGGCCCTGCATGGGCCTACCGCCACGGGACGACGACTTGAGTAGCACAGGGTTAGTGGCACCCGCTGAACTGCGGCCCTGCATGGGCCTACCACCACGGGACGACGACTTGAGTAGCACAGGGTTAGTGGCACATGAAGCGCTGAGCGGGTGTACAGCCTGCAATGATGCAGTGGGTCTGGAGGCTGGACGGTGACTCGTGGCGCACTGAGGTAGTGGCACACGAGGCCCAGAGTCCGGCCCGGGCCTACCACCACGTGGGGTTGACTTGCAGTGCACTGAGTTCGATCCACCTGAAGAGCTGAGCGGGTGTACAGCCTGCGATGATGCGTAGGCCTCGATGAGCCGTCCTGCTAATCGTGCTTCGATTTGAATTGTGAGCCCTGCTGGACCGTGGTGCACGCCGAAGGTAGCAGTCGGCACACACATGACTCCGCGGTACGGGGCCGCTGGGGGCCTGTGGCGCGGAATGCAGCGTCCGGCTGAGGAGGTTGCACCAGCACGTGGCGGGCCCTCATGGAGACACGCCGGTGGCGGCAGGTGAGCATTGAAGCCTGAGTGCGCAGGGGCGAGCAGTCATCGCTGGGCAGTGGGGCAGCCTCGGGACCAGGGCTGGGGTGCAGCATGCGCACAGGAGCGCGCAGGCACCACCGGACACGGCGGCGGCCTCGTGGCTGGGGGGGGTTGCCGCCCTGGCTGACACGACCCTGCATGCGATGACGTGATGTGCGCGGGTTGTTTTGGGACGTAGCCACCTCGTCTCCAGTGTGAATCTGCCCATTGGACGGTGGTCGGCCACGTGTGTGTAGGCCTATGGACAGGTTATGACGGAGACTGAGACACACGCAGTAGTCACTTTGGTGGTGGATTTGTAACGTGTGCATTCCCACAGTTGTGAGTTGGGGGATTGTGAAGTTGAGGTGTGTGGTGTGTTCAGTTGGTACTTGCCGATGGGCAGTGTACTTCCATGGGGGCCATCCTCAAAGCGCTGGTTGGTGGCGGACTTGCGGACATGTGGGAATCTTGCAGACTGCCTGGGGAGTTTGCAACGACATTGGTGGACAGGCCACAGTGGTCCACTTTTGTCTGCACATCGATGGCATGTGTGTGGTTGCTGTTGCTGTGATTGTGTGCAGTGTCGGCAGGGGGCACGAGTCGTACACGTGTGCTGTGAATTGCCCCCAACACGTGCGTGACGCCAGGTATGGCGTAGTTCCCTTGCGTGGTCTCAAGTTGTTCCTGCGCAGTGTGGGTGGAGTGAGGAGCAGGGGTATCGAGCTGACACACACCGTGATGCTTTCAGGTATGATGAGTCCTGCATGATGTGACCGTAACAGCAGTTCGTGTGGTCGTTACCTTCCTTTTCATTCCTACAACGTTTACGGCCACACGAACTTCTGTTACGGTCTTCTCACGCATGATTTGTCATGCCTGTGAGCCTTCCGGTTTGTCCAAGTGCAGTACACTGTACCAGATTAGGCATGTGACTATACAGGAGTTTGACCATTGTCACCATTTCTCCCACAGGTTTCTGGAGACACTTTGCCCTGTTGGAGTTCCCCGTTGGGAATGGAACGCGTTGGCTGAGCTTTTCGTTTTGTTTGTTTGTGTATTTGTAATAAAGTTCTGTTTTTGCACTACTGTTGACTACTGGACTTCATGACCTGGCGCACCCACATTACGGTTACTACGATCCTGGGTCTGGGGCACAGAAGCGTCTAGCACGGCTGGCATTGGGGTTGGTTGCGCAGGTACACTGCGAATTGGTACTGTCGTGTGGTGCGGATACAGGGGCCCGCCGTTGCTTTTGTGGACATGCATCCATGTCATGTGTGAGGGAGTTTGATGGGGCTGGCTGTGAGACTCCTCCGACTCTGGCAGTTGTTGGTTGGAAGGTGCCAGGGGTCAACAGGTGCAGCACAGCCAGCAACTTTGTCTGCGGGGGGATGTTGGTTGTCCGCTGTGTTGGTACCGTCAGCCTGTGGGCAATGTGGGTCAGGATGCGGTGTATGGTTGTCCTTTTGAGCCTGTGTTGGCCAATGGCTTCCTCTGGCGTTGAGTCCCTGGGGCTGCTGCGTTTCAGGGTCGTCCGCTGTCCTGCGCTGCCTAGGTGGTAATCCGGGGGTGGTGGTCCCGGGGGTGGGGAGGGCCTGGGAGTGGTGGCGGTGGGTGTTTGTGGCCCTCTTGGTTCCCCGAGCTGCATGATCATTGTCTCCATGGCATCTGTTGGTCTTCAGATGTGGCTCTGGGCTGGACTACCTGCTCCCTTTCATACTGCAGGTAGTCGTCCTGCTTAACACCAGCAAATGGCAGGTGTTAAATCCCTGCTGCTAACGCGCCTTATCGCCTGTTCTTGGTTCGCATCGCAGATCTGACTGGTCGTTGGGAATCTCGCAAAGTGGTGTTTTCGTGTGTTTTTGCACGGGAACGCCTACTCTGCATATTATTAGCGTTAGTTGTCGCACTCATCCGTGGCGATGTGTTTTGCGGTAGCTATCGCAGGGAAACTGGTGATGTCGGCAGTTTGCACCAGCTTGTGAATGGGGCGATAAATCTATCACCACTTTTGCGGCGCTAAAGTGCCGATAAATCGGCGATGAGTCCTTGAGAATATGCCCCTAAGTGTTTCAATCACATTGATCACGTGACCCGGTGCAGTACTACCATTCAAATAATGCACCCGTTTTTTTTGTTGCAAACTGCAGTAGATGAAAAATTAGGCTGGATAGCGTTTTAATACCACAGTTAAAATAAAATCATTGCCCAGTGCGCAGACTGTGATATGATATAAATCAAGCTGAAAAGCATCCCAAATCACAGTCCAATGGTCCGAGTGTACTCTGGTGTTCAAAATAAAGTGTCAAGTAAGATGTATGCAGCGATTACCATCCATGTTTATAGTCCTCAAGATGTGCTGCCCATAATGTCGCCATATCTTAGCACCCAATCCCAGTGAGTCCAAGTCGGAAAGAGGAGACGTCACTGCTCTTGTACTCCCTTTCGCGAACCGTGCAAGAATCTCTGGGTAATCCTTTCTGTCTGCACGTAAGTGCAATGGACATGCTCCCTAATTAAGTCCAAAGTAAATTCTCCAACTGAAAGAACTCCCCATCCCTGTAGGGCGGCTTCGCAAAACAGGCATGGAGCATCCCACCCTTTGGCACACCAAGAAAGAAGAAAAATGAAGCCCAGCTTGGTACATCACTGCCTTTAATGCATCTCAGGAATGGCAGAACATCAACCCTGACACGTTTCGCCCGTTAGTCGTGACCTTGTTCACAGGTGAGGCAAATCATATTCAGTAAACTCTAAGTGTTTAAATCAAATTGATCATGTGACCCGGTGCAGAACTACCATTCCCAAAATGCACCCGGGTTGTTTTTACAAACTGCGGTAGATGAAAAATGATGCTGGATAGCGTTTTAATACCACAGTTAAACTAAAATCATTGCCAAGTGATTAGACTGTGATATGATATAAATCAAGCTGAATAGCGTCCCAAATCACAGTCCAATGGTCTGAGTGCACTGTGATGTTCAAAACAAAATGTCACGCAAGATGTATACAGCTATTACCATCCATGTTTATAGTCCTCAAGATTTGCTGCCCATAACGTGGCCATATCTTAGCACCCAATGCCAGTGAGTCCAAGTCGGCAATAGGAGACATCACTCCTCTTGTACTCCCTTTCGCGCACCGTGCAAGAATCTCCTGGTAATCCTTTGTGTCTGCACGTAAGCGCGTGGGACATGCTCCATAATTAAGTCCAAAGTAAATTCTCCAACTGAAGGGAGCCCCCATCCCTCCAGGGTGGCATCGCGAAACGGGCATGGAGCATCCCGTCAATTGGTACACCAAGAAAGAAGAAAAGCGAAGCCCAACTCGGTACATCACTGGCTTTAATGCATCTCAGGAATGGCAGAACATCAACCCTGACACATTTCGGCCCTTAGTCATGGCCTTGTTCACAGGTGAGGCAAATCACATTCAGTACACTCTAAGTGTTTAAATCATATTGATCACGTGACCCGGTGGGGTACTACCATTCCCTAAATGCACCTGTTTTTTTTTTTTTTTACAAACTGCGGTAGATGAAAAATGATGCTGGATAGCATTTTAATACCACAGTTAAAATAAAATCATTGCCCAGTGCATAGACTGTGATATGATATAAATCAAGCTGAGTAGCGTCCCAAATCACAGTCCAATGGTCCGAGTGGACTGTGATGTTCAAAATAAAATGTCACGTAAGATGTATGGAGCGATTACCATCCATGTTTAGAGTCCTCAAGATGTGCTGCCCGTAATGTCGCCATATCTTAGCACCCAATGCCAGTGAGTCCAAATCGGCAAGAGGACACGTCACTCCTCTTGTACTCCCTTTCGAGCACCGTGCAAGAATCTCTGGGTAATCCTTTCTGTCTGCACGTAAGTGCAATGGACATGCTCCTTAATTAAGTCCAAAGTAAATTCTCCAGCTGAAGGGAGCCCCAATCTCTGCAGGGCAGCTTCGCGAAACAGGCATGGAGCCTCCCATCATTTGGCACACCAAGAAAGAAGAAAAGCGAAGGCCAACTCGGTACATCACTGGCTTTAATGCATCTCAGGAACGGCAGAACATCAACCCTGACGCGTTTCTGCCATTAGTCATGGCCTTGTTCACAGGTGAGGCAAATCACATTCAGTAAACTCTCACTGTTTAAATCACATTGATCACGTGACCCGGTGCAGTACTACCATTCCCATAATACACACGGGTTGTTTTTACAAACTGCAGTAGATGAAAAATTATGCTCTATAGCGTTTTAATACCACAGTTAAAATAAAATCATTGCCCCAGTGCTTAGACTGTGATATGATATAAATCAAGCTGAATAGCGTCACAAATCACAGTCCAATGGTCCGAATGCACTGTGATGTTTAAAATAAAATGTCGCATAAGATGTATGCAGTGATTACCATCCATGTTTAGAGTTCTCAAGATGTGATGTCCATAATGTCGCCATATCTTAGCACCCAATGCCAGTGAGTCCAAGTCGGCAATAGGAGACATCACTCCTCTTGTACTCCCTTTCGCGCACCGTGCAAGAATCTCTGGGTAATCCTTTCTCTCTGCACGTAAGCGCGTGGGACATGCTCCCTAATTAAGTCCAAAGTAAATTCTCCAACTGAAGGAAGCCCTCATCCCTGCAGGGCGGCATCGCGAAACGGGCATGGAGCACCCCGTCATTTGGTACACCAAGAAAGAAGAAAAGCGAAGCCCAACTCGGTACATCACTGGCTTTAACGCATCTCAGGAATGGCAGAACATCAACCCTGACGCGTTTCGGCCGTTAGTCATGGCCTTGTTCACAGGTGAGGCAAATCACATTCAGTAAACTCGAAGTGATTAAATCATATTGATCACGTGACCCGGTGCAGTACTACCATTCCCTAAATGCACCTGTTTTTTTTTTTACAAACTGCGGTAGATGAAAAATGATGCTGGATAGCGTTTTAATACCACAGTTAAAATAAAATCATTGCCCAGTGCATAGACTGTGATATGATATAAATCAAGCTGAATAGCGTCCCAAATCACAGTCCAATGGTCCGAGTGGACTGTGATGTTCAAAATAAAATGTCACGTAAGATGTATGGAGCGATTACCATCCATGTTTAGAGTCCTCAAGATGTGCTACCCATAATGTCGCCATATCTTAGCACCCAATGCCAGTGAGTCCAAATCGGCAAGAGGACACGTCACTCCTCTTGTACTCCCTTTCGAGCACTGTCAAAAATCTCTGGATAATCCTTTCTGTCTGCACGTAAGTGCAATAGACATGCTCCCTAATTAAGTCCAAAGAAAATTCTCCAGCTGAAGGGAGCCCCCATCCCTCCGGGGCAGCTTCGTGAAACAGGCATGGAGCATCCCGTCATTTGGCACACCAAGAAAGAAGAAAAGGGAAGCCCAACTTGGTACATCACTGGATTTAATGCTTTTCAGGAATGGCAGAACATCAACCCTGACACATTTCGCCCGTTAGTCATGGCCTTGTTCACAGGTGAGGCAAATCACTTTCAGTAAACTCTAAGTGTTCAAATCACATTGATCATGTGACCCGGTGCAGAACTACCATTCCCATAATGCACCCGGGTTGTTTTTACAAACTGCGGTACATGAAAAATGATGCTGGATAGCATTTTAACCCCTTCGATGCTCATGACGAGCTCAGCTCATCATGCTGCGCGGTCGGGCTGTGCGCATGACGAGCTGAGCTCTCCACGACCACGCCCGCGATCGAAATGTCCAGCACCTGGGCGGAATTCCGATCGCTGCGAAGCGGTTAATACCACAGTTAAACTAAAATCATTGCCCAGTGCTTATACTGTGATATGATATAAATCAAGCTGAATAGCATCCCAAATCACAGTCCAATGATCTGAGTGCACTGTGATGTTCAAAATAAAATGTCACACAAGATGTATGCAGCAATTACCATCCATGTTTATAGTCCTCAAGATGTGCTGCCTATAATGTTGCCATATCTTAGCACCCAATGCCAGTCAGTCCAAGTCAGGAACAGGAGACGTCACTCTTCCTGTACTCCCTTTCGCGCACCGTGCAAGAATCTCTGTGTAATCCTTTCTGTCTGCACGTAAGCGCATGGGACATGCTCCCTAATTAAGTCCAAAGTAAATTCTCCAACTGAAGGGAGCCCCCATCCCTGCAGGGCGGCTTCGTGAAACAAGCATGGAGCATCCCGTCATTTGGTACACCAAGAAAGAAGAAAAGTGGAGCCCAACTTGGTACATCACTACCTTTAATGTTCCCTCTTTCTGCTCTTCTTTTGCCTGTTTCTGTAACTCTCTTGCCTCTTTCTGCACTTCTCTTCCCTCTTTTTGCATCCCTCTTGCCTCTTTCTGCACCTCTGTTGCTTGTTTTTGCACTTCTCTTGCTTCTTTCTGTACCCTTCTTGCCTCTTTCTGCTCACTTCTTCCTACTTTGTGCACCTCTCTTGCCTCTTTCTGCATCTCTCTTGCCTCTTTCTGCATCCCTCTTGCCTCTTTCTGTACCTCTGTTGCTTGTTTCTGCACTTCCCTTGCCTCTTTCTACACACCACTTGCCTCTTCCTGCACCCTCCTTGCTTCTTTGTGCACCTCCCTTCCCTCTCCTTTTGCACCCCTCTTGCCTTTTTCTGCACCTCTTTTGCTTCTTTATGCACTTCTCTTGCCTCTTTCTGCACCCCTGTTGCCTCTTTCTGCAGCTCTGTTGGTTCTTTCTGCACTGCTCTTGCTTCTTTCTGCACCTCTCTTGCAAATTTCTGCACCTCTCTTGCCTCCTTCTGTACCCCTCTCCCCTCTTTCTGCTCCTCTCTTGCCTCTGTCTGCACCCCGTTCCCTTTTTCTGCACTTTTTTTGCCTGTTTCTGCAACTCTCTTGCCTCTTTCTGCAGTTCTCTTGTCTCTTTCTGCACCCCTGTTGCTTCTTTCTGCACTTCTCTTGCCTCTTTCTGCACTCCTCATGCCTCTTTCTGCACTCCTCTTGCTTCTTTCTGCACCCCTGTTGCTTCATTCTGCACTTCTCTTGCCTCTTTCTGCACTTCTCTTGCCTCTTTCTGCTCCTCTCCTGCCTCTTTCTGCACTTCTCTTGTCTCTTTCTATACTTCTCTTGCGTCTTTCTGCACTTATCTTGCCTCTTTCTACACATTTCTTACTCTTTCTGCACTTCTCTTGTTTTTTTCTGAAATTCTCTTGCTTTTTTCTGTACTTCTGTCGCCTGTTTCTATATTCAAATGGGAAGTGCAAGCTGTCAAGTTTAAAGGTCTCCGTGCTCTCGTGACTGAGGTATATGTCTATTTGTACATGTATTCTCACATGTGTTATGCATCTGAAGATGGTAGCTTAAAAAGCGGGTAGCTTCTCTTATAGGTGGTCAAATCTTCTTAGTTCTGCTCTGTCATTCGGTTGCACAGGCAGACTTGTCTTATGTGTATAGGTGTTATAGAGCCCCTCAAATATTCTATTGAATACACATGTGCCCTGTATTATGAGCAGAAATAAATACATACACCTTCTTGTATACAAATTTACAGAGTATGCTGTTTGATACACAGGTCTTCAAGTATTTGTATGTTTATTTTTATGTAACATGTCACTAGGTAAAAGCAGAGACACACGCATGCATACCTTTACAAACTAGTGAACCTTCAAGAGAAAAGTGAGGTTTAAGACATCTTGGGAGAAGGATTAGTGATTAGGATACTTTGTATGAGTCTGTGGAAAGGTACAGTCAAAGTAGGCCCCTTCTGCACCTCTGTTGCTTCTATCTGCACTTCTCTTGCACTTTTCTCCACCTTTCTTCCTCTTTCAGAACTTCTGTTGCCTCTTTCTGAATTTTTCTTGCTTCTTTCTGCACCTTTCTTCCTCTTTCTGCACCTCTCTTCCCTCTTTCTGCACTTTTCTTGCTTCTTCCTGTGCCTTTCTTCCTCTTTCTGTACATGTTCTACCTATGTAGGCATAGTTGGAAATTAGCATTTAAAAAACCTTAGAAATTCACTGAAAAAAACACGGGTTTCAGGGACGTTATAGTTAGGAATTAGCATTTAAAAAACCTTAGAAATTCACTGAAAAAACCACAGGTTTCAGGGATGTTATAGTTAGGCTGACATTTCACTCGTACAAAACCAGAGAAATTCAGCCATTATGGTTAGCTGTTGGCAGTCGTGCAAAGTTGAAAATCTCACACGACTGCCAAGCACACTTCTTCACTGACGCCAAGTCAGCGCTTAAATTTGCCAAACATATCTGCCCAGGGCAGACATCGCCCCGGACACCCATGCAAGCGGAAGCGGCGGACAGACTTAGCGACAATGATTGACTATGGGGCCAAGCTAGATGGACACATGCTGCTGTGCCTTGAGTTCACTACCCCTACTGTTGCCTTTTTGCTATATACTAGTAGCCCACGCCCTAACACTTGAACATCTCTGCTTGCGACCTATATTTGCCCCCTGTGTTGATATGTACGCCCGGCCACCCTGCCTTTTGAGCAGGGCAGTACGCCGGTAACCCGTGCCCCCACAGGGAGATCTCCCATGGCTTACATTGTCTGTTTTCTGTTTGGGTATGTTTGGGAGCCGGGAGGCAGGGGGCTCTCAACCTAATTGGGGGGTTGGAGTGGGAGGGTGGTGTATGGTTTTGTGCATGTTCAGTTGGATGTTTGAAGTCACTACAAGGTCACTAACTCTATCCTCTCCACCACGTATACTGAGACACAGCCTCCACCACTTTTTGCGACAAATAGGATCACAGAGCGATGCCATATTTCACTTAATCAATAGACTGCTCACCACACGCTGGCGGTCCCCACGCTGCCACGCTACCACGCCAAATGACTGAAGTATCGTTTCTAACCTGGAATATACGTGGTTTGAACAACCACAGAAAGGCGAGAC
Organism: Calotriton arnoldi; assembly: GCA_963921515.1. Taxonomy (NCBI): domain Eukaryota; kingdom Metazoa; phylum Chordata; class Amphibia; order Caudata; family Salamandridae; genus Calotriton; species Calotriton arnoldi. The sequence continues at coordinate 236,471 of CAWUFW010000285.1, forward strand.
TCACACACGCATATTTAATCACACCTAAGATTGATATATGTTTCCTGCAAGAAACGCATCTTAGGCGCGCTACAGACCCTAAGCTACACAATAGATATTGAGGGGAGATCCATTCGGCTACGTATTCTAACTACGCCCGCGGTACTGTCATCCTCATCCGTCGCAATATAGGCTGGACTACTACTGACTCGTATGTCGATCCTGAAGGTCGCTAGGTACTGCTAAAAGGCACACTGCACACCACCCTGATGACCCTCGCCGCCGTATACGGCGCTAACATTGATGACCCGGCCCTATTTGAAACTATATGGTCCAACATAACCCTTCTTGGGGAGGATACAATTGTTTGGGGGGTGATTTCAATGCTGTTATGCAGGACGCCTTAGATCGTGCGGGGACCTCCAGGCAACTGCACCTTAAAACTACAGTAGTGCTCAATTCCATAGCGCTGGACTATGGCCTAATAGATATCAGGCGCTCATGGCACCCAGACATCCACGAGGGCACGTGCATCTCATCTTGCCATAACGCCTGGTCCCGGCTGGACTACTGGTTGGTTACACAGGATGTAGCCTCCTGGACCACTAACATCAAACACTCACCGCGCACGTTGTCTGATCATGCTCCGGTCCAGCTTACTTGGACTATACCACTAACTAAGCCGCAAGCCTTCAGTTGGCGATTGCCACCACATGCACTGCGAGACACTGTATTTAGAGAGGAGGTACGCGAGGAGATCCTGCTAAACTTCGCTATAAACGAAAAATCGGTAGATTCCCCTTCCACGTTATGGGAAGCCTTCAAAACTGTTGTGCGTGGTATCTGCATAGCCAAACAATCGGGGGTGTTAAAATCCATCCACTCCACCCTGGAATGGGTGGAGAAGGGAATACAACTAGCGGAGACACTATACTTTCAAACAGGCCTGCAAACGCACCTCGCCACTATTCGCAAAAATATTTCAGAATATGACGACGAAGCAATCCGTGAGACAAATTTCCTGGGGAAACAGGCCAGAGTCCACAGATACGGGTAGGGAGATCGCCCTGGTAAAGCCTTAGCTTGCACACTCAAACAACAACGCACTTCCGCTTATATCACGAGCTCTTGGAAGATGATTCCAGCCCTGCACGTGGGCAAGCTGCCACCCTAGATAGAATGAGGAGATTCTACGAATCCCTCTATACCGCAACTCAGGACGTCCCACATCCGGAGCTGCAGACCTATCTAGACTCCATCGAACTGGTCTGGTTCAGCAATGCCCACCGCAAATATTTAGACGTGCCATTTACCAAAGAGGACATTATCCAGGTTATTAACAGCTTACCTAGAGACAAGGCGCCTGGCCTAGACAGCCTATCAGCATCATTCTATAAAAATTATGCAACCGAACTTGCCCCCCACCTGCTAGAGGTGTATCAAGAATCCCTCAAAATAGGCCTCCTCCCCGCGACGATGCGCGAGGCCGTGATTGTGACAATTTTGAAGCCAGATAAACCTGCAAATAAATGCGATTCTTACCGCCCGCTCTCCCTTATTAACATAGAAGTGAAAATACTGGCCAAACTGATAGTTAATAGATTGCAGCCGCTCCTACCCCTCGTTGCAAGACCGGACCAATCCGGCTTCATTCCCGGGAGATCCACCTCACATAACCTATGCATCTTTTTCTCCATCCTTCATCAACTAGACCCCAGTCTCCCTGCGCTCTCTGCGTTCTTAGATGCCACGAAGGCATTCGATTCCCTTGAGTGGCCGTTCCTTTTCACCATACTCCCCATAATTGGCATAAGCCCAAACTTCCTGAGACTTATTCACTTGCTTTACACTAACCCGACTGCCAGACTCAAAGTTAACGACTTGCTATCGGAACCGTTCCACGTGGCTCGGGGTACCAGACAGGGGTGTCCCTTGTCCCCCTTATTATTCGCGATAGCAATGGAATCTCTCGTGGCCAGGATGCACCAACACCACACAGCCAGGGGATTAGGCCTCACAGATAGAGGTTTGATTAAATCAATGTATGCAGACGACATCACACTATACATTTGGGAGCCTGAAACGAACCTCAACCCGGTGCTGCGCAAAATTCTCCTCTTCGGTGGCATGTCAGGCATACAGGTTAATTGGTCAAAATCGACCCTCCTCGCCTTAACACCGGCCCCAATTGCAATAGACCTAGAATGCCCGCTCACCTGGGCGAATACTGCGGTCAAATACCTAGGGATATGGCTCTCTAGGGAGCTACAAGAGATCTGGCGCATGAATTATGGTCGGCTTATCACCTGGTTGGAAAGCAAAATCTCCATTTGGGCCAAACTGCCACTATCACTAGCTGGTAGGATAGCAATCGCTAAAATGATAATTCTGCCTAAGTTCCTGTATCTGTTCGCCAGCATCCCCCTTCCTCTTATGTAGGCCTTCTTCAAGCGACTACCTTCCCTTTTAATTTCTCTTGTCTGGGCAGGTAAACAACTGCGTATCTCTTGGGAAGTCCTGACACTGCCATTGACACAGGGGGGCCTTGGGGCACCCGACTTTGAACTCTATGCATTGAGCGCTCAGGCTCAATATCTCCACTACTGGGTTCACCCCATCCCATTCCAACCCCATGTTGCAGTGGAAAAAGATGTCGCCTTTCCAGCACCGCTACCAGCCGCTATTTATTATACCTACAAAAGATGAACGCAGAAATCAATACAGTGGAGCCTTTACGCTGGGCATGGGAGGGACTTAGACGCCGTGCGCAAATCCCATTACTATATGCCCCATCTATGCCACTAGCTCATCACCCTAGCTTCCCCACCACTGCAAGACGCTGGCTCTATTCAAAGAGCCCATCGGATGGGGCTATCCATTTTCACTGACCTTTACCCAGACAATGAATTCTTACCTCGGCCACAAAATCCAGACGAAACACACACCCCCCTCCTGGAACTGCTGCTCTACTACCAACTCAAAGCTAACTGTCGGCAAATACACAGCTCATTTCCCTCTGCACCTCCTCCATTGCTCTCGTTGGAAAACACATTAATGAATCCATCACACAAGAAGCTGATAACCCGCATCTATAATACCACACAACATAGTACCCCGATCACGACACCTATGCGCTGGCGCAGTGGTCCTTGGACCTCGACCCGCCTCCCACCGAGAAACAATGGGCCTTCTGCTGTGCTCAACTCAAACGCCTCTCTCCCAACTACAAGCTGCGGTTAATACATTTCAAATACCTGCATAGGCTATACCGCACACCATTGCAGCTACATAGAATAGGCTTGCGACCAGATGCTACATGCTGGCGCTGCGCGGATACACAAGCCTCCTTCTTACACTTAGCATGGCTCTGCGGCCCCATTTCACTGTTCTGGGGAAAGGTGTTCGACATTATTCACAAAGTGACTGGTTTCCAACATGCCCGCACTCCCCTAACAGCCCTCCTGGGCCACGTAGCTGACGCCCCTCCAGGCGTTGGCCGCCTGTCAGCCATGATGCTCCTCCTAGCCAAGCGCCGCATTGCAATACATTGGGGATCACCAAGTGCGCCCAACGTTAACATGTGGATAAGAGACATTACCTACTGCCAGGAGATGCTCTCTGCGTACTGGGATCTAATGCCCACTGCGTCACGACCCAAGGACATTTGGGCCCCGTTCATAGCATGGGCGGCTGCACGCACTGAAGTAACAGCTCATACTCCGCCAACGCACATACATCCACAACCTCATCCAACCATATAGTCAATACGGCACTCCCCGCCACCCTCTTCACTCATTTGGGTACCGGGTCAATATCCCAAGGCGCCACAACTTGCTTGTCTGTGCACATGACCTTCATATTGCCATACACATGAAAAGGGAATACAGTAGTTCTTCTACCCTATGTGCCCTAACTTATAGCCTCACTGCCTGAATGTACCTCATGGCTGTAACGAACCGTCTGCCCCGATTGATCACGACTGCTGCATTCTGTCACCATCATTTCGATGCTCGTATGTACTTACTCTGTCTCAATATCTGACTCTGCTGTGACCGCAATGTGACTTGTATGTTACTTTTTTGTTATGCTTCAAAATGATAAATAAAATTAAAAAAGTGGGAGTGCATCACTCACATATGTTTTTGATGGATGACCTAGCATTAAAGGGATGTAATTTAAACGAAATCTCAATAATATGTATCTATTTTGTAGATTTGTAGCAAATGATAAGTAAGAAGAATTCATATTGTTAATACTAGGTACCATATATTGTCTGACAGTACAGAGTTTAAAATTAGTATCAAATCTCTTCTCATCAAAGTGATCTGATAGCTGAGCCTTTAAATCTATTTTTGTTATTTGTTATGCATGAACTCGGGTGCCTATATAGGTTATGTAAATCTATAATTTGTAGTATAGTCGCAATATATTTAAGCCATTTTATTTTTCCTACGCCATCCAGGTTCAGGCAGTCCATTATAATGTGTCTAGTTAAGGCTAAGGTTTCCTTTCGCCACACTGAATGCCACAAAAGGATTGGGGCAATACGGATCTTGTCTGTAATGTATAGGACGTTCAGCTCAAGGTGACAAAGGTAGTTGGCATAAGATTGTGGTAGAGAAGCCAAATGGAGTTTAGAGATGTCAGATGTGGCCCAAACGGCTGCCCGTAGGAAGCAACAGATACTGTTTTTCCATGCTTATATTTTTTTAATAACCTCTAGGGTTTAGTTTCCAGTTTTTTTACACATCTAAAGAGGGCTCCTATATTTTTTTGCATTCGCTTTGCTCTGTTTGCTATCATATTTTGCCAATTACTTTCCCTATCGAACATAATCCCTAAATAATTAAAAGAATCCACCACCTCCAATTTTAGGCCTTTGATGTACATTCTAGTTTGCTTCTGTGGTCTCGGTCCTGCCACAAGAACAAACAACTTGTTATGATTAATTTTCAAGTTCAAATTATTCATAAATTCTACATACTCCTCTATGAGTCGTTGGAGTGCGTTGGGGGTACGTGCCAGCAGCACTGCGTCGTCTGCATAAAGAAGTATCGGGACTAGGCTTGAATCAATGGATGGAACGTCTGTAGTAGACCCTAATAAGGAGGATTGGACAGCGTTTGTGTAGTGGGAAAATAAACAAGCATTGGCATAGCCAATAGGTCTCGCTTTTGGGACATTATAAGTGTTTAGCCATGCAACAGTTGATGTTGCACCAAGGATATTGTGCTGCAGAATTAAATACTTATAAGGTCCCAAAGGCGAGACCTATTGGCTATGCCAATGCTTGTTTTATATGCTGGTGAAACCTTATTGCGCACTGGACTGGGGTGAAGCTGCATTAATTGGTATACATTGGAAATAGTGTGAGACCACTCAAACAATACATCCAGTAACATCACAGAGTGATTAAAAATGGTAACTTCGAGCTATCTGCTGGCAACACATTTTCAAGAAGTACATCCAAAAGGATGCACATTTTGGTTTCATGTAGTTGAACATATTCACATTCACAGCAGAATGTTGTTCACCGTTTGTAAACCATTTGTAATGAGTCAGACTGGGTTTCGCCAGATGATAGTACGGAAAGAAGGGGAGAGGAAAGAAGGGGAGAGGAAGGGAGGGGAGAGGAAGGGAGGAGAGGGAAGAGAGGGCAAGAGATGAAGAGAAGAAGAGGGAGGGCGGGGCAGAGAGACGTACTGAAAAGCAGGAGATGGGGTGAGGAAAGAGGTGGATTGAGGGAAGGACAGGCAGAAAGAACTTGATTTTATATAGTGTCTCGGACTATACTGCAGTTGTTTCTAAGCGCTGTAAATAATGGGTGTTACAATTATACAATTAATAGTACTCAAAACAGAGCTTCAGGAGCAGAATGCAGTGGAAGGGATAGGGCACGAGCATAATTTATAGCAAGAGTAATGTGAGGTAGCGGAAGGGGCTGGGGAGAGGGAGGAAAGAGGAGAAAATGGACAAGAGCAAAACCAGAGGGGAGAGTGACGGGGCTGAGCATGGCAGCAAATGGCGACTGTAGAGTAAAACGATGCGCTATGAAAAGGGAGCGTGGAGAAGACGAGACAGGTGAGAGGACAAGAGCAAATGGGGGCGCGTAGATTAGAGGAGTTGTAAATTATGGGCGCCAACGACCTGGAGAAGCAGGTGCAACTAAGAAAGGAGGACGCGCGGTAAGGTGAAAGGTCAAGACAGAAGGGAAGATAAGAAGGAGAAGGTGTAAGACAGAAAGAGAGTCCGAAAAGACGTAACAAAGAATATAGAGAGAGAAGGTGACTCAATGAAGCGTCTGGCGAGGGAAAGTAGAGAAAATAGAGAGAGAAGTTAAATGGGGAAGAAGAAAGTAGGCGAGAGTTGAGAGAAAGGGGGAGGGGACAGTCACGGCGGAAAGAATACAGAAAGGAGACAGAACAGGTAGAGGACAGAAGCCACAGCACAGGGGAGGGGGAGAGAAAAGGGAGAGAAGAGAAAAGAGAGAGGAGAAAAGGCATGGGGTGGTATGAAAAAGAGAAAAAAATGTGTGACATAGAACGATGACACGAGAAGGAACAGCGGAGAAAAAAGCTGGATGATATAAATAAGAGACGCTTTGGGGTCTGAGGAGTGCAGAGGACAGCACACAGACGACACGCAGGTATGTACAGCGGGGACGAGAAACAGACGCGCAATACATATTCAGCGCAACGGGAGAGGGAGGGGGGCGAACGTACAGGCGCTCTGGGCGGCGGGAGCAGAAGGTGCCGGCTATTGTACAGTCAGACATCTGTTGACATCCAGGCGGAGAGTCGAAGGTAAGGAGTGAAAGATGAGGGTGGATGAAAAGGAGAAAGGGCAGACAGGAGGGTGAAAAGGATTTTAGGCAAAAGAGAGAAAGAAAAAAATAAAACGCATAGACAGCGGTAGATAGGGAAATGAAGGGAAGCAAAATGAAAGGTGAATGTGGAAGTCATTAGAAAAAGTAGAGAACGATAAAGGAAAATTAATGAAAATGTTTTGGGAGAGAAAAGGCAACGAAGAGACAAAGGTGAAAGCAAGAGTCTAGAAGAAACGAGGAACTGGAGAACCAAATAAAGTAAAATGCAAAAATAACTGAAAAGAGGGAGTTGGGGGGAGAATATAAGAAGTAGTAAGCGAGAAGGGGTATGAAGGACCAGGTGAAAAGAAAGGAAACAACCCTCCAAGAAAGCAAGATAAGAAAGAGTAAGAAACACGGAAATGGGAGAACGAGGAAAGAAAATTCGAAGATAAATAAGGATGGAAGAATAAGAAAGAAACAAGAAGAAAAGTGCAGCCGCCATTGTTGCCGATTAGGAGCGGTGTTGAAGATGTGGAAACAGAGTTGGGCGAGCTGCGCGACGGGACGTGTGGGCAAGGAAAGAGGCGCGCGCGCTTGGGAGAGAAGTCTGCTCTTTTTCAAAGCACATACTTGTGCTTGTGGCGCGCCACTGCGCACTCCCGCAAGGCGTATGCCGCCACAAGCACGAGTATGTGCTTTGAAAAAGAGCTGTATGACGGCTAAAGGTCTCCTATGCAGCGCATGCGCGCTGCGTAGGCGAGACCTAAAAAGTATGGATACTGCCTTGGGGACGGGGGTTAGTAAGCGCAGAGGCGTAATCAAAGGCGTGGCTAAAAAGAGCAAAATATTCTGTAATGCTTTTATTGATCTCTCACCGTCAGGTGGCTACACATAAAACAACGCACTGAAAAATACATAAAAGTTAAACCAATCAGTGGGAAATGGACTATTTTATGTTTTGAAACCTGTATTGGTTAATGCGATCACTGCAGATATATATGTGTGCAAACAGAGACCCACAGAATTTAATCCTGTTTGATGCAGCACAAAAAAGCGACTTGTGTATTTTGAGTGCTCGAAGGTCCCTGAAAGTACTGTGAATGTTTGTCATTATTTTAAGCGTGCATTATACACAGTATAATAATAAATTTAGGTTGAAGATAAAAAGTCATTCTAAAGTATAGAGTTCATTAATATGCAGACAAATACCTAAAGCAAACATTTTTTAGAACTGTCCTTTAAAAGCATGCACTGCATAGCTCAACTTGGAACACCCTTACAGTACCTCGCAAAAAGAAAATATCTTGTCATGAGGAAGCTCCTAAGTGATTCCATCAATTAACACCTTCCAAGCAGCCTTTACATTTGCCAAGTCACCAGTTGCACACCTTTGCATTTCTTTGGGGGAAGAAGAGACCCTGACAAAAAGGCTTATTGCTTTTTAACCTTCTGCCCCTCCCTCCAGAATGCAGCACAGGAGACTCCCGTGCACATCAGCAGGGGAATCTAAATTTTGGAAATTAACTTTTGTTCTTTAGCTGAAAGGCTAAATTTTGGGACAAATGCCGTCCGTTAAGACATTAATCACAGACAACAGACGGTTGGTCACCCTAGGAAGTACATGCCTGTTAAGGAGAAAATGAGCAGCCCAAGAAAACACACCATTCTCCAGCTCTGGCGCAAGCCCTTGGCTTCAGAGGTGTTTACCAAAATATGGAAGATCCCATGATGCAAGCTCTCCAAATGTGCGATCATATCCCCTGTTGTTAGTGCAACAAGACCAATCTAGCCGCGAAACGAGGCAAAGTGAGAAAAGCAAACAGCAACAAATACAAGGCGAGGTGATTTTCTTCTGCCCCTTCCTCCTGCGCTGATGTGGCCACGTTTGACATGTCCCCTGTGATGTAATTACGGCCAATGACATTCGACTACATTTAATTATGCTACTGCAATAATGCCGTGGCGAGAAGCCGCACGACTTTTACCAGATTACAGTGTGCTATGGAACGCGACGTCAGTTCCCTTGGAAATGGCACACATTCCTGGGAAGCCGGCGAAACAGCTCAGAGGAGGAAGGCATCTATAGCAGAGATCTGCCCGTAACTGGGCGCAATAGATGTGAATCACTCCACTGACTCGGCCGTTCAGTCTTCTAAGGCCGATACAATCAGTACCATTAAATAGGGTGTTAACAACACCTAGCGTCTAGAGGTAATTCAGTTTATCGAGTGCGCTATAACAGAGCAGTGATTCTTGTGAAATTGTCATGTGACCACTAACTGCGTTCTATGGTCACAGTACAGGAATGTCATTCACTATTGTTTCTTACAGAGTGTAACAGTAAATTAAACAGTGATGTAACAGAATCCAATAAATCCAAACAAAATGAACAAGCGCGCGCGCCTCGCACGGCAGCAGGGGGGGGCCTGCGCGATTCCCTTGCGGGAGCGAGCGGCGCCAGGAGCGATAATTACTAACATATGGCGCCGCTGCTCGCTCCCGCAAGTGAATCGCCAAACGTGCACGCGTTGCCATTGAAGGCAATGGAACGCATGCACGTTTTTGGCTGAAAAGCCGAATCGATAGCAAGAGGTCTTTTTTCCTAAGCAGCGCATGTGCGCTGCGTAGGCGAGACCTAAAAAGGGGGCCACTCAGCCATAGAGTTACTCACACACCTAGTCAGTCACCCAAAGAATCAATCACACTGCCATTTACTCACCTATACAGTTATACACACACCACCTGACGTATTCATACAGATAGTAGCACATACTCTCTTCTACAATCACTGACACAAGCACACACTCACCCATATAGCCACTCTCACACTCAGTCACTCACACATACAGTCACTTATATACTCCAACACTCACATATACTGCCTTTCACATATGCAGTTACTCACCCATATACCACTGAGACATCCATACACTCACCGACACAGTCATACGCACACTCACTCAACCATACCGTCCCTCACAGATGCAATCATGAACCCATACACCCATGGATTCACCCACTCATGCATCCATGCAGGGTGTCACACAGCCCCTCACCCACCCACACAGACACACAGGCACCCATTCAGGTACTCAGACAACTAATCAATAACACATGTAGACGCTCATGTACCTACTCACCAACCATGCAGTCACCTACACACCAACTGACACGGCACCCAACAAATCATCCATACAGACACTCATACACCCACTCATTCTTTGAATACACCTTGGCTTATATATATATAACATTCTTAAACTTTTTAGAAACACACTCACAGGATGATGTCATCAGTGATGTCATCAGTGATGTCATTTGAGATGTCATCAGTGATGTCACTGACCAAGTCATGAGTGATGTAATATGTGACTTCATCAGCAGTGCATTGCGGGGTGCGAGTTATTGTTAGCTCAGCTAACTATAACGGCTGAATTTCTCTGGTTTTGTACGAGTGAAATGTCAGCCTAACTATAACGTCCCTGAAACTTGTGGTTTTTCAGTGAATATCTAAGGCTTTTTAAATGCTAATTCCTAACTATAGGATTTGGGGTGAGGCGTGTTATTTTAGGGTTCAGGGTAGGTATGGGTTCAGGGTAGGTATGGGTTTCAGATCCTGATTTTATCACTGCTACCCCTGTAGGGTTTCGAGCAATTAGAGTAGATAGGTCACTAAAAAGAGGCGGTGGAGTGGCTATTATTTTTAGAGAACACCTTTTAGTCACCTACTATCCTGTCTCTACTCCTTCCTATGAGGCCCTCCACTTCACATTTGAACTCAACCCTAAGCTGACCTTTAGAGGCATCTTAATATATCGACCACCAGGCTCCAGAAATGCATTTATAACTAACCTTGATACCCTCCTCGAACCCATTTTTTTAAATAAGGACTTTACTATCCTTGGAGATTTTAATTTTTATCTAGAAGATAAAGATAATAGAGAAACGGCAGTGCTTTTAGATACATTTGGAGCAGTTGGATTAACCCAGTTAGTGGAATCCCCTACCCATGAGGCTGGGCACACACTGGATGGTGTTTTTTCCACGGTTCATGGGCTCATAGTAAAAGAAATTCTCCCGCTGACGTGGTCAGACCACTCACTAATTAAGTTCTGTCTTCCATGCACCACGGCGAGACAGGTTGGCACCACTAAACTACCTGTTTCTTCTTGTAAGGCATGGAGTAAAGTGGATAAAACAATACTTCGCGCCCACCTGGAGAGTTCACCACCTCAACTTCTGGGCCATGTGGACTTAGCGGTCACCAATCACACTAACTGGATTCTTGATGCAGTTAATGCTTCGGTACCCACAAAAACAGTATCTAGAAATACCCCTTCCGCACCCTGGTTTTCGGAATCACAAAAACAAAACTGTCGCCGAATGGAACGTCGTTGGCGAACAAACTATCACAAGCCGGAAAAGCAAGCATATAGGCTGGCTTTAGTGAATTATAAAAACTCACTTATATCAGAAAAAAGGAATTATTTTACTCATCAGATTAAGACAGCCAATAATTCCTCTAAGGAATTATTTTTGGTAATAAACAAACTTACTCTACCCTATAAGATAGAAAAGAAGGGCAACCAAAAGTTCTGCAATGATATTGCCGCAACATTCAAATCTAAAGTCCTGGATATTTTTAAAGCCTTTAAGGAAGGCCCAGGGCCCTGCTTTTCGGCCCCAGCGAACTGTCCCGACCTCGATAAAAGTACTTTGATTACTTTTCTCCCCGTTTCCTTGGAAAAAGTAGAAAAACTCTTAAACGAAGCCAGGTCAGGATCTCCTTTGGACCCGTGCCCACCAGTACTTCTTAAAGAAATAGTGGATCTGGTGAGTCCAGGGTTCGTAGATATCTTCAACTTTATGTTTTCCTCTGGTACCTTCCCTGTTAGTTGGAAAGAGACGTCCATTCTTCCTTTGTTAAAAAAACCGACCTTAGATGCATCCAACCCCAATAACTATCGACCCATAGCCAGATTGCCTACACCGGCAAAAATAGTGGATAAAATCATGAACATTCAATTAACACAATTCATTAGGGATAGCAACTTGCTGGATCATTAACAGTTCGGGTTTCGTAAAGAACACAGCACGGAAACGGCACTCATTAAAGCTACCGAAGAGATTAGAGCGGTAATGGACGTAGGAGGCACAGCTGCTCTTGTGCTCCTCGATTTATCGGCCGCTTTTGACACCGCTGATCACACTCTTTTGCAGCAGCGGCTAGAGAAGTTGGGAGTAGGGGGCACTGCCCTGGCACTACTGTCTTCCTTCCTAAAGGATCGGAGATTAACGGTGTCACTTGATGGTTTTGACTCGGCCCCTTATATCTTGCCATGTGGTGTGCCACAGGGCAGTTCATTAAGTCCTTCTTTGTTCAACATTTACGTTTCCGAACTGGCCCCGTTGATCCGTGAATTTGGGTTTAGTCTGACGTCATACGCTGATGATACTCAGATTGTGGTAGCTGCATACAAACATCAAACCTCTCCTATCCAGCAGTTTCAAAACTGTATGGGTACAATCAACAAATGGATGAGTGCACATTGCCTCAAACTTAATTCTGAGAAGACCGAGGTTTTGATCTTCGGCAATATGCAGCCAACCTGGGGTAATCTGTGGTGGCCGGCAGAGATGGGTACACCTCCCATACCAGAAGCTAAAGTTAAGAATTTAGGTGTATGGATTGACAATAAACTAACACTTTGTCAGCAGACCAACACCATTGTCTCGGCCTCCTATTTTCTTATAAAGAAAATAAGGAAGATACTTCCGTATATCCCCGCGGATACCAGAAAAACAGTAGTTACCTCTCTTATTCAGTCCAAACTGGACTACTGTAATGGGCTATATCTGAATGTGCAGAAGCAGTGTTTAAAGAAGCTTCAGATGGTCCAAAATTCAGCTGCTCGTCTTTTGCTTAACATCCCCAGGCATAAAACGGTATCTAAGGAAATCCGCAATTTGCACTGGCTCCCTGTTTCCCAGCGTATTAAGTTTAAGGCACTGTGTTTTGCCTATAAAGCTTTGAATTGTGCAGGTCCTTCTTTTCTCCAGAATCTTTTTGTATGGTACAAACCGACCAGACACCTACGTTCGGAGGGGGCTAGACTTCTTACAGTCCCCAGAATCCGCACGGCGCATTGGGGTGGCCGTAGCTTTCACTACGGCACCTCCAAACTCTGGAACACCCTTCCAATGGAACTCAGGAATGCTAGCTCCTTAGTGAGTTTTAGAAAAAGGTTAAAGACCTGGCTATTTCAGGTCTAGACGCTAAATATGCTCACTGTGGTCCTCAGCGCCAAGACACCTCCGGGTATTCGTGCGCTCTTATAAATTTCATTAACATTAACATTAACAGAGTACTAAGGGTATTTTTAGGGTTCAGGGTGGGTATGGGTTTTGGGGTGCAAAGGGTAATTTTAGGGTTCAGGGTTGGTTTTGGGGTACCAAGGGTATTTTTAGGGTTCAGGTAGGTATGGGTTTTGGGGTGCCAAGGGTATTTTTAGTGTTCAGGCTGGGTATTGGTTTTGGGGGGCCCTCGGTAATTTTAGGGTTCAGGGTTGGTTTTGGGATTTGGGGTACCAAGGTTATTTTTAGGGTTCAGGGTGGGTATGGGTTTTGGGGTGCAAAGGGTAATTTTAGGGTTCAGGGTGGATTTGGGTTTTGGGATGCCAAGGGTATTTTTGGGGGTTTTGGGGTGCCAAGGGTATTTTTAGGGTTCAGGGTGGATTTAGGTTTTGGGGTGCAAATGGTATTTTTAGGGTTAAGGGTGGGTATGGGTTTTGGGGCACCAATGGTATCTTTGGGGTTCTGGGTGGGTATGGGTTTTGGGGTGCCAAGGCTAATTTTAGAGTTCAGGGTGGGTTTGTGTTTTGGGGTGCAAATGATATTTTTAGGGTTCAGGGTGGGTATGGTTTTTGGGGTACAAAGAGTATTTTTAGGGTTCTGGGTGGGTATGAGTTTTGGGGTGCCAATGGTAATTTTAGGGTTCAGGGTTGGTATTGGGTTTTGGGGTGCCAAGAGTATTTTTAGGGTTCAGGGTAGATATGGGTTTTGGGGTGCCAAGGGTATTTTTAGGGTTCAGGGTGGGTATGGGTTTTGGGGTGCAAAGGTTAATTTTAGGGCTCACGGTGTGTTTGGGTTTTGGGGTGCCATGGATATTCTTAGGGTTCAGGGTGGGTATGGATTTTGGGGTGACAAGGGTAAAATTAGGGTTCAGGGTGGGTTTTGGGGTGCCAAGGGTATTTTTAGGGTTCAGGGTGGATTTGGGTTTGGGGTGTAAAGGGTAGTTTTAGGGTTCAGGCTGGGTATGTGTTTTGGGGTACCAAGGGTATTTTTAGGGTTTTGGGTGGGTATGGATTTTGGGGTGCTAAGGGTAATTTTAGGGTTCAGTATGGGTTTGGATTTTGGGCTGCAAAGGGCATTTTTAGGGTTTAGGGTGGGTATGGGTTTTGGGGTGCAAAGGTTAATTTTAGGGTTCAGGATGGGTATTGGTTTTGGGGTGCCATATGTATTCTTAGGGTTCATGGTGGGTTTACGTTTTGGGGTGACAAGGGTATTTTTAGGGTTCAAGGTGGGTATGGATTTTGGGGTGCAAAGGGTAATTTTAGGGTTCAGGGTGGGTTTGGGTTTTGGGGTGCAAATGGTATTTTTAGGGTTCAGGGCGGGTATGGGTTTTGGGGTACCAAGGGTATTTTTAGGGTTTTGGGTGGGTTTGAGTTTTGGGGTGCAAAGGGTATTTTTAGGGTTCAGGGTGGGTATGGGTTTTGGGATGCAAAGGGCATTTTTAGTGTTCAGGGTGGGTATGGGTTTTGGGGTGCCAAGGGTAATTTTAGGATTCAGGATGGGTATGGGGTTTGGGGTGCCAATGGTATTTTTAGGGTTCAGGGTGGGCATGGGTTTTGGGCTGCCAAGGGTATTTTTAGGGTTCAGGGTGGATATGGGTTTTGGGGTGCCAAAGGTAATTTTAGGGTTCAGGGTGGGTATGGGTTTTGGGGTCCAAAGGGTAATTTTAGGGTTCAGGGTGGCTATGGGTTTTGGGGTCCAAAGGGTAATTTAGGGTGTTATGGGTTTTGGGGTGGCAAAGGCAATTTTAGTGCTTTTAAGGGGATATGGGAATTGGGCTAGTAAGGGTAATTTTAGGGTGTGTGTATATATATATATTTATTATCTACTGGCGGTCGCCAGTAGATAGTTATAGTTACAACCTATTATCCATAGGAAATCCGCGACATTCTATTTGAAATAACTCTCTTGCCGGTTGACGTATCTTCGCAAAATTTTCAAACTTTATGGCCCGCTCCGGTCCGCTCCTACCCTGAAAGTCTCGGGGGATTCGTCAAGCGGGGGCCGAGAAAAAGGGGGGTCCCAAAACGCGTTTTCCCCATGCAATTTTCCATAGGAAACTTTAGACACGGCTACAGCCCGAACTGCTGAACGGAATTACACCAAATTTGGCAAAGAGGTAGTTCTTGGTTCAGAAAGAACCCTTTTTGTTAAATGGTGTAAATCCGTTCAGTAGTTGCTGAGAAAATCAAAAGTAAAAAGATAGTGATATCTAGGGCCGCGGATCCTCCCGAGCACGAGCTTTATGTTAATTGGCTGTCAACACTCCAAACCAGGAAGTGTTGGCAGCCATTTTGTCCCTCGGTAGAACCGAGGGACAGAAACAAGTGCGCAAAGCGCACAAAGGGGGCAGGGTAGAAACACCCTGACCCCCTAGGTCTGCTCAGGGGTCCCACAAGGACCCCCTGGGCAAAAAAAATGTTTTTTTTTAAAAATCGGCAGGATGCGCTCAGAGAGCGCGAACCCTGCCGAAAAAAAATCGAGCGCGGTCTCCCGCGCTCCGATGGTAATTGGCCCCCGGGTGGGCCAAGTCCCGGGGGCATGCTGGGGGGTTAATTTTATGTGTGGGGGCCTCTAGTGCCCCCAAGCCCCGGGGACCACCACCCCCGGGGCTTTATGTATAATGGTGCGGGAGGGCTCTGAGCCCTCCCGCAGCCCCGGGGACCGCCACCTCCCCGGGCTTCTTTTTTATTTAAAAAACCTGTGTGGGGGGCTCCAGCCCCCACACGCCCGGGACCACCACCTCCCGGGGCACTAAGAAAATTAAAATGGGGGTCCGTTTTGGACCCCAGAGCCCCGGGGACCACCACCTCCCCGGGGCTTTCAAAATGTAGGGAGGGGGCCGCGCGGCCCCCTCCTGGAGCCCTTGATGGCCCTGGGGACCACCACCCCCCAGGGCCGGCTCCTGCAGTGTCCCGGGTGCCTACCCCGGGACACTGTTGTTTGCAATGACAGGACGGGAGCCTCGCGGCTCCCGTCCTGTCATTGCAAACTTGCTTTGGATATTGGAAGAGAGAGCAGGAAACTTGCTCTCTCTTCCAATATCCAAAGCCGATTGATTTTCCACATGGGGAGCTGCATGTTAGCTGCTCCCCATGTGTAAGCAATGCCGGCTCCCGTAGGACACGGGGAGCCGGCGGGACTGTGGGGGTTTGGGGACCCCCCACAGTCCCCAACGAGAGGCCAGGCCCCGGGGGATGGGGTCCCCGGGGCCATAAGAGGCCACGGAGGGGGCCACGCAGCCCCCTCCCCAAAGTAACAAAAATTTCAAGGCCGGCCCCGGGGATGGGGTCCCCGGGGCCTTAAATGGCCTGAGGAGGGGGCCACGCAGCCCCCTCCAAATAAAAAAAAGAGGCCATGCCCCGGGGGATGGGGTCCCCGGGCCAATACAGGCCCAGGGAAGGGGGCCACGCGGCCCCCTTCCCCGTTTTTTTATTTTTATTTTAATTAAAAAAAGGGGGAAAGGCCCTGGGGGATGGGGTCCCCAGGGCCTAAAAATAGGAAAAAGGAAGGGGGCTACACAGCCCCCTTCAGGGGGAAAAAAAACAAAAAACGATCGGGCCCGTAGGCCCCGCCCCTTCCTTCACCACTCTGCAAACGCGCCCCTGGCGCGTTTGCAGAGGGGGAACGACCCCTTGAATACTGGGGGTCCCTGGGGCCAACTAGCCCACCAGGAACCTCCAGTATGCGCCAGGGGGCTGCCTTGCAGAGAGGTGTACAGAGGCCACGCCCTTTTTACACCTCTCTGCAACGCAGCTCTATGGCGCTTTTGGAGGTATATGGTGGGCTAGTTGCACCCCAGGGACCCTCAGGATTCAAGGGGAGTTAATCCCCCGACTTAAAACGCGCCACGGGGCGCGTTTGCACAGTGGTGAAGGGAGGGGCGGGGCTTCAGGTGACATGTGTGCAAACAGGCCCCGTGGCGCGTTTTAAGATGGGGAATTAAATCTTCTTCAATCCTGAGGGTCCCTGGGGGCCAACTAGCCCAACAGGTACGTCCAGAAAGCGCCACAGAGCTGCGTTGCAGAGAGGTGTAAAAGGGGTGTGGCCTCTGTACATGTCTCTGCAACGCAGCCTCCTGGCGCATACTGGAGGTTCCTGGTGGGCTAGTTGGCCCGTAGGGACCCTCATGATTCAAGGGGACTTAATCCCCCAACTTAAAACGCGCCACGGGGCGCGTTTGCACAGATGTCACCTCAGGCCCCGCCCCTCCCTTCACCATTGTGCAAATATTCCTCTAAAATCAGCCGAAATACGAATTCTGATTTACTCACCTGTTATCAGGAGAGACCTCAGTGCTGCATCTTTCAGCCCAGTACTGATCCTCAAAAGTAATTTTAACCATACTTACCGGTAACTTGAATTTCCTTCATAGGCTAACATTGACTGGTTTCACTTGGAAATTCTTCTAAGTGTGGAGTTTTGGAACTTTAAAATATTCCTCTAAAATCAGCCGAAATACGAATTCCGATTTACTCACCTGTTATCAGGAGAGACCTCAGTGCTGCATCTTTCAGCCCAGTACTGATCCTCAAAAGTAATTTTAACCGTACTTACCAGTAACTTGAATTTCCTTCCATAGGATATCATTGCCTGCTTTTTGCTGAAAAAGTTTCTAAGTGTTGATTTTTGAAACATACAAATATTCCTCTAAAATCAGCCGAAATTCGAATTCTGATTTACTCACCTGTTATCAGGAGAGACCTCAGTGCTGCATCTTTCAGCCCAGTACTGGTCCTGAAAAGTAATTTTAACCGTACTTACCAGTAACTTGAATTTCCTTCCATAGGCTAACATTGACTGGTTTCACTTGGAAATTCTTCTAAGTGTGGAGTTTTGGAACTTTAAAATATTCCTCTAAAATCAGCCGTAATACGAATTCCGATTTACTCACCTGTTATCAGGAGAGACCTCAGTGCTGCATCTTTCAGCCCAGTACTGATCCTGAAAAGTAATTTTAACCGTACTTACCGGTAACTTGAATTTCCTTCATAGGCTAACATTGACTGGTTTCACTTGGAAATTCTTCTAAGTGTGGAGTTTTGGAACTTTAAAATATTCCTCTAAAATCAGCCGAAATACGAATTCCGATTTACTCACCTGTTATCAGGAGAGAACCCAGTGCTGCATCTTTTAGCCCAGTACTGATCCTCAAAAGTAATTTTAACCGTACTTACCAGTAACTTGAATTTCCTTCCATAGGATATCATTGCCTGCTTTTTGCTGAAAAAGTTTCTAAGTGTTGATTTTTGAAACATACAAATATTCCTCTAAAATCAGCCGAAATCCGAATTCTGATTTACTCACCTGTTATCAGGAGAGACCTCAGTGATGCATCTTTCAGCCCAGTACTGGTCCTGAAAAGTAATTTTAACCGTACTTACCAGTAACTTGAATTTCCTTCCATAGGCTAACATTGACTGGTTTCACTTGGAAATTCTTCTAAGTGTGGAGTTTTGGAACTTTAAAATATTCCTCTAAAATCAGCCGAAATACGAATTCCGATTTACTCACCTGTTATCAGGAGAGACCTCAGTGCTGCATCTTTCAGCCCAGTACTGATCCTGAAAAGTAATTTTAACCGTACTTACCAGTAACTTGAATTTCCTTCCATAGGAATCCATTGTCTGGTTTTCAGCAGAAAAGTTTCAAAGTGTCGATTTTCACAAACTACAAATATTCCTAAAAAATCGCCTGTATGACTTAAACGCATTCTTTCAACTGTTTACAGGAGATGCACCAGTGCTGGATCCAGGATCCAACACTGAGTAAGAAAAAGTAACGATAACAGTTTTTAACTTCTAAGTGAATTTCCTTCCATAGGATAACATTGGTGATTCTATGAGAAAAAGTTTCTAAGTGTGAACTTTTAAAGTACAATAATATTCCTTAAAAATCACGACTGTAACCAAAACGCTTTTACTCAACTGTTTACAGGAGATGTCCCAGGACTGAATCTAGGATCCAGTAATGTGGTTAGAAAAGTAATCCATAAAGTAACTAATTGCATTTAACTAGAAATTCACATTGAGCTGAATGTTGCATTGTGTTTGAAAATGTGTTGCCCATTGCAACAACTGTAACTACTGTACTTAAAAGTCTATTGCCTATGTGCAAAGTAATTAAACTAAAGTAATTCATTCTGAGAAAGTATTTTTTGTAATGTAATGTATAATGTAATTACAATGTAATTTAAAAAATAAAATATGTAAAAAAAAATTGTTTCTAAAAAATTTGGAAATCAGTATGAAAAAAATTTATATAACAATTAATACATTTAAAAATTGTCATTTACAAAACCTTTGAAATTCACTGAAAAAACTGTAGGTTTCAGACATGTTATAGTTACAAATTAGCATTTAAAAAACCTTTGAAATTCACTGAAAAAACCATAGGTTTTAGGGACAGTTATAGTTAGTTGGACATTGCACTCGTAAAAAACCCGTGAAATTCCCCCGTTATAGTTAGTCCAGCTAACTATAACTCGCGCCCCGCAATGCACTGCTGATGACGTCACATATTACATCACTCATGACATGGTCAGTGACATCACTGATGACATCACTGATGACATCTCAAATGACATCACTGATGACATCATCCAGTGACTGTGTGTTTCTGTAAAGTTTATATATTTTTAATATATATAGGAAAAGACGTATTGAAGAATGAGTGGGTGTGTAAGTGTCTGTATGGATGATTTAGTAGGTGCGTGACTGACTCTATAAGTGAGTGATTTAACGTATCTTACTGAATGCATGGGTTAGTGACTAAACTGGGTGAATGTCTGTATCCGTCTGTCTGTTGCTGTGTAAGTGGCTGCATGTGTTTGTGAATAGCTACATGAGTGTCTATATGAGTTATTGAATGCTTGTCTGAGTATCTGTATGGGTGCCTGAGTGTTTGTGTGGGAGGGGTGTGTGCAACTCTGTGCATAGAGGTGTGAGTGGGTGATTCACTGGGTGGATGGTTTCAAGAGTGCAACTGTGATAGACTGTATGGGTGGGTAAGTGTGTGTAAGAGTGTGTTAGTGAGTGAATGTATGTCCCAGTGGTACATGTGTGAGTAACTACATATGTGAAAGGCAGTATATATGTGTGTTGGAGTATATAAATAGCTATAAGCGAGAGTGAGTGATTGTGATAGTGGCTGTATGGATGAGTGTGTGCTTGTATCAGTGATTGTATAAGAGCGTAAGAATGTGCTACTATTTGTATGAGTAAGTGAGCTGGTGTGTGTATAACTGTATAGGTGAGTAAATGGTAGTGTGTTTAATTATTTGCATGACTGACTAGGTGTGTGAGTACCTCTATGGATGAGTGGCGGTGTTTGAGTGTCTATATAGGAGTATGAGTGCATATGATAGTCCTGTACTGAGTGACCATAAGTATGAGTGACTGTACGGGTGAGTGAGTGGATGTGTGCGTAGACCTAAGAATCAGTGAGTGGGTATGTAGTTATTGGTGTTGGAGTGTCTATGGTTTTGCGAATGGCAGTCTGTAATTTAGAGTGGGTGTATCAAAGGTTATATTAGGGTGTGAGGAGGTGCATCAGATTATCACATGGATGATGTCATCAGTGATGTCATTTGAGATGTCATCAGTGATGTCATCAGTGATGTCACTGACCATGTCATGAGTGATGTAATATGTGACGTCATCAGCAGTGCATTGCGGGGCGCGAGTTATAGTTAGCTGGACTAACTATAACGGGGGAATTTCACGGGTTTTGTACGAGTGCAATGTCCAACTAACTATAACTGTCCCTAAAACCTATGGTTTTTTCAGTGAATTTCAAAGGTTTTTTAAATGCTAATTTGTAACTATAACGTCCCTGAAACCTATGGTTTTTTCAGTGAATTTCAAAGGTTTTTTAAATGCTAATTTGTAACTATAACATGTCTGAAACCTACAGTTTTTTCAGTGAATATATATATATATCTTAAGCACTTTTACCAAGTGTATGCCTTTACCACGCATGCCTTTGCGTTGTAATGGAATGCGTGGTAAAGGCATATTCGTGGTAAAAGTTTGCGTTGTAATGGTAGGTGGTTGTAAATGTATTTGCGTAGTAATACCTGTGTTGTTGGTATGCGTTGTAGCATCACATATTCGATAGAAAGGGGAGGGAATGGGGGAGAAATGAGGGGAAGGGGAAGAGACAAAAGAGAGGAAATGAGATGAAGGGAAGGGCAGGAAAGGGGATGGAAATGAGGAAGGGGAGGGAACAGAGACAAGGGGAAGGGGAGGGAAGAGAGTCATGGAGAAGGGGGGTGAAAAGGAGAGGGGTAGGGGAGGGAAAAGAGATGAGGGGAAGGGGAGGGATGAAAGAGGGAAAGGTGGGGGAAGGGAGATGAGGGGAAACGGCAGGAAGGGATACAGGGGGACGGAGAGGGAAGGGGGACAAGGGGAAAGGGAGGGAAAGGAGAGGTGAATGGGGAGAAGGGGGACAAAGGTGAGGGGATGGAAGGGAGAGGCAAAAGGGAGAGAAGGGAGACAAGGGGAGGAAAAGGAGACAAGGGGAGGGAAGGGAAGGGAAGGGAGAAAAGGGAAAGGGAATGGAGACAAGGGGAGGTAAGGGAGAAGAGGGGAAGGGAGAGAAGAGGGGAAGGGAGAGAAGAGGGGAAAGGAAGTGATAGGGAGAGGGAGGGCAGGGACAGGGATAGAGGAAGGGGAGGGAAGAGGGAGAGGAAGGGGAGAAAGGGGAGGCAGGGGACCGAAAGGCTGAGAACAGAAGAGAAAAGAGAAAGAAAAAGAAGAGGGTAAGGGTAGGTAAGGTAAGGTAAGGTAAGGGAGGGGAAGTGGAAAGAGGGACCGGGAAGGGAGACAAGAAGGGGAGGGAGACAAGGGGAGGGAGGGGAGAGAAGAGGAGATGGTAAGGGAAACAAGGGGAGGGAAGGGAGAAGAGGGTGAGGGAAGGGAGACAAGGAGAAGGGGAGGGAAGGGAGACAAGAAGGGGAGGGAGACACGGGGAGAGAGGAGAGAGAAGAGGAGTTGGTAAGGGAAACAAGTGGTGGGAAGGGAGAAGAGGGTGAGGGAAGGGAGACATGGAGAATGGGAGGGAAGGGAGACAAAGAGAAGGGGAGGGCAGAGAGACAAGGGGAGGGAAGGGTGATGAGGGTAAGGGAAGGGAAGGAAGACGAAGGGGAGAGAAGAGAAGGGAGATGAGGGGAAGGTGAGAGAGGGGAGAGAAGAGAAGTGAAGGGAGAAGAGGGGAAGGGAAGGGAGACTAAGGGAAGGGGGAAGGAGGGAAGGGGAGGGAAGGGAATGAGGAAGGGGAGAGAAGGGAGAGAGGGAGGTAAGGGAGAAGGGAAGGTAGAGGGGAAGGGGAGGGAAGGGAGTAAAGAGGGGGAAAGGAGGGAAGGGAGAGGAGAAGCATAGGGAAGGGAGAGGAAAGGGGGATGGGAGGGAAGAGAGAAGGGAGGGAAGAGGAAGGGAAGGGAGACAAGGGGAAGGGAGAGAAGAGGGGAAGGGAGAGGGGAAGGGGAACGAAGCAGAGGGGTAAATGGAGGGAAGTGAGAGGGGAAATGGAGGGAAGGGAAAGGGGAAATGGAGGGAAGGGATGGGGATGAGAGGGATACTGGAGGGAAGGGGAGCAGAGAGGAAGGTAGAGGGGAAGATGAGGCAAGGGAGAGGTGAAAGGAGGGAAGGGAGTGCTGACGGAGAGAAGAGAGGAAGGGAGAGCAGAAGAGAAGGGAGACAAGAAGTAGGGGAGGGAAGGTGGATGAGGGGAAGGGGATGGAAGGGAGATTAGGGGAAGGGGAGGGAAAGGGAAAGGGAGGGAAGAGGAGACGGGAAGGGAAAGAAAGGGGAGGAAAGGATAGGGACATGAGGGAAATGGGTGGGAAGGGAGAGGGGAAGGAGAGGGAAGCAGAAGGCAGAGGGGATGTGGAGGAAAGGGGGGGCAGGGGAAGGGAATGGAAAGGGGCAAGGAGAGGGGAGATGAGGGGGAGGCAATGGAGAGTAGAGGGAAGGGATGGGGAGGATGGATGAGGGGAAGGATGTGGAAGGGGAAAAATGGGAAATGAGAAGGGGCAGGAAGGGAGAGGGGGAAGGGAGGGGAGGAAGAGAAGAGGAGAATGGAGAGAAGATGGGACTGGAGAGAAGAGGCGAAGGGAGAAGAGGGGAAGTGAAAAGAGGGGAAGGGAGAGAGGAATGTAGGGGAAGGGACAGAAGAGGGGGTAAGAGAGGAAGGGAGAGAAGAGGGAAAGGGAAAAAGAGGGGAAGGGAAGAAGGTAGAAGAGAGGGAAAGGGGGAGAAAAGAGGAAAAGTAGAGAGAGAAGAGGTGAAGGGAGAGAGAGAGAGGGAGAGAAGAGGGGAGAGGAGGGAAGGGAAGGGAAAGAAGAGGGGAGAGGAGGGAAGGGGAGAGAAGAGAAGAGAAGAGGGAGGAAGAGGGGAATGGGAACAAAGAGATGAAAGGTAGAGGGAAGGGGAGGGGAGCAGAGGAAAAATAGGGAAGTAAGAGAAAGGTAATGGAATGGTAAGGAAGAGGGGAGTGAAACGAAAAGGAAAGGAAGGGGGTGAGAAGGAAGGAGAGAGGATACAAGAGGTAGGGAAGAAAGGAATCAAGGGAAAGGAAGGGAGAGAAGGGGTGAGGAGACAGGGAAATAAAAGAAGGGAATGGAATGGATATGGAAAGGGAAAGGATTGGGAGAAGAGATAGGTAAGGAGGAAAGGGAGAAGGGGGTGCAAGGGGAACAGTGAGAAATGGAAGGGGAAGAAAATAAAATGAAAAATAAAACAGAACAGTCAAAGACAAAAGGAAAAGAAAGGAGAAAACAAAAAAGAAAACGGAAAGAAAAGAGAAAGAAAAAGGAAAGAAAAGAAAAGGAAAAAAATGAGGACAGTAAGGGAAAGAAAATGCAAGTGTTTCTCGAGGAATTGGAAGGGAGTGGAGACAGAAAAGTGAAGGGCTGCTGAGTTGATGGGAAAGGATAGGCGAGGGAAGGGAATGGAATGGAACTGAAGAAAATGAAAGGAAATGGAATGGAATGGAGTCCATGGGAAGGGAGTTGGAATTTCAAGTCAGTTTCAAGTTAGTTTTCAGTTTGGTTTCAAGTTCAGTTTTCAGTTCATTTTTCGTGTGGTTCATTTACTCACCTTGTCCCCTTAGACCCGCCCCTGCCCCCTTCTCGTTTGGAGCCTGCTAAGCCCCTGCAGCTTCGCATCTCACTGGCACCAGCTGTAGCCGCCAGTAGTGGTCCCCTCCGTCCGGTGTCCTTCAGTGCAATGCTGTAGCTGCCTGGTTACCAGCCTTTTATACCAAGGACACGTCACAATGGAGACTTTTCATTGTGTCATCATACATTACCTCTTTATGGGTGATGCCATGTGTTGCAGTTTAATAGGGGGGGGGGCGGGCAAGGACGAGGTTAGTCCAATTTCATGAGAGAATCCAACTATTTGGTCTCAAAAATGATCCCGGAATGAACCTGAAAGAAGATCCTATCCTACCCGACATTCTAACCCCAAAAGTGGAATCTCCTTTTGTCTCTGCTGCGGCCTCCCCTCTGCAGGTAGCCTGGACCTGGTGACATCACATTGGAGAGCCGGTGATGACACACGTGTTCCATTCACAGGATTGTGCTCATGTCGCTGCTGGGCAGGCACGGACTTTCACTTGAAATTAAAATGTAGAGGTTTCCTCAGTCTTTGTTTAAAATAAATGATATTTCCATCTTTTTCTCAATCTTTATTTAAAATAAATGATATTTTGGCCCTATGATTCTGTTTATTGCATAGCGTTTTATATAAAAACAATTGTCGTTCGTAATGCCACTTAGAAAGTGCGTCATTTATTCATATGCAGGACCGAACGCGTGACCTACAAGTTACACAACTCGACATCGGGCTCTTAGCTCAGTAAATCACGTTAAAACTTCAGGGCCAGTTCCCACCGCAGAACACATTTACCAATCCCGGCTCTGACGCTTTGGTGGCGGTGATGGGACTATATTTTGGGTGGTGAGAAGATACGGTGCCGCCTCTTTGGGTCTACAGAAAGAGGTCTGCGAATCCTGTGTGCTTTGATGTGAAGTGGAGTGCAGAAATCATTCAATTAAACATATGCCCCAGAAAGTAAGAGCCTTTTATGTGCTGCCACTCGGCACACTAAAAGCTAAAAACGGGTCGGTCTTCTTAGAAATCCATTGCACAAATTAGCTTTATATGAAAGAAGAAACAATACACATAGGAATTCACAAGGAGACAAAAACAAGAGTGTCGCTCCTATAGGCCAGCGGATAAACACACCAGCACTTCAATCTAAGAACTGCTTAACTTGTAAAAACATAAGTGCCAGGGCTCTCGTCAGGGTGGTACTGCAGCTTACACCAGCCACTGCCCAGCCAGTGCTGCCAATGACAGTACCAACACAACTACTACCCATCACACTCGCAATCTTACAAGAGTGATAGTTTAGATTCAAGGCTCCTCAAGCAGTAAGAAAAGCTTGGGCGGTAGGTATTAGTCATTATTAGTGTATATTGGATTAATGAACAACTCTTATTATGCTTATCTCTAATTTAAATAGACATCGCCACCAAAGTGCTGGTTTCGAGCACCAGAAACACTGGCTCAAATTAAGCACCGTCCTCTCCCCTTCCCCATTCCCTTCCGTTCCCACCCTTGATGCTAAGCACATGCTGCCAGATGGGTTACTGAGCCATCTTTGATTACTCCTTGTTTGATATAAATGCACACAATACCCAACTACCCCTTCGGTTACTGTGGTGGTGAGTAGCTGCCTATAATAATGATTTGCACATCTGTCTCTCACACCTTCTCCCTCATCACACTAAGCGGTGCTCCCCAAGAGAAGAGCACCCCTCGAGTCCCTCATGCACAACACTCAAACGCTGCCCCACATAGGATTACAACAAATACAACACTGACAACCGCGTACTCCCTCATGATGTAGCTACTACCCATTGCCACACACAGGGGTATGAAGTGCTATATCGTTATTACAGCACAATTCAGCCATTAGCCTTGTGCTCATAACCCTGTGTCCATAATTCTGTATCCTTAGCCCAGCACCCTTAACCCTGTGTTCATAACTGTGTAGCCTTAGATGTGCACACTTAGACCTGCAACCACAATCATGCGCCCTGATGCCATAGCACTGTTCCTATAACCCTTGTTTCTATAACTGTACACTTAGCTCTGTACTTTTAATCGTGTCCATAACCATGTACCCTTGCACATGCACCCTTTGTCCTCTAGCCATAACCATGCATTCTGCACACTGTAACAGTAGGCCTGTATACATAACTCTGTATCGTTCACCCTGCATTATGCACTGAAGCTCTTTAAGCCCAATGGGTGTTGCGTGCCTGAATATCTGTAACATATGAACTGGGTTTAATGACCTGTACGTTTCTTTTAGTGAAATTACATTCTGAAAAACTGCTTTGGATTTATTCTAACCATTGTATGTTTGCATATAAAGTAAATGGAACCTAACAATGTACAAGTGTCAGAGCTATACCTGCCTGTCTGCAGCTCTGGCATTTTCCCAGTAGGCTGCACGATTTGAGACTGCTTTCAGAGTAGAATGCTCTGCCATGACTCAACCATGCCCTCATGGCCTAATTGTAGTTGCGGTCTTCTGCAGGGTGGGATTGGATTTAACATTTTCATCGGGGCTGGTTTTAGTTTTCAATCTGTCCCTGACAATTGCACTAAAGAATGCACATTTAGACATGTGCATGTACCTTCACAGAAGGTAATGTAGATCCATACAATATCCACACAACAGGACATTTAAAGAAGGCAACTAAACCAGTATGAAAAGAACGGACTAGGACCTGAATTATAGTCAAACAGCAGAGAGAGAGAGGATACAGGGAACTCGTCCCCTTTCCCAGACAACCACTAATGTAACAAACAAGAACGAGTTCGCGACCTACTCGACTAAAGATTAGAAGATTAGGTTCTCATAATCCTTGTGGCAACTGTGCCTTGGAATCCACAGGGTGTTTTTTAAGAACCCTCACTCACCAATCTAGTTGGTGTTATGCTTAATCATTGGGTTCCCACCCTGGTCACTGAATGCTTCCAGGGTGTGCTACGATGCCTTATTACAGCGGAGGTGGTTTCCTTTGTGATTGTGACTGTGTGTGGTGGTGATATGCGCATGCACCTTAGCAGACAAACATGGACGGGGCACATATTCTGACAATGAAACAATGTATCGCATGCTACACAATTCCACCTAGTATTTTTTTTGTGTGTGTGGTTTATATATAGTGTTAACCAGACCCGGAGGTATATTGGAGCAGTAATGCAACGTTTTCAAGACATCTCAAGGGCATGATCGATATAGAACGCAACAACAAAATATAGTGCAAAGGTACTGAAATACATCAGTTATAGTGATATTTAAAAAAACACACAATAATGCTACACAAAACCAATATCTAATTCTGGCTGACCACGGGCACTCCACAATACATGACATGCTTATGAATTATTCAGGCAATACGGGAGCACATCGCAATCTCGAGCCCGGCACACCCCTGGCAGTCAATACAGCTGCTATCACGGTACTTAGATTGGTGCAGCTTCTTCTGCTCTCAGAACCATTGGGGGTTGTCAGCTCCTAAGATAAACCACAGTTATTCTCTTGTGGTCTCATGTCCTGTCAACTTAGAATGATACCAGAAGGCAACAATACCTCCAGACCTCGTACGCTGATATACACCATGCAGGTGGTCTGACCACTGAAGCTCACCAGCAGACCAGCCCTGACGAAGTCGTAGGGATACCTCCCAAAGACGACGACGACGAAACACGTGTTGGCTAAAGGAATGTCGTTTGAAGAAAATAAAACACGGCACCAGAAGAAAAGAAAAGAAATCTCTTTGTTTATTATACTCTCTGGTTGAAAACTGTTGATTTATTTGAATGGCGTGTGCTTCATGCAATTAGACATTGCTCTTCAATCTTAGGATTGTACCAAGGGGCTAGGGTGTACCTTCCCACTATTGAATGCACAGAGGGCGAAAACCCGGTTCTTGAATACATATATGGGACAACTATATGAGAGCCTAAGACACCTCACAAACACCCGGTTGTGCAATAAAGGGTGAGGAGTAGCTGTGTACTCCAAAGGATTCTCTTAGGGGTACCAAAGGGGTCATATACACATTGAAAACAATGTGGGACTTAGTGTAGACCCCTGAGGTACCCCATTATACAACGGTTTAGGATCTGAGGCAAATGGGACCATCCAGGTTGACTGGGCCCTGTTTGTCAAAAAGGAACGGAGCCATGCCCAAGCAGAACAGCAGACACCTATGACTTCGAGGTGCTGCAGGAGTGTTGAATGCGAGACGTGCCACCTACTTCTGTTGATCTATCGCGAGCCTAATTGTATCTGAGACCTCTAACAGTGTCGTCTCAGTGCTGAAACTCATGCGGAAACCCGACTGGGTAGGGTGAAGAAGCACATTCTGTTCTAAAAAAGCAGAGAGGCGCTTGTTTATGAGCTTCTCTAAAATCTTGGTAAAGGATGGCAGCAGAGAAATCGGACAGAAATTGGCAAGACTAGTCTTGTCTGCCGAGGGTTTCTTTAAAAGAGGAATCAACTTGGCCTGCTTCCAGTCACAGGCACTGTGGCCAAATTAATTGACTGATTTAGAAGCTGGTTTAGAACAGGGTTGATGGCCGTACAATTGGCGGAGAGCATGTGAGGAGGACAGGGGTCAGCTGGTGTCCCTGATTTTCAGGCATTCAAGGTCTGAGTGGACTCCCCAAGTAAAATCAAGGCAAATTCCTGTAGCAATTTACCACAAGAGGGCATTATTTCTACCTGCAGTGCTGTGTGGTCCCTGATCCTCATCGAGGCGGCGTCCATGAGATATAAACCATCCACGGTGGTTTGGCTTTTAGTACCAAAGAAGGTGGACAATTGGGTTCATAAATTAAGAGAAGGTGTTAAAGGCTGAAGCGGGGCTTCTGGGTGCGTAAACTTTTAGATGATTTTAAATATCTCCCCAGACTTGTTTTGTGACATGTCAATCTGATCTGTAAAAAAGCAGACTGGACTTTCTTAATTGCACGATGGTAGCCATTTAAAGCCTTCTTGTAGAGCGCTTTATCATTAGAAAGGCAATGACACCTCCAATCCCTTTCCATCTTCTAGCATTGCTTATGGAGCCCTTTAATCTTTTTGCTGAGGAAGTAACATCTCTGTGTTTAATAGGTGCGATGTGCTTAGCCACCCATGTAAGCCAGGAGTCGACTGATCTGACATCGACCTCCATGTCCCCCATTGTAGGCGGAGAGTTCTTGCTCAAGGCAAGACTAAACTCCATAGAAGAGACAGTGGCCCAATTACAATTATTATTATTTCGACGTATAGAGCGCAAGGCTACCCAACGGGTTTCCCGGCACTAAGCATAGGTAGAAGTGTTGCTTGGCCCTAAGTGAAAAAGTTAAAATAACCAAGTTTTAAAGTGCTTGCGCAGTAGCAGTAGAGAGGTACAGTGTCTTAAGAATTGCAGTAGGGCGTTCCAAAGTTTAGGACCCAGGTATGTGAAGGAGCGTCATCCTGTGCATACCAGGCAAATTCTGGGCATGCAGCATAAAGTCTGATTCTCAGATCTCAGTCTCCGGCTAGGGTGATAGGAAGAGACAAGGCCCTGTACATAGTGACGGCCAAGTCCAGCTTTAGCTTTAAAAATAAAGCACAGGGTTTTAAATTGCACTCTCTTTTCATTTGGAAGCCAGTGCAGTTCACGAAGAATAGGAGAAACCTGGGCATACTTCGGAAGCCAAGAAAGGAGTCTTGCAGCTGAAATCTGCACAACCTGCAGACAGCGAATGCAGGCCTTCGCAACTCCCAGGTAGAGAACATTAACGTAATCCACTCGTGAGAGTATCAGGGCCTGAATCAGTGTTCTTTGTGCCCAGTGAGGAATGATCCAAATAATCTTCCTCACCCACTTCATGCCTAAGAAACAGGTGGATGCCACTTTGGCCATTTGGGGACGCATAGACAAAGTTTCATCTAGCCAAAATCCCAAGCTTTTTACTTTTGGGGATAAAGTTGGCAGAATCCCCAAAGACTCAGGTCAATGTTGTGAGCCCCAGAGCTGTGGATTCCTACCTAAAACCCTAACCTCGGTTTTATCACCATTGAATTTAAGCGAGTTACTTTCCATCCAGGAAGCAACTCGTCTTAGACCGAGGTTAAGGGCATCAGGGTTGTTCCCCTGTCAGGGCGACAAAGAAAAAGTATTTGTGTGTCGTCTGCATAGGAGAACAATGTCAAGCTGCAGCTCTCTACCACATCTGCAAGAGGGCAAACATAAACATTGAACAGCATAGGGCTAAGCACAGAACCTTGCGGTACACCTGAGGTCAGGGCACAAATCCCTGACCTTGCATCTGATGAAAAAACTTGAAATTACCTATCTTTCAAGAAAGAGTTCAGCCAAGCTAGGGCTGTTCCCTCTAAGCCCAGAGTCATCAATCTATCCACTAGGATGTAGTAGGACACTGT
Organism: Calotriton arnoldi; assembly: GCA_963921515.1. Classification (NCBI taxonomy): domain Eukaryota; kingdom Metazoa; phylum Chordata; class Amphibia; order Caudata; family Salamandridae; genus Calotriton; species Calotriton arnoldi. Next base: position 267,117 of record CAWUFW010000285.1, read on the forward strand.
ATCGAAGGCCGCGCTAAGATCCAATAGGATCAACGTGACTGTTCCGCCATCATCCGGGAGTCGTTTTAGATGTTCTGTCACTCCCAAGAGCGTGGACTCCATTCTGTGTCCAGATCTAAAACCCGATTGGGAAGAGTGAAGAAGCTGCTGGGCTTTCACAAAGGTGGTGAGCCATGAGTTTACGTGCTTTTCAAAATTTTGGAAAAGACAGGCAGGAGAGAAATGGGTCTAAAATTAGCCCAGCTGGTTGGATCAAGTCTGGGCTTCTTTAAAAGGAGGAGGATCGTAGCGTGTTTCCAGGACCGTAGAACACAGCCCTCGTAAAGTGAGGAATTGAGCAAATCCACCACCACTTGCAGTAAGTCAAGAGCAAGAAGCCACAACTTTGCTGGAGGAAGTGGGTCTAAGGGAGAGCCTGATTTAATTGATTGCAGCATGGACAGAAATCCAAAAAGGTCCAGCTGAGGCCATGACTTCATCTTTGGGTGGTACCTGGCATATATTGAAAAGGATTAAGACTAAATGAAGGAGATTGCCAAATAACGCTATCAAAGTCCTCAATTTGTATTCCTGCCCTAGTGTTTACCGCCGATTGCAATTGAATAGTGGCTACCTTGTCCACAAAAAAATGAGCTAGTTCTGTGCATTGAGAGTGGAACAGACTTGGTGCAGGGGACAGTTTACTAGGGTCAGAAAATTCTTTGACCACATGAAAAAGTGTCTTAGGACAGTTCTGAGTGTTGGTAATTTTTTCTGAGTAGTAAGATGCTTGTGCTTCTCTGCACAATGCATGATATTTGTTGATAGCCATTTTATATTCAGCTTTAGCCTCCAGCGTATACATCTTCCTCCAGAGTCTTTCGAGACCCTTACTGTGTTTTTTCTCTAAATAAAGCATATCATTGACTGATGGAGCCGGCGGGTGTGACCTCACCATGGTCTTAACTATCAATGGAGGAGCAGACTACAAAGCGTTTCTGATCCAGTGGTCTATCAAAGGCTGATCTGCTTCGAACATCTGCTTTAGGTCTGGTTTGGAACTTCGATGCGGTTGAGAAGAGCGAAACTCGCGTCCATGGGGGCAAAGGTTCAGTGACCAATGGAAGTGAATGAGAGCATGGTCGGACCAAGTCAGGGGACTAATGTCGAGTACCGAAATTTGAGTGTTAGAAAAAATGGTGTCTAAGGTGTGACCCACGATGTGAGTGGGATGAGTCTCAAACTGTGACATATCCCAAGATTACATATTCTCCAAAAGAAGTTGACCATGCAGGTCAGAAGATGCGTTCACATGTATATTAAGGTACCCTCGAACTGTGAAGTCCAAGTACTTCAACATATACCTCAAAAGGAACTCGTCCATGGAAGACAGAAACTTCCCTGCATGCCAGCGGGTTCAATAGATTAGCACGCCAGCCAGGATTTTATTAGCAGACAATGAAATGCAAAAGCCCATAGACTTATAGACATTACTGACTTCCCCTCAATCTCACCTGCTGTTTCATTGCTCATCATCACGTTTGACTCCTCCGTATAAACAAAATCTTTACAGTGGCAAACTATTACCTCTGGGTCCTGAAAAGATTAAGCCATTCTTGACTCTTTTCTACTAAAAATGGCAGATCAGGCCTTAATACTGTCATGACGGGATTTCGGCCACGCCGTCCTTGTGGGCGTTTCATAAGCCTGCCTCTTGCCACTGAAAACAGTCCTACCTGCCAAACTAGACCTGAAATTCTCATAAGCCTGCCTCTTTCTTTCATCCTCCTTTGTTTCTTCTCAGTTTTCAATTTTTGTCACGTTGCTTTTTTAGTGTTCTTGCCTTGTTCCATCTGTTTTCTCACTCTTTAATTGTTTTTCATTTCATGATTTCTAATTGTTTTCTTCCTTTACTACTTCTCCCTTTTGTGTCATCCTTCTTTATCCTCAGACATGCTTTATTCTAACTCTTAATGCTTTTTACTCTTGCTTTCCTCATTTCCTTCTTTTTCCCATAGTTCGTTAATCTTTTCTCATTTTTTTCCTTTTCTTGTCACGCTTTCTTTCTTTTTGTTTTTTCTTTTCTCACTCTTCTCTTTGTATCTTCTTTCCTGAATGTTCTTTTTGTCATGCCTTAAATCTCTTCGTGCTATCTTCTTTTTAGGTCGAAGCCAGACAGAACACATGTCTGGCTGCAAAGACATCTTGAGGACATTCTGAAAGCTGACCTAGCAATGCATTCTGCTAATTACTGATCATTGGCTTTTTTTTTTATCACTCACAGTTGCCTCATTTCAATTTTTGGCTTTATTTGCTTTAGCCCCTCTAGCATGTCTTTGTCCCTCCCATGGAGCATAGCCTGTTTACCACCTCCCTTACGGGCTTCTTAAATTCTTCCAGGAGTGCTTGCCTTTTGGGAACTCTTTTTTTGTTTTCTCCTGAAACACTCAATGAGATTTCATGTTTTATTCAGCTGTCCTCCTATCTTCTTTTCCCCATGTTGCTCCGAAACAGTGTGCTTCTGTGAAACCCCTGTGTCAGTGTTCAGCCTGTGTGCTTCTGTCCCCTCACATTGCTCTCTGTCATGCTTCTGTTTTTTTTCTTTTGAATAGCAGAACTTGGCCACAGGAGGATTGGGGTGTTTTACATTTGAGCACCACTTATTATACTAGACAAGATCGCATTCATTTTTTGGGTATAGGAGTACTAGTGTTGTGCCCAGAATAGCAGGATGTTGAGCCGACAAGGGAGTCGAAACTGGGTCCTCAGTTCAAACGTTGGCAGCTCCGGCCCTGCGGCCACAACCTCTGTCTCCTACCACTGCTCACCGTAGTCCTCATTTCGCCCCAGGCTTATCCCCGCCCTCTGCGTTACCTGTACACTGTCTCTGCAACTCTATGATGGAATCCGTGACCTGAATACACTCACCTCAAAAGATATTCTCTAATAATGTGTATATGATATGTTAGTTACATTTTTTAAAATACTGAGGGGCAGATAAACGAGAAAGTGACTCAGTGCATTCCGCAAGTCATTTGACTGCGCCGCACTGAGTCACTTTCAGAGCACAGGAATGCAACATATTTACAATGATATGTCGTATTCCTGTGCTCTCCCCTGCGCTGGCACACTAACAGCTGCCATGCGCCGGCGCAGGCACCCTTGTACCATGGTGCAAGGATGCCTGCATCATGGGGAGATTGTTTTTGTGCAGGAAGGGGCACCTTCCTGCACGAAAACAATCACTACAGGCATTTTCCTCTTTCAATGCGTGCTGTAGAATGCAGCACGCATTGAAAGAGGAAAAAACAAGGAGAAATGAAAACATTTCTCCTCGTTGCGCCTCCCTTCGCCTCCCCTGGGGAGGCGTAGCATTCACACGCATTTCCAGATTTACGATTCCTCGTAAATCTGGAAATGTGTCTGGTTCCATGGGTGTTGCGTGGGAACACCCACAGCAACACCCATGGAACGCCCTTTCACGCAAAGTGCTGCGTGTAAAGGGGCCATATTTACACGTACAGGAAAAGCCATGCAGGGTGGCTTTTCCTGTCCTTGTAAATATGGAGCAGTGAAATACGCCACCAGTACGTCACAAAAAGTGACGTACTGGTGGCTCAGGGCGCTTGTAAATCTGCCCTAGGTACATATAATACTAGCTTAGAATAAGTAAGTTCCTCTGAACTTAGGGTTGGGTAAGTCAAGGGTCTAGCACACCCTTTCTCCAACCTCAGAGAGTTTAGTTCCCACTAGGTTAGGTAGGTGCAACACCTCACCACACTTAGTATGTCTTCGAAAGGAGATGCCAGTGGCTCTCTGCCCTCTAGTTCCAGTTAGCTTTCAATCCAAGAATTGAAAGCCCTGTGTGCCTCTAGAAAGCTGAAGACAGGGAGAACTGCAAACACCCACCGCCTCATAGAGGCCTTATTGCTTGATGGCCTCAGGAAGATCCCTGGGTCAGATGAAGAGGAGAAAGTGGGTGGGGCAGGGAATGAGGACAGGTCAGGAGGTGACACCTTTTATGACCTAGACTCAAACCCTGGCCAAGAGGAACAAGATGGTTCCACCTGGACAACTCAGATCTTCATGGAGATGAGGAAGAAGGCCAAGATGGCCCTCTCTTCACCCCTCCTGGAAGAGTGCAGAGTTTACCAAGGAGATCTAGATCTCCCTCTGCAGAGTCACATCACTCAGGACAGTCTGTAGGGACCTCCGTATCTAGCAAGAGGGACCACTCTTATGACAATTTCTGCAACTTGAGAAAACTAAGCTTAGGCTCAGGCAACAGCAATTGGCCCTGGACAAAGAGTCCCTAGAAGTCCAGAGAGCTAGTAAAAGATTGGGACTAGAGTCCCATGGTGGCAGCAACAGTGTCCCTAGAGTTAAAGAACATTCTTTTGACAATAGGAACCTGAGAAAGATTGTCCCTCCCTACCATGTTGGGGATGACATCCATAAATGGATAACTGCTTTAGAGAGGGCCTGTAAAGTTCAGAGGGTCCCTCAAGAGCAGTGGGCAGATATCTTGTGGCTCTCCTTTGCTGACAAAGGTAGAGATAAGCTCCTCACTGTTAGAGAAGAGGATGCTGACAATTACTCAGTTCTGAAGAGTGCTCTCAGTGATGGGTTTGGCTTAACCACTGAACAGTATAGGATTAAGATCAGAGACACCCAGAAGGCACGTAATCCGGACTGGGTAGACTTTGTTGATAGTGCCATTAAGGCTCTGGAAGACTGGTTACTTGGCAGCAAAGTGAATGATTTCAAGGGATTGTACAATTTGATTACGAGGGAGCAGATCCTTAACAATTGCCAAAATCAGTTGTTGCATCAATACCTGGTTGACTCTGATCTGACTTCTACCCAAGAATTGGGAAAGAAGGCAGATAGGTGGGTCAGAACCAGGGTGAAGCGGAGAAACCAGAACCATGGTGATGACCAAAAGAAGCAAGATGCTAAAACTTCAGATAAGGGGGGGGGGGGCAAAGGTAAAGATGACAAGTCTTCATCAGGGCCCCAAAAACCTGCATCTGGGTGGGAGTCACAATCCAACAAAGGGAAAGGCAAAAAGAAACCTTGGTGTTACTTATGTAAAGAAAATCCCCATTGTACAAAAGATGTCAACTGTCCAAAGGCCAAGGATTCAACTCCAACCACCACTGCCCCTAAGGCAACTGCTCCCCCTAGTACAGTTTCAAGTGGTGGTACAGGGAACAAGGGAATAGTAGGGTTAACCTTGGGCTCTGAGATGGGTTTTGGCCTAGTCAGAACTCCAGCTCAGGCTGTAATTGTCTGTGATGGTGGTATGGATATTGCCACCTTATTTGTCAGTCCCAGTAACCTGGGCAAATACAGACAACAGCCTTTGATTAATGGTAAGGAGGCCATGGCATACAAGGACACAGGTGCAAGTGTAACTATGGTGACAAAAGATCTTGTGGACCCTGAACAGATCATACTTGGTGAGATGTACCAAGTAACCAATGCTAACGATGTCAGGTCAGATCATTCCTTGGCAGTTGTTAATTTCAGCCGGGGAGGGATAACTGGCCCAAAGAAAGTTGTGGTTAGCTCAGACATTCCAGTGGAATGCTCATTGGGCAATGATTTGGAAACTTCAGCCTGGGCTGAAGTGGAATTAAGGACTCATGCAGCAATGCTGGGCATCTCTGCAGATGTGTTTGCTGTGACCAGGTCACAGGCCAAACTGATGTCTACTGAACAGGCCCTGGATTCTGAAAAAATTGACCAGGTGCCTTCCAAGAGAAGGAGCAGGAGGGGTAAGGCTGTGTCTTCCCCCCAGGCTCAGAGAGAGGATCAATCTCTCGAGGGAGATTATCCAAGTCCCTGTGAAGAAACTGTCTCAGATGAACTGGAACCTGATCAGGTTGAGTTCTTGGGGACAGGGGGCCCTTCCATGGCAGAACTGAGCCAGGAGACGCAAACCAGCCCCTCTCTTGAACCCCTCAGACAGCAAGCTGCTGCTGAGGCTGCTTGGAGTATCAGTGGATCCCACAGGATCTATTGGGATGAGGGACTCCTTTACTCAGAGGGTAGAGACCCCAAGCCTGGTGCCACCAGGAGGTTGGTCATTCCTCTGAAGTTTAGGGGCTTCCTACTCACCTTGGCACATGACATTCCCCTAGCAGGACACCCAGGCCAAAGCAAGAACTGGGACAGGCTTGTCCCTCACTTTCACTGGCCTCATATGTCAGAGGACACCAAGGACTTTTGTCGCTCCTGTACCACCTGTCAAGCCAGTGGTAAGTCAGGTGGTACCACAAAGGCCCCCCTAATACCACTACCTGTGGTGGGGGTTCCCTTAGAGAGGGTTGGGATTGACATAATTGGTCCCATGAACCCTCCAACTGCATCTGGGCACAGTTATATTCTAGTGGTGGTGGACCATGCCACTAGGTATCCAGAGGCTATACCCCTTAGAACCCCCACAGCTCCTGTGGTGGTCAGGGCCCTACTGGGATTTGTTTCCAGAGTGGGTTTCCCTAAGGAGGTCTTAACTGACAGAGATACAAACTTCATGTCTAGTTATATCACTGAAATGTGGAAGGAGTGTGGAGTGAATTACAAATTCACCACACCCTATCACCCACAATGCAATGGGTTGGTTGAAATATTCAACAAAACCCTAAAGGGCATGATCATGGGCCTCCCAGAAAAGCTTAGGTGAAAATGGGATGTTCTGTTGACGTGCCTTCTTTTTGTCTACAGAGTGGTCCCACAAAAGGGGGTTGGCTACAGCCCTTTTGAACTTTTGTTTGGGCATCCAGTTAGGGGTCCCTTGTGTTTGTTGAAAGGGTGATGGGAGTTACCTCTCAAACCTCCCAAGCAAGACATAGTGGACTATGTACTTGGTCTCCACTCCAGGGTGGCTGAGTACATGAAGAAGGCCGGCAAAAACCTTGAGGCAAGTCAAGAATTGCAAAAAGCTTGGCATGACCAAAAGACTGTACTGACTGTTTATCAGCCAGGACAGAAAGTATGGGTGTTGGAGCCTGTGGCCCCAGCAGCTCTCCAAGACAAGTGGAGTGGACCCCATACTATTCTTGAGCAGAAGGGAGAAGTCATTTACTTGGTGGACCTTGGAACTCCCAGGAGTCCCCACAGGGTACGCCATGTAAACAGGCTCAAACCCTATGTGGACAGGGCAGACATGGGCTTGCTCATGGCTACTGATGAGGGACAGGAGGAAGAGAGTGGCCCACTCCCTGACCTGTTGATGGTGTAGCCTTGTCAGGCAGCCTCACTGAGCAACAGCAGATTGATTGCAGGAAGGTCCTCAATCAATACAGGCACATGTTTTCTTTGACTCCTAGTCAGACCACCTGGTGTACCCATGAAGTGGACACAGGTGAGAGTCTACCTGTTAAAAATAAGATTTAAAGGCAGCCTGACCATGTCAGAGATTGCATCAGGACTGAGGTCCAAAAGATGCTGGAATTGGGAGTAATTGAACCCTCAGATAGCCCTTGGGCTAGTCCAGTGGCACTGGTACCCAAACCTCATACCCAGGGTGATAAAAGAGAAATGGGGTTGTGTGTGGACTACAGGGGGCTCAATGCAGTCACTAGGACTGATGCTCACCCTATTCCTAGGGCAGATGAACTCATTGACACTTTGGCCTCAGCCAAGTTCATGAGCACAATTGACCTCAATGCTGGATATTGGCAAATCAGAATAGCTGAGGATGCCAAACCAAAAACAGCATTTTTAACCCCTAGTGGGCATTATCAATTTATTGTGATGCCCTTTGGTTTGAAGAATGCACCTGCCACATTCCAAAGGTTGGTGAACAAAGTCCTTACAGGCCTGGAAGCCTATAGTGCAGCATATCTTGATGATATAGCTGTCTTTAGCTCCACCTGGAGGACCACCTAGTCCACCTAAAGAATGTTTTGGAGGCTCTGCAGAAATCAGGTCTCACTATCAAGGCCACCAAGTGCCAGATAGGGCAGAGTAAGGTTGTGTACCTGGGCCACCTTGTAGGTGGAGGCCAGGTTCAACCATTGCAGAGCAAAATCAAGACCATCATGGACTGGGTTGCTCCCACTACCCTGACTCAGGTCAGAGCTTTCTTGGGCCTGACTAGGTACTACATAAGATTTGTAAAAGGATATGGGTCTATAGTGACTCCCTTGAATGATCTTACATCAAAAAGAATGCCCAAGAAAGTTCAGTGGACAGTTAGCTGTCAGAAGGCATTTGATGATCTCAAGCAGGCCATGTGCACTGCTCCCATTCTGCAAACTTCTGACTATTCCAAACAATTCATTGTCCAAACAGATGCATCTGAGTTGGGGGTAGGGGCTGTGTTGTCACAACTTAATGCAGAGGGTAAGGATCAACCAGTAGCTTTTATTAGCACAAGGTTGACCCCCAGAGAGAAACGTTGGTCAGCTATTGAGAGGGAAGCCTTTGCTGTGGTTTGGGCTCTGAAGAAGCTGAGGCCATACTTGTTTGGCACTCACTTCATTGTTCAGACAGACCATAAGCCCCTCTTATGGCTAAAACAGATGAAGGGTGAAAACCCCAAACTTTTGAGGTGGTCCATTTCCCTACAGGGGATGGACTATACAGTGGAACATAGACCTGGGAGTAACCATGCCAATGCAGATGGACTCTCCAGATATTTCCACTTAGAAAATGAAGACTCAACTGGGCAAGGTTAGTCTCATCTACTTACGTTTGGGGGGGGTGTTGTGTAGGAAAGTAGGATCTGCTTCTTAGGGTTACCCCCACTTTTTGCTTGATGTTACACTGTTTTTGCCTAGTCTGACTGGGATCCTGCTAATCAGGACCCCAGTCTATCTGCTTTCTCCCTAAAATGTTATGACATGTACTTAGGTACACTCCAGATTGGATTCTGGGGTACCCTTGTCAGTCCCTAGTATATGGTACACATGTACCCAGGGCATAGGTACCCCAGAGGCCTCCCATGAGCTGAAGCATGTATTATGCCACCCATGAGAGGCCATGCAAAATGGAACTATAGGCCGGCCATTGCAGCCTGTGTAAGATGGTGCATGCACCACTTACTTTAGATATAGGTTTACTATATCTATAGGTCACTACACTTAAAACCTATAAGTCACCCCTATAGCAGGCCTTAACAATCCTGAAGGCAGGGTGCTGGGTTTTACGTGAGAGGGTGCCCCTGCATGAGCAGAGCACCCCTGCAGCCTTCGGAGACCATTCTCCCGGGTTGTTGGTGACGCAGCCAGACATATAGGTAGAGGTGCATTATATGCTTGCGTAAAATGCTATCTCGAAAACAGCTGCAACAAACCATGTAGTGTTTGGTATCAAATACCTTGGAATCATACACCCACACCAGTAACCGGTGTGGGAGGTATGATTCCACCCCTCAGAAGCAAGCTTCGTGGGTCCCTGGTCTTCCCGGTACCAACCTTCTCGACCCGGACAGCACAAAATGGTTGCTGCCGACCATAGACACATTTCTGCCCTACTGCTGCTGGGCCACGCTCGAGCAGGGGAAGGCAGCACAATAGGCATCCTGTCACAGGGAGGTGTGACCACCTCCCAGACAGGATTTGGTGTATTGGAGCTAGGTGGGTGCACTTCCAAAGTGCCTGAAAGTCTGCACGAAGGGCACATTTGGTGTCCCTGTTCATAGTCCAGTTCAAACCAGTTCTGGGAGCCGTTGGCTCCTGATCTGGTGCGAAACTGGACAAAGGACATGGGAATAACCTCCCCCCTGTCCTGACCCTCCCCTGGGAGGGTCCCTTGAATCTGTCCAACCCTCTCCCATGGGTAAAAAAGGGCTTACCTGACTGTAGGACCCTAGATTCGACGTGGACAAGATACTGATCAAGAAACCACTGACCTTCGACCGTCTGGACACTCTGGACTTCGCTGGACTTCGACTGGGCCCGACTTCGTCTCCCTCTCCGTCCAAAGCATTGTCTGTGCCTGTGTACAATACAGGCTCCGTACAGGACCTGTGCAGCATCAAGGACAACTGAAGTATCTCCCTTGGGGTGAAGGAGTCACTCCCCTGCATCCGCAGGCACCATAACGCAACTGACTGGTCTGCTGATCCTGAGCTCCTGCAGACTTAGGATGCTCCAGCAACACAGGAAGTGGGTTCCTACATTCACTGAGGTTGAGCTGCCCTCTCATCAAGTTTGAGGCCAGTATCCCTCGTGGGGACCGCATAACCCAAACCCCTGTGCACCGCATACATTTGCAAGTGCATATGCTTGTTAGCATTCCCCAATCAAGTGCATTAGGATATCGATAGCCCAAACCTCTGCGCAATTTTGTACAAAGAACTTTGGCCTCCTCACACTCTGTGCCCTGCAAGCTGTTGTTTTGTGAAACTGCTAGAGGTCCCCTTGCGACTCCTGTGCCTTCGGCCTGTGGGTCCATTTGAGGGACAACACTGCTTTTCTTGGGTTCCCCTGGTTTCTCCAGGCCTGCCCTGACTCCCCTTGCTGTGGTGAGTCCCCTGGCCCTTGCTGGGCCAGACCGTAACCTTCTTTGACCTTCTTTGTGGGTTGCCGTTGCCAAGGCTTGTTGGTGCTCCCACCGGACACTGACCCTTCAGCACTCTACATCCTTTGTGGGACAGCTCGTATCCGGCTCCTGGTTGTCCTCGACATCTCCTGGTCCCTGCAGCTGTAGAGTCAAGGTCTCCTTCTTCACACCTGAAGCACCCAACATCGGTGGGCATTCGTCTATCGAGTCCCTGGTCACTCTTGAGTGGCCCAGACTCTGTCCCCTCTGCTTTCAGGTTCCTTCCATCAAGAATCCACCTGCGGATTCCACCAGACACTTTTCTTCTTTCCAGCAGTGGCATTTCTTTGAAGACTCCCATTGAGAATGATGGCGGTGATCCAGCGGCGTACTAACAGCAGATACTCCACTACCATATACTCACCTGGGCCCATACAACTTACTTCCACAACATAGCAAGTAGACCGCTGGAAACTTTTAGTTTATGATTTTCATACTTCAAGATCTAGCTATTTCTTTCCCTAACTAAACCTTTCACTGATCAAATAGTTCTTTCCTCTGGTCAATGGACCATTAGGTGGAACTAGTTGATGGTGATAATTAACATAACTTATTAAACATTTTCTCGATTATAATGAAATAATCACAGACTCGGGAAGTTTTAAATTTCTTTATCTAAATTATGTGAGTGTGAACCATCTCAACGTTTCAGTACAAACACCCTCATTCACAAGAGTGCCAAATTCAATCAAGTTTCAATAGATATATCAATTCAGATCCACACAACAACTATGCTCTGAAAGAAGAGGACAGAGAGAAAAGAACATCTACCAAGACGATGAATTTATAATTACCAAGTATGGTGTGAAGACCAACCCCCTGGCCAAAGGGCTGGTAAGGGTTCCCGGGACAGATCAGGAGACAAAGACTTCAGGACAGGAATCAGGACAGGATACTTCACCTCTCTAGATACCAACGACTGCGTCGCACCCCTCTCTGATACTCTCTTCCTCCTCGTGGTTCTTCCGCGATCTTCTTTCTAACCCAATTAAGTTAAATAGATGGTTCTGCATTCGATTTTCTTCATCAGCGTCTCACTGCTTCAGCACCACCCACAGCACCGACAGCATCCCGAGCTCTGCTTCTGTGCTTCCGTAAAAGCTCCGCACCATCAGCACACCCAGTTCTACCTACCTAACTAAAACTACCTCAATTATACCCTTTCATAACCATGTACCTCCCATTAATGTTTCAGTTTCGCAAAATACTAACTCTGATTGGACAGGCAAGGGGGGGATGATCATCACACCATGCTTACATTTCACTTATTCCATTAAACCATTGTTTCAAACTCCTCCCCTCAAACTTTATTAAATCATTTCCTTTCCCATACATCTCCAAACTTTATTAATACAAAATGTAGCGATCTCCTGAATAAAGCTCCTTCATATGAACTCTTCACCCTCATGTTCCCAGGGCACATCTTCACTGGCCTTGGACGCGTGACAAGTCCTTAGTCATCTTTTCGCATTCCCTCTTCAGCACGCATGCGTGGAGCTATGTCAGTCGGCTCAATTCAGACAAGTTTGACAGGCCCAAATACGCACTAATAATAAAGTCAAAAGAAGAAATGTTATTCTCAAAAATAAATGATTTCACTGTATACCACCAACCTCTACTCTAACCCATTCTATTTATTATTACCCTTTCTGCATTTGCATTAGTATAAAACTTATTTTCTAATTCAAACGAGCAGGTGCCATGCATCTGAGTTTTCAAGCAGCCATTTTATGGTTCTTTGCGCAGGCGCCAGAATTTCCCTCCAAGCATTAGTACGTCATACTACGTTGATGCAGTAGACGCATGCGCAGTAAAGATCCCCTGTTAAAGTGCGTTTAGTCCTTCGTTCATGTTATTTTAGTTAGTAAACACATAGGAAAGCTTCATTTTCCAGTGTGTCTGTTTCTAAAAGCGAATTATTAATCACAAACACGTTGTTAGTAAATTGTTAATGAGTTAAAACGAAAGGATTGCTTCCGAGCAAGTCTCGTTTACGAGCCCTTGCTCCATCAATCCCCTCTCTGATGGCATCTAAAGCCATCACAAAATTACCCATCCCATCCCAGATACCAACTTTAGCACTTCTCAGTTTTTCTCTATTTCTCCTCTCAATATTTCATCAGTTAACTTGTTTCCTTCCAAATCCCTCATCTTCTTATATAATCTGCCTTTCATTTCTTCCAGCTGTATTCCATCATTTTTTCTCTTTCGTTTCTGTCCCTTTCCTTCTTTTTCAAAATGTACTTTCTCCTTCCTTCCTTTTCTACAACACTTATATGTAATTATCATTAATATCACTACCGTTACTATCATGACTGATGGTAATATTATTTGACCTAGAAAACCTTTCCCAAAATCAACAAACCATTTCCCTATTGATGTTATACTTTTTGTTAGTCTTCCCCACACACTGTCACCCTTCAGTTGGGTCAAGTCTTTATGCATTCTCGTAATGTTTTCAATATATCCTTTAATTTCTCTGCTCTTGTCCGGAGTATAAGTGCAGCAATGTTGAATTTTCAACATGCCACAAACTCCACCTTCTTTTGCTAATAATATGTCAAGAGCAAGACGGTTCTGTAAAACCATAGACCTGATTGCAACCATTTCTGTGTTAATCATTAAGAATCCTCCTGCAGTATCTGTAGAAAGACGATCAACTATGGTTGATAATTTACACATTTTCTGTGGATTAAGAATGACTCCAACTGAGGGTATCAATGCACTAAAAATATCTCCTACAATTTCAGAAAAACTAGCTCTTCTTTTACGTGTTAGTCCATTAGATCTTCCATTGGTTCCACTGATTTTATTTACATGATAAATCTTTGGAAAAATTATTCCAAAATAGCAGCTCCCGTACCATCTTGCAGGTAACCTATAATAGTCATTATTCCCACAAACGTAATACACTCCTGGAAACACAGGATCAGTTTCCCCTTTTAGTCCCCACCCTCCTAAAATTAGGAAGTTGTGTTAACATTCACTGGAACCAATGTAATTATTGTTATAATCTGTCTTTAATCTATGGAGGCAGAATTTTCCCCTTTTCACAAAGTCCAGGGACATTGCAGCATGAGCCTTGCCACTTGCATAGATTCCTCCTTCCCAACCCATGGAGGTACATGGGTTTTCTGTTTAGTTGCCTTCCTTTTTAAATCCTGTCTCCTTTCTTCTACTAAATCCAAAAAATCTTTTTCTTCTTTTCTACTGTACATGTTAGATTACCTTTACGTGCCTGAACTAAATCTATTGAACTCATTGTTAAGAAAAATTCACCCATAAACTGTGCATTTTTACTAGTAACTACTGGATTCATATTCCTTCTAATAGGTAAATAAGGAAATACTACATCTAGATTTGAATAAAAATACAGAAGTCTCCCTGTAGCATAAAATAAACTTGATAAAATACTACATGACACACCATACTTTAAAGGTATATGGTTATACGTCACCCCTTCTGATACTGATGTGGGTAACTTCATACACATGTAACAATTGTTCATTTCCATAGTACTAACATATTGAAATAACAATTTAATGAACACATTAAAAGACGTATTATAATCTGATTCATTATGATAGTTTGGTTCATCTTCTACCCCTATTTCTATTTCAGTTTCTTTTATTCTATCCACCTTAACATTAGTATCTGTGTTATTCTTGTCACTCGTTTTCATTAATAAAGGTACTCCTACTGTTACGAATAACCATACTAATGCTACCGATAAAATACTGCAAAAACAAAATCTAAAACACTTTCTTTTTAATCCACATGTTGGTTTCCCGGTAACTTCAGTTTCTGCCATTTTACTCCTGAGAAAATTTATTTTCTCTTATCCTTTCTTTGTCAGCTTTAACTTTTCCTTTTTCGTTCTTAAGGAGGCTTCAATTTGCTTTCGTCAATCTGTGCAATATGGACTCTTCTGTCTCATCAGACAGATCTAGGGATTCAAATTCCTCGGGTATAACGTAAGTCCACTCAGGAACCTTGTATCTCCTGTTTCAGTTTCACAATCTTGGACTTCTTCGAGTTATCTTTGCTAAGGTTTGTTTAGGTCTTGTTCGACTTGTGATTTCATTTACTTGTTCTGGTTTCTTTTCTGTTTTTCTCAAATGATATCTTAACTTCTTTACTCCAGTTGGCCAATTATCTCCCTTTCTGATTCTTTTGATTTGAACTGCACTTTCACCTTCTTTATCTCTTGGCAAAGTCCTTTTAATTTCACTCAATCTAGGCACAATCTGTTCTGGTTCTCTGCCTTCTGTGCTTGTACCTTCTCTTGCTTCCACCTGCTCAGGTCTTACCGTATTTTGCTCTTCTTCTTCCTGAGCTTGTTCTTCTAATTCTATCTGATCCTGTTCAGGTCTTATTTCAAACTTTTCTTCTTCTTCTGCCTGAACGTTTTCTTCTAATTTTCCCTCCTCAGGTTCGTGAAAGCCTTTTTTATTTCCCCCCTGAGTGTGTTCTTCTTCCCCTGTCTTCTCCTGACTACTTCCCTGTCTTTTCAATTCTGTTCTCCTTCTTGTCTCAATGGCATCATCAATTATTTCAATCACTGGTATCCATTCTTCCTGACTTATATCTGGCTGTTCGTCATATGGTTGTATTTCAGAGTCTATCACTCTAGATTCTTCAATTTCACAGCTTACAACTCCTGATGCTTCAGCCTGTTCAGTCAGTGGTTGCTCTTGTTGTTCTGATGGGCTCGGATCTCTTCTGGTATGGCTGGCATGAATCCCATTGGGTAAACCTGCACACTTCACTGCTGTGGTAGTGACCAGTATGACTTGTCGCAGTTTATCCCACCTTGGTGCTAAGCACGACTTTCTTGCGTGTTTCTTCACTAGCACCCAATCTCCAGGATTCAAATCATGCGCTTGGTCTGGCTGTCTTTCAACTGCGTCTTCTCCAACCTGGTGAGAGATAGAATGCATCATTTCAGCCAATCCTTTGCAATAGTCCAATACCAGATCATCAGTTATACTCATTAGTTTATTTCCAGGAATAAATGCCTGTCTCATGGCTCTTCCCATGAGAATATCATGTGGGCTCATTCCTGTTTTTCTGTCTGGAAAACTTCTGAGACCCATCAATACAAGAGGTAATGCATCTGGCCATTTTAGCTTTGTGGATGCACACACCTTCCCCAATCTTGACTTGATTGTGCCATTCATTTGCTCAACAATTCCAGAAGCCTCTGGACGATAAGCACACTGCAGTTTTTGTTCAATATTAAATGCAGCACAAATTAGTAGAATTATTTCATTATTAAAGTGAGGGCCTCTATCCAATTCCAAAGTGACCGGAAAACCAAATCGCGAAACTAACTCCCTCAACAACAATTTTGCAACTGTAAGACTGTCATTTCTTCGAGTGGGACAGGCTTCCACCCATCTTGAAAAAATGCATACTATGACAAGTATGTATTTCAGTCCATTACATGGGGGCAATTCAATAAAATCTAACTCCCCAGCTTACCACTGTCTTTCTACCTGGATTCTGCTGCTGACAGGTTAAGCATCTTTGGCAAAGGCTCTCTGCGATTACCCTGAACTTCAGATTGTACCAACTCTGTCTAAATAGCCTGATCATTGACTCTCTATGTCTCCCTATGTGTGTTGCTCCATGATACACTCTTGCCATTTTTTAAAGCAAACAATCGGGCATGACTGGTCTTCCATCTAAATACACCCATACCTCATCTTGTGGTCTCTTTGTACAAGCTGCCTTTATCCAAATTTCCTTTTCTTTTTCCTCAACTTCTTCCTGCAATTGTCTAATCTCGTCCCATATTTCTGGTACTGAGAAAAACATAAGTTGGCATCTTGTTTCACCCGTTTCAATTTTTCTGTTTATGGCCACTGCATTTTTGGCACAGTATTTGGCCACTTGATCCGCATAATGATTGCCAGCAGTCACATAGTCATTTCCTGACCGATGTGCAGCGCATTTTGCAACTGCTATCTCTTTTGGCAATTGTAATGCTTCCAACAAATCTTTCACATTTTTGCTGTTTCTGATAGGAGATCCCGAAGAAGTCAGAAATCCCCTCTGCATCCAAAGCTGGCCGAAGTCATGCACAACCCCGAACCCATATTGACTGTCCGTAAATATGGTTACTCTCCAATTTTTCCCCTTTTTGCATGCCATTGTTAAGGCAACCAATTCAGCTACTTGTGCAGACTTGACCCCAGGTAAACAGGATGCTTCAATTACCCCAGATATTTTACAAACAGCATATTCAGCGCTTAATCCTCCTTCTTGTGTCCTGAGGCAAGAACCATCTACAAATAGCTCATGATCTGCCTAGTTCAAAGGTGTCTCTTTTATGTCAGGGCGGGGCTTCGTGCATAGCTCAGTCAGGTCCAAACAATCATGATCACTCTCATCTCTTACTTCTTCATCGCAGGGGTCTGGCAATAGGGTAGCTGGGTTCATGATCGTACATCTTATCACAGACACGTTCTCAGCTCCCAAAATCACTCTTTCATACTTAGTCAATCGACTAGGGGTGAGATGCTGTGTTCTTGTTCTTGTCAAAAGAATCTCAACTGAGGGTGGAACGAAAACTTTTACCGGATGTCCCATCACTATCGACTCACTTTGCTCCAGACTCATACAAGTAGCAGCTACTGCTTTTAAGCAGCCAGGCAATGCTGAAGCCACTGGATCCAATGTGGCTGAAAAATATGCCACTGGACGTCTACTCAGTCCATGTCTCTGTGTTAAAACTGAAAGTGCACAATTTTCTCTCTCACAGCAAAACAGAGCAGTCTTTTGAATAATCAGGCATGCCCAAAGCAGGGGCCTCACACAAACAATTTCGCAGTTTTACAAATGCCTCTATGCAGTCATCATTCCAATCAATCGGATCTTTTTCTCTTTTCCGGATCATCTGTATTAATGGTTTCGCTAACATAGAAAAACCATTAATCCATTGTTTACAGTACCCAACCACTCCCAAAAACATTCTCATTTATTTCTGAGTCTGTGGCAGCTGCATCTCTTTGATTATTTTTATTCTTTCCGGTGTCACTTTTCTAACTCCTCTTTCTATCTTATGCCCTAAATATCTAACTTCTTGTTGACAACACTGTAATTTTTCTGGGGACACCTTGTGTCCTCCTTCTGCCAAATGGTTCAGTAATGCAATTGTTTCTGTGACACAATCTTCTCTTGTTTTTGATGCCACCAGTAGGTCATCAATATACTGAACCAGAACAGATTTTCCAGGCATAATCAATGACTCTAGCCACTTTTTAGAAATCTGATTAAAAATTGAAGGACTCTCTGTGTACCCTTGAGGAACTTGACACCATGCGTAAATACGATCCTCAAACTTAAACGTAAAAAGATACTGGCTGTCTGGGTGCAAAGGAATAGAAAAGAAAGCTTGGCATAAATCAATTACTGTAAACCATCCTGCATTCCAAGGTATCTGATAAAGGATCACTGCTGGATTTGGCACTATTAGACAACAGGGAATTACAATTTTATTTATTTTCCGTAAATCTTGCACTATTCTGTACTTTCCGCTAGGCTTTTTCAGTCCCATTATTGGCGAATTACAAGGACTACCCATCACTTCTTTTAAAATACGTGGTTTAACCATTCGTTCGATTTCTGGAATAATTCCTGCCTTTACTTCTGGACTCATTTTGTATTGACGGGTGTTTGGATACACAGCACCTTCTTTCACTGTCACTTTAACTGGATCTATATTTGTCATTAGCCCAATGTCTTTTCCTGTAAAATCCCACACTTCTGGATTAACTGTGGCTCTCAACTCTTCTGGTAATTCATTTTCAGTTATTAGTGAAAACATTTCATCTACTTCTGTTCCCTGTTTGGCTAACATCATTTTATACACCACGTCTTCATCTGGGGTTTGGAAAGCGACACCATCCGGTGTACAATAGATCGTGCAATTCATCTTGCACAAAAGATCTCTTCCCAACAGATTTACAGGACTGGAATCACAAACTACAAACCGATTCATTTCCTTAAAATTTCCAATGTGCACCTCCATTGGTTTGGTAATTGGGGTTCTAATCTGTTGGTTTGACACGCCCACAACTTGGATTGACTCTCCCGAGAGGGGTAGGTTTGGGATGTCTGCTGTTCTCACAGTAGACCTGGTAGCACCAGTATCCAACAGGAAAGTAATGTCTTTACCTTCTACTTTCCCATCAACAAATGGACCTGACTGATCTACCGGCAAGGATGCGCCAAGCACGCACTCCTTTTCCTCCCCCCTCAGGCACCGACATTGTGTGTCATCTAAACGTTCTTCATCATTCTGTAAAAAATATTGTGCAATTGTTCTATTATTCTTACCACTTTCTCCTTGAAATCCGGTGTTCGCACTGAAACTTTGATGATTCACAATATTTGGCATAGGAGCTGGTGGCACCTGATATTGTGAGGTAACTACCTGCTGCTGCTGATTCATAAGTACTTCATTCTGCATCTGTGGGATTAAATTTTGATTTGGCCCATTATTATTCTTATTATTCTGAATACTCTTACACTCGTTCTTCCAGTGTCCAAGCTTTCAGCACGCATGACAAGGAAACTTCTTTTTCGCTTCTTCTCTGTCCATTCGTCCTCTATATTTATTACCATTTGCTCCTTGATTATTCTGACTCTGTTCTTTCATTTGATTATTACTTTGATCATTTGTTTTCTCTTCTTGTTGTTCTGCCAATTTAACTTGTGCCCACATGATTTTCTCTTTTAACTTCCTACGCCTGGCTTCGATGTCATCTCCGCAATATTTCGTATACTTTAAAATTTCATCCACTGTCTTGCTTTGCCAGCACAACATGTGCTGCTGTATCATCTGACTGATTTCTGGTTTCAAACCATATACAAACCGATACACAAAATGTCCCATATCCTTGTCACCGATATTCTCAAAACCACTATACTGCTTAAACACCTGTAGTAGCCTTTCATAATATGCATGTACAGATTCATTTGGTTCTTGTGTTGTTCTATCTATTTTTACCCAATCCGTTTCTTTAGGAGGAATTTTCCCTTTCAAATACGTAATCACTTGGTGATACTTTTTCATCACCTCACCCGAGGGTGCTCCTGTCTTTGCATCTCTAGCATACTCCTCATTAGGCCAATCAATCGTAATTTTACATTCTGTCCATAAATCAGCAGGTACCACTATATCAAATAGACCATCCAGGTCTTTCAATAGAACCTTTGAAACCTTCACAAATCTCTCTACCTGTTGGTACCATTCAACTGGTTTTTCTCTCAGCTTTGTAAAATCATTTGTAAATGACAATATATCTTGTCTACTCCAGGGAACATGAACATATCCACCTCCGGGAACCTCTCTCATTGGACACAATTTTTCCACCTTGCTCAATTCCCTTACTGGAAATGCAACTGCTGCTTCTCTCGCTTGTACTTCCTCTTTCTTTCTTATCCATCTAATTCTCCATTTATCAATGTCTCCCCATTTTCGCAAGATATTCATTAATTCCTTTATCTGTAATCTCTTTCCAGAAGCATTCACACTTTCTAAATCTTTATCAGTAAAGTCCACTCGATATGGTTTTTGCAACAATTTTGATTTCCCTAGGTCTATTCCAATCTCTGAAGCAACTTCAGTCAGTCTCTCATGAAATACTCTTGCTCTCCTGGTTATGCTCTTACATAAAAATAATAATTCCTCATCATTATAAGCATTCAATCTTTCTGTACCCACATATCCTGTCATAATTTCTTCCAATTCCACTTTCAATCTGCTGATATCTAAAATCCTTGGTACTGGGTTCTGATTATCTCTCTCCTGTGCCCATCTTTCTATTTCTTCGGAGGTGACTACTGCTGTGCCCCCAGTTCCAGCAGGAGCCAAAGGTCTTCTTTCTCTCAAATTCATGGGCGTAACTCTCTTTGGGGTTTCCGTTAAAGGTTCCACATTACGGAGATCCATTAATGAAATAACTGATTCACTTTCGCTAACCTGATCAGCTGTAATTATTATTTCTTTTCTAGGACTATTTAATGGAATTGTCACAGATTGTGGTTTCTGGCAAATCTTATTATCTCCATACAATGGGATTACCGAACCAATGGTCACTGGTACTGTCAAAGCTTCAGTATTCAAATTTAATTGACTTATCTTTTGAACTAGTTCTTCTCTAGTTTTATTCAAAGCATCTCTTTCATTATCCTGCAACACTCTGTCATATGATGTTTCATGTAAAATCTGTGGAGTTAATGGTATTCCCAATATTGGTGCACTTGGGACAACCTTACTAGCTGCTTCTTGATATGGTGGTGGATTTTTAATTAAAATATCCTCTAACAACTCGTCATCTGATTCACCATATCCTGCTGTATTCAGATGTTTCGTTTTCTCCTTACACTTTCCTCCAGATTGTCCCTCAGCCATCAACACTGGATATAACCCTTCTGATACCATGCCTCTCCTCCATTGTTTCATCTGCCCTTCGCGTGACTCATGCAGGTGTCGGGGAAAGAATCCTCTATACCTTCCACCTCTAAATTTCTCTCGTTCATATGACTCAGTCTCCCATTCTTCCAAAGCCTCATATTGAGTTAACCTCGGTCTTGGTTCTAAATAATTCATTTTCAATCTCAAATTCTGAAGAATCCTTCCATTAAGCGTACCATTTTTAGGAAATGCTAGCACTCCATCATCCTTTGTATATTCTATCCAATTTTCTAACCACTCGCAAGTATGATATCCTCTTTCCATCATTATAAAAGATGCTGGTGTCTTCGGTGGCGGAATAGGAATTCCCTCTCTAGTCAACACAGGCTTATCTTTCACAAAGAAATTCTTAATTTTCTTAAAAAATGACATTCCTCTTTTCTCTCCATACATTCTTGAAGAACGATGTAGGAAATTGTATTCTGCAAACCCTTGAAATCTTCTACCTGTACGTCTTGTACTAACAGTCAAATCAAAATCCCACATACAATCTTTCTCTCCCCCAATCCTAGCGCGGCTTCTAACTAGCTATCCAATCGAATCAAGCTCACATCCGCGATCTGACCAATGCCAGCGCGGCCTTTTCCTGACGTCAGTTCTGCTCCTTTCTACTGACCCCTCCTTTACAAAACTCCTCCTGTCACACGCCCGCTGTTTCTACCAATCCCAGCGTGGCTCACTGTGACGTCAGTACCACTCCGGCAACTGACCCTCCCTTTACAAGGTAATATGAAACTTTATTTCTCAATACTTTTCTTTTAAAAATTCTTTGTTATTAACGACATAAAAACATTCGCTACTCTGTCTGTTCCACTAAATCAAAGGATAGTTTATTTCTTTCTACTGCGAGTAAAACCTTCCGCTTACTCTTCATATAAGCTCCAGAGAACCTGCTACTCTTCCGGTATCACCCGTTTGGGAAATCTGAGACCAAAGTTTCACCAGCGAACTCCTTTTGCTGTCAATCTAGCTTGGAAAGACCTGCTACTCCTTCAGGGTTACCCTTTCTAGGTGATATAACGCCTAAAGTTTCACCAGCGAACTTCTTTGCATCAATCACTCTCACTTTTACACAGAAAATAGTCCCTACCTTAACACTGCCAGCCCTACCTAGCTTCTCAGTGTTATTCCAACAGAAGAGTAACTCACTGCAGTGTGGTTTCTATCGCCACCCGCTATTCATTCCCCGGGAATTTTCCAGACAACATTAAAACAGGACGCTAACTCTTTTTGTTAAAACATAAATCAAAAATCATTAATCTATACTTATCACCAATCTAGTCACTAATAACCATAGCTCTGCTACCAGAAAACTGATCCAGCGGCGTACTAACAGCAGATACTCCACTACCATATACTCACCTGGGCCCATACAACTTACTTCCTCAACATAGCAAGTAGACCGCTGGAAACTTTTAGTTTATGATTTTCATACTTCAAGATCTAGTTATTTCTTTCCCTAACTAAACCTTTCACTGATCAAATAGTTCTTTACTCTGGTTAATGGACCATTAGGTGGAACTAGTTGATGGTGATAATTAACATAACTTATTAAACATTTTCTCGATTAGAATGAAATAATCACAGACTCGGGAAGTTTTAAATTTCTTTATCTAAATTATGTGAGTGTGAACCATCTCAACGTTTCAGTACAAACACCCTCATTCACAAGAGTGCCAAATTCAATCAAGTTTCAATAGATATATCAATTCAGATCCACACAACAACTATGCTCTGAAAGAAGAGGACAGAGAGAAAAGAACATCTATCAAGATGATGAATTTATAATTACCAAGTATGGTGTGAAGACCAACCCCCTGGCCAAAGGGCTGGTAAGGGTCCCCGGGACAGATCAGGAGACAAAGACTTCAGGACAGGAATCAGGACAGGATACTTCACCTCTCTAGATACCGACGACTGCATCGCACCCCTCTCTGATACTCTCTTCCTCCTCGTGGTTCTTCCGCGATCTTCTTTCTAACCCAATTAAGTTAAATAGATGGTTCTGCATTCGATTTTCTTCATCAGCGTCTCACTGCTTCAGCACCACCCACAGCACCGACAGCATCCCGAGCTCTGCTTCTGTGCTTCCGTAAAAGCTCCGCACCATCAGCACACCCAGTTCTACCTACCTAACTAAAACTACCTCAATTATACCCTTTCATAACCGTGTACCACCCATTAATGTTTCAGTTTCGCAAAATACTAACTCTGATTGGACAGGCAAGGGGGGGATGATCATCACACCATGCTTACATTTCGCTTATTCCATTAAACCATTGTTTCAAACTCCTCCCCTCAAGCTTTATTAAATCATTTCCTTTCCCATACATCTCCAAACTTTATTAATACAAAATGTAGCGATCTTCTGAATAAAGCTCCTTCATATGAACTCTTCACCCTCATGTTCCCAGGGCACATCTTCACTGGCCTTGGACGCGTGACAAGTCCTTAGTCATCTTTTCGCATTCCCTTTTCAGCACGCATGCGTGGAGCTACGTCAGTCGGCTCGATTCAGACAAGTTTGACAGGCCCAAATACGCACTAATAATAAAGTCAAAAGAAGAAATGTTATTCTCAAAAATAAATGATTTCACTGTATGCCACCAACCTCTACTCTAACCCATTCTATTTATTATTACCCTTTCTGCATTTGCATTAGTATAAAACTTATTTTCTAATTCAAACGAGCAGGTGCCATGCATGTGAGTTTTCAAGTGGCCATTTTATGGTTCTTTGCGCAGGCGCCAGAATTTCCCTCCAAGCATTAGTACGTCATACTACGTTGATGCAGTAGACGCATGCGCAGTAAAGATCCCCTGTTAAAGTGCGTTTAGTCCTTCGTTCATGTTATTTTAGTTAGTAAACACATAGGCAAGCTTCATTTTCCCGTGTGTCTTTTTCTAAAAGCGAATTATTAATCACAAACACGTTGTTAGTAAATCGTTAATGAGTTAAAACGAAAGGATTGCTTCCGAGCAAGTCTCGTTTACGAGCCCTTGCTCCATCAGCGGTTTCCGACGCCACTTCAGCCCTATGCACCCGGCTTCCCTGAGATAGGTAACTCTGGTACTTCGGTATCCACGGGTGGGGTGGCTCTCCAACCTTCTATGTTCCAAAGGGTTTCCTCGTAATCCACTGGGAAGGGTCCTTAAACTTTAAAATTGCAACCGCGACTCTCCCATTGAATTGTACGTAGCACGCGGTTGTGTTCTCACACTGCACCCATCCTCCGTGGGGTACCTACTTACTCACCTTAGGTGGTTCCTTGGGGTCCCAGCGATTTTACACTCTCTAGACACTGTCTTGACCCGAGTCGTGGTTCTTATACCACTATTTTAGTGTATGGTTTGGTCTCCCCCGGGAGCCCACTGTGTATTAGTGCTACTTACAATTGTTTCTGTGCTACAGTATTGTGTGCTTTGTGTTTATCTGCGTGTAGCAGATGCTGTGAGGTATTTAAGGTGTCTTATAATAATAAATATATATTCTTATAACTACTGTGTGGTTCTCCTTTTATTTAACCAATACAATAAGGTTGCATTCTGGTAAAACAAGCTGCTTAACATTCCTTCAAGACTAAGCCTGAAGGTTGCTCTCCACAGCTACCACTTGGATAGCTTTCTAAGGTTATCTTTGACCGCTTAAATCACCATAAGGGTTGTTTGGACTGGTTCAAGGTGCACACTTTAATTAGTGTATACACAAACACAAACAATGGTTCTGTCGGGCATACGCACTATTTCTTTTAGAGGGATTATTCCTTTATGTATTATTTCTTGTACAACCTTCATTAATGTTGTCCGCAATATTTAGAAACAATGGAACACATAGCAAAGGACACTGACGCAAATTGATGAGTAATCTGATATTTTATATAAATTAAAGCATTTATATATACTCGCAAGTTGTAGACAAGGCTGGCAAGACAAAGTGAAGTCTAAAGTGATGTGTACTAAAGTGACATTTGTGCTCAGTGGTAGAACATAGTGCATATATTATGTACAGGGTGATTACAAATACAGTATATACAAGGGAAGAGAATGATTAAGGCCAGAATATTACGACAAAAACAATGACTCTGGTGATTATACAAATTATTCAATCATTTGCACCCAGAGACTTGATAAATCTGGACCATGTAAGATCGTCGACGTTTCAACCCAGTCAAGGCTTAATTAAGAAGTGAGGGCCGGTCTTCATCAGGACAAGTGTGGGGGAGTAGGGGATGACAGCCCTAAATGAATCACCGAGTCGATCGTGATTTAAAGGTCATCACAAAATTCACTAGGCGCAACCAATCAAAGTGATGCGATCAGCCGTGGTCTTGCTGCCGGCATGGGGGATCTGCTATAGTCAAGTAACTTCCTAGATGCGCAGGGGAGTTTCAATCAAATATGCGAAGCCAGGCGTGAGTCCTGGTTCAACGCTGCCGTCTCAGCATCTAGGAAGTTACTTGACTGGGTTGAAACGTCGACGATCTTACATGGTCCAGATTTATCAAGTCTCTGGGTGCAAATGATTGAATAATTTGTATAATCACCAGAGTCATTGTTTTTGTTGTAATATTCTGGCCTTAATCATTCTCTTCCCTTGTATATACTGTATTTGTAATCACCCTGTACATAATATATGCACTATGTTCTACCACTGAGCACAAATGTCACTTTAGTACACATCACTTTAGACTTCACCTTATCTTGACAGCCTTGTCTACAACGTGCGAGTATATATAAATGCTTTAATTTATATAAAATATCAGATTACTCATCAATTTGCGTCAGTGTCCTTTGCTATGTGTTCCATTGTTTCTAAATATTGCAGACAACATTAATGAAGGTTGTACAAGAAATAATACATAAAGAAATAATCCCTCTAAAAGAAATAGTGCGTATGCCCGACAGAACCATTGTTTGTGTTTGAATATCCATATCCAGGTTCTGAGGGACACAGGGTCACCCCATTGTTGTTTCACTTTAATTAGTGTACATCATATACCAGGCAACTTTTCACAGCTTCCTGGAAGCTTTAATTAGGGAGCAGTTCTTGGCTTTGATGGCTGAGGCTAAGTTCGAGCGCTCGTGTCTGCAATCCTTTGTGTACCACGAGTACACTCCTCCTGTGGAGATACTAGGCTTTCTATCCTACCTCGGAGCTACAAAGTAGGAACTGAGTAGGTCAAAAGTTCGAGAGTGGACCGTGACTACATCGGCCACTCCGTTTTTGCTTTTGGCCAAAAACTGATGCTCGAGGATGCCAACTGACAGATCGTGCTGTATGCCCTTGATCTTATTATCTTGCAGAACCACCTTTCACCATTTAAGGGATTGCCTATTGTTAGAGGGATAGATCTCCTTGGTGTAAGTTGGACACCCACACTCATATCAACCAGATGTCTCCAGAGCCTCACGTCAAGGAGGATGTAGTCGATACGGGATGGGCAATTAACTCTGTTGTACGTATTCCCACCCTGCCTGTCCAAGGGAGTTCTTCCATTTACAGCCCTCAGGCCGTACTCGATATTAAGGGCATTGAGTTGGAGCGCCATCTGTGTCCATTTTTTAACTGAAGGGAGGTCTAGAGGGGGACAGCCCATTTAAGGTTGTCGTCCTCAGAACCTGTTAGGTCTTCTTTGTCGAGAGGCTCGAAAGTGCTATTGAAGTCGCCTGCTACTATTAATCTCGAGTAGGTTGGGCATCTAACTAGGCTCTCTTCCAATAGGGTGAGAATGGGCAAAAGTCAACCCCCTTTGGTCCCCCTCACATAGACGTTGAACAAATCAATAGAGTATCCCCCCATGGGTCCCTTGATGCGGATCCCCAGGATGTTTGGGCTAGGGAGGAGGGTGATCTGGCATCCCAAAGCAATGCCCACCCAGAAGATCAGCCCCCTGCCAGACGCCCTCTACCTATTGTAGTTGCAGGTGAACAGTAGCATGCATATCCAGATTTAAATAGGGGGACCAGACTCCAGGTCTCCTGAAAAATACAAATGTTGTATCCCTCGATTAGGTCATTCGAATGAGGGAGTGACATTTTGCTGTTTAGCCCAGACACATTCCAGGATATTACCCTAAACTGTCGATGATAATCAAGGCTAAGGGACAATGCGGCATTTGGGTTGGAAGGGCAATGGTTAATGGGAGCCTGGGTTGGTGCTTGAGGATTACGGTTCGTACTGGGAACCAACCCGTTGAGATTGGTTGAGGCGCTACTTACATCTACTTCTGGCAGAAGTCCATCCTCCCTTGTATAGAGCGACTTCTGTGGAATCTCAGTGCATGGGCGGTTATCTGCGTGAGTGGAAGGTGTAAGGTGTGGCCTGGAGAGCTGGTGTTCTTCCCTCAAGAGTCAATCATTAGATTCTAAGTAGGAACCTCTAAATGTTTCGCCTAGAGGTAATGGTGGAATGGGCTTACTCTGTTCATGGGGTATAGAGTGTTTAAACTGGATTAGGGAGGTGTCAGGGGAGCAAGTTCGGTATTCTGGGGCAAGGAGCTCTTCGGCCAGACCCAGCCCTTTGAGTGTAAGTTCGATGCAGTCAAAAGGTTGGGTAGGAAAGGTGCATTTTCGAGCCCTTATGATGTCGTTATGGATCACAGAACGGCATCCCCTGACAGTGACGTATCCAGTGGATTGCTTTGTTGATCAAGGAGTCTTCCCTCTCATACCCCATTCTTCTACCAAGGTTTGGGACATTGACCATAAAGATTTTCCGGGCAGGCATCAGGCTTGGGGGGACTGGTGGCATTGGCTGATTCCTGCCATGGTCTAACAGTGATTGCCCCTGGGACGGGTTAGTATTGCTGATCCCAAGGTGATTGGGGGGACCATGCACGTCCATTGGTTTAGGCGGATAGTTGCCTTGATTGGGAGGGAGTTCGGGTTGTACTTGGGTGCATGGGGTGATAACAGGATGTAGCTGGGGGCACCCATGATGAGGGGGGACCCTTTGGTGTGTGGTTGGCCGATGTGACGTGGGATAGTTGCGAGTGGGTTGGCTGCCTGGTCCCAGGGTGGGTTCGTAAGACAGTGGGGATTGCGGGCCATTCTGCAGTAGTAGGTTAACTAGCACTGTAAAACTATCAATCATTGATCTCATGATCCCTACTTCGGCCCTAAGATCAGTAATGAAATGGTGAGTGCTCAGATTCTGAGGGTCTGTGTTAGGTGCGTATGTGGTCTCTTCAGGAATCTCAGGGAGCTGTTGGGGGGTGTCATTTCTAGGATCATCAGACAGGTCCAGAAGGGGGGGTGAACCTGTTGGCACATGGGATGGCGGGTTCTTGCTGTGATGTTGGACTGCAGGTGGGATTAGAGGGAGGATGGTGGACCCTCACAGTGTGGGATGAGACCCCCTGGTTGCTTAAAGGGGTCCCCTTGGTAAGTGATCTCCTGAACAAAGCTGGGATGGCTGGTGAGCTGGTGGGGCTGGTGGTACTGGATGAGGGTTGGCCAGTGGAGGTGCATAGAGAGGTGGTTGGTTCCACATCTAGGATGCCTTCGCATTTGCTTAGCAGGCTGTCAATGAAGTCTAAGACGCAATTGCTGCCTGGATGTTTGGAAGATTTCCTGACCTTTTTCCCGTTCCCAGCTTGCCCACCTCCAGTACCCTCCGTAGCTTTTCCCTTCCCCATCCCTCAGGCCTCAGAGGACACAGCCCGAGAAGGATTGAAACAACAGCAGTCTAAACCTTTCCAACACAAGGTGGCAAAGTGCCAAAACAGGGTGGCAGTAGTGAGAGCGCCCAACCCAACGGAAAATCAACACAGCCAGAGGGCTTTGACCCAGCCCATGAAGTAAATAAATGATAAAGGAAAGACAGGGAGAATACTTTCCAGAAAACACAAAACGAGAAATGCCTTGGTAAGTCTTCCCCAACAGCAGGTAGAGGATACTAAGAAAGCTACTATGAACAAATGGCTAGATTTGCCACAGAATGACCTAAAAAACTCAAGCAATAGCAGCTAATCAGCGTCAATGGGCAGTGTCAATGTCAGATAGTGAGCCAGGAGACAATCCCAAAATAGTTGTGGCATGGATGATGCGGACCCAAACCTGGGCCTGAACCAGCAGATGAGGGAAAAAGAAAACGACACAGTACCTCGAGTGGCAGCGGTGAACCTGCAAGGATCTTTGGGGGACCATACGCAAGGGGGGTGGCCCTGCCCTGCCTCTTCCTGGCAATGATGGGCAAGGACGGGTCCACCCTTGTCCCGGGCGCGGCCCACGTGCGTCCCGCGCCGCGGGTGCAAGGTGGCACTTAAAAGTACGCCGGCGGCCCCTCCCTCCTGGGAGTGAAGACTTCTGGGGCCTGTAGTCCCCCAAGCGGTGCTGCAGGGGTTGCGGTGGCGGCAATGGCAGCATGCCGCGGGTGTAATGTGGAGCTTAAAAAATCGGTTCGGCGGCCCCTCCCTCCTGGGAGTGAAGACTTCTGGGGCCTGTAGTCCCCCAAGCGGTGCTCCAATTCTTTCCATCGGCCTTACAAGCCAGATGATTGGCTTCACCACTTCCTAGTCACCTGCCTGGGAAGCGGTTGCCTCAGGTAACAGCCTGACCACCTAAGGAAGTCCCTGTAATCAATCTGATGTTGTTCAGTGAGGCTGCCTTCCAAGGCTACACCATCAACTGACCCATCATCAGGGTTTTGTGAGAGGAGATTAGGGAGAGGGTCACTCTCTTCCTCCTGTCCCTCATCAGTTACCATGAGCAAGCCCATGTCAGCCCTGTCCACAAAAGGTTTTAGCCTGTTCACATGGAGCACCCTATGGGGGCTCCTGGGAGTGCCAAGGTCCACCAGGTAGGTGACCTCACCCTGTTGCTCAATGATAGTGTGGGGTCCACTCCATTTATCTTGGAGATCTGCTGGGGCCACAGGCTCCAACACCCACACCTTCTGACCTGGCTGGTAAACAGTCAGGACAGCCTTTTGGTCATGCCAAGCTTTTTGCAATTCTTGGCTGGCCTCCAGGTTTTTACTTGCCTTCTTCATTTACTCAGCCATCCTGGAGCGGAGACCAAGTACATAGTCCACTATGTCTTGTTTGGTAGGTTTGAGAGGTAACTCCCATCCCTCCTTAACCACACACAAAGGACCCCTAACTGGATGCCCAAACAGAAGTTCAAAAGGGCTGTAGCCAACCCCCTTCTGAAGGACCTCTCTGTAGGCAAAGAGAAGGCAGGGCAACAGGACATCCCATTTTCGCCTAAGCTTTTCTGGGAGGCCCATGATCATGCCCTACAGGGTTTTGTTGAACCTTTTAACTAACCCATTGCATTGAGGATGATAGGGTGTGGTGAATTTGTAATTCACTCCACACTCTTTCCACATAGCAGTGATGTAACTCGACATGAAGTTTGTACCTCTGTCAGTTAAAACCTCCTTAGGGAAGCCCACCCTGGAAAAGATTCCCAAGAGGGCCCTTGCCACCACAGGAGCTGTAGTGGTCCTAAGGGGAATTGCTTCTGGGTACCTAGTGGCATGGTCCACCACCACTAGTATGTAACTGTGCCCAGATGCTGTAGGAGGGTTCATGGGACCAATGATATCAATTCCAATCCCAATCCTCTCAAAGGGAACCCCCGCCACTGGGAGTGGTATTAGGGGGGGCTTTGAAGTGCCACCTGCCTTACCACTGACTTGGTAAGTGGCACAGGAAGGACAAAACTCCTTTGTGTCCTCAGACATGTGAGGCCAGTAAAAGTGAGGGACAACCCTGTCCCAAGTTTTACTTTAGCCTAAGTGTCCTGCCAGGGGAATGTCATGTGCTAGGGTGAGTAGGAAGTCTCTAAACTTCGGAGGTATAACCAACCTCCTGGTGGCACCAGGCTAGGGGTCTCTAGCATCTGAGTAAAGGAGTCCCTCATTGCAGTAGATCCTGTGGGACCCACTGACATTCCCAGCAGCCTCTGAGGGGTTCAAGAGGGAGGCAGGTTTTCTGCTCCAAACTCCAGTCTGCCCTTGAAGGGACCCCTGCCCCCAAGAACTCAACTTGATCAGGCTCAAGTTCATCTGGGGCAGTTCCTTCACAGGAACTAAGATCATCTCCCTCAAGAGACTGATCTTCACTTTGAGTCTGGGGGGAAGACACAGCTGTACCCCTCCTGCTCCTTCTCTTGGAAGGCACCTGGTCCATTGTTCCAGGATCCAGGGCCTGTTCAGTGGATGTCACTTTGGCTTGTGGCCTGGTCACAGCAAACACATCTGCAGAGATGCCCAACATTGCTGCATGAGTCCTAAATTCAACTTCAGCCCAGGCTGAAGTCTCCAAATCATTTCCCAACAAACAATCTACTGGTAGGTCTGAACTTACCACAACCTTTTTAGGGCCAGTTACCCCTCCCCAGCTGAAATTAACAACTGCCAAGGAATAGTCAGTCCTGACATTTTTTGCATTGGTCACTTGGTACATTTCCCCAAGTATGATTTGTCCAGGAGACACAAGTCTCTCTGTCACCATTGTGATACTGGCCCCTGTGTCCCTGTAGGCCATTGCCTCTGTTCCATTGATCAAAGGCTGTTGTCTGTACTTACACAGGTTACTGGGACTGACACGTAAGGTGGCAAGATCTATGCCACCATCACAAACTAGTACAGCCTGAGCTGAAGTTCTGACTAAGTCAGAACCCACCTCAGACCCCAAGGTTAACCCCACTATTCCCTTGTTCCCTGTACCACCAATTGTGCTAGGGGGAGCAGTTGCCTTGGGGAGAGTGGTGGTAGGAGTAGTCTCCTTGGCTTTTGGATAATCAGCATCTTTTGTCCAATGGGTTTTCACCTTACAAAAGTAACACCAAGGTTTCTTTTTGCCTTTACCCGTGTTGGATTGTGACTCCCCTCCCCCCCCCCCCAGATGCAGGTTTTTGGGGCCCTGATGAAGACTCCTTTTTGTCTTTACCCTTGTCCCCACCCTTATCTTGAGTCTTAGAAGAATCTTGCTTCTTCTGGTCACCACTATTGTTCTAGTTTTTCTGCTTCACCCTGGTCCTGACAAATTTATCTGCCTTCTTTCCCAATTCTTGGGGAGAAGTCAGATCTGAGTCTACCAGGTACTGATGCAATAGCTGATTTGGGCAATTATTAAGGATCTGCTCCATCATAATCAAATTGTACAATCCATCAAAATCATGCACTTTGCTGCCAAGCAACCAACCTTCCAGAGCCTTAATAGCACTATCCACAAAGTCTACCCAGTCCTGATTCTGTCTCTTCTGGGTGTCTCTGCACTTAATCCTGTATTGTTCAGTGGTTAAGCCAAACCCATCAATGAGAGCACTCTTCAAAACTGAGTAATTGTCAGCATCCTCTTCTCTAACAGTGAGGAGCTTATCTCTACCTTTGTCAGCAAAGGAGAGCCACAGGATAGCTGCCCACTGCTCTTGAGGGAATCTCTGCACTTTACAGGCCCTCTCTAAAGCAGTTATCCATTTGTGGATGTCATCCCCAACATGGTAGGGAGGGACAATCTTGCTCGGGTTCCTATGGTCAAAGGAATGTTCCTTAATTCTAGGGACACTGTTGCTGCCACCACGGGACTCTAGTTCCAATTTCTTCCTAGCCTTCTGGACTTCTAGGGACTCTCTGTCAAGGGCCAACTGTTCTTTCCTGAGCCTAAGCCTAGCTTTCTCAAGTTCAAGCAGTTGGTACTTCCTATCAAAAGAGTTCCCTCCTTTACTAGAAATGGCGGTCCCTACTGATTTTCTAGAAGTATTGGATTCTGCATAGGAGGATCTAGACCTCCTAAGTCTACTCTTCACCTTCCCAGGAGGTTCAAAGGGGGCATCCTCTTGGCCCTCTGTGTGATCCTCTGGGAGGTCTGAATTGTCCAGGTGGAAGTCTTTAGGCTCCCCCTGGTCAGGGTTTGATTCTAGGTCAAAGAGGGGTTCCCCTCCTGCCCTTTCTTCATTCCCTGGCCCACCCACTCTGTCCTGTTCATCTGACCCAGAGGCTTTCCTCAGGTCATCCAACAGTAAAACCTCTACAAGGCGTTGAGTGTTTGCACTTCTCCCTGTCTTCAGCTTCCTAGATGCACACAGTGCTTTCAGTTCTTGGAACGAAAGTTCGCTGTATCTAGCAGGCAGAGAGCCACTGGCTTCTCCTTTAGTAGACATACTAAGTGAGGTGTGGTGTTGCACCTACCTAACCTTGTGGGAACTAAACTCTCTGAGGTTGGAGAAAGGGCGTGTTAGACCCTTGACTTACCCAACCCTAAGTTCAGTAGAACTTACTTATTCTAAGCTTGTATTTCTATGTGTCTAGTACTAGTGATGTTTTTTCAGTTAATCAATACAAAGATTTATCTGGCAAAACAATGCAGGCTTGAATCCCAACCGCTGCACACCAATGTGAGAAGCTGGCCTGGTATATGATGTCCACTAATGTAAGTGGGCACTTTGCACAAGTCCAGACAACCCTTATGGTGATTTAAGAGGTCTTAGACAACCTTCGCAGCTCTCTAAGTGGTAGCTGTGGAGAGCTTAGTCTTGAAGGAGTGTAAAGCAGCTTGTTTTACCAGAATGCAATCTTACAGTATAGATTAAATGAAAAAGAACCACACAAAGTATTTATAAAAATATGTATTTATTATATAACACTATCTAGTACATTACAGTATCTCCTACACGGAGATAGACACAAAGAACAAAATACTTTAGCAAATAAATTACAGTAAATAGTACTAATACAGTGGGCCCCGGGGGGGACCAAACCATATACTAAGAAAGTGGTATAAGAACCACGACTTGAGTCAGGACAATGTCGAGAGGACGTAGAATCAACGGGGACCCAAGGAACCACCCAAGGTAAGTAGATAGGGATCCCACGGAGAGCGCGTGCAGTGTGGGAACATGACCGTGGGCTCCATACAACTCTACGTGTAAGTCGCTGTTGGATTTTTAAAGATTAAGGACCCTTCCCAGTGGACCCTGAAGACACCCCATGGAAGACAGAAGGTTGGAGAGCCACCCCACTCATGGATACCCTAGTTCCCACTTACCTATATCAGGGAAGCCAGGTGCATAGGGGGGTAATGGTGTCGGAAACCGCTGTCAAACCCAATGGAGGACTTCAGGAAAGTGCCGCTGCTGGAAGAGGAGAAAGTGTCCGGAGTAATCCAAACGTGGATTCTTGAAGAAGAGTACCTGAAAGCAGAGGAGACAGAGTCTATGTCACTTGGGTGTGACCAGGAGACTTGGAAGACGAATGCCCTTCGATGTCGGGTGCTTCAGGGATGATGTTGATGACCTTGACTCTGCAGCTGTGGGGACCAGGCAATGCTGAGGATGACCAGGAGCTGGATACAAGCTGTCCCACAAAGGATGTCGGGTTCTGAGGGGTCGGTGTCCGACGGGAGCACCAATAAGCCTTGGCAGATGCAACCCACGCAGGAAGTCAAGAAAGCACAAAGTTGGGACCAGTAAGGTCCAGGAGACTCACCAAGATCAGGGAAGTCAGGGCAGGCCCTGAGCAATGAGGGGAACCCAAAGAAGTTGTAGATGACCCTCCACAGGACTCACAGGCTGAAGGCACTGGAGTTGCAGGAGGACCTCGGGCAGCTTATCAAAGCAGCAGGCCATGGTGCACACTATGCGATGTGGCTGAAGATCTTGATGGAAGAAGTTACCAGAGGTTGGGGCTACTTGGAGCCCGATGCACTTGTTGCAAAGTTGCCAACAAGCCTTTGCACTTGCAAAAGTATGAGGTGCATAGGTGTTTGGTTAGTGCAGCTCCCACAAGGGATACTGGCCTCAAACTTGGTGAGAGGACAGCTCGGCCATCAAGGGACACAGAAAACCACCACCTGTGTTGTTGAACCCTTCGAACTCCGTAGGAGCTCAGGATCAGCAGACCGGTCAGCAGTGTTGAGGTGCCTGTGAATGCAGGGAAGTGAGTCCTTCACTTCAAGAGAGATTCCTTTAAGTGTCTTTGATGCTCCACAGGCCTTGGAGGGTTTCTGTACAAAGCACGGACACAGACGATGCAGCAGAAAAGCAGGGGAACAAAGTCGGGCCCTTACAAAGTCCAGCGAAGTCCAGAGTGTCCAGACGGTCGAAGTTGAAGTGGTATTGGAATTTGAATCTTGTCCCATGACGAATCTAGGGACCTACACCCAGGTAAGCCCTTAAGTACCCTAGGGAAAGGGTTGGGACAATTCAGGGGACCCTCCAAGGGGAGGGTCTGGACAGGTGGGAGTTTACTCCCATGTCCTTTGTCCAGTTCCACACCAGAGCGGGAGCCAACGGCTCCCAGGACTGGTTTGAACTGGACTATGCACAGGGACTCCAAATGCGCCCCTCAAGCAGACTTTCTGGCGCTGGCAAGCGCACCCACCCAGCCCTAATACACTAAATCTTGTCTGGGAGGTGGTCACACCTCCCTGTGACAGGATGCCTATTGTTCCACCTTCCTCTGCTCGAGTTTGGCTCAGCAGCAGGAGGGTAGAAATGTGTCTCTGGTCGGCAGCCACCATTTTGGGCTGTCCGGGTCAAGAAGGCTGGTACCGGGAACACTGAGAGCCTAACGGAGGGCTCTTCCAGTGCTTGGAATCATACCTCCCACACCGTTTACGGTGTGTGGGGGTTTGATTCCAACATGTTTGATACCAAACATGATAGGATTTGTTGCAGCCAGTTTCAAGATGGTCATCGCGTACTTACCCGGTGCCCCTCTATATAGTATATGGCTGCTTCACTGACAACCCGGGAGAATGGACTCCGTAGGCTGCAGGGGTGTCCTGCTCATGCAGTGGCACCCTCTCACTTAGAACCAAGCACCCTGCCCTCAGGATTGTAAAGGCCTGCTATGGGGTGACTTATAGGTTTTAAGTGCAGTGACCTTTAGATATAGTAAACCTATATCTTTAGTAAGTGGTGCATGCACCAACTTACACAGGCTGCAATGGCAGGCCTGTAGTTCCATTTTGCGCAGGCGCAGGTGACAAGTGGAAAAAACAGCGAAGGCGCAATGTGAGAAAGTGACTAATATATACAGAAGAACTTATGGTTCATAAAGGATTATTTACAAAGATTTATCATATATTTCAGACATTTTTAGTGAACCATAGTAAAAACAGGCGCCAAAGGTAGCGCTGGTATGTTGACAGCGTTTCGATCCTAGTTAATAGACATACCAGCGCTACCTCCGGCGCCTGTTTTTACTATGGTTCACTAAAAATGTCTGAAATATATGATAAATCTTTGTAAATAATCCTCTATGAACCATAAGTTCTTCTGTATATATTAGTCACTTTCTCACATTGCGCCTTCGCTGTTTTTTCCACTTGTCACCTGCGCCGTTCACCTTTGAGTGTCACGAGCACTTGCGTGCACAAAGTCTTCGGGTTGCCTATACAATCATTGTTTACAGTGCTGATACAACTGTTTCCAATTGTCTTCAACAATCACTGTACTTTACTGCTCCACTAATTTCTTGTACTCATCCAAATATATGATGCCTTGAGCACATTTAAATCAAATTATGAGTCTCCCTACTTTCTTTTCCTGTAATGTCGTGGACATACTTGATAATTAGTTCTCTCAATAATACCGGTTGAGACATTGTTGTTTTTCTGTTAAAGTTCTGTTGGCAGCAGCACCATCGTCCATTGCATCAGCAGACAGGGTGGTGTGGGGTCATTGATCCTGAGTTGGGAGGCGATTCAACTGTTAATGTGGCAAGGGTGAACTTTCCTGATAATGGCGCACTTCGCAAGCATCCTCAGAGGGCAAGTGGATGATCTCAGTCTCCTCACTCGGGGGATCACTAGTGGGAAATTTATCTTGAATTTATGTTTTCCAGGTTGAGGTATCCATCTGCAAATTTCTTCCCCACAGTCCAGAACAAAAATGTCTTCAGTTTTGCACCTATGCTTCCCTCCGAATGATTACCTGGGTTGTGCCTTCAGTTTGGACTTGTGATAGCTCCTGCTTTGTGCAGTCCTGCTGATCCCACTTCTGTCACGAGTCCTGCAGAAGGGACAAAAGGATTGGGATCAGCTGATTTTGATCACCCTGGACTGCGCAAGAAGGATATTGAACAACTATCTATTGGAGCTCAGCACTCGGTCACCTCTTCCTCTTAAACACAGGGTGGACCTGCTCTAGCAGTAGGGTGACCAGGTCCCTCATTCCAATCACCAAGTGCTTCTGCTGCACGTATGGAGATTAAGTGTTTCCAACTAGAAACTGCATAAAATTGACCCTACCCGTGCTCATATATGCCCCAAGTGTCATACCTAGCATGCGGACTTTGCGCATATGACTTGAACTTGTGACAAGATTGGCAGCTTTTCGCACTACACCATCACGCCCGCGCCAGGAATGGCACTGCTGCTGGGATATGTGCGTGAGGTCTCGAAGCCAGTGTGACAGTTTGTCGCGATTGCCCTGCTGCTAAAAGGGAGATAGCCAGGGCCGGACTGGCCGTAGCGGGCAACGGTCGTTTTCCTGGTGGGCCGCCAGATTGGGGGCCGGTTTTAGGCCCCTGGGGGGGCGTTTTTGTTACCGGGTCCGGCAATACCGGCCCCCTGTAACAAATTCGGCTGAAACCGGCCCTAGCAAACAGCTCAGCCACACCCCCTTCCTTCCCCCCAGGGGGCCTGACGAGCAGTTTGCCAGGGCTAGTTTCGGTTCCCAGTCCGGCCCTGGAGATAGCCATACACTGGGGCAGTAGATTCACCCCCACATGAAAAGCTTGGATTAACAGTTAAATTCACTGCAACACAAACTGCGAATGATATGCTACTCTACAACCTATCACATCCAGACCCGCAACATCTGGCAGCCACTGCAACAATGCCTCCTAGTTACAGAAATACGGACTTATCTGATTGGCCCGTATGGAACCTTTCCGTTGCTCGCAGCATAATGTAAGTACGGCAGCATTGCCGCAATGTCTGTGCATCTGTTTAAACAACTTTCCTGCATATCATCTACAAATGACTTTTTGGGTTTCTCTTTAGCTCCAGACATCAATCAAAGTTTTGGAGCAGCGCATTACTACTAGTCTTGCTTGGCGCGTACGTCTTTCCCTATCTGCCGGATCATTGCCAATCCGTGTGACATTTGTCCATTATCACGTTCGGGTCTTTCATTTTACATGTAAGTTATAGACTTTGATAAGTGTAATTGGAAGTCGTTTTACTTCATTATACGAGCGCAGAGATAACACGCACCTTTTTGTGATTCCTTTAGCATCCCTTTATTGTGTAGCCTCAGCGTTTTCCGTTTCATTTTCCTGGCTGTGACTTGCCCTGAATTTCTTCTGGGCAGCATTTTCCAGCATATTCACTGGCAGCCAATGGTCGAGGTAGATATCCCATATAGTCAGTTAAAGTTGTTATTTCTCCCTCAGAGTAGACCTGTGACGCATTTAAGCAACACCTCTAAGTTGCCGGCATCTTCTCAGTTACTAATCGTACAGCGCTGGGAAGCCTTAGGGCAGCCATGCGCTCTATAAATCCCCTATAATAATAATAATAATAATAATAATAATAAAGGATCAATTCTCTGCATCTTATTGCATAGATCCTTGCTGATCATAGGGTAAATGTTTAATTTCTGGCATTAGCAGAAAACTATAAGTAACACGACAACACTGTGGATGTTTTCTGGTCACTCTTGTCTCAAAAGCATGTTATCTGTTCTGAACTGATATCACTATAGAAAAATAATAGCGATAAGGCAACACTGCGGGTGTTTGGATTCTTCTGTTTCACAAGCATGCCCACTTGTTTCTATCTGAGCACTCTTTCTCTGTTCTTATGTTTTTAATTGGCACATGGACAGCATGCGATTGTGGGCATTCTTGCCCTGCTCCTGTTTTTTTCACTGGTAATGTGGATCTACTCCTATTTCTTACTGCGAACAAATGTAAGCAAGTTATCAGGCACTTTGTTTCATCATGTTAACCCCTTCGGTGGTCATGAGTCACGGTGGGCGTGTGCGCACGACGGCCGGGGGCCGTCCGAACCACGCCCAACAATGGAATGTCCAGCACCGCGGGAGAATTCGCGTCGCAGCCAAGCGGTTAAATAGGGCACTAATATCATGTTTGAAAGAACCATATGTATTGGTTTTTTGCATTTACAGATATCAAGTTGTTAAAGTTGTGGCCTTTCCTGACGAAGGCACTTTCGGTGCCGAAACGTGCGTTGAAACCATCGAAGTCATCTGAGTCTGTGCCACGCTGTTTGTTTTTCCAGTCCTAATGCAATATCTTTGGATTTTTTTTATCCTTGTCTGATACTTGTATAAAGTAATC
Source organism: Calotriton arnoldi (assembly GCA_963921515.1). NCBI lineage: Eukaryota > Metazoa > Chordata > Amphibia > Caudata > Salamandridae > Calotriton > Calotriton arnoldi. The sequence continues at coordinate 306,394 of CAWUFW010000285.1, forward strand.
TAATTATCGTTGCAGCAAAATTGATTAGCTCCCGTAAAAAATACATCATCTACCTTTGGATTGTTTTTTGAATACTGTGTTTTTTTAAATAAATTTGTTGGATGTGGTGAGTGCATGTGGACATGAGTGAGGCAGTATGAGTGAGTATTTATTGTAAAGTGTATTCATTTGTAACAATAAAATTATGTTTTGTATTTTTGAAAAAAGTATCTTTGGTTCTTTCAGTTTATATTGCAATTGTTGTGTTGATTAATAAGTGGTTAGTTGCCTTAAGTCTTTGCACTTAGCCACTGCAACAATACCTCCTAGAAAGAACAACACCCATAGCTGTCAATCTCAAGTGAGGGATGGCTCACCCGTGGATGGGTAGGGGACGATCGAATATAAATGCACACGGTAAATGCATTCTTGTATCGATCAAATAGTGTAATAGCAAACGTCGGTATGTGTACTAAGAACACATGTAAAACAATAAAACCTGTTTAAAGGAGGCTAGAACGTGGTAATGCATACAATAAAGTCGAATCACTGTGTATTTGTCAACTGAGAACAGCAACATGTTGTTTGTTATTGAAATGATAAAGTTTTTTTTAAAAACACCAAAAAAAAGGATGCGAAGGCATGCCAGCTAGGCACAAAACGGCCTCGAGGAGTGAGCATGCTGTGGACCGCCAGCTATACACACAGAAGGCCCCTAAAGGGGTGCACGTGGGTGCATTCCTGCTACGCACAAACAATCCTCGAGAAGCAGCACGCGAGGGATGCCAGCTATGCACAAAGGACCCTTGAGAGAATGCACGGTACACAGGGCCTTTCAGTGGGCCGGGTCCTGCCGGTGCTCAGCACCGACAGTTCTAAAAAGCAGGTACATCATTGCTGTCCACGCCAGCAGGTTAACGTCACCGGAGGATTCCCTGCGTTACCCCCACCTACCTGTCTAGGCTCATGCAACATTTTTTTTGTTGCAATTTATATATATATTGGTCTTATGCTGAGTAGACATTCTTAATAGCTTATAAAAAACGACTCTGTTCCGTTAAGTCAGATATGGTTGGTTTAACCTGTATATCTACTTCGAGTGCAATTCCAGAGAAATAAAATTGGCCAAGGAAGGGGGGAAAAAAGTGTTTCCAAATAGAGTTATGTTTGCCTTCTGAAGTTGTGGACGTCATCTGGGCTGCTCGGATGCCTATGATTAAAAAAATCTATTTGAATCGCTGTAACAAGTTTGTGTACTGGTGACAGTCAGAAGATCTGAATCCCTTTCAGTTATGCCTTTCAAATATTCTTTGCTTCACACTATCACTTGCCCAAATGTGCCTAAAAGTGGCTGTTGTAAAAACTTATTTGACTGTCCTATCCAACTTCTAGTGTCTCCCTAATCCCTTATTTGTTTAAGTCCCCAATAATAGCACGTTTTCTGAAAGGTTCACTCTACTTTTGCCTCTCTCTCAGCTTATCGCTCCTCAGTGGGATTAAAATCTGGTGCTAACATTTCTTTCAGCATCCCCATGCTTGGTTCGACTTGTGAAAAATTGTGTTCATAGTGGCATTGACCTTGGCCCATAGGGCTAGTGAACTTCAGGCGCTGGTTGTCCGGCCACAAGTCACTTTTCTATATGGATACACTGGTTCTTCGTAGTTGTCCATCTTTCTTGCCAAAAGTGTTATTGGCCTTCCACGTAGGCCAGTCCATTGCTCATTTTCTTTCTTCCCTCCTCATCTTGCTAAAGAAGAGGAGTGTCTGCATTAACTGAATGCCATGCAGGCAGGCAGTGTTTTACTACATCGACTAAACACAATAGGGCAGAGTGGATGCCCAATTTATTTTTTGTGGGCTTTGTAAAGCCATTAAGGGCAAACTGGTGGCCAAATGCACCCTTTCTTGTTGGGTTACCCTCTCAATTAAAAATGTGCTATGTCTTGTACAAGAAGGATCTCCTAGCTGGCATTCTTGGCCATACCACCAGGGCCAGGGCTGCTTCTGCTAGTCCCACAAGACGCATTTTCATGGTTGACATTTGCCGACTGGACTCTATATCATCGTTACATACTTTTGCTAGACACTACTGCCTCACAGCTCAAGCATGTAGTGATGGATGCTTTGGCAGGGCCGTGGTGCATGACTTTCTTGGATAATCGGCATGACTCAATCCCAACTCCTGGAGGGTATTGCTTTGAGACTCATTCATAAATTGAAGAATCAGTGGCAAGAAGCATTCATCAGAAGAAAAAGTTACTTGCCTTTGGTAATGCCTTTTCTGGTGAATACTATAGATTCATAACCGCCATGCATCCTCCCCTTTCCGTTAGTGCTGTGAATAATATTGCATGCAGTACTGTCGCTGTCATTAATGCTCTTGGTTCCTCTCTGCAAACCTCAATGGAGCGCTGAAATAGTACAAGTAACTGATGCCAGAATGCCTTATATTCTCTAACATCTTAATATCCATAGTGGGCAGAGTTCCGGGTGAGGTCACATGGCACCACCTGGTGATGCTGGTGAGCTATTGCCGAGACAAAAAAAAATGCAGGTCCAATCTGGCACAAGGACAATCATAAGGTAAGTAATCTGCAGAAAGATATTGTATCTACCAGAAAAATGATTATCGAAGTTAAGCAACTTTTCCTTAGGACATCATTATTTGTCCATTTTACTGACCATTCTTGAAACCGAGGTCCAGGGATGGTCGGTGAGAACTGAGGAATGAGAGAGGATGAGGCATCAGGAATGAGTCATGAGTGAAGATGATTGGTGGAAGAGGAGTGACGAATGAGAAAAGAGAGGCGGAGAAGGAGGCAAAAGAAGTTAGGAATGATTATTTGCTAAAATGGATGCTGTATGATACAGATGGACACTGAATTCACTGTCTCTTATTCCACCTCCTGATCCTGAGCATTTGTTGATATGTATAGGGCAATCCACAACTTTGAGTTATCCCTTTTCCTAGACTTTCGTTGCCTCTGTCCCCAAGAGCCTCAGCCTGCTTCTCATCTCACCTCCCCAAATGTTAACTCTCGTTCTCAGCAGCCTAACACAAAAAAAACTTTCACTATACAAAAGCCAGTTCTATTGGCTTTGTCAGTACTTCTAAAGCGTGTCTCCACAAAAGACTCTTCCACTAATACAATGAGAATATTACAGCACTGCATAAGGAAACAAAACTGTCGATGGAGTTCAGGATTTGGAATCCTTTAGCAGAATTCTGCTTCACCGAAAAAAACAGCCGTTTTGTTATTATTTCTTTTTGGGTCTTTGTGGGTCCTTTCTTTAATTTGAACAGCTGGAATTAAGCACATCGCATGATCCAAATTAAAGGACTGGAGAATTCTGCTTAGGTGGTTAATTGCCTTTTCCTCATAATCAATGCCTGCTGCTGCTGCTCTCCCAGGTGTGAACAGAGTGCAATCAGTAAGAGTCCCCTCTGACACCTGCAATATCCGACGGAGCACCAGATGCAACAAAATGACAGACGTCAGTGTGAGTCACGACTGCCAGTGAGTGCTTTTATGTAATGTGAACTTGTCAAGTAGGTGCAAAGATACTTCGAGTCTGGTACGTGGAGGTGTAAATGAATGGCAAACCCCATTAAAACAACTAGTGCTTAATTTGTGCCGGTGTCGGGTACCGGTATTCGTTTTTGGGTACCGAGACTTAATTTTCATCATTATCATCATCAGGAGATAGGTGGTTGGGGTTGAGGAAGAGAGGAAAACGGTCAAAAGATGAAAGCAGCGATTAAAAAGAACCTGTAAGACAGCGATAAACAGTGTAGAGTGATTTAAGAAAGAGGAATGGGGTCAAATCAAAACTATGCTGCCTTGGTGTTTGATAATGCAATGCATTATTTATCTATGTTGTTAAATACTTTAAGCACTGCCTATAGCATGGGTCTTCAAACTGGGGGGCAGGCCTCCCTAGGGGGGTCTCAGTGATCCCAGGGGGTGCCAGGCTCTAGCCAAAAGAAGCATTATGCTGATAACAGTGCTTTGTTTTCCATGGAGGAAAGAAATGAGTGGCAGCCACTGCAGCTTGCACCACGCGTTGCCCCTGCCATGCTGCCGATGATAGCAACAATACAACTACTAACCATCACACTCCTACAAGTGTAACAATTCAGACTATTTCAGTCCCCCAAAGCTATAAGAATGGCTTGGGAGACAGGTAATAATCATTTGTAATGTATTATATTGAATTAACAATTAACTGTTGTTGTGGTCATCTCCAAATTAGCCAGACAGCACCACATTGTGGCAAATTGTCACAAGCGCCGGTGTTGACAATTAAGTGCGGAAACCACTGACTCAAATCAAGCACAGGTAACAGGCCATCACTAACATCTTTTGTCATTTATACCCTGGCTGGGAGGAGGTGTCAAAAGGGAAGGGACTTCAAATAGTGTTCAAAACCCCCACCCCTATTTCTAATAATCACACTGTGGATACTTTTAGAGATGAGTAAAGCCTGCCTGACCAGAATAGTATGTTTGGGAATTATGTATTTGATTGCATTTTGAAAACAGTAACAGAATTCACCTGCAATGTTTAAGTAAGTCTTCACATATTTAAACATTGCTAGTTTAATGGAAAAATTGTGAAAAATTGTGAGGGGAGCCCGATGATTTTTTTTTGCACGGGGGGGAGGGGCATTTAAAAGTTTGAAGACCACTGGCCTACAGTCTATGCCATATCAGTGTGGGTCTTTAAAACTAGAAACATGAGCAAAAGTTAATTATTTTACATTTATGGCTAGAGCTCATTCCTCATACATTTTCTTTAGGATAGAAAGTGAGGTACTCAAAATAAGCCCGAATCTGGTGTGGCCGCACAGCGTGCTTTTGTGTACATATTTACATTTCTGTTTCCCCAGTGTGCTTTTCAGTGCATCTTTAAATTTTTCTTTCATGCCTTTCCAAGCTTCAAAGTCTGCATTACATAAGAACAAAGAAACGACACATTGCCCTATGGAGTCTGGAACTTAGACAGACTAATTGTGTGGGAGCCGGCAAGGGCCCGGAAGGAACACATACTGCCATTCAAAAGGCGGATTTCAAGTGGGAACTTGCAAGCTGAAGTTGTGCTGTTTCTGGAGCGTCATTTAGGCAGGCGCCCCTCAGGGCTTCGTGTCATATTGTAGAACTTTCAATTTTAAGCATAATAAAACATTTGGACTTCATTGGCACTTATTAACGACTCAATAAAAAAATCTCAGTATTGCGTGTCTCTAGAGCTCATAACTAATGAAAACAAGCATTTGCAATGCAATAGGTTTCGCATTTACGAGACTTTAAGCTATTGTCATTTACAATGGCACTAGCTCAAACTCTTGTAAATGTGAGACCTACTTCACTTCAAAGAAGCGGCCGCCATTGTCCGGGGCTGCTTGAAAGTGAAAGGCATGGCGAGGAAAGCACGTCCTGCTTGCAGTAGGAGAAACCCATTAAAGAAAAGAGTGCTTACAGACTAAATAAGACATACCATGTGGCAACAGAAGTAAAAGGGCCAGTCGCCATGGGAGGTTACAAATGCAGACAAGGCGGTACCAAGGAGGGACTAACAAGCCTAATTACGACTCGCAAGCCAGCGTTTACGAAGGACAATGACACAAGCCAATGACAAATATGAGCGGAGAGTGGGCGGGGCTTCAAAGCCATACTCCAATACTGCATGCCTCGCAGCAGTGCATGCGCTGCCCAGGCTCGGCCTAAAAACACACTTTGGGCTTTCAGGTTGTCTCAGTCCTCAAAATGGAAATGGGCTTTATTAAAAACATGTGAGCGGTTTAAAAATATAACACAGGCTGCACTAAGTAACGGGGTCTCGAATCCCTGCTCTAGCACTTGTTACTTAGAGAAACACAGCCGCATTGAAAGGATGGCACGGACAGACACCTGGTATAATATACTATGTTTACTGTCTCAATCCTTTCTAGTAGTACTCTCTCTACTTCTGGTGCAGCTAGCCGCTCACCAAGTCAACTCTATTCTATCCTGCCTCTAAGTGTTCCTGTGTTCCCTCCCACTTTCTGTCCTTCCCTAAACAGGATGTAGCGTCCTGCTGTGTAAAGAGGGTCAGTGTGTCTCACGAGCCACACTGCTTGTTCTTTCCTGCCAACGTGAAGTTTCCCGACAACCACTCGCTTGAGAAATCTCCCAACCCAAAAGCTTCGAGCACTTCTATCTTCAGACCAACTGTATTTTGTTCAGTTAGTTGCAGTGGTTTCTTCGCTCGGCTTGTTGAACACCTCAGCTGCCTGGTTGGTGCTTCCATGACGTGGCCTCTGGATGATTGGCTGTTCTGAACCCTCACTTGACATTGATGCCTTCAATGTAGCAAGGCTGTGGGTTGCGAGCTGCCCATATCTCCTGAAGTGAGTGATGTTTCTGGTTATTTGTAGAGCTCTTTCACCCGTAGAGATCATGGATCCTATCCGAGTGGTTACTTCTAGGTTCAGGTTCGAGTATCGGACATCTGATTTCCTCCTCCACACACTTGTTTGCCCAGCACCCAGTTCTTTTAATAGATGCCATATGTTTTTAGCATATCGCTGTGAATCTTCACGATGCTCCATTTGATCTTTCTCCTATTGTTCTTTACAACATAGTTCATCTTCATCCTTGTCTCAGGCTCCCTATTCCTGTCATGGTCCACTTGGGTAGTAGAGTGCACACTTCTCCTGCCATAGGCCTTGCTGGACATTGACCTGGGGTGCTGTGGGAGGGGTTCCGGTATGCCCACAGCATGACATTTAGAGCTTGTTGGTTTAGCACATGGTCTACTTCAACTTGTTGGATATTTTTCTTTTACTTGGACATGAATCTTTACACCATTCCATTGGCTAGAGGGCCATTGTGTTGTGATTTTTCTGTGCTTGAAATAGTGGTGTGCCATAATTTCTGGCAAGTTGTATCCACTGAATGGGGGCCCACTGTCAGTCTTTATTATTTTGGGAACTAAGCAGGCTGTAAACATTTTATCTTAAGCTGAGATTACTGTGTATACACTTGCTGATAACAGTTGTGTTACCGAGGGGAACCTTGAGTACTCGTTCATGATAGCCATTATTCATTTCCCTGATCTCACTGAACCAAAAAAATCGATGTCAGTGTTACCACATGATCCTTTCGGCAGCACCAACATTTGTCCTGGGAAATGTTTGACTGCTTGGCTGGTCTTTTGACATTGATGTCATTCTAATAGAGCCTTCTACAATTTGGTTAAGTATGGGACACCATAACCACTCTCTCAGAGCTCTCATTCAGCACAGTGCGCCGATGTCCTTTGCCTGCGAGGACCTGGAACTCCCTGCCGCTACATCTCGGGCAATCACCGTCGCTGCCTCAATTCAGGAAGGACCTCAAGACCTGGCTCTTCGACTGAACCGCAGATCCAGCCCCCCCCGCCACTCAGCGCCTTGAGACCCTAACGGGTGAGTAGTCGTGCTCTACAAGAAACTTGATTGATTGAGCAAAATCAGTGACTTGTTACAATGTGTCCTTCAAAATAAAAATTCTCCCTCATACAAGGATGCCACAAGAGGCACCAATACCTCATCACTCACGTAGTTCAATGCTGACAACTCCTTGACATCAACTTCAGGAGCAAAGGCATGACTACTGATGTGTCTCCATTGATGTTGTGTCACTCTTCTCTTCACTTCACTCAGTGTGGGGCAGTGGGTAATGCTCCAGCGTTGGGGTTGAGAGGGAGAGGTGGTGGCATGGCTCGTTACATCCTGAAGTTGAGATATTCCTCTGCAGGTGAGGCTTTTCATCCTGATGTAAGTGTATTTTGCAGTATGTAATCCACACGATTATGCGCTGTTAGACCTGGCAACATTGGCGTGGGTCTCCCTTCCATATTTCGCTGTTGTCCCCCTGTTTTTGCTGGTATTAGATGCTCTGGGCGCTGTGCCACTGCCCTTCAGTGCCACAGCGCGAATGCTCCCTGTGTAAAGATGACATGTGAATTGGTATATCCATGATTGGCTTATTTGGTTTACCTGTTAGTCCCTAGTAGCGTGGCCTGTGTGTGCCCAGGGCTGGTAAAACAAATGCTGCTGGTGGGCCTGCAGCGCCGGTTTGCGCCACCCACAGAAGCAGCTTGTAAATGATGTCTCAGACCTGCCACTGCAGAGTCTGTGTGCGGTCCAGAACTGCCATCTTGGCTGTGAAGTGCACCCACTTCCCAGCCCCTGAACCTTCCCTTGGCATCATGTAAGTCACCCCTATGGTAGGGTGCATTGTATGTGTAAGGTAGGACATGCCTTGGTGTGTGTAGCATGTCCTGGTAGTGAATTACACCCAATTTCGTTTTTCACTACTGTAAGGCTACCTGTTCCCCATAGGCCAGAATGGGCAGTTTGACTATTACATGCTATAGTCCTAACTGACCCCAGGAACATGGTAGAAAAACGAATTTAGTATGCCTGAGCTCAGAATATTAAAATACATCTTTTAGTGAAGTTTATTTTTATATTCTGTGTTTGAAAATACCACTTTTAGAAAGTAGGTATTTTCTTGCCTAAGCCTTCCAGTGTGCTCTGCTGTTATGTGTATTGGCTGTCTGGTTTTGGAGGGACAGGGCAGGCTGAGTCAGACCTGGGTTGAATAGAGAGATCTGCATTTGGAGTATGGGGAGGGGTAGTTCCTTGACCTGAATAGGGCTGTGCCTGGCAAGGTGAATGATGGCTCCACCTCCCACTGTGAGTCTGATAGCAGACCCCCTCTTCCTGAAAGGAAGGATGCAGCCTGGTAAACAAAGTGCTCCAGGACTGACCAGAACTGGTTCTGGCTAGGCTCAGTGACTTGTAGCTTTTGAGAACAAAGATTTTTGGAGTATAAATATCTGTGCTGAAACCCCTACAAGGTGTATTGCTCCTGGACATCAAGACGAACCTCTGTCCGTGTAACTGAAGGAATCTGCAGGAGGTGACTATCCTTGTGCTTGTGTGCTGTTTCTTGGATTGGCCTGCAGTGGTTACCATTGGACTTGGAAGAAGAGGGAAAAGGACTTTGAGAGAATTTTTATTAATCTTGCTAAAGCAATCACCCAAGGGCTAGGAGAGAGCTAGCCTCCTGTTGAAGGCTCAGGCACATCAGACTTCACCACCAGCCTCCTGATTCCTCCCAGCGAGGATTTCTATCTGCAGGTGAGGCTCCTGTGAGTTCCAGGGCCTCTAGTTCTACTACAGAGAAGAGAGTGCTGAAATCGTCGCTAACGCACGTTTACGAGCCGCCGCAGCCGAAAGCGCCCGAAAAATCATCGCGCTGCTGCCGCTGAGTGCTTGCAACCAAAGATCGAGTCATCGCACCGAGATCATCGCTTCACGACATCGCAGCACGGACGCCGAGCGTCCGCCATTTTCATCGCATCGCATCAGGATCGTCGCTCCCTCGTCGCCTTGTCTCCTCCCTTGCGGCAAGGAGTCATCGCACCAGCGGTCTAGCGTGCAGAAGTTTGTCGCATCGTCTCCACACGCATCAGCAGATCGGCGCATCATCCTCCCTCGCGGCAAGGATTTAACGCATCGCCGGCCTCGCGTGCAGAAATTCATCGCTACAGCTCCTTTGCGACAATTTGTTGACTTTGCTACGAAATCCAGGTACTTTGTAAGTAAAAGGGTCGCAGAGACCACTGCTTTGTACTGAACTCCTCTTTGCGCACTTGAACTATTTTTGCAGCATTCCAAGAGTGATCCTATTTGACAGTATTGTGTCTTTTTATCGTTATTGGTCTTGTGTTAAGTCTATATATAAAGATACTTATTTTTTATAACTCCTTGTGTGGTGTCCCTTTGTAGTGTTCCTCACTGTGTTACTGTGTATGGTCATAAATGCTTCACACACTGCCTCTGAGCTAATCTCTCTCAGTTTGTGGAGATGCTCTTTCAACATCTGTCAGGCTTTTGGTGAAAAATGATATGATGTGATATTTGTCATCCCTGAGCTACGATGACCCATAGTCCTTCTGTGTTGACATCTACTGTGATTTCTATGCAGTGATTTGCAACAAAATATACCATGTTCTCGGCACATCTGACCCTCTTCTTGATTGTCTGGAATGTCAGGGCACACTGAGGCATCAAGTTAAAGGTTGTGTCTTGTTTTGTCAGCTCTCTTAGCTAAGTCCTGATCGTGGCATTATCATTGACATATCGCGAGCAGTAGTTGACCATCCTTTGAAAAAATCAAGTGTCACTGATGTCACTGGTAGTTGGGGTGTCATTAAGTGCCTTGATTTGATCAGGATCTGTGTGACTGCTTTTGACAAAGAAAATAAATCTATACATTTTTAGGTGGTCTTCTTCAAATTCACATTTTCATGTATTCAGGGTTAGGCTTGTTTCCTTCAAGACTCTGCACAACAGTCTGTTGGCTTTGTCATGTTCTTCATCACGCTGGCTCCAAACTCAATCAATTAATCAATCAATCAATTCGTCCTTGTAAAGTGCGGCTTATCACCTGAGAGGGTATCCAGATGCTTTCTGCAGGTATCAGTCAAAGAGCCAGGTCTTGAGCCCCTCTTGAAGTAAGTCACCAAGGGTGCGGTGTGGAGGTGGAGGGCGTTCCAGGCTTTGGTGGCAAGATGGGAGAAGGTGCGTCCTCTGGAGCGGCAGAGGCGTATGCAAGGTATCTGTTCGAGGGCGAGGTGTGCAGGGCAGAGGTTCCTGGAAGGTCGGTGGAAATGCTGGCGGTGGTTCATGTAGGCGGGTCCTTGGCCATGGAGGGCTTTGTAGGCGTGGGTCAGGAGCTCGAATTGGCATCTCTTTTGGACCGGGAGCCAGTGGAGGTCCTTTAGGTGCTGGGTGATGTGGGTTCTCTTGGGCAGGTTGAGGATCAGCCTGGCGGCTGCATTCTGGATCATCTGGAGTCTTTCATGAGTACAGTTGTGGTACCTGCATAGAGTACGTTGCTGTAATCCTGTTGGCTGGTGATGAGAGCCTGCATCACCGTCTTCCTGGTGCTGATGGGGAGTCACTTGAAAACTTTGTGGAGCATGCGGAGCGTGAGGAAGCAAGCTGAGGAGATGGTGTTCACCTGACGTTTCATGGAGAGTTCGCTGTTGAGGATGATGCCGAGGTTGCGATTTTTTTGGCGTAGGGGTGGCTCCGAGTTCCGACGGCCACTAGGAGTCATTCCAGAGGGCGGTGTGTCTGCCAAAGATCAGAACATCAGTTTTGTCCCTGTTTATCTTCAGGCAGTTGTACTTCATTCAGGCTGAGACGTTCTTCATACAGTTGTGGAAGTTGGTCTTCGTTGAGGTGGGGTCTGCTGAGAGCGAGAGGATGAGCTGTGTGTCATCGGTGTAGGAGATGATGTTGATGTTGTGCGATCTGACGATGTCTGCGAGTGGTGTCATGTAGACTTTGAAGACGGTTGGGCTGAGGGATGAGCCTTGGGGGACGCCGCAGATGGTGTGCTTGGCTTGCGAGGTGGAGGGAGGGAGGCGGACTCTCTGGGAATGCCCCGTGAGAAAGGATGCCATCCATCTGAGCTCATTGTCTGTGATTCCAATCTGGCGTAGTTGATCGATGAGTGTGTGGTCGGAGACGGTGTTGAAGGCTGCAGAGAGGTCAAGCAGGCTCAGGGCTGCTGAGTCTCCTCTGTTGAGTAGGGTGTGCATTGCATCCGTTGTGGCGATCAGAGCTGTCTCTGTGCTGTAGTTGGCCCTGAAGTCTGATTGGGAAGAGTCCAGTAGGTTGTTTCTCTCCCATAGGATATCCCTTTAGCTCAGAGGGTTTAAATGGATCTGATTATTTTTCTGACAGCCTCTTGAAAACTTTCAGCTGCAGTCAAAATAACAAAAAAAACTTTTGTAGTATATCAGTTGTGATATATCAGGTGTCTTTGTGAAGTTCAAGCTGATGGCATACTTTATAGGGGTCTAACTTTGACAATATTATGATGTGGCTGATGTGGGTCTTGGGTGTCATTCTCTCACTGTGACAGTGTTTGGTTTCCACATATAAACACATAATCTTACCTTATCCTCAGCATTGTGTTTGAGTACTACTACTGCATGGACACCCACACAATTCGACCTTTTGAGTTTTCAATATTATTGGCTGTCAGTAGGTTTTGGGTTTCTCTTCCACCAGTTGTTGCAGATAGAAAGGTCCCTTGCAGTGAAGTTGGGCTACTGGTTTGATGTTTTCATTTAAGTGAAGTCAGATTTAAAAGTTCTTCATATTCCTTTATCAAGTTAATAGTTTGGGGTATTTGCGCAAAATTTGTCAGGTTATTATCAACAGTTTAGAGGATAGCCACTAGCTTTTAGTTGTTCTCTAATGTTGATGCTGAATAGACTATCAACCCGCACAGGGATATCCATGACATGAATGTTGGTCTTCACTATTCTGTGCTTGTAGGTCAGCATCATCCTGAACTGCCCCTGGAATGGGATTTCCTGTCCTTGGTCTTTTGGGACGACTCTTCCTTGATGGCCTTGCTCAAAATGTTTTTTCTTTCCATGCCTTTGGCAGGCATGCTTGTCGCCTGTGAGGGCATCTGCCATACGGCGGGCACATTTTTCCAAATTTTTCCTTCCATTGGTTGGTGTGTTTTCTGGATCTTGACCTTCTGCTTTGATCTTGTTGAACTCTCTTGTTGTCAGAATGGTTATTTTCTTTTTTCAGTTTTGCCAGACTCAATCTTCTTCCCTTATGTTTCTGCTTGGCCATCAATGCAGCACATCTGTAATATTTGTTTGAGCATTTAGCTCTTCCATAGCAATCATCAGTTTTGTCAGGACTCCATGTCAATCAGCGGGTATAATCGGTTCTTAGGGAGCAGGATGGTTTGGTGTCCCGACCTTTGGCAGCTGGTGCATCGGCATCTTTAGTGGGAGGATTATTGCTGGGTAATGCTACGCGGGAAAGAAAGAAAAGACGCCAAATTCAGTTTAACACTGCCTGGCAAATTCCAGATGTTTTTTATACTTCTGTCGCTTATCAGTTTGTTTCTGCTCACTCTGCCTATAATCCCTCACCTTTTTTGTTGTTCCCATACTCGGTAACTCGGTGGGTTGGAAGAGTCAGACGAGGGTCCCTTTTCTCACTTGTGTTTTCCTACTGTGGCTTCCGGAATCCTTCTTGGATTGATTACTTCGCAATTACCCACTTTTTTATTGGACTAATTGGCACCACGGTTACCAGCAACGATAAGGGTTAGCCCAATTAGGTATTTGAAGAAATACCAGATACAAATATAAGCATATAAAATATAGGATTGTGTTGCTCATGAAGAGGATTTCAGTTTATTTTCTATGGTTAGTTTTCTATGAACTCTCCAATCAGTGATATCCTCTGAAAAAGTTGTGCTCTCTTCTCTCTTTCCATTCCTTCCCACCCCAGGTTGCTGTGTACTTTTGCATGGTGTCCTTTTCCTTAAAAGCTTATGAACATTGTTAAAGAAATTAGGTTATTAAGTGAGAAGGATGAAATTAGTAGGTGAGAAGGATGGAAGCCTCATTCAAACAATAAACACAATCCTTGTCAGTGTGAACCACAAAAGTCACAAAATAAACCTGCGCTAAACTCTCTGGTAGCTTGGCACAAAAGCAGTCCGCCTTAACTTAGAGGCAACGTGTAAAGTATTTATGCAGCACTCAAACAGTAATAAAGGTAAAACACAATACAAGAAAAATCCCAAACAATTTGGAAAAATAGTTAATTTTAATAAATAAAATTTAAAAAATTCATTCAGTAGAACTGGAATATTACATTTTTAAAGTTCCTAATGAAAATAGCACCAAAAAGCACAATGCTTCAAATGCAGAAATCTGGTCTTGCTGGACCGTGTCAAAGTCATAAGTTAAGGCCAACCTGAGTGGAAAACGGGTCAGATACAGGGGCCAGGTTTGAACCGTTGAACATTTTACCTTCTCCGAGTCTGAGTCCAGGCCGGGAGCTACAGTGGAGCTTCACGTTGGAGGTCGACGCAAGGATGCTGTTGTTGGCGCAAGGATCAGGTAGGGCATCACGGACTGTCGCTGTTCATCGCGAAGAGTTAGTCATCAATAAAGCTTCATGTTGGCGGTCAAACTAGACTGTTGCCGTTCACACTGGATCTCAGAGCGATGTCGTCGCTGGAGATTCGCATCTGTGAGCATCGCTGGTTCTCATCTTGTGACGCAAGGAGTCCGTTCACAGTGGCGAAAAGCCCTAAACCTTATGGAATATCATCTGGAGTTTAGGACTTGTGATTTTAAGGCAGTATTAGTAACCTCTTGAGAGCATAGTGGGGCACCTGTTGGGGAATTGGACTCACTCCAGCAGAGGCCTGCAGCAGGGCTCAGGAAGTCCAGGCAGGCCCAGTTGGTGATGATTAGCTGGGCAGCTGCAGGGTAAGCCTCTGAAAACTTGTTGTGTTGTGTCCCGGTAGCTCTAACAGGAGGCCAGCCAACTGACCTTTGGAGTCACTTCTGTTGAGCCTGGAATCAAGGCAAGCAGGCTTAGTCTCCCTTCTTCAGACAGCAGGGAAGTCCTTCTGCTGAATCTTCCACAGGTCCAGGATCCTGATAAGAAGTTCTCCAGGTGACATTTTTATTTCCAGTGCCAGCTGTGGGTAGGAGATGCCCCTTTCTCTAACTTTCCCCCTTTGCTGGGTTTGGCTCTAAACTGTCTAGGGTAACAAGGAGGAGGCTGGCCTAGGTGTGAGCTGCATTTGTCAGTGGAAAAGCAGGCAGCCCTCTCTGACGCTCAGGAAGGGCTGAGTACAACCTCACAGGACATCCTGCTCAGAACAGCAATGCCATGCCCCCCCACCCAAGGCCCTTTTGTCCCCATGCCTGGAAGGAAATGACAAAATAACTCAGGAGAGCCATTCACAGTCATGTGACCGTGGACAATGGTAGAGAGGCACGTTTGATTTAGGCTGAAAAACACCCACTTTCTAAAAGTCGCATTTTCAAAATAGAAACTTAAAATCCGACTTTACAATTAAAGATGATTTCAAATTTCAATTGATTTAAATTTAAGAAGCATATCTGTATATGTTTCCAAACTGAAGTTATCAATTATTAAGGGTAAGAAGTTAAACCAGTATTAGTCTATGGGAAAGATAGCCTTAGAACAGTGAAAAATGGCTTTAGGAGATTTCACTATCAAGAAATGTAGTTCTTAAGTAATCATCTGTTACTTTTTAAATACTATGAACGCTGCCCTATGAGCCATTATGCCTACCTTAGAGGTGACTTATAAGTATTACAAAGTAAGGTTTAGGCCTGGCAAAAGGTTTATTTTGCCATGCAGAATGTCAGTTTAAAATAGGCCTGGGTGGTGAACTCCGCTCCGTTTGCGGAGTTTGCGGAGTTTTCTGCACTCCGCGCTCCGCAGAGCTCGCGGAGTGCAGAAAACTCCCCTCTGCGTAGTGCAGCGGAGCTTTTTCCCTGCTCGCGCTCGGGAACGGTAAGTTCGCGAGCGTGAGCTGCTGCTCCGGTAGAATTTCTACCCGAGCAGCAGGAAGACCATCGTGAACGTCAATTCGCACTGCACTCCGCCACTTGCAGAACTTCGCTGAGTTTTATTGTCCCTTCGCAGAGTTCCGCATAACAAAACTATGCGAACTACGCCCAGGCCTGGTTTAAAACTTCACTACATGCTGCAGTGGCAGGCCTGAGATGTTTTGCAGGGCTACTGTAGGGGGTGGCATAATGGGTGCTGCAGTCCACTGATAGCATTTAATTTACAGTCTTTGGCACAAGTAGTACCTGTTACTAGGGACTTATGTGTAAATTAAATGTACCAATCAGGTGTGGGCCAATTTTACCATGGTTAAGGGAGAAAGCACAAGCACTTTACCACTGGTTAGCAGGAGTAAATTGCACAGAGGTAAACAGTCTAAATTTCGAGTGTTTTATGTCGACTTTCACTAATATCGAGTGCAGCATATCGTGCTACAAAAATGTCGACTGTCAGAATATCGTAGTCAAAAATATCGAGTCTAAGGTAAGTAATATCTTTTTTAACAATATCGAAGTCATTAATATCGATTTAAAAAATATCGAAGTCATTAATATCGTTTGCAAAAACATAGTTGTTAAAAATATCTTTTTTTAGTTAGTGTTATGTATTTTAGTATGTATTTTAAATGTATGTGTTCTATTTTTTTGTCCAAGTATTGCATTTGTTTTTTAATATATGTGTTAAATTTCTAGAAGTTATTAATTGTATTTTAATTAAATTTTGTGTTTTAGTTCCGTAGCGGGTTGTGGGTTTATAGGGGAATAGGGTGGGAAGTAATTTAATTATAATTAATTTATTAATAATTTTTAGAAGTTATTAATTTTATTTTAATTAAATTTTGCGTTTTAGTTCCGTAGCGGGTTGTGGGTTTATAGGGGAATAGGGTGGGAAGTAATTTAATTATAATTAATTTATTAATATCTTTTTATTAATTAATATTTATGTATTTAAGAATTTATATTGTTAATTGTGGGAATTAATTTATTATTAATTATTTATTAATTGGTTGTGAATTATTAATAATTAATTGGTAATTATGTTAATTGTGTCATTTTTTAGGAGCGGGTTGTGGGTTGATAGGGGAGTAGGGTGGGAAGTAATTTAATGATAATTAATTAATTTTTTTTTTTTTAATTAATTTATATTTATGTATTTAATATTTTATATTGTTAACTGTGGTGATTAATTTATTATTAATTATTTATTAATTTGTTGTTAATTCTTATTAATTAATTGGTAATTATGTTAATTGTGTCATTTTTTAGGAGTGTGTTGTGGGTTGATAGGGAGTAGGGTGGGAAGTAATTTAATTTTAATACATTTTTTAATATTTATAATATAATATTTATTTAATGTTATTTTATAGTGTTAATTGTGTGAATTAATTTATTATTAATTGTTTTTATTTTGTTTGTTTGTTATTAAATAATTAGTTAATTGTTAATAAATTATGTTAATTGTGTCATGTTTTACGACATGGGTGGTGTCATTTATAGGGGAATATGGTGGGAGGTAAAATACTTATAATTAATTAATTCTTTGTTAATTAATGCTAATTAATTAATTAAATATTAAATATGCTAATTGTGGAATAATTTTGATGTGTGAGTTGTGGCGTTTATAGTTGTAAATGTTGGGAAGAATTTTTTTTAAATTAAGTAATGATTTGTTGTTAATTGTTATTAATTTATTAATGTAAAATTAGTTATGGAAATTGTGTAAATATTTTTAGGTGTGTGTTTTTGTGTTTATTGGGGTAGAGGGTTGAAAGTAATATACTTTAAATAAATTAATCATTAGTTGATCATTAATGATCATTTATTAATTGATAAATATTGTTGGTAATTGTTTTGTTTATATTTTGTTTGGGGATTTAGGTTCAATAGCTGTAATGTTTTGTTTTATCCCCTCCGCTATCCAACACTTGCCCTACTGTTGCACTCATTGGAGTGGGAATAGTAATTTATTCCCCTCCGCTATCCAACACTTTCCCTACTGTTGCACTCCCTGGAGTGGGAATAGTAATTTTTACCCCTACGCTATCAAACACTTTCTCTAACGTTGTATTCGTTGGAGTGGGAATAGTAATTTTTACCACTCCGCTATCCAACACTTTCCCTACTGTTGCACTTGCTGGAGTGGGAATAGTAATTTTTATCCCTTCGCTATCCAACACTTTCCCTACTGTTGCACTCATTGGAGTGGGAATAGTAAATTATTCCCCTCCGCTATCCAACACTTTCCCTACTGTTGCATTCATTGGAGTGGGAATAGTAAATTATTCCCCTCCGCTATCCAACACTTTCCCTACTGTTGCACTCGCTGGAGTGGGAATAGTAATTTTTACCCCTCCGTTATCCAACACTTTCCCTACTGTTGCACTCGCTGGAGTGGGAATAGTAATTTATTCACCTCCGCTATCCAACACTTTCCCTACTGTTGCACTCATTGGAGTGGGAATAGTAAATTATTCCCCTCTGCTATCCAACACTTTCCCTACTGTTGCATTCATTGGAGTGGGAATAGTACATTATTCCCCTCCGCTATCCAACACTTTCCCTACTGTTGCACTCATTGGAGTGGGAATAGTAAATTATTCCCCTCCGCTATCCAACACTTTCCCTACTGTTGCATTCATTGGAGTGGGAATAGTAAATTATTCCCTCCGCTATCCAACACTTTCCCTACTGTTGCACTCACTGGAGTGGGAATAGTAATTTTTACCCCTCCGCTATCCAACACTTTTCCTACTGTTGCACTCGCTGGAGTGGGAATAGTAATTCATTCACCTCCGCTGTCCAACACTTTCCCTACTGTTGCACTCATTGGAGTGGGAATAGTAAATTATTCCCCTCCGCTATCCAACACTTTCCCTACTGTTGCATTCATTGGAGTGGGAATAGTACATTATTCCCCTCCGCTATCCAACACTTTCCCTACTGTTGCACTCGCTGGAGTGGGAATAGTAATTTTTACCCCTCCGTTATCCAACACTTTCCCTACTATTGCACTCGCTGGAGTGGGAATAGTAATTTATTCACCTCCGCTGTCCAACACTTTCTCTACTGTTGTACTCAATGTAGTGTAAAATGTAGTTTTAAAAAATAATAAATATTTTAATATTTATAAATATATATGTATATATATATTTTTTCATGTTACAGGTGTATGTATATATATATGTATTTATAATTTTTAAAATATTTCTAACATTTTATAATTTATTAAAATAATTATTTCTTAATTATTAAGTGAATATATATATTACATTTTATACATGTATGTTTAATTTATTTTTACATTACATTTATTACTTATAATTGTTAACATTTTCTAATAATTCTAAAAAAATGTTTAAGTTATATATATTATTTAATTTATTTTACATTATTTTTTATACATTTTAAAAAAACGATATTTTGTACTTCGATATTTTTAACAACGATATTTTTTTCTCGATATTGTAGTACTTACCATTATGAAGATAGGATGTCGATATTTTTGACATCGATATTTATGTCCCGATATTTTGGGAACACGATATTCTGTCACTCGATATTTTGTCAGTGATCCTTGCACAGAGTCCTAAAAGCCAGCAAAAGGCGGTTCACCAGAGGAAGGCAACATTTTTCGGTGACCCTGCAGAGAGGGCTCAATCCAACACACATTTTAAAGGGAGGATGAAGTGTTAGCATCAGTCCTGCCCAAATTAGTTCAGCTCGCTACTTGCATAACAGGAGCAGTGATTTTGATTGGTAGCCAGCTACAATGTGCAAATGAATTAATTCTTCATCTGTGAATTTGTTGAATTTGCAGTCACTGGCCAAATCTATTGTGGCGCACAAGAAATCATCCATTGATCTTTCTTGGATGCTTACCGTTATATTGTGGTGGGCTGAATTGCGCTCCCTAGGGCATATGTATAAGATAATGCCGGGGCGCGGTGCTACGTCAAATTTGGCAGCACCACTCTCCGACATTTTTTAAATGCAGGGATGCGCTGTATTTACAAAAATACATTGCATTCCTGTGTTTCCCCTAGCACTGGCGCAAAAAAGCTGCCTAGCGCAGGCACCCTGACACCATGTTGCAAGGGTGCCTGCGCTGCTGGGTTGATTGTTTATGTGCAGGAAGGGACACCTTCCTGCATATAAATAATCAATAATGGCGATTTGCTCTTTCAATGTGTGCTGCACAGAATGCAGCACACATAGAAAGAGCAAAAAATGAGTAGAAATTAATAATTTCTCCTCGTAGCACCAATCTAAGACCAGGTATTACCTGGCCTTAGTTTTTTGTGCTGCCCCAGCCTTGTAAATCTGGGGCAGCGTCAAAAAGCAATGGGTGTTGCGGTGGAACGCCCACAGCAACACCCATTGGCTGCCACTTTGCCTTCAGTGAACTGCGGTGGAAACGGGCATATTTACCAGGTGGCGTTAAATATGGGGAATGGAGCAACGCCACTGGAGCGTCAAAAAAAGTGACCCTTCGGTGGCGAAAGGGGCTTGTAAATATGCCCCCATATGTCTTGCGCTGCAGCTGCCTGCAGGTCAGGTTCTTCTCTAATTCTTTGCTCCCCAAAGGCAGCGTTCTTTTCTACACCCTGTGGACTGTACTAGAAAAGTCAATGGGACAATGGCATGGGATGTTTTAAAGTCTAGGGTTGAGTTTGTAGGTCACAACTATAAGCCAGTGCTGCCTGGAGGTACAGTGCAAGCTGCTCATGTGTTGTGCTTGGCAAAGCCATCTTATGCTGCTGCATAATTGGTTCATGAAGACCTTAACTATCAATTGTTGGATCCCTGCTCTCACACTGGTCACTCACAGTAAAAGAGCTAAACTGAAAGGATGACACATGCTATGGTATGACATGCTATATTAATTTTCTTAATTCTCTCTATTACTACTTCGTCTACTTCTGGCAGAGCTAGCCCCTCACACTGCGACCCATAGGCTATCATGTCTCTGAGCGTTCCTTTGTTCCTTTCAGCTTCCGGTCCTTCCTTAAGCATCTAGAAGGTCAGTCTGATTTTCCCAGCATCCCCCTACTTGTCCTTTTCCTCGGCTATATGTCTGTCGACATATTTCGGCATATTTCTTTCCTACAGTAGTTCAAGGTCTAAGCTCTTGACCCCTTTACAGCCGCTGCACTGCTTAGGCCTCTTTGCTGTTCTCCATGTTACTTCATGGAGGCCCTGGCATCTGCCCTCATATCCCTGGTTACACTGACTGTGAAGCCTGGCCTCTGAGCTCATGTACCCACTTGCAATGGCTAGAAGAGTGGGGGCCTCATTTATTACAAAATGACGCAGCGCATTTTGCTGCACCGAGCTGCGTCGTTTTAAAAGCACAGAGATGCATCGTATTAACAACATTAAGATGCATCCATGTGCTTTCCCCTGCACTGGTGCACAATTGGCTGGCATGCGCCAGCGCAGGCACCCTTGCGTCATTTTGCAAGGGTTCCTGAGTTGCAGGGATGATAATTTTTGTACAGGAAGGTGTCCCTTCAATCATTGATTGCATTTTCCTCTTTCTATGCGTGCTGCAGAATGAAGCACGCATAGAAAAAGGAAAAAATGAGGAGAAATAAAAGTATTTCTCCTCATTGTGTCACTCCTATGCCTCTACTGGGGAGGCGTAGGATTCTGGCACATTCCCAGCTTTACAAAACGTTGCACATCTGATAATCTGTCAGGCTCCATGGATGTTGCGGGGACACCCACAGCAACACCCATGGACGCCCCTTTCACGCAGAGTAATGCGTGAAAGGGGTCCATATTTACAGGGCCATGAAAAGTCATGCAGGGTGACTTTACGTGGTCTTGTAAATATGGGCAAGCCCAATGCGCCACCAGTGCATCAATAAAAAAGTTACGCACCAACAGCACAATGGGCTTGTAAATGAGGCCCTGAGATTTGTGTTCCTATCTGTCCTTTTACACTGCATTTCAACTACTTCTTAAAGCAATCCTTCAAAATGTCTACAGTTGTCCTTTATTTGTTACCTACAAGAAAATAACCCTACCAACCTCAGAGTGTCTCTGGACTGGCATGTCATTCTTTTAAGAATTCATTATAGAGCCCGACCATCTGTTATGCCCTGGCTTTTTCTTGTTCTGAAAATGTGGTTATACTTGCCACCCAGTGGCATCAGCGTTAACTGCTTCCATAACTATATAAAACTGCCCCTTTGCTTGCACGTACCGCACATCCATCCACACCTTTTTTCAGCCTTACCAGTGACTATCCGCGCTGTAGCTTTCCATGTATGGAGCTTGGCAAACACTTCTGTGACTCTGCTCTTCACGAGGTGACACATATTTATGGAGAGAGATGAAATGATAGAAGCGCTTTCCCCTTGAGAGATATGTTAATGGGTCTCAGCAGATTTAATCAATTCCTTTTCTGTTACTCTCGCGCTAATATATTCTCGCCGTGTCGTGTCCTTGTGTACATCATTCAAGTTTTCTGTTACAATGCAGCAGGGTTTTGTCTCACTTCGAGCAGACCATGGCTGCGTGTGCAGTACTGCTAATAAATATATAGGGGCTTATTTACAAGCCCCTTGCGCCACTTTTGCGTCACTTTTAACATGGGAAAAGTGACGCAAAAGTGGCGCAAGGGGCTTGTAAATTTGCCCCATAGAATCAATCCAAAAATATAGCAAGGGCAGTGTTCTTATTTTGCCACATACAACACCTCTGTTATCTGGTTGAGACCCAAGCGGATGGTGGCCGCACCCTAGCATTTGGCGAGCCTTCTGGTATTTGGTGGCCACGCCTATCACAGAATATCCAATACAAACAATAGGTGCGCGCCAGCTATATCTGGCCGTCCTTACATCTCATTGGCACCTGGTCCTGGCTCTTGGCATATGCCACCTCTGGCACCTGGAGGCCACTCTAGCCATTTTGTTGCCTCTAAGAGTATCTGCTGACCACTCCTGGCTTCTGGCGGTACCCCTGGCAAAATATGAGCATCACTAGTTTATGGTGGACATTCCTGACACAAAGTGGGCATCCATGGCATCATATCACACCCCCCCCCCCAGTATCTGATACCACTCCTGATAAGTAGTAAGTATTCTTAGCAAGTGGTAGTGTAAAGACAAAGCCTTCTATTTGTGTAATCAGTTGCATCATCTTGCCCTCCCTCCTTTGTTGTATGATTCCAAATACCCCTGTGTTTTGCACTTCAGTGGCTCGAGTCCAATAAACTACTGGAGGAATTGCTCCACTTTTTTGTATTCCACCCGTAGCAGAGTACTTGATTCTTCTGGATTGATGGCACATAAAAATGTGTTCCTATTCGTGGTCGGGGAGAATAGCCTCTCTTGACCAGGCAATGAGAGGACAGGGGTTGGAATCAGTGTGGCCTACAAGGAGTACCACATACCACCTAACCTACACCTTTTGGAGGAGTATCTGCCAATTCTCTCTGGTAAATCTATTGAGTTCCTCCATATTTTTGGCCCTTCACTTCCACCGAGTAACGGTTCTGGGACACATACTGCATGTGTGTTATATGTGGGAAAGATGGCATCCTTGTGTGGGGGCTTGATGTCTTTGACACAAAATGGTTGTCACCTGGTGAAGGTTTGTTCGTGTGGACGTGATCCTCTACATCTACTGGGGCATGCACCCCAGAGATCCTGCTACGCTGTTTAGGTGGCTACGGTTGGGTTAAACATTCCCCCATCCCTCTACTTTGCCTATCAACAACCACTGGTAGTTTTGTGAGGTAACCCCTTAATTTTTAGATCTCTTGCAGCTTGTAGTGGCCAATGCACTTTCCACTGGATGCCTATTCTCTCCAGTTCCTCTCCTAGCTACCCATTAGGAAAGGAAGGTAGGGAAATAATCCTGTGGTAGTCCACACTATTCAGGTTGCTTATGGGCTCTGAATCTGAATAGGGGAGGACGCTTGATAAGAAAATGGCTTCTTGAAAGTGCTGTGGACTCTGGGCATGTACGGTTCCTGGAATCACATTTGCTTCAAAACTGGGCCTGCTCCTTGGTTTTTCCTTTCATGTTCCACATGTGACCCTGCTGCAGCCGTGCAGACCCTGCCTACAAATTGTGGGTAGATCGGTCCAACATCATGCAACCATCCCAGTCCCTTTTGACCTTTTAAACTTAAAGCCTCCTTTGTTTCAATGATGCCCTCTCTTTCCATCAGATGTCACCAGAGAGCAGGTTTCCTTCTTTACCAAGTCTGCTAACTGGGTTTGCTTTCACTCTTCCCTACATCCCATTCCCCTCCACAATCTCCTCCAGCTGCTCGAGTGTCTCTTTTTAACTACCCTTGGAAAAGATTTGGCTCTATGATGAGCAACAACTCAAAACGCTTCCTCTTTCTGCCAGGCACCTGGGCCACTGTTTCAGGCACCATGTCCTCTTGATCACCCCTACTGGCTGCCATTGACCAAGTGGTCACACACGCCCACTCAGGTAGAACCATCTGCAAATGAGACCGGCGTTCCACCTTCCCCCAAGGAGAACTCTCCAGGTCATTGCCAATCAGACAATCAACAGGCATGGTTGGACTCACAACTGCTCTCAAGGTACCTGAGACTCACCCCCCCCCCCCCATTCAAAGGGGAATCTGCACCACCTTACACAGGCGCTCAGAGTTGTCTGCTGCAACTACAGGGTGAAGTACATTGGGGACCACCTGCTCCTCAGACACCAATTGACACCTAACAGATGTCACACTGGCTCCAGTGTCTCTCAGAGCCTCCACCCTCCATCCATTGATGGTCACCCACTGCCTGTATTTCTTAGTGTTTTCAGGTACAAGGGTCCTCTGGACCATCTCACTGTCCCCTAGTGAGACAAGGGTCATCACAACTGGCTCCCATCCATCACCTGGGACTAACTCCTCCCCAAGCACTAAACTAACCAACCTATGTGACTGTGCATCAGTGGGTGCCGGTATGTACTTGGGACACTTGGGGTCCCCCGCATGTGATCCTCCTGACCACATGCAAAACACTTGTGAGGGCCCTTCTCTGCAGGCTTCCCTGTAGAGATCCAAGGATTCTTACCACTAGGGGGATGGGAACCTTTACCCTGGGAATTGGATTGGGGCCCTTTAGAGAACCCTTGGCTGGGTTTCCCCACATACCCCTTTTGGACCCTGGTACTCATCCAGTGGTCTGCCTCCTGAGCAAGCTTCCTGGGGTCAGTCAGCTTGCTATCCATCAGATGCTGGAGCAACTCTGGCAAACAAAGACTATCAACGTTTTCCCAAGCAATCCAGTCATACAAACCCTGATAGTCAGTTACCTTGCTTCCCTTTATCCAACCAGCCAGTGCTCTGCAAAAGGAATTAACACATTCCAACTAAGTATTAGGGTCAGTTTTCTTAAAAGACCTAAACGTCTCCTTACACTTCTCAGGGGTGAGCCCATACCTGGTGCACAAGACCTCCTTCATTTTTTATTTTTTTAAACGAATTTTATTGGCATTTGTTGTACATAACATTCACAAACGTTGCTACATCTCAAGTATCAAACATTTGTTCCATAGTGTACCTTTAGTATTCTCACATTCATCAATGTTAATATCCGTTCATATGAAATAGGTCAACAGGTTCAGCCAGTTCTAACTTTCAACTCCTCCCCCTCCCCTAAACAAGTTGCATAGCGTCAGTTGTATGTGTCAGTGGTGTGTGCTACTCCTTCATCTATCCTGAGGGTGCAGGGTTCTCCATGAGTCCACCAGACCCCAATGTCCCTGCCAGTCTCAAAACGCCCATGCATGCCGGACCGTTGGGGAGTCCGGCAGTGGCGGGTGCGACCTGTCCAAGTCAACATCAGCAATGGCATTGAAGTCTCCGCCCATGAGCACTGCAGTCGTCAGGTATGGGGCCAACTGTCAGGATAGTCGGGCTAAAAATTGGGGTTGATCCACGTTCGGGCGTATACACTGATAATGCTCACTTCTCTGCCCTCCAATCTCCCTCTCAGCACCACATATCGACCCTCTGGGTCTATTAGTGTACTGGTGACCTGAAACGGAACTCCCGCCCTCACCCAGATCATGGCGTCCCTGGCAAAGGCAGAGTATGTAGTATAGAATGCTTGTCCCCGCCATCTCTTCTGCATAGCTTGACCCTCTTTTGCCGTGAGGTGTGTCTCCTGGAGGAGTGCTATATGTATCCCCCATCTGTTGAGGTAAGAAAATACTTTGTACCGTTTGGTCATTGTGTGCATGTCCCGTATGTTCCAGGTTATGCACTTATACCTCGTGTTGACTGCCATCCCTCAGTTCCTTCTTTTGGCGCCCACCCCTCCAACTCCATTATGCGCCTCGCACAGGCCGGATGTGTCATCTCCCAACCACTGAAATGAGTAGCCAGTGCAACTTGTATTTCCCCTCTTAACAATTCAACAACATTATAACTAAGTTCCCAACGCCCCTTCCCCAGGACAAGTAGGCAGAACCCTCCCATCCAAACCAAAGAATGAAAGTCCTGGACTGCCATCCACAAAGTTAGGGGGTGAGTCTATGCGCGCTGCCGACGCATCCGCCCGCCAGCCCGCCGTCCAGCACACGTATTGCATTAGTTCATCTGTGTGCCCCAATGTCTCTCTCTTATTTTCCCCCTCATTGAAGCTCTCCTACCTTCATCGTCAGATAATCTTGTCTGCCGTACCAGGTGTCACGATGGGGAGCTCGCTACTCAGCGCCTCCGATATGTGAAAGTCCCGCTCAGAACTCGAGTGTGTACCTGATCCATCCATTTTTAAATCACCTCGGGAGAGTTCCTTTCCACTGATAAGAGCTACCACTTGCATAGCATTCCGGCGTTCCAACTGCGTCTCCGCCTGCGTTGGTGCCAATGTGCCTGACCTCGCGCCCTTACCGCGAGATCTCCTGCGTCGGTTCCCTCGGCGTTCCAGGTCTTTTGGTGGAGATATTCCTCGGTGCTGCTCCAACCATGCCCATGCCTCTTGTGGAGAGGTGAAGAATTCCGTTCCGCCCGGGGTGGATACTCGTAGTTTTGCAGGGTACTGCATTGTGTATTTGTATTCTAGTTTGCGGAGTTTGGCTTTGGCACTCAAGAAGGAGCTCCTTTGTTGTTGGACATCCCTCGAGAAGTACGGGAAAAGGCGCACCGCTAGATTGTTGACTTTTATTTCGCCTTTCCGTCGGGCTTGCGCCAGTATATGGTCTCTGTCCCAATAATGTAGCAGTCTCGCTATCACCGGTCGAGGCAGTGCCCCCGGCGCCAGCGGCCGTGCCAGTACTCGGTGCGCTCTTTCTAAAGCATAGAATGGCAACAAGCCCTCTGGTGCCACTGCCGCGTGGAGCCACCCCTCAAGATACCCCACCATGTTCGTTCCCTCTATTTTCTCGGGGAGACCCATTATTCTCACATTGTTTCTTCTAGAGCGGTGTTCCGCATCCTCCGCTCTGAGTTCAAGCACTTGCACCTTCGCTTTCAGCCCCGTGAATTGCTCTTTCAGTTCCTTGAGTGCCGGGCCTATGTCTGAGAGATGACGCTCATTTGCCGTAAGCCGTTCCGTGAGGCGTCGGTGATCATCTCTCAGTAGTCCCAGGTCCGCCCCTATCGAATCAATTTTGGTCTCTAGCCTCTCGCTCGAGGCATTGATGGCCTGCAGGATATCTCTAGCCTCTCTGGCTCTCGGGCGCATTCGGCAGTGCGGGTTGCGTCGCTCCCTCCTCCGAGGGTATGTCTGTCTGTGCATCCTCCTTCTCCTTCCTCTTAATCTGCTTCCCCTTTCTCTGTTATGAGGAAAAATCCTGTTGGCTCTTCCCGGGGGGTCTCAGGGCAGCGCCGTCTTCCTCCGGTCTCCGTATCTGACCTCCCGCCAAGTGCAGTCGCCGTAGCGTGGGCCTCGGTGCTCTGTGCCGTCTGTCAAACCAGCTTCCTCTGTGTGCTATGGTCACCGCTGGTCCTGGTTCAGTTTTTGCCTTGCGGCCCTTTACCTCAGGCTCCTAGGATGTGGGAAGGGGGGCCCCAGTCCCCTCTTCATGCAGGCGACGCTGTCAATGCGGTAATTGTCGGCTCCTTGCTGACTGTGGTCACGCCTCCGAGCCCCGTCTCGTTTCCCCCTCCGGGCTCTTTGCTGGGGCGCTCAGACCTTCTCCCCGTGTAGGCGGCGTTGCCGATACTCTCCCTGTTTCTCTGCTCCCTCGCGGCGATCGGTTGCTGCTGTGCCGCTCCTCCTGCTGCTTATCGGCTGGCCAGGCTCAGTGTCAAGAGGCCGACTTGTCTCGTTGCTTCGTCGTAGCGTCTCTTTAACGGCTAAGTGTGGTGTGAGTACTCGGCATAATGGGGGGGCCTACAGTACCAGCGGGTGTCTTGTGGTTGTTGGTGTATGCGCTTCTTCTGCCGCTCACGCTTTCTCGGCCATTGTCTCAGTCCTTATTTGCTGCGATCGCGCCTCTAGTCTCAGTGCCGCCGCTTCCTCGCGGCTTGCTCCTTCAGGCGTCTTGGAGTTGGGACCGGCGCCCCAGCCCTCTCTCTGTGCAGGCGGCATTGTCGATGCTCTTCCTGACGCTCCGCTCCTCCGCGGTGGACGGCCCGCTGACTTGGCGGCCCTCTTGCTGTTTATCGGCTGCCTTTGCGTTGCTTGGTCGCAGCCTGCTTGTCCCTCCGCATCTCCGTGGCGCCCTCTCAGCAGTAATGTGTGGCGGGTGCCCTCTCCAGGCCAGAGGGGTCTTCAGTGCCTGTGGGTGCCGCCAATTTGTCTGCTCGCCTCCCTCACCTCACATTCTTTCTTGCCGGTATTCTCGGCGCAATGTCGGCTCTGAGGGGTAGGTCAAGATCTGTGTCATATAGCTGTCTCCCCCCTTCTTGTCTTCCCTGTGGCCATCTGTAGCGAGAGCGTCCACCAGCTAGCAGGGGATCATATCGCCACCATTTTGTCTTCGCGCACCCTTCCAGCTCTTTGCGCGCTTTCTTGTGAAGTTTCAGGACCTTTTCCGCACCATGGACGCAACTGCTTTCCCTGTGCCTCTAATGCTCCGCTTTGCGTTGCCGTAGACGCCCTGATCACTGAATCTGGCTTTCCAGCCCTCCCACCATGCAGGTGCTGTTCTCAGTATTCCTCCCGGCGCACCCTTCCTCCGCGGCGGGTGGTCCGCTATTATTGCTGCCCTTCCTCTGCCTACCCGCAGTTCAGGCGTCCGTTGCTCCTAGCCCGTGTGGCCTGTCGCATTGGTTCAGTGCCGTTCCAGTTGCACTGTACTGCAGACACGCCCGTCCCGTCTTAGGGGTTTTCGGCGCCGATGGGCGCCGCCATTTTGTGCGCTCGTCTCCTCCGTTGCCGATTGTTTCCCCCTCACGCCGTTCCTAGCCCGGCACCGCCTCACGGGGGTCCGCAATGTCCCCTGCCTGGTCCTGGGGTGTGGGGCTGCCGTTATTGACGTTCTGTGTACCGTGGGCTGTCAGGAAGGGTCTGAACAGCGGCCGTGGGACGGAGCTCGCACGCTTTGCTGCCTACTCCATCGGCGCCCAGGCCACGACCCACAAGACCTCCTTCATGATAGGGTAGGTGAGGTTGTTTGTGTCCCCTAGGGATGTCAAAGTGTCCCTCCCCCTTCTCAAATTGTTTCCACATGCTCCCTCCCCATTGCTTCTCAGCAACCTCATTCATGTGACAGGCTGCTCATATGCTGAAAACCAAGCATGTATGTCATTCCCTTTAGTTAAATCTTGTACCAAATTCTTTGGAATGTGCACCCTTCCCCCAGACTGCACTGACTTCACGCTACCATAATTTGAGCTGGAATCCGCCTGCTTGGCCTTGATGTCCAGCTCCTACAAAGTGAACTCATGGACCAACAACAGTTTTTACCTCCAGAGCAAAGGCTGTTGGTGCTCCATTTCAAACATTTTGCTCCCAAATTAGAGCCTTTCAAGCTCTCTCACATGCTCCCTCTCCTGTCGCAAGTCCTCCAGCTCCTCTGGGGACAGATTCCTGGATGACACACTGCTGCCATTCCTAGAAGATGCTCCAACAGGCAAATGCTGAGCATTAAACCCCCCCTGCTGGCTCAGAACATCCAGAACTACATTCCCATTCTCATCATCCCCAGCTTCTCTGGCTCCCCACCAAGCACTAAAGGCCTTCTGCAGCTCCTCCTTCCTAGCCGAGCTTCTCATGGGACATCCAAACTCTATGCAACATTGTTTAAGCTGATCTACTTTGTAAGAGAGCAACATTTCAATCTCAAACTCCAATCTTGCAACCTCACTTGCTGGGTCACCACTGAGAGCCATGGTGTGTGGATACTTCAAGGGTTATCACAGAAATAGGACAAAAAGTCAAAACCAGTATGTGGTTGCATAATGGTCTGCACTCAGTAGTAGTGCACACTGATCACTGTATGTCAAAGTACAAACACAAGTCCTAATCCCACTGCTGCCACCAATGTTAGAAATGGGGGTCTCTAGTTGGCAGTGGTATGCACCCTGTCCAAGAAGGGACCCATCCATCTAGTCAGCATGAGGGGATTAAACACCCCAGATAATCCCTGCTACCCACTTGGTAGCTTGGCACACGAAATCAGGCCTATCTCAGCGGCAATGTGTAAAGCATTTGTACATAACACACAGTAACACAGTGAAAACACTACAAATGGACACCACACCAGTTTAGAAAAATAAAATATCTTGATCCAAACCAAACCAGACCAAAACAATAAAAATCCAACAAACACAGCTCAAATTATGACTTTTAAAAAGTTACAAGCAATTCGGTCCATAAAAATCTATGGATGCGTGATTTTTACACAAAGTACCTCAAATGAGTCATAATCCACAAGGCAAAACAGCCGCAGAGGAGGGAAGTATTGGAAAACACAGTGATCGTCAGTTCCTGAGTCCATGGGAAGGCGATGCAACAGTTCTGCTGCACGCAGGAGAAGTGATGCGTCGAATCCGGACTGTAGGGGGAAGTGATGCGTCGATACCAAGATGGCTCTGGTCTGCGGGTGCTGTGTCAGCGATGCGTGGCGCACAAGCATGATGCGTGGCGCACAGGCATAATGTGTGGAAATCCGGGAAGCGCTGGAGGTCGATGCGGCAGTGGCAAACAGACAGTGCGTCAATTTCTTCAGCTGCAGTCCTATGATGCGTTGTTTCTTGTAGCCGCACAGCAGGGCATGCGTCAGAGTAGGTGTGGGTGTCTCGGACTCCAGAGACCAGTGCGTAGAACTCGGCGTGCTGCTGTTCTTTGGGTTGCTGACAGGCGCTGGTCGGTTTCTTTAGCCGCACGGTCTGTGCGTCTGGATTTTCTCCTGCACTGCGGTGCTGCACTGGAAAATATAGCCACAAGACGGGCGAAGCATTGATTTTGCTGGTTTCTTCAGTTCTTTGGAGTTCTTTGCAGAAGGAGCAACCTCCAAGGGCCCAAAACTGGATTTGGCACCACAAGTCAGGCCAGAACTCCCAGCAATGGAGTTCAAAGATGCTGCAGGTGAAATTCTTTGTGTCCCTGAGACTTCTTAACAGTAGGCAAGCTCTACATCAAGCCCTTGGAGAATCTTATTAAGCAGGATAACACAGCAAGGCAAAAGTCCAGTCCTTTCCACTGCCCACAGACAGAAGCAGCAACTGCAGGCCAACCCAACAAAGCACCACACAGCAAAGGGGCAGTACTCCTCCTAGCAGCTCTTCTTCTTGGCAGGGTCCTCTTAGTCCAGAAGTAATCTAAGGTTCTGGGGTTTTAGGTCTAATACTTATACCCCTTCTTCCCTTTGATGTCTTTGTTCAGAGTCTCTCTTGCTCAGTAAAACCAGTTCTGCTCTCTCACATGCTCCCTCTCCTGTCGCAAGTCCTCCAGCTCCTCTGGGGACAGATTCCTGGATGACACACTGCTGCCATTCCTAGAAGATGCTCCAACAGGCAAATCCTGAGCATTAAAACCCCCCTGCTGGCTCAGCAGATCCAGAACCACATTCCCATTCTCATCCTCCCCAGCTTCTCTGGCTCCCCACCAAGCACTAAAGGCCTTCTGCAGCTCCTCCTTCCTAGCCGAGCTTCTCATGGGACATCCAAACTCTTTGCAACATTGTTTAAGCTGATCTACTTTGTAAGAGTGCAACATTTCAATCTCAAACTCCAATCTTGCAACCTCACTTGCTGGGTCACCACAGAGAGCCATGGTGTGTGGATACTTGAAGGGTTATCACAAAAATAGGACAAAAAGTCAAAACCAGTATGTGGTTGCATAATGGTCTGCACTCAGTAGTAGTGCACACTGATCACTGTATGTCAAAGTACAAACACAATTCCTAATCCCACCGCTGCCACCAATGTTAGAAATGGGGGTCTCTAGTTGGCAGTGGTATGCACCCTGTCCAAGAAGGGACCCATCCATCTAGTCAGCATGAGGGGATTAAACACCCCAGATAATCCCTGCTACCCACTTGGTAGCTTGGCACACGCAATCAGGCCTATCTCAGCGGCAATGTGTAAAGCATTTGTACATAACACACAGTAACACAGTGAAAACACTACAAACGGACACCACACCAGTTTAGAAAAATAAAGTATCTTGATCCAAACCAAACCAGACCAAAACAATAAAAATCCAACAAACACAGCTCAAATTATGACTTTTAAAAGGTTACAAGCAATTCGGTCCATAAAAATCTATGGATGCTTGATTTTTACACAAAGTACCTCAAATGTGTCATACTCCACAAGGCAAAACAGCCGCAGAGGAGGGAAGTACTGGAAAACACAGCGATCGTCAGTTCCTGAGTCCATGGGAAGGCGATGCAACAGTTCTGCTGCACGCAGGAGAAGTGATGCGTCGAATCCGGACTGTAGGGGGAAGTGATGCGTCGATTCCAAGATGGTTCTGGTCTGCGGGTGCTGTGTCAGCGATGCGTGGCGCACAAGCATGATGCGTGGCGCACAGGCATGATGTGTGGAAATCCGGGAAGCGCTGGAGGTCGATGCGGCGGTGGCAAACAGACACTGCGTCAATTTCTTCAGCTGCGGTCCTATGATGCAAGAGTTTCTTGTAGCCGCACAGCAGGGCATGCGTCAGAGTAGGTGTGGGTGTCTCGGACTCCAGAGACCAGTGCGTAGAACTCAGCGTGCTGCTGTTCTTCGGGCCGTTGACAGGCGCTGGTCGGTTTCTTTAGCCGCAAGGTCTGTGCGTCGGAATTTTCTCCTGCACTGCAGTGCTGCACTGGAAAATACAGCCACAAGACGTGTGAAGCATTGATTTTGCAGGTTTATCCAGTTCTTTGGAGTTTTTTGCAGAAGGAGCAACCTCCAAGGGCCCAAAACTGGATTTGGCACCACAAGTCAGGCCAGAACTCCCAGCAGTGGAGTTCAAAGATGCTGCAGGTGAAATTCTTTGTGTCCCTGAGACTTCTTAACAGTAGGCAAGGTCTTTATCAAGCCCTTGGAGAATCTTATTAAGCAGAATAACACAGCAAGGCAAAAGTCCAGTCCTTTCCACTGCCCACAGACAGAAGCAGCAACTTCAGGCCAACCCAACAAAGCACCACACAGCAAAGGGGCAGTACTCCTCCTAGCAGCTCTTCTTCTTGGCAGGGTCCTCTTAGTCCAGAAGTAATCTAAGGTTCTGGGGTTTTAGGTCTAATACTTATACCCCTTCTTCCCTTTAATGTCTTTGTTCAGAAAGTCTCTCTTGCTCAGTAAAACCAGTTCTGCCCTCCCTGGTCCAGCCACCCTACAGGGGGTGGAGACAGCATTATGCAGGACTGCCACAGCCTATTCAGGTGCTAGTGACAACTCCTCCCACCACTCTAGCCCAGGCTGACTCATCAGCATATGCAGAGCACACCTCAGCTCCCTTTGTGTGAGTGTCTGAAGTGAATGCCAAACAGCCCGTCAGTCTAAAACCAGATGGTGAATCCAGAAGCAGGCATAGGCACACAGGATGGTTAAACAAGAAAATGCCCACTTTCTAAAAGTGGCATTATCAAACACACACTTTAAAAACCACCTTTACTAAAAGGTGTGTTATTAAATGTTAAGTTCAGTGATCCCAAACTCCAAATTTCTAGCTGTTCATAATTAAAAGTTACACTTGTGAAATGTTACAAGGCAGCTCCAACGATAGCCTATGGGAGAGCTAGTCCTTGCAATAGTGAAAAATGAAATACACAGTATTTCACTATCAGGACATGTAAAGCACACCAGTACATGTCCTACTTTTAACATACACTGCACCCTGCCCATGGGGGTACATTGGGCCTACCTTAGGGGTGACTTAAATGTAAGAAAATGGGAGGTTAGGGCCTGGCAAGTTAGTGCACATGCCAGGTCGACAAGGCAGTTAAAAACTGTGCGCGCCGACACTGCAGTGGCAGGTCTGAGACACATTTGAAAGGCTTCTGGTGTGGGTGGCACAATTAGTGCTGCATGCCCACTAGTAGTATTTGATTTACAGGCCCTGGGCACACACAGTACACTTTACTAGGGACTTACCAGTGAAGCAGATATGCCAGTCATGGATAACCAATCATAATCACAATTTACAAAGGGAGCACTTGCACTTTGGCATTGATCAGCAGTGGCAAAGTGCCCAGAGTACCTAAACCAGCAAAAACAAAATCCAGCACACAGTCAAAAATACAGGAGGTAGAGGCAAAAAAGACAGGGGCAACCACGCCAAGGATGCCAGGTCTAACACTGATAAAACACAGCTTAACTCTAGCATCAAAGTACTACAGATTCCATGCAAGGAAATTGTATCACACAGAAGAGAGTGGCCTAGAGGATTTCTATGGCTGGAGATGCTAATCAACACACAGTCATCTCAACTTAAGTACATGTAAGAAAAAGGGCATTTCCATAATGGAACAAATGTGAATTGTTCATTGTTTCATACCAGCCTAAAGATTTATATTTCTGGCAGTCATGAAAATGAAAAGTTGTAATTGGTAGAGAAATAATGCCTTTTATTTGCCATGTAACAGGTGTATTGTCACTAACTGAAAATGGTGCTTTTTCCATTTGATTGATACTCAACAAAGTGCATGTGGATTCTTTTGTAGCCATTGTTTTTTGTGTTTAGGTCAAATTATAAGGCTAAAAAATGGCTGTCTCACTCAGAAGTTGCCAAGGCACAAAACCTGATCTAATTGTTTGTAATGCCCAATTTAGTTGTATAATAGCTCTTAATTGAGCCTGGCCATGCTGTGCTAGACCCAAGTATCCTTCAAGAAGATCCAAGGCAGAAGACATGATGTGGTCTAATGAATACACTCTTTAGGAAAGCATATGCACACCATTGTCGATAACTTTAAAAACGGTTTTCAGGTTTTCTTGATCTATTTGTCGAATTCTTTCTGCAGCTTCTGTTTCTGAGTATTTGTTCCATTCATTATAAATGGCATACAATCATACCACTATGAATCATTTATTTCTAGTGGACCTTGATCCCAGGAGGGAATCAGAAAAACCCATGATTTCTTTAATTAAGGATAAACGTTCTTTCTCAGCTGGAAGACTGCAATGTGCTAATCATCTTTGCACAGCTTATCCATGCTATATGTGACAATGACTACAGGTGTGTGTGCTCTATCACAGATAAGGGCAACTAGCTTTAGAACAAGGGGTACTGGACAGAAAACGACACATGTAGATCTTGCATTCATTGGGCCATAAGGCTAAACTGTCAGATGGAAACTGAGTGGAATAATGGGTCCAATTCTGGATCATATAATTTATTTCAGAATCTGAAATGCTCATTTGTGATTGCCAATTATTAAACAAGGTTAAATTGACTTTTGGTACAGTGGGTTTTTTAAGGTCTTTCATGGTTCCAAACCCCAGGATGGATGATTTTGGTCAGGAAAATCATTTTTTAGGTATAATGCATGCTCAAAATACGGCTCCTTTTCCTTGAATTTGCTAAAACTTTGTTCTTTGAATGCGTTTCTCATCAACATGTTCTTTCCAATACTTGTATCCTTGGATAGCCAAATTCTCATCGAATGTGTTTGAATAGACTCGTTTTTTAGTTGTAATTACATTTTTCTGGAGTTGTTGTGGATTTTGTGAAAAATAGATAGTTGAGGGATGTGACCTGTCCTTGCTCTGGAAATAAGGACATTACTTCAAGTAATTTGGATGACTTTTAAGAGGCAGAGCCTTACAATAATTCCATTCTGTGTAAGTGTATGCTTCTCTAAAGTAACAAGGTCTATGTATGTAACAGTGTGCATAATGATAAAAACAAAATCTATAAAATTCAATGCATTTAAATAAGGATCTTCATTGTTCAAAGTGGGATATGCCTGTAAATATGGCTTTGGTCCCCAAACCTTGGAAGCATGCGATCATTAGGCCATTACAAAAAAAAGCCAATCTGGACCCCACTGTTTTTAGCAACTTGCGCCCCTATTTCTCTTTTGCCGTTTGTTAGCAAACTTTTAGAGAAGCATGTAAACAATACTTTGACAAATTTTTTAGAAACTAATGACTTATTGCATCCCACTCAGATGGGTTTCCGAGCTTCCCATAGTACAGAAGCAGCACTCTTGGTGGTCACAGAGGAGCTAAAGTCATTACTAGATGAGGGTGGATCAGTTGCCATCCTTTTATTGGATCTCAGTGCAGCATTTGACACCGTAGATCATACTACCCTGAAAGAGAGATTAAGGGAAATAGGAGTACAAGGCAAAGCCATGGACTGGCTGGCCTCCTTCTTGGAAGACAGATCCTTCCAAGTGATGGAACGGGACTGTTTTTCAGATCGCCTGCCAATTACATGTGGTGTCCCACAGGGATCATCCCTTAGCCCCACCTTATTCAATATTTATGTACGACAGCTGGCTAACATAGCACAGGAATCTGGCATCTCAGTGGTGTCATATGCTGACGACACCCAGCTGATAGTATCCCTAACAGATGGCGCAAACCAACAGCTGAGTCACTGCCTTGAGAGAGTCGTAAAATGGATGTCAAATAGTTGCTTAAAGTTAAATGGTGAAAAAACGGAGCTGATGATATTAGGCAATCTTACTATTCAGGCACCCATGACACAGTGGCCTCTTTGCATGGGAAACCCTCCTATTCCCAAACCAGCTATAAAAAATTTGGGGTCTGGCTGGAGAATACACTTATGATGGACTGCCAATGCAGGAAATTGTCAGGAATATGCTTCTCTCTCCTTAAAATGTTAAGGAAGATCATTGAGGTGATCCCTGTGCACCTGAAAAAAATGGTCATTCATGTCCCTCATAATTTCGCACTTGGACTACGTTTATGTGGGTGCCCCTAAATATGTGATGAAGAGACTCCAGGTGGTGCTGAATGCGGCAGCCAGACTTCTATTAAAAATTCCCAACCGTGCATCTATTAAAGATTCACTGAAACAGTTACACTGGCTGCCTATCGAGACAAGAATAAAGTTTAAGTCACTCTGTATGGCCTATAGGGCCATCAATAAAAAAGGCCTACTAAAGCTTAGACAATTGATGTCCAGGTATACCCCGACCAGACATCTAAGATCTTCCCAGAAACAGCTCCTCAGGACAACCAGAGCCAAAAGAGCTAGGTGGGGAGGCAGATCATTCGCCCATCTGGTGCCAAGAATGTGGAATGCTCTTCCATTTGACGTCAGAACCCTACCTAACGAAACCTCTTTCAGAAAACATCTTAAAACTTTGCTGTTTCCCTTGTAGGTACCAGATGGACAGAGCTCTGTAAACAGTACTCTCTAGCGCTGGGAAGCCTCCGGGCAGCCATGCGCTCTACAAATCCTAAACATAAACATAAACATAAATTAGACATCATTCGTTTTTCAGACTGTGTATCCCAGTCATCTGAAATAGAACCAGGAATAATAACATAATTCATTGAAACTTTCAACACATGTGGTAATTGGAATGTCTCAGCAAGTTCCATGATCTGATAAGGGATCTTTTCCCAAGCTCTGCCTTTCGGCACAGGACAAGCTGTGATGTTTACAGCATAGAGAACTGTGGGATGAAAGATGCGGTTTCAGTTCACGAACCATTGTGCAATTGTTCTTTCAGAGACGTAATGTCCATTTAGTGGCAGTAGAACGACAATCATCGTTGCTAGCCGCAAGATGAAAAGAAACACTCCTAGAATGATCCAAATATAGGACCAAGGTGGAATCAAGTATCTGTTACGAAACCAATGATAAACAAAAAGAAATCTATGGTGAAAAGTTGCTTTGGAAAGTGATGAACAGTTCTCTGTGCAAAGTTCAGAGTAATTCTCATAAATAGTTGTTTCTCGAAAAGGCATCATCTCAATTGATGTTGATTCAGGTGGAAGTTCATAATAAATCATGGAGTCCTAGAAAAGCCACCTTAAGGTAGGCAATCTTAGTCTTTTTAAAGTTAATCTTGCAACCATGTGATGTTAATATTATTATAATTCTATCCACCCCGATTAGGTATATATCTAAATCATCATCAGTGAGATAGATATCAACAGTGTATGACAATACCTCAGGATCTGGTTGTATCTCCTTGATGTGCACTGAGAATAAGCCAGGATTGTTCTTATAGCCCATAGGCAAATGTCAAAATGATAACTGCACCCTGTTGAAATAAAAAGTGGTTGGATACTTGAATTCAGGTGCTATGTTTTGCCTAAAAAAACTATTGTAAATGTCCAAGGTTGTTTGGTATTTTTCAGCACCAGGTTCATCATTAAACCCGTGCTGTGAGCATTTTGCATCACTTATGTCCACATATGTGAGTTTAAATTCCTATAGGCTACAAGTATCCGATAGGATCCATCTGGATTTGAGACGGGAAAAAGGGGCGTATTCATTGGTGAAAGACAAGGTGCTATTATTCCCTGATATTGCAATTGATCTAATATTGCTTTTATACTCCGCTTTGCTTCTGGCTTCAAAGGATATTGAGCCTGCGCTTGAAGTTAACTGTTTAAGGGAATAGCATGGGGAATAGAGTGTTTATCCCACCTAACTTGGTTTTTGAAGAAAGCCAGAGCCTGTCTAACAGCCCAGTCTAACAGCCCATTCGCAGGTGTAAATTTCCTTGATGTCATCAGGAGCTATGGGAGAAAAAGCTACCCTTATTGCTCCCCGCCCCCCGGGCGCTTCCCTAATAAAAACTTGAGGCCAGTCATCTTCAGCTAGTATGATGTCAAAATCCTCAGAAAAATGCAGCCAGAAGACACTGTTAAAAATGTGTGGTTTTTGGGGGGGCGGAGATTGCCTGGACCAAAAATGACTGCTCGTTGAGTGAGCTCCGTGAGCCGTCGGAACAATCTGTCAGTTATCAGCAGCATCCATTTGGGAAAATAAACTTATCGCATTGTGAACTATCACGCAAACCAAGGGTTTACCACAGAAGTATCCGGCGACCCCGTAGCAGCTCCCGGCGCCTGGATCCCAGCGGGCGTGGATTCCGGTCTAGGACCGCGGCGTGACGCAGCTGGGCCTGTCGCGGCATCTGCCCTGCCTAGGACGAGGCAGCGGACGTGTGCCCTTCAATGTATAAAGCGCATCGCCCGGACCCTGATTGGCGGTGAGGCCGGACCGCACTGTGAGGTCAGGCTTGCGCCGGCAGAGCTGATTGGAGCGAAATTGGGGTACCGCTGATGTGAATGCAGGGAATGACGTAGGC
The DNA here is from genome assembly GCA_963921515.1 of Calotriton arnoldi. Lineage (NCBI taxonomy): Eukaryota > Metazoa > Chordata > Amphibia > Caudata > Salamandridae > Calotriton > Calotriton arnoldi. The sequence continues at coordinate 345,463 of CAWUFW010000285.1, forward strand.
CCCGTGTCGGCAGCCTCTCGTAAGACTGTGGGCCGGCCGTAGCTGCGCGGCCCTACGCAACACCAAGGTGAGTGGCTCAGTCACCGGCGGCTCCAACGTGCGGAACAGAAAGGGAGAGTGACCTGTGGGACTGTTGGGTCCATAAGACCAAAAACCATTGCCAGTGCTGTAAGGAGAGAGAGGCTCTGTGTTTGTATCGAGCGAGGCCTGCAACACCCTTCTCCCACGATAGCAGCTTTTTTACAGTCAGGAATCTCTTAGTGCTTGCTACAAGAGCTCTGTCAGCTAATATTGGCACTGGGTCACTCTTAAGCGCTTCCCCCTCCCCTCAAAAACAAATAAAAAATATAGATTCAACCGCACTGAAACGCACTGAAACTACACTCTGTGATTTCACTTACGCGGAGCAAATTAAAACGCGCGCTCAGCAGCAGTGTGCCTGATCCTGTCCTGAGGGAGAGTTGGGATCTTGCAGTGCACGACTGCGGCAGCAGGCTGAGCCTAAAGGGCACCCACATTACACTGCCACGGCTTGGATCTCGTTGGCTGCGACACAATGGGTAAAGTAGATAAGACCCAACCCAAGCTGCAATTCGAACAACGCAAATCCAGGCACCGTGAGGAGGAGGCTGAGGCAGCAGCTGTGGGACAGGTTGAGGATACTGAAGACGTGAGCAGAGATATACAGCAAATATTAACAGCCATGCAGAAGAGCCTCACCACAATCGACGGGAAGATCGATTTTCTGTACTACAGGATGGACCACATGTCGGAGCGGCTGGACAAGCATGCAGAGTGCCTGGACATGACAGAACGATGCATTTCTGAAGTGGAGGATGCCCAAACGGCAACGGACACTGCCCAGAAGCAAATGGGGATGCTCCTGACGACGCTTCAGGAGAAAGCGGAGGACTTAGAAGCTAGGTCCAGGCGCAAAAATATACGCATCGTGGGCTTGCCTGAGAGTACGCCGACAGGTAACATGGAGGCGTTTGTGGAGCGGCTCCTGGTGAAGCTACTTGGAAGGGACACTTTCTCCGCAATGTTTATTGTAGAATGTGCGCACCACTCTTTGGGACCTAGACCTCCACCTGGGGCTCCCCCTAGACCTGTGATCGCTAAATTGCTAAACTACAGAGACAGGGATTCTGCCCTGAAAAAGGCTAGGTAGCTGGGTGGACTCAACTACGAGGGTTCAGCTCTTTCACTGTTCCCGGATTTCACCTTAAAAGTGCAGGAGGCACGACACCAATTTGTTCCCATAAAACTGAAACTAAGGGAGCAAAAGCTCGAATACGCTATGTTATATCCAGCAAACTGAGGGTTATGATGAATGGCAGAGCAAGAATCTTCACGGACCCCAAGGTACTGCAGAAGCCCCTAAAGGAACTAGCCAAGCTGAACACACGTGAGCAACAGCCAGAGGCGGCGGAATGCATCGACGATCCTTCAAGATGCCTAGATGAAAATGATTAATGTGATTTATAAGGGAACTTAGCCCCAGCATATCGGGCAAACTTGAGTAGTTATATGTAGGATAATATTCTACTGAGCTCCAGCGTAATGCTCTGAATGTGGGTCTAACAGGTCGGACATATTGGTAGACAGCAGTGATGTAGCGAATTATGGACAACAGCTGGTAACCTATGCCTATAACCAAATGTGATGCCTTTAATCATATCAATGTAGCGTAATTGTTTCGGGAATGGTGCACGAGACTACATAGCGTTGCCAGATTGTTGGGTGGCGGCACCTCCCACTGGTCGTTGATACACTATAGACCAGAGGTCTTCAAACTTTTTGATGCCGAGACCCCCCTGTCAAAAATTTTAGGCATAAGGACCCCCTCCTGACCAAAATGTCTAGAACTTGGTACTCACCATCATCGACAACCAAAAGCGCCCCCAATTCCCACGGCAAATCATTTTACGGTGGGGAAATAGAATTAAACAGTGTTTAGCAAAACCAAAGGTTTGTGGGTGACTGTGGTTCGTGGTCTTTTGGGTTTCGTTATTTGTTTCGGTTTTTGGTAACCATCTTGGCCAAGTGAACAATAAATTCTGAAGGCCACGAGAAAATGCTAAGAGGCTGGCTGCCTGGGTGTCCAGTCACCTAGGCTATAATTATGTTCACGTGGTATAAGGACGGCCATGGGGTATGCCCTTGTGATTTGTGTGCTTGGGCTATACTCAAAGGTCATCTTGAAGCAGACGGTGCATCTCTTCTCCCTAGCAGGTGACCTATGACCTCTTTCACGTCAGTGCCCCTAGAAGTGCCCTTCTTTGCAGGCCATACGTTCAGTACAGTGGGAGGCTTAGTGTCCGGAAGGAGAATGACATCCATTGTGAACATGTGTGCCCATGCACTTGGTGCAGGACAACATGTTGCACGGTCAGACTGGCTCAACTGAGTCTTCGTCTTGTAAAGGCCTTTGCAGGGTGAGGGTCAGAAGAGAGGCTGTGAAAGGTAGCAAAATACACTCGTCATAAAACTGCATATTAAACTGCTGCTACAAGAATGAAAACAGAAAAACATGAAAAAAACCAACATTATAATGTTACAAAAATGCATATGAAACTGCTGCTACAAGAATGAAAACGGAAAGCACACTGAAAATAAACATTTGAAAGTCATAAAAATGAACTGGAGCCTTTGCCCCAACCCTGGAGATTATATTGAAGTACATTTCAGCTTCTAGGCCACATGTGAGACCTAGATGTTTGATCTGCACAAATCAATTTTAAAAAAGTTATAAATTTGAGTGCTTGTTAAAATTTGCTGTGAGGAGGCCAGTAGAGAGATTCGGTAAGTAAATGTGGTTTATCCTAGTCTGTTCCAAATTAAGACAATTTAGTGAGCAACATAATAGTACCATCATAACCCACACCGCTGCATTGCGGGGCTGCTTATTTGAGCAAAGACTGCACAACCAAATGTGTTTAATAATATTGGAGTTGGGTAGGCTTTACCATGTAATATTTTGATGCTGTAAAAATATTAGGCTTTGTCAATTATTGAAAAATCTATTCTCCGTTCAGACAAATAACATGAGCATTGACACTCATTTAACCATGCTGCCTGAATCTTTCTCTGCAGTGATATTTAAACAAACGTAAAAGCAATGATGTTTCAGACATCAACTTTGTCATCTTCAGTAGTCCATTCACTGCACTTATCTTACAAACAAGTTAGTCTCTTAAAGCTTAGTTGAAAAGTAGCAAAATATATATGTATATCTTCATTTTGCTTAGTTAACATCTTTCCAAGCATTTCACTGTGAATGTCCATTGTCAGAAGCATCAAGCCCCACACGGATGCGCCCTGTTTAAAGACAAACATTCTCTCTTCCATTGTGTTTCTCTGGAGCAATAAATGAAATCGAGTGCGGAGTTCAGGCAGCATAAATAATTAGACACACATGCAGGATAGAAGAAAAACGGACAGAACACAGAAAATAAAAATTAACGGAGCCTTTGCCCAAATCCCCTTATGGCTCAATCAGGGAAACAAATAAGGATCTGTGTGTGTGCGCCGGAAGTAACAAGGAGATGATCCTACTGAAGAGGCAGCAACGAGCCACAAAGCAGGACACGAGGTGAAAGCAGTGATGGCCAAGGAAGGCAGCAGTGACGGCGTGGAATATTGCAGAACTCCCTCGAAGTGCAGGCTGCATTGCAAAGGTTCTGGTCCATCTTTATGGACAAAGTTTGCGGGCATTTCCTGGTATGCATGCTGTAGTCTCTCTGATTGGAGGGCAGGTATTGATGACATAGCCTCATTATGATTGGCTTATTTTACCTAGTCCTCCAATCAGATGCAAGTATTTCTAATCCAAAACGAAGAGAGGAAACGTTTTGGATTCGAAGCAGACGTGAAGCTGATGAATGCGCGACCCCCTTCTGATGACTCCACGGCCCCCCTGGGGGTCGCGCCCCATAGATTGAAGACCTCTGCTATAGACGGACGGCATGGAGGCTCTGGTCCACTAAGTAGAGCGGCCGGTAACATCCGCCCCTAAGTGTTACTTACTAAATGGCGGAATACCAGTCTTATTGTTTGATTGCTATAGTAACTTTGGAAGTAATAGCTTGTTTTGGGTGGGCGCTCTGTGTATCGACTATGCCCAGTTGGGGACGGCATAGCGAGGGTGGGGCTTGGAATGTTGTTAGTTTTGAATCCACAGCATGCATATGTACAGAGAACAAATCCCATATCTCTTGCTCAATATTAAGGTACAGTAGGATGATATTCAAGCTAGGAAGGCCTAAATGTCGCAACAAAGGATAACACGTGATCAAACCAATAGAATTCGTTTTATAACCTGGAATATGAGGGGCCTAAATGACTTCCGGAAGCTGTGTAAAATTCTTACATACCTGACGAGGCATAATGTAGATGTAGCATTGCTCCAAGAGACGCACCTATCCCCTAGTAGCAATATACTGTCTTATAAGAAACTAATTGGCAATTTTCATTCTTCAGTGTTCACTTCTCATGCTAGGGGAGTACTAACTTGGGTTAATCCCAGATCAGGGATTTCATTGGAGGTGAGCGAGACAGACCCTAATGGTAGATACGCACTCACTAGGTGCTTGGTAAAGGGCTGGACTTGCTGCTAGTTAATGTTTATGGCCCAAATTATGATGATCCACAGTTTTACAATTCTCTCTTCACCAGATTACATGGGGACACAGCATTGCCACAGCTTTGGGGTGGCGATCTCAACTGCGTCCTGGACCGACGACTGGATCGCTCTGGGGGCCCTGCTTGGCATCCTTCAGCGACTGCTAGGACTATATGCAACATTGCCACGCAATTAAACCTAATGGATGTTTGGTGCACCAGATCCCCTAGCTTGGGGGGGTTCACACACTACTCAGGCCCACATGATTTGCACACTAGAATAGATTACTGGCTGATTTCTAGGTCCCTACTCCCCCGGGTTCGGGATTGCACCATTTTGCTGCCTTTATTCTCTGACCATTCACCTATTGTAGTAGACGTGGAGGTCCCCCCTATGGGACCTGCTCCCTTTACATGGAGATTCCCCCCATACTCTCTCTTAGACGCAGCATTTAAGGCGGAACTGGACACGGCAATAGAGGACTTTTTCAATATAAATATAGGCTCGGTCGAGCTTTTTTCTACGATGTGGGAAACATTCAAAGTATATATAAGGGGGGTGGCCATTTCCAAACACTCAGGGGTCCTCCGCGCTATCAGAAATAGACTGTCGACGCTTGAGAAACAACTAGGTAGGCTGGATCAAGAGGCTCTGGCTAGTAAAGGCGTCCAAGTCTCGGAGGAATTAAAGAAAACACGAGTATCACGAGGTAGCAGACAATGAGCTAAAACATATGGGTCGCTAAAACCTATGGGGAGGGGGAGAGGCCGGGATCAGTGCCTGCTGCAAATGTGCGCTGCCACAGAGAAACTGGCTTAGTAACTGAAATACGAGATTCAGGAGGCAAATTGCTAAAACACTCTGAGGAGATAACCAACAGGTTTAGCAGGTATTACTCGGACCTATACAGCTCTAAAGTGTTGTCAGATGACACAGCTATTCAGGAATACCTGGAAAATATACAACTTCCTTGGCTCACCAATGGGCATTGGGAATATCTCATGAAACCGCTGGACCCCTCCAAGATACAAGCCGCTCTCACTACAATGCGAGATGGGAACGCACCAGGACAAAATGGGCTCACAGTCGGCTTCTACAAAACGTTTAAGGATATACTGATCCCACATTTGTGCACCCTGTTTGAAGAAATGGGGAGGCTGGGGTGATGCCTCAATCAATGAGGAGGCCCTAATAGTCACCTTACTGAAACCGGGGAAACCCCCTGATGAATGCTCATCATATATCACTCCTCAATGTGGATACTAAAATATATGCCAAAGTCCTGGCGAATAGACTTGCCCCCCTGATCCCAACTGTGGTGGGGCCAGAGCAGGCGGGGTTTGTTCCAGGTTGTAGCTTATCATACAACTTGAGAACAGTATTTGGAACTATCCAGCATGTAAGGCCCGAGATTGAAGCAGTTGCGGTCTTCCTAGATGCCGAGATGGCATTCGACTCTGTCAAATGGGCCTTCATTATGCAGGTACTGCGGTGAATCGGAGTGGGTGAGATTTTCCTTAAGCTGGTGTCGGTTCTCTATCATAGACCAGTAGCTAGGGTCTGTGTGGGTGATGTGATTACTTACCAATTAAAATATCGAGAGGCATGCGGCAGGGCTGCCCTCTGTCTCCGCTATTGTACGCCATGGTAGCGGAACCACTGGTGTGCGCGTTACGAGAATACCACGGGCACAGAGGTATTCGCTTCCCAAACTATAACCTTATAGTATCTGCATACGCAGACGACATGCTGTTGTATGTCAGAGAGCCGTGATCTAACCTAACACTGATAATTAATGAAGTGACAAGGTTTGGGGGTGTATCTGGCTTAAGAATTGATTGGTCTAAATCTATTGCATTCCCACTGACCTCGACTACAAAAACAAGTCGCTCAGGACTTCCCTCTGCAATGGTCTACAGATTCATACTAACTCAGAACTAGTAATCAGCGAGAATTACCGCAGGGCTATTGTGAAACTGGAAGAAGATATCAACCGCTGGATCTGTCTGCCCTTGTCCCTGATAGGTCGCATCTCACTAATGAAGATGGTGGTATTGCCTAGATTTCTATTTCTCTTCCTACACATCCCTATGGTTCTCCCAAAATATACATTTCAGATCCTACGCTCTCTAATGGTGAAATTAGCATGGGCGGGAAAGCAGCCGCGAGTCAAATGAGATACTCTTACACTTCTCTATTCTATGGGAGGCCTAGGAGCCCCGGATCTAGAGTTATATTAAAGAACCGCTCAATGCTCACATGCATATTTCTGGGTGCGTGGCCCGCCGAACCTCCCACATCTGTATATTGAACAGGTAGCGGTCGAGCCGGACCCTCATCCTCAGAGACTGTGCTGTAATCCTATTAGACAACATAGCATACTTGACTCGGTCAATTCGACAGTTCATGCTTGGCACGATTTATCAAAGAGGCAAGCTATTGCACAGTTATACTCTCCACTACTGCCTGTGGAACGGTGCCACTGGCTCCTAATGTGTGTGGAGAGGGAAGCGGTGCGGGTTTTACGCTCCGTTAACATTTCTACTATGGGCGACCTATTCTCTGAGGGCAAGGCTCGTACGTGGGATGAGGTAACGACAGAGGGACAGGACTTCACCTCACTCTCACAGTTCAATTTTTTCAGGGTGCAACACGCTCTGCGGGCTCTCCTGGGAGACGATCTCCAGGAACCGCCTGAATTGCTTACCCTCTCATATTTGCTACGCTCCAAAAATCCCCCAAAATTAATATCTAACTTATGCGGTATATCACAAGAATTTAGGAGAACTCAGTATAGTAAGGCCAGATTAGACTGGCAGAGCGATCTGGGGTAACAATAGATGATGATAAATGGAGATACTGCTGCGAGGTAACTCAGAAGGTCTCATTAAATGGTAGACATAGAGTCATACATTTTAAATTTCTTAACAGAGTATACTATACACCAGAGAAACTGTTACGATATGGCATGAGAGACACAGCCAGGTGCGATCGATGTGGTGAGGACTCTGCGGGCTTTCTTCATGTGGCCTGACTTTGCCCTCGGATTGCTGAGTTCTGGTGTCAACTCTTCCAGATTCCCTGCTGGCAATACTGGGTTATACTAAGGAGCTGCAGAGGGACGTTCGAAAATTAATGGCGATGGGGCTGCTACTCGCTAAACGCAGAATAGCAATGCGTTGGGCTCGAGGGCCTGTTCCTACGATTTCAGAATGGTCCAAAGATATGTTGTACTGCAACACACAGTCTGAGCTGTATAATGAATTGTTACCCCCTCAGAGTCGCCCTAAGAGTTTCTTGGGACTGTAGCAACAATACCTCACTGAAAAAGAAGCTGGGGTGTCAGAGGGGGTGCATTAAGATTTCACACATGCAGATGGTTGCTTGGGTCCCTGTTACCAAGAGTAGGAGTTACGCTGAAGGAGGTAGATACATATGCTCATGTGAATACAACTTTAGACAGATTGTGTCTTTTATCTTGTATGGCGCTATTCATTTAGCACCATCATTGTTCCTACCTACTGCTCTAAGGGGGATATTCTCAAGAACGTGCGATAATCATCGCCAAATTAGGTTAACGCAATTTTTCACATCGCCGTCTATCGCGGGAAAATAATTCCATGTTAACGTCTTATTCTCAACACGGCGGTAACATGCGATAGTTTCCCGATAACGCATCAAATGTCTGTGATAAAATTACCGGGACGGCGATAAAAATCTAAACCCGAACGTGAAAAAAGTTGCGATGGGCCCAACTGCGATAAAAAATTCAGCGATAAGCAGCGCCAGGCCTGCAAGTCCCACAAGTCAGGCGGGAAAAACCACTATAAAAGCGGCAACAAAAAACACGAACAAAACACAAACAACTGCGAAGCACCATGGAGGTAGCCGGAGCAAGTACAGAGGACAACCAGAACCCCACAAGCTCCACGGAGGACCAGCCTGGGACCTCGGGGACAGGGAAGGGCAAGGAGAAGAATAAGAGGAACCCGTGTTTCAGTACGCAGGAAAACCAGATTCTCATTACGGAGGTGATAGAACACCACCACCAACTGTTCATCACCTCCACTGTGTCATTGGCAACTAAAAATACAATATGGCAGTCCATCTTGGCCAAGGTGAATGCAGTCGGAGTGAAGAGAAGGGAAGTGGACGACTCCAAGAAGCGCTGGACTGATGTGAAGCGCAAAACCAAGCTGAAACTCGCAGCCAACCTGAAAGCAGCAATGCAGACTGAAGGTGGGAGTCCAGCGACACACCAGGAGCTGGATGAGATGGAGGAAATGGTGACCCGAGTCATCATTGGGGAGACGGTGGCAGGAGTAGGGGGACTGGACACTGCACAACATGACCTGAGCCAACAGCAACAGGGTGAGTAACGACCAGGGACTGGGGGGACGGGGGGAGATGGGCACAATGGCACACATGCACAATTAAGTATAGCACATCTGCGGACAAACCATGCCCAAGAGTCACAACTCCGACCAAGAGCCCAATTTCCCAAGTCTGCAATATCACAGCACTGTATAAGTACAGAAGTGAAAGGCACACCGCCTGAAAGGGATAAGGGCCAGCCAAATCAGAGCTGAAGGGGCAACACACCCACAATGCAGCATACACACATAAGAATCAGAGCACCTCAACATTGACAACATTGTGGAACAAACTGCAACACTTTCACAACAGAACAGAGGACACAACTGCTGCCGCTTGTGTGTAGAAAATGGCCATTCGCATTTGGCATAGCAGGAAACTGTGAGATGATAATGTACAAGTACAACTTCACATCCCTGATTGTCCAGAAATGTCAACTGTCCCGCATCAAATAGGCATCTCCTCACAAACAGTCACAATGTCCATTGTCATGCAGTCTGTTAGTAAATGTGTACGATGCGTGAACATACATGTGAACACAATGTCAATTTGCATCTCCCCTTCACATTGCAGAGGGAGAATCAACACCTCCTGCAGAGCAGACCCAACAACTCAGCATTGATGATGAAGAGGACCTCCCCAACATCGACACCGATGCCCTCCAACAGCTCATGGACAGCTTCGGCACCCCACCTCCAGGAGCAGGGCAGCACAGCTGCATCGAGGAGACCCCACCCCCTGCACAGACCACACAGCTGGAAGCACCCACCACCACGGCTGACTCCCAGGACCCCCACGACCAACACATGGCATTCCAACGCCGTGTGTTAGGGTGCCAGGAGAAGATGGCTGATCAGCTGCGGGTGGGGTTCGACCTCATGGCAGCCAAACTAGATGCCATACGTGGGTGTCTAAGTCCCATCAGGGACGACTTACAGTCCCTAACGGACACCCACTGTCCGCTCCATGCTCTCCAACAATCCATGGCTGACATCGCTGGAGTCATGACTCTGAGCCAAGAACAACTGTCTAGTCAGAGTGGCTCCAGCGATGTCAGCCGGGAGTTGGGACACATAAGGAGAATGATGGAGAGCTTGGAGCGGATGCAGGCGGAAAGAATGTTTGCCACGGCTGCACACCAGCGAGATGTAGCTGTGATCTTCCATGCCCTGCAGATCCTCGTCATGGCATTGCCGCCACAAGGCCTGGCGCGGATGAATGCTGCTGCTACTACTCCATCCACATCTCCGCCCCCTGAAGTGTCAGTGCCACACAGTGCGGCAGACATTCCACCTCCGGCCCCTGATGTGTCAGTGCCACACAGTGATGCAGACTAAACACCACCACCCACATGTGAGGCACCTGACACATCCGAGGACGAAGATGATGATAAATCTGGCTTTGTGGTAAGAATGAAGTGGCAGCATTCATCTCCGCCATATGGCCTGTATCAGCTTGGTTCTGCCCTCTGCATCATGCCCTGTAATAACACCTTCCACTGTCCCCCGATACACTCAGCGACACTCACCTTGGACCTCCACATGGACTGCCATATTTGGTTTGGGTACCAATGACACAGCAATCACACTGCGGACTGAAGTCTTCCTCTTCCGATGAACTTGTCAATCCCTAAAGGACTCTGGCTGGCCCTCCATGGGGCAACAATGTAAAGTGGGGTTTGCATGGCCCTGTACTGGTCCAGCTTCAACACTCCACTGAATGCGAATAAAACATTCTAATTCACACAGATGTGTCATGGCTATGATCAATCAAGTATGAAAGTATGGATGAATGTAGGGACAGTGATTCCACAAAAAGGTACTCCCTGGGTAATGCTACCAATGCGCATGTATGGCTATGACCCAGATAGGCAGTGAGACACACATTGTCATTCAAATCAACACTCCTCACAGTTGAATACAAGTGATGGTGCGTAGACTTTATTAGCATATGCATGTCAGTACGGGCAAGATAAGTGCCTCAACATGCAGACCAATGCAGCAGTATGTCAGAATGAGGAACGTTGCCAAGCGCCGCTGTCCACTCCGGGGGAGTGCCTCACCTGTTCACAGGTGTGTGTTAACCCGCGTTGTTGTCCGCTCATGTATTCGGAGTCCAGGCGAATGCAGCCATGTCCACTGTTGTCGTGGGATATGTGACCAGATCTCCAAGATGCAACAAGGTGTCGGGACATGTGCAATGGGTTCCAATCTGTTGTGGCTGCAGGTACGTAGTTACTCGTCCATGAAAGCGATTGCAGCTTTGTAGGCTATCATTTCCAACATGAGGTCGTTGTCGACTTCATCAAACAGGATGGTGAGGCAATCCATTAGCAGGTCCAGACAGATGTGCTGCGTCCACCCCCTTTCACCAATTAGCACTTCAGCCCAATAGGGGAGCGGTTCAATGTGGTCACTGCACACGAGGAGTTGTGCAATCTCCCAGGTCCAGCTGCCAGCATGTATGCCAAGTATCAAGGCATCCCATAAACGGGTATCACGGTGACACTCCTGGTCGTGGGCCAACAGGGGCGCACACACATGTCAAAATCCAGTTCAGCCACCGTCCTGTTGGATAGGCAGACATCCATGGACCACTCGAATATGCATGATCGACAATGCAACACAGGCTGGACACAGGTGACGTTGGCAAGGCGGAAGCTTGGCCGGTAACTGATCCGCAGCACTGCCAATGGCAGTGCCCCCAGTAAATGCAGCATACGTGCACGGTACAGTTCCACGTGACAGGGGTTGTGCATGTGTCCGGGATGTTCTGCCATTGCGTTAGTGGCTCTGGTTGAAGCGGCACTGTTCTGACCTGCGCCAGTTCTGTGGATGAAATGCCACAGCTTGGATCAATGATTTGTTTTAGTGTGCAACGGTTGTACGCCTAGGATGGTGTGGGAGTAAGTGTGAAGGCCATTCCATGCAAGATAACTTCGAGCAAGGACTTCTGTGTGTGGGGTGTGTATACGTTGGTCTTTCGTCGGGCTGTGCGTAGTGTGGGAGTCGTCATCAGCTGCTATAGTATCTGTCAGGGGGTGCCGGGCACATGCAATTCCGAGGTCGGAGGTGCAGATGTGCTGCCGCCTGATAGTTCAGACAATGGAGCTTTCATCCCTAATGTTAGTTTGTCATCTGCTTGCATTCAGGAAATGTGATGTGGCTTGTTGGGAGTGGGGTGGGATGTGTGCGACTTTGGGGTTCATGTTTGACATGACTTGCATGTGGCAAATGAGCAGCATCACTGTGTGTTACGTTGCCTCACAGCTGCTCCTCCCTCCCCCCGAGCCTATTTACTTGTGTGCGCTGCGCGGTTGCATCACTTGCACTCCTACGGCACACCATTGTCATGCCTGTCTGCACATGTCCACAATCCTGACAACGACACTGTGATGTTGGCCGTTGAAGGTGGGCGGCCACGTGAGTGTAGGCCTATGGTAAGGATAGGGCGGACACAGATGTAGAGTTCATGCCTGGCTGAACTCGCGCTGTGATTAAGGCTAGTCATTTGGCACATGCTGCTGCAATACAGATACACACAACACTTGGCATGTATGAGCCAAGACCCCGAGCGGTCTTGCGCTCCTTCATTTCTCCGTTCGTGCGAGACCGCCCTCCGGGTGCATGCTACATTGCAACATTGTCGATTGCGGGCCGGGTGGTGCCGACACTACAACAGAGACACACGCATTAGTTACTTCCTTGTCCAGGCCAGAACTGAACCACGCCCAGAGCCACGGGCAAATTCTTTACACCCCTATGCTGGACAGCCCACTCCGCTTACGCTTACAGGGGGGGGGGACAAAGCTACGTGTCCAAGGTCTTACCCACTGCCTGAGGTGACATGGTTGCGGCCGCTGTCCACAGCACAATGTAATGTGGTAGGGCCCGGGGCCATCATGCATACATAATGACCACACGGACACACTTAGATAGATAGTGGAACTGGCTACGGGCACGTGCGGCCGGCCCCTTTTTATTACCAGGGTCACATGTCCAGTGACGCCTGTGCTGGATGGGTGTGGGGTGAGTGTAAGCCAGCCCTCAGGGAGTGGTTGGTGCTGGCAACAACTAGAACAGTGATCAACGTTTCACACACACAAGACTCAATCAGGAAGGGCCCATGACTTGTGGTGCACTGAGGTAGGGGCACCAGCTCTGACATCACACACACAAGACTCAATCATAAAGGGTCCATGACTTGGGGTGCACTGAGTTAGTGGCACCTGAAGAGCTGAGCAGGGTATCAAGCTGATGATGGCATCCAAGACAGGTGTGAGCCACTTTGATAGGCTGGCTGTAAGACTCCTCCGACTCTGGCAGTTGTTGGTTGGAGGTGGTCCTGGCGGTGGTGGCAGGTGTGCAGCCAGCGATGTTGGCGTGTCCGTGCAGGTCAGGATTGGATTTGATTTGTGTGAGCCCTGCTGACCGCAGTGTAGGCCGGAGGCAGCGGTCAGCAAGGGCCCACAGCCACGTGGCGTTGACTTGAGCTGCACAGAGTTAGTGGCACCTGAAGCGCTCAGCGGGTGCGCAGCCTGCGATGATGCGTCGTCCGGGCGGGCCGCACTGCAAGCAATGTCTGTTGCCTACTGGACTGCGCCATCAATAAATCAAGACTCAATTTGAATTGGGGGACCTGCTGACCGCAGTGTAGGCCGAAGGCAGTAGTCAGCACACACATAACTCCATGGTGCTGTGCCACTGGGTGCGCTGGGGGCCTGTGTCGCGGAAGACAGCGATCGGCTGAGGAGGCTGGCGATCACGGCGGCGGACTTGTGGCAGGGTGAGGGGCGCCGCCCTGGCAGACGTGTTGGCCATCCCGGAAGAGAACCACGCCCAGAGCCCCGGCCTATTTATTCACACTCCTACGCTGGACTGGCGTACGCCGGATGAGCCTCTCCGCTTACGCTTACAGGGGGGAACGACACAGCTACATGACCGAGGTCTTCCCCACTGCCTGAGGTAACATGGTTGCGTCCACTGTCCACACCACTACAAACACCAGCAGTATATGTCCACATGGACATGTCTGTGCTCTGCATACTGAAGTCTGTCCAGCACATCACCACCACACTTGGCATTGTGCACATTCTTTTTCATGGGTGACTTGCCTCCTTCACGCATACTTGGTTCCCACCTCTCCCCACATTCTGCAATTGTGTGGCTGAGGGGCCATGCCATTTTCAGAAGGTCAGCTGTCTTGTTCTGCGCTGCCTGGGTGGTAGTCCGAGGGAGGGTGGGGGGGTGGGGGCCTGGGGGTGGTGGCGGTCTGTGTTGCGGACCTCTTGGGTCTCTGAGCTGCATGATCAGTAGCTCCATGACATGTGTTGGTCTTCAGATGTGGCTCTGGGCTGGGCTCCCTTTCATACTGCAGGTTGTCGTCCTGCTTAACACCAGTAAAAGGCAGGTGTTAAATCCCTTATCGCCTGTTTTTGGATCGCATCGCAGATCTGGCTGGTCGTTGAGAATATCGCGAAGTGTTGTTTTCGTGTGTTTTTGCACGGGAACGCCTACTCTGCATATCATTAGAGTTAGTTGTTGCTCTCATCCGTGGCGATGTTTTTTGCGGCAGCTATCGCAGGTAAACTGGCGATATCGGCAGTTTGCACCAGCTTGAGAATAGGGCGAAAAATCTGTCGCCACTTTTGCAGCGCTAAAGTGCCGATAAATCGGCGATAAGTCCTTGAGAATATGCCCCTAAGATGTATAATTCAGAAGGTTTTTCTTTTTGTCTTTTGTACTGCATGTGCGCACTACTCTTGTAAAGGGGATTGCATTCTGTAAATATGTAATGTTTTACTGTGGAATGTTTAAATACAATAATAAAAAAAATAATGTGTGGTTTATCTGTACATCTAAATTATAAACCTTATGGGTAGGTTTTAAACACTTATCTGAAGTGTCAACTCGTATGAACTCATCAGTTGGACTCACCACCAAAAACCTCTGGAGAGTCTGATGCACTATTGTGACTTCTGCTGCGCTGCCTAGGAGCACTTTCACCCAAGTCTTGTTTTGCAGGAGAATCTGTAGCTGTATAAATATGTTCCTTAGAAAGTCCTGCTAATTTCTTCTTCCTAATTTGAGTCAGATAGTTCAATCCTTTCCTTCTCTCTTTATGCTGACTTCAGTCTTTCGTCCTGTTTCCCCTTTCCTGCTTTTCTCATACTTTCTTCTGTACTAGGATTGACTCCCTTTTTCTGCTTGTTTACTGTCAGTGTTCTGAAAAGAACATGGAGAACGGATATCAGAATACTGATACTGTTCTGTTTTTTAAAATGTTATCATGGTCCCTTAAATTATAACCAGCCCTATTAGATTCCCGAAACACAGGTGATCCAGTCCGTCTTTGCTCTCTTTCCCTCTGTTTCTTCCTACCTTATGTTGCAGATTTATCTTTAATGGCACAGTCACTGTTAGGTTTGAAATGTGGCTTAACGGCTTCTAAACCCAAGGTATTGTGACCCACAAAGCTGTTCACGATCTGAAACTGTTTCCAGTCTCTAGCGTATAGCAGGAACCGAAGCTTCTCCCTTAATGTTACTCAGGATGATTGAGGAAACTGTTGAAAAGGTCCTCATTAACTTTATTCCTAAGGCCAGAGCTAGTGCAGCCCTGTGCTTGTACTGTACTTGTTTCAGTACCTCAGCGAGAACTGCCAATGAAGGCATGCCATGTGTGTTAGTATAAATGCATGCAAATATGCTTTCCCAAGTGTTGCATTCTTCTTCAGGTGGCACCATCCTAAGAGGAAGTCACATAGCCAGTATTCTATGTTTGACTTCGAGTGCAGTGTGCTAATAGACCACATCCAACTAATTGGTCTTTCGAGCAATCCAGAAGGCAATCTCATCACGTTTTGTAGCCATCTTTCCCATGATAGCATTTATAGTCTGTGGTCTAATGGATTGTACCTGTCCCTGAACTGCTGATCCAGCCATGAGATGGTCTAGAGTTAATGGTATGCAGTACACACTGTACAAGTCTCCTATATAAGGCAGCTGCGTAATTCAAGATCAGACAACATCAATGAGTGCTAATGTGTCAAGACTTGGAAAGGGTGTGTAAGCAGCTAGTACTGGCCACATAGCCTCTTCATTGCTCAGGGGTCCCGAACGGACATTCCTGTGAGTATATGGTAACTGACTAACAAACCAGTTTTCGTGTTCCTGGTAAGTCAAAGGGATTTTCAGATGCTGGTATGCCCTATAGTGTGCATGCGGTGGTACAGCTTCATAAGCCTGAAACTGCCCTGAGGCAGCGTCTATAGCCTCAAACTCCAGGGATGAGTAAAATGTCTCAAAGACATAAGCCGCATGAGCAGCTAGTAAAAAAGTAACTGCCCTCCTGCATCAGGGATACCTTGAAGCTTGCTGAGTAACTGCTTCTCTGTAATTTGCTGCTATCACAATAGGGGCCACCATGTAAACAAACGCCATTCAATTAAATTGGATTCAAAGAAATAAAGAACCTACAGATGAGGAATAACCTATTAAAAGTCAAGCTTGACAAATTTATGGCAATAGGTGCTTCCTTGTCCCCTGTAGGTGATAACCATAATTAGTATGAACATCTCTGTGATGATGTAATGATGGTTCACTTGGGTGTGCATATTAAAAAGAAACTTTTCAAGGTTTCCAAAAATCCATGCCCGGCATTGTGCACCAATGTTGCGTAAACTAAGATTCTGGCTTAGCTCTATATAGTTTGTTTTCACATCCACGAGTGACAAAAGTGAACTTAGTTAAATGCACCACCGACTAAACATGAAAGACAGTTTATTGTAACCCGCAGAACCTCACCCAATACATAGTAGAAGTGGCATCAAATGCTTGTGGGCTATAAACAGTCCCTAAACAGGGACCGAAGGACAAAATAGTAATGTGAAAAGCCAAATTCATCTTTTACAATATCACACACACAAACTACACTAGAAAAAAGACAGTTTAACTAAAAAGTGCTTATTTCAACAGTCATACCCTGTTGCTTAGCCCATCTAAAATAACCACACAGAATAATATTACAACAGCACAAATGCATGTTGTGAACAACGAGAATACAATTAACATTTCTACCATAGTTAAAATGTTATCTAGCAACCTAACACCCTTAAACCAACTTCTATGAGCTACAATAGGAGAGCATGGAGTAGCATAACTTGTACCTAGAGTTTAGAGTTTCTTAGGGAGAATCAATCCACTGCATACCTGTTGACAGCAAAATGCTGTAGTTATCAGAAGTCAGGGAGGCAGCGTTCTCTGCGGAAAAAAAACATGTGTCGCATCAACTCCTCTCCTCCCAGATTTGGCTCAGTATCAGCTTTCAACATAGAATGAAATGTGGCAGCATCAAAGCAGCCTGAAGATCTTCTGGCAGTATCTTGCACAATCATCTGGGGCAAAGGATCTCTCCTCCCTAGACAATTGCTAAGCCTGTTATACTGTATCTTATCTAAGATAGGAATGTCTGACATGACCTTAGGAACATCAGACATAACTTATGTGCATCAAGATGCTAGTCTTGGATGCATTCTTATAAACAAATAAGGTAAAAACATATCAATTCAGACTACACTGTTTATGTTATTGTTCTTGGATGAAAGCAATGGAATGGCTTTTTTAATTCACCACCTGCCTCTGTTCGTTCTGTACCCAATGATGGTGAGGTTGCCTTGGTTTCACTCCTGGGAAGCAATAGCGCGAAAACGGTATGGCTCAGGTACCCCGGCTGTCACCTTCAATGATTGCAAGGTCACAAGTTCGTTTCCTGGCAAGGTAGACATCGCCCCACCCTTCTAATGTTGATAAAGTGAGTATCATAAATTAAATTGGGTAATATTTACATCTGGGTTTACCATCTAAAGACAAACACTCCCTTGACCGCCAGTATTTGCAGTTCAAATGAAATCTGGCGACGTTTATTGGCAGCAGTCTCGACATGAAAACTTTTTTCCCTGAATGGTTTTTTTGCTCTTCAATTGAGCAGAACTAACCTCCTCGGACTCTTGAGTTCTACAAAAATTCGTATCCCTAAAAAAAGCCTATTTCAGTCATATTGTCTAATGTTTAAAGAATGCGCACACATGCGTTGCTGTATTTTTGTACCTCTGGAAACCTTTACTTGGATTATATTTGGTTATTTAGTGCACAGCGGCTTTCTTACTGTTCTGCTCGAGTGCACAGCGCCCAACAGAGCGAGAAGCGGGAAAGCAGGAAGGATTTGTTGCTGCTATTATTGCAGAATATTTAAGCCCTTAGGACAAAATTACTGCCTGGCTGACAACAAGTGGAAAACAGCAGCGGGAGCCTCATTCGTGACGTCACCTTTGCGGCCCGCCCAGGGTGATGGGATATGCAGTTCAACGAGCTCATTACAAAGATGGCCGCCTCCCTCTGAGACATCAACAGAGAGCTCAAACATGAAATGCGCAAATCAAGGCTTGGGTCATCTTTTAGCCAATTAATCCATCCATCATTTTAGCACTATGGAGAACTAGCTGTCCCACTTAAATGGGCATCAAATGGCTAGTAAAACCTCACATAAACAGCAGGTGGATTATTTACAAATTAGGTTAAAAAAAAATGAGAATGAACAAGAAGAAAATACCGTTAGGTAGAGATGAGTGAGAGCTGCCTGAAATAATAGAGAAAGTAACGTTGTGGGAAGAAGTGATTTAAAAAAAAGTGATAGTGACATTTAATTCTGTATGTCGGATTTACATTAAACTGGTAGCATAGAGACATCTGAGGTGTGTCACATGAGCAATTGTTTGATGTGTAAAAACTGTAGGTCCTAACACCGCCTATAAACCCATCTCCTTTACTGCCAGTCCTGCAGTGTAAGTTCTTCACACCTTCTCTTATTTGTTCATTTATTTGAGATATTATGAATAGTGCTCCTACTGCTTGTCAAACTCTTCCAGCAAGAAGGAGAGGAGTAGAGGTGGTGCTTGGGAGGTGAGAGGTAGGACACATTCTCTTGCCCTCGGATGTCGGATGAGAAGCAGTACCACCCTCTTTGATCTCACCTCATTGTGGTTGCCAGGGGCTGTGGGACACATGGACCAGGTAGCTTTTCAAACCTGCCTACAATTTTAGGAAGTCTTCTTCAAATCTGATATGGGGGTGAATTCCCGAGAGCGATTGTACTACTGAATATCGACCCCCAGATTATCAAGGGCAGAATATTGAGGGACAAATATCGAATGGTAAGTGCAAATAGGGAAGTAGAGGTTTAGGGCCTCATTTATAAAAAGTGTTGCATCGCTGCGCGAAAGCAGCGATTAAACACTTTTCAGTGCGCCCTCCTTGCGACATGATGGATGCGCCGTATTTATTGTACAGCGCACCATGTCACAAGGAATGACAGTTACGTCAGGAATCCTGACTTATCTATCTGCGCAAAACCCGCACATTGCTGGAGTTGTGTCGTAAGCATGACGCAACTGCAGCAATGCATGGAGGAGGCCTATTCCCGTTGCACTGCATCACCCTTACGCCTGCTGTGAGACAGGCGTAAGGTTGTGACGCAATAGCGTCCTAGAAGTGGTGCAGTGAAATCTGATAGATTTCACTACGCCACTTCTACAAGGCTTTTTCACGTGGGAACGTCCACCCTGCATATATTATACCTGACGCAAGTATAATGTAGTGCAGGCATTTACAAAGTGACGCATCTGCTTAGATACGTCACTTTGTCAATATGACACAATGTGGTGCATTATTTACGCCGCTGCTGTGTCACAAAAAGTGACATGGCGGCGGTGTAAAAATGTTGCAAGCCTTCATAAATAAGGCCCTCACTATTTCTGACTCCACATCTACATAACTTCAAGATATATGTAATGAGTATATACATTTATTTAGAGTTAGGTATAGAAAATCTAAACTTACTTACCTGTCAGTATTTTTTTTCAATACTCTGTGCTCAATATACTCTCCCCTCGCTAATCAGGGGTTGATATTTACAGTGCACACCCTGAAAAGCAGAGTCTTGTGTACTGAGGGCTATTGTCCCTGAAATCAGTATTTAGTCAGCTGGATAGCTATTAAAAAGAGGGAGCTTGGGCCTAGGTATTAAACCCGCATTTATTTCTAGAAGACCTTTGACAGGTGAACTGTGGGGTGCTGGTGGAGGACCTGCCATCAGGCCAGGCCCTGCCCTCTGCCCCACACTGCACAGAGGCAAAAGCAGGGTTGGCCAACCGAAGGAGTCTACAAATAGTAGGCCATTATCTTGCTGACCCTCTTCCTTAGTTGCAAGGCTACAGAGTTTAGGATTTATCTTTAGTAGAAGACTTTTGAGTCTTTCTTGAGAAATGTAAGCATTAGTATTACCCAGCATACATATGGCACGTTGCGCTTAAGTAGATAGTGTGTCCGGGTCAACTTTATCACCCTCCCTTTTTGCCTCTTCGGCTAAATCCAGGATCCTGGGCAAGGAACCAACCACGTCCAAAATCCTGTCCTGGCAATTAGACTAGGCCCTGTCATCCCCTTTTTTGGGGTCCTTGCCAAATTTAGTGAAAAACAATAACATGTAAGGATCTATGACAGGGGTATCAGCAACTTTATTGGGAAGGGATGGACGAGGACAATCGAATCTTAATTTATTTCTGGAAGATTTATCTAGGGCATATCGTAAATAAAAAGAAACAGAAGCTAAAACATGTTCAGATGGGAACCACTCAGTGCAATTGAAGTGATGAATTAATACAGGGTGAAACATAGGTTCACCTAAATGATCCACTAGATCATTGGACACTGGGGGGCAGATTTACAAGCATCTTGCGACACTTTTGTGCCGCCGTTGCATCACTTTTTTTGACACATCGGTGGCGTAAACACTGCACCAGGTTGCGGGCAATTTACAACTTGACGCATCTACCTGACGCGCCAGATTATACCTGCGTCAGATATGATGTATGCAGGGTGAGCGTTCCCACGCAGGAAAGCCTCATAAAAGTGACGCAGTGAAACCTATAAGATTTCATTGCGCCACTTCTAGGACACCACTGCATCTAACCTTATGCCTGCTTGGAGCAGGCGTAAGGAGTGACGCACTGTATTAAGTACAGGCCTCCCCCAAGCATTGCTGGAGTTGCGTCATGCTTGCGACACAACTCCAGCAATGCGTGACTTTTGCGCTGACAGATGCGTCGGAATTTCGGACGCATCGGTCAACCCTTGCGCCAAGGCGCGCCGTTTGTAAATACGACTCATCCATGGTGGCGCAAGGGTTTCTTTGCCCAGCGCAAGGAAACGGACGCATCTCTGCTCTAACGCAGAGATGCGTCAGTTTCTTGTAAATAAGCCCCTGGGTGAGAAGCACCACCATCAGGAGAAGAACTTTTACGCCTTTTCTCCAGAGGCCCAACTTTTACGCCTTTTCTCCAGAGGCCCATTTGAAGAAGGATCAGAAATGATATCAATATTAGAATTAGCGTCAGTCAAGACGTCATCATCATTGTCAGTGTCCTGTAAATGAGTAATATTGAGGGGAGAGGAAGGAGCCCTGAAAAGAAACCTCTTGGGTGGGAGGAC
Source organism: Calotriton arnoldi (assembly GCA_963921515.1). Classification (NCBI taxonomy): domain Eukaryota; kingdom Metazoa; phylum Chordata; class Amphibia; order Caudata; family Salamandridae; genus Calotriton; species Calotriton arnoldi. Next base: position 367,005 of record CAWUFW010000285.1, read on the forward strand.
CAGTTTTGTGAGAAAAATCTTTAGGGAGCACATTGTGAGGTGCCCCACATTTCTCTCCTTCCTTAGAAGGAACTTCAGGAGGACCATAAAGCATTTTGGAAATAGAAGTCTCCATTGTCTTTGAGACATCCAGCATGGAGACGGAAACTGCCTGTTGAACCAAATCCTTGATAAAGGATTTTAAATTGTCCTTCATAGTCTGAGACTCTTCATCCTCAGACATTGTCAATTTAAATTAGTATAAGGAGCTCAGAAGGGGAAAAAAACAGAAAAGGGGTCTGAAAGGGTTCAAAGAAAATTTAAAGGCGAGAGAACCTTTAAGGGAAATGGCCTACTGGAAACAGAGGCATGGTAGAAAGCAGGGCCGCAAGCTGGTGGAAACCCTCACCACCACAAGCAGTCTGAAGTGAGAGAGGCAAGACGCTCGAACGAGACTGCAATGATGGGAAAAATCTCCGCGGGCATCTGAAGAGGAGCGCAACCAGAGCAGTCAGCTGAGGCAATGGGAAAAACAACACGCTCAGCGGAGCTAAAGTAAGTCGTTGGCCCCAACTCTCCAGGCAACCTCTGCATTAAACGAGCGCGCGCTCATCAAACCGCCTTACATAAGCCGTTAACATCTTCATAACAATAATACATGATAATAAAGTCTTTAATACATAAAACAATAATAAGAAAATTGCTAGCAGAGTACTTAACCTGGCTGCAAGCAAAGAAAAGAGTATTTGTTGCTCTCAGTCAGGATAATTATGATAGGGTATGACATCCTATTGGTTGTTCTATTGTGGTGTACTGTTGGTAGTTCTTTTCCAAGGGCTTCTGGGTAATGTCGTTTTTCTTCACTTGGCTGCTGTTTATTAAATGCAGGAAAAGATAAGCATAATATGAACCTCCGGTCTTGTAATAAAATCAAGGTTCTGTGGGCCCCATATGACACTGGACGCGGTGCAACTGCATCTGCAGCACCATTGATAAATACGCTCCTGAGAGAATAAGTTCCAAATGCATTCATGACAAAACATTGCCCTGGAGAGAAACCCCACGAAATTGACATTTTTTATTATGTTTTGGCTGTGTGCATTAGAAAGAGTCCAGAGATTTGTGGGAGTGAATGAGACCTACAAAGGCAGTAAGTCAAAAAGATCGTTGCATGCTAAAAAATGCCTGTTGGGCAGGCATACCAGAAGTATTTGCGGTGTCCGGTATAAAGATATCATGCCAGGCCCACATGTCAGTATCTGCCACAATCTAGTGGTCTATGCCCTGTTAGCTGTCATTAATAAACAGGACAGGCTTGATCCAAAATCTATAAATAGATAGTGCAGCAGGAGCACAGGGCCCTGGACAAGGATGGGATGGGGAATAATGCCTCCTTCATTTCCACCCTTCTTTAAGGCCATGCTGTTGGACACGATCCCTAGATCAAGAATGGTAAAACAATGTATAAATGGATTGTACTGATTTTGCTATTGAACAAGAAGTGTACTGCACTAAACTAGAAGCTGCCTTTCATTTAAACCTGGGGAAGGTCCATGGCTAAAGCAGAATTGCTGAAACATGTCAAAGGTTTGGCAAATTAGTGGATGGATTTGAATGACCAAATGTTAATGGTATATAAACTGCTTAACGCATCAACCAGAAAAGCACCTTGAGGGAAGGAATATAATATTTATAATGAAGACAAAAGGGTTGATGCTCATTCTTTTTTAGAAAATGGATCAGATCGGAAGAGGGAATGGATGGTGCCTAGGTGTAGACGTTTAACAGAGAACTGTTTACTATGCATATATTTAATCTTTGCTTAGCTGCAGTAGAACAAATGACAATATACACTCTTATAGTTACCTTTAATTGTATTGTTTTTATGAAAATCAATACAATCAGGAAAAAGTTTTAAAACAAGAGTGAGAACTAGGGTTTGATTCAAATTGAAAGCAAATGTAATGCAGGCAATTGTATGCTTCGTAAAATGAAAGGAAGAACAAAGAGGAACAGGAAGTAGAGTTCATGTTTTTACATTTAAAAATAAAAAGCAAAGGAAAACAAAGCAACAACTTTGGAGTGTGGGGTTCAAAATTGTGGAACGACTTGGTCTCCAACCCTAATAACGTAATCAAGAAAGCCTTTAATAACTGTCAGGGTCTGCAATCAAATAACTGGAAAAATACCCCATGCCATCCAACTGGACTCTAATGATCTGGGATTCTCATCTCCCCATTATGTATATTTAGCATCACTTGTTCACACGTTTCACTGTGAATTATGACGATCGGCGCTTTACAAAACATCCCAAATAAATAAATTGAATGTAGTCCGATCGTCATGGGAGGAACAGAGCCTAGTCCAGGGTAGGATTGAACCTTTATACCATCAGGCATTTCTCCGATTGACTGGAGGGGGGGGGCGAGAGAGAGAGAGAGGCAGGTTTGGGAATATTTTGCCAGAGTTGCCTTTGGTTCCCCAGTTGGGCCCTGCTAATATCACCTCACCTAATAATACTGGACATGGCCTGGGAAGTTGGATGTTGCTCACAAGTGGTAAAGAAGTTCCTATTTTTTGCAGGAACTAAGATGCGATTTCCTGGAACAATTTGCTTCTGTTGAGCAGCATCATATTTTAACTGTAATATTTTAATGGAGTTAAAGCTACACATGAAACCCCACAGGATGCTAATTTCATTGACTACGTTGTCGGTATGAGCGCGTGACGCATGAGTTACAGATCTCCAGAGATTACTCCGCCATGCCCTGCGGCCATCAAAGCTGCATTTCCATATCAAGAGGTGAGAAGAGACAAGGCAAGCTGAACGCGTAAGACTCTTATCTCATACTTTAATTAAAATTGCTTCGCCGACAGTTAGACTTTGAGGGCCAAATTTTTTTAAAGCTTCTTCTAAGATCAAATTTACATACATGACTATATTTTAAAACAGGAAAGTGGGAGATTGTAGGGAAAAAATCAGGGGACTGTATTTTCCCCATTGATTTCTATTGAAGCAGAGGCAATTTCAGGTGGAAGACAGTCAAAATTAAGCAATTTTTTGCTTTAAAAATCGAGAGACTCTCGTCTGAATCAGGTTATGTTATGTTAAGCAGGATTTATAAAGTGCACAGCTAATCAAAAGAGAGCAGACCAGGGCCCAGATTCTGAAAGTTTTAGCGCTGGGTTAGCGTTACGTTTTTAACGCTAACCCGACGCTAAACCCGTTTTGGGATTCACAAACCAATGCAAATAAATATTTGCGTTGGTTGGTTCGGAAAAGTAACGCAAAGCAGCGCGAAATGCTGATTTGCATTACTTTACGTTAAAGGGGTGTCACATTGAGGGATACATGGGTGTTCCCATGCAGCCACACATGCTTTTTGATGCTAAACCAATTCACTAACATTAGTGGAAAGGGTTTAGCGCCAAAAATTAACGCCCCTGAAAAGCAGGCGTTGAACAGAGAAATGTTTACATTTCTCCGTGCCTTTCTGACTTTGCATGCGTGCTGCACTGTGCAGCACACATACAAAGTAGGAAATCTTTTTGACATGTCTCGGCATAGTATTTTGTACAGGAAGGGTATCCTTCCTGTACAAAACTTGTGCTAGACTCAGGCACACACCCTAGTGTCTTAGCACTAAGGTGTGTGCCTGCCGCACGGCAGCTGAAATCAGCGGCAGCGCTAGAGATAGGGGAGGAGAGTGTCATTTCTCTGTGAATATGGTGCTCTCCTGCTCTCTCCCAGTCACGCAACGCTGACAGTGTTCAGAATTTGGGCCCAGTTGTCTACTGGACAAAGAGCCAGGATTTAAGCATTTCTCTAAACAGTCTTTCATCCTCTGTTAGCCTGAGTTCTAAAGGAAGATAATTTCAGCCCACTGGTCCCAAAAGAGAGAAAGACCACCCGCCCACTTTTGCAAGGTGGGCGGTCTCTTCGGCATGTATGAATTTAGCTTATATGAATGTAGCAACGTTTTTTCTAGCAATAGCCATAGCAATAGAAAACACTCTCAAGTTGCAATGGTGCTATTATGTTTCCTTGTTTTGCTCCTGTATTTCTGAAAAACAGAATTTTACAGAAAATCACAACTGCTTTTTATGGCTGCCAACCAACTAAGAAACCAAGAAAATCATTTAGTATCTGAAATTTTGGGAAACTTTACTCTCGCAAACCATTTAAAAAGTAGCATGGCATCTCTTCCAGATATGAAGCAAACACAAGGAGATGATGGACGGAGTGCTGAAACTTTTCAAACACTCACCCCCAGTCACAGATCTGGGTTGAATCCATCATCATTCTTTAGCTCACTTTGCCACCCCAGTTCAGACACAGCTATATGCAAATCAGTCTTGACCCTGTGCCTGATGGGAACAGTCCAGACCGAACTGCCAAGCCATGTCTTCCCTGGACCGGAATCAAGCATCCTGGGACCGGTTTCGGGCTAACAGCCCTCATCAGCCAGGCTAGCTTGAATCCAGTGGCAAAGTGAGCAAGGGACCCACGTCTGGGCATACCCTGCCAACTAAGGGCGAACAAAGCAAGCACAAGGAGATGATGGACGGAGTGTTGAAACTTTTCAAACACTCACCCCCCAGTCACAGATCTGGGTTGAATCCATCATCATTCTTTAGCTCACTTTGCAACCCCAGTTCAGACACAGCTATATGCAAATCAGTCTTGACCCTGTGCCAGATATGCCTTTCATAAGCTCAGTGACAGAATGTAGCCAAAAGCATTGACAAATGAAATAGAATTCCAAACTGATCAACTATGACTAACTGGATAATTTCACTTAATAATTAACTGACGTTTGATGGCCGGCTCAAAACAATCCTTGATAAAGTGGGCTGGTATTTTGAAATCAAATCAAAAATGTTTATTTTAAATCCTTGGTAATAGAGATTACATACATATGGGCTGAATAAAAAAAGGGATCGGGAAAAGAAGAGGTGGCAGTGATGGGTCTTACTTGAGCTCTCTTATTTCTGATGGGGTCAGTAAAAACAGTTACCAGTCCCATCAGAATTATGAAATCTGCTATGTTTCATTAGATCTGTTTATTTTCACACAGAGGTTTAAGCTGTGAAGATCTGAGGGAGAACTGGACACCGAATTACCCAGTCCCCTCTTAATTCCCCATTTATAAGGGGACCCTCAGGACCCACCTTGTAAGAGAGTGAATTTGTTCCCTCTCCTGAGTTACCTTTTACCTGGAATTAGAAGCTCTTGGGGGGAGTTGGTGGATGGGGGGAGGGGGGGGAGTTGGGGTATTGGATCTGGGCATTTTCTGGGCCACTCATAATGAGGGCCTTAGAGAAAGCATTGGTGGAATCTGTCCGTAGCAGATAGGTGGCCAAGAACAACCTTCGGCCCAAGGATCAACCACAATCTTAATTTTTGGAGTAAAGTCTAATTTGTCTTTGGACTGAGCAGGAGAATAACATTTGAATTAGAATAAGATAGAACCTTTTGACCTCTTTACATTTATTGATTTCAACGTAATTCAGAATTACATTTTAATAATTTTAGGAATAACTATGGTCATCAAAAGGTACTAGGAAAGGAGAAAGTTCATCTATATACATACAGGGAATGTTTCGAAGAGGGGAGGAGGGAGGGGGTGCTGTAGTAAGTTTGAGAGTATTCAATTGCTTTCTTTTGGAATGCAAATGTTCGGCATGTGTGAAACATCACAAGAGCTTGATTTTACATCTGAGCTGGATTGTATTGACCACAATACCTTTAATAACATTTGTTTACACAAAAAAAATCAGAAGGTTCTAGGAATTTGTGCTTTGGATGAAGAAGGTATGTAAATAAAAGGCTGGTATGCTGGTAAAAAAATTTGGTGGGAACAATTAAACTAGAATCAAAAAAAAGGGGGAGGAAGAGCTCAGGTTACAGAGGACTCTGCCTCCTTGACTCAATTGAACAACCAAGAAGAGTCCCACTGTGTTGGAATTGGCTGTCTTCCCAGTATCCTTTATAGTTTAAGGAAAACAAAAAGGTTTTTTTTAAATAACCCTCTCCCACCAAGATGTCCCATGGTGGCATGCTTCATCATAGGGTTCTTCCCGCCCCGCTGTGGGACGGGGCGCGCTGCGACCGACAAAGACGTGGGAGCACTTTGTGAAATGTAAACTATAAGGTAAATGATGGTATAAGAGTGGGAGGGTCTAATAGTGGTTAAAAAAATACCTGGCTAAATGGGAACTAAATATTTATTCAATCCTATAGCTGGTATTGTTAAAAGTGGGGAAAGGAGAAACACACATCTATGTGTGTGTGTGTGTCATGGTCGACATGTTTCAAGCCATTACCCCAAGGCTTTTCTTCAGGACCATGACAATGATCCCTTGTACCACTCCTAATACAGTGGTACAAGGGGGTGGAGTCAGAGAAAGTCGTAGCGCAGAATGGTCAGACAGGGGGCAGGGAAGGATCTCTATCTCACGGACCTGTTGTGTCAGGGGGTCAGTAGTGAAGACGTAGTCAATTCTGGCGTAAGTTTTGTGGGGGTGTGAGTAGAACGTGTAAGCTCTAGAGTTGGGGTGTCGAAGCCTCCATATGTCCGCAAGCCCAGCCTCCTCCAGTAAACGCTTCCCCGTGGGAGAGAGTGCCCCTGATTGGCCCCATCTGTGCCCAGAACGGTCCATGTCTCCATCTAGAACCAAGTTAAAGTCCCCCCCCCCCCAGCAATAGCGTTTTGTCCGGGAGGCCTGTAAGCTCCTGAACCATGTTTTTAATAAAGCCCTCTTGCCCGTTGTTGGGAACATAGACCGAGGCTAACGAGAAGTTGAGCGTGTCTAAGGTGAAGGTATATACTAAGAGCCTACCCTTAATTTCAGCCTGCTTACTGCCAATGTGCCCGGGGAACTTGGAAGAGACCAAAATAGCAACCCCAGCGGTCTTGGAATTGGTGGAGGAAAACATCTGGTGGGGAAACACCCTGGACCTCAACCGGTAGGTATCAGTAGAGAGCAAGTGGGTCTCCTGAAGAAGGCAAATGTGCGCTTCTGATCGTTCAAGGTAGGACAGGAGGGCTCGGCATTTTGTGGGGTTGTTCAGCCCTTTCACATTCAGGGACACAATGCGGATCACAGAAGACATAAGAGTAGTGTCTCAATTGCGCTATAGGTAACAGCTCTTGTCACAGTGATGCGTAGGGGATGATGAGATAGCAAGCAACAATCATTCAAAATGCAGAGGAGGAGGAGAAAACCCAAAGACCCCAAGCAAAAAACATTAGAAAAGAGAAAACATTTAAACGTGTAGGTCACAAATGTCCCAGGCATTCCGCCCGTGGTGAGACGTGGGATGGACAGCAGGGGCACTCACCGTCCCCCCCCCGCCCCGGACCCGGCTCGTGACAGCCGGCTCAACCCATCAGAAAGGCAAGGATCGGCACCTCGGAAGACGGGAGTCAGGCTGTAGTGGTGGAGTCGTCTGACAAGGACTGTAGGACTGCCGCGCATTCTTTGGCGATGATATCTGAATCCGGGCGAGAGCCCGGCGGCGAAACTCCAACTCGATGCCATCGGTTGTTGTCAGCTCGATGGCCAGAGGCGGTGGGCTTCACTGGGCTGGCATGATCCACCTCCGGCAGCCAGAGGAGAGAAGTCGCCTCGTCGAGGGAGCGTATTTGGCGGAGTCTCCCTTCCCATTTAAAGATCAGGCAAAATGGGTGCCCCCAGGAGTAAGAGACATCTTTGGAGCGGAGGAATGCAGTGGCGGGGCGGAAGCCGCGACGTTTCTGGAGTGTGGAGGCCGCCAAGTCCTGAAAGAGAAGAGGCCTGCAGGAGCGGAACTCGACGGGGTGGCTGGCCCTGGCCGCACGGAGAATGCGTTTCTTGAGCTTAAAATCGTGGACACACGTCAGGATCTCCGAAGGCCCACCCGGTGCATCCGGTCGATTCGAATCTTCTGCTCTGTGGAACTTCCCAAGATATGGCGGAACAAGTCCATAACAAAGGCCTCAATGTCCTGATCCTCGGCCCCCTGAGGTACCGCCCGAATCCTTATGTTGTTGCGACAAGAGCGATTCTCTAGGTCCTCGGCGTGTGATTGAAGATCTAGGTGCTGGTCACGCAGCCGAAGGACCTCTTGTTGGAGCTGGGATACCTCTTCGTCCCTGGCGGCTGTTTGGTTCTCCAGGTCATCCACACGCTCCCCCACGGAATCTATATCCTTACGCATCTCGCGGATTTCAGCTGTGAGATCCTTCTTCATCGTGTGGAACTCTCTTGTGAGGCCAGCGAAGAGGGACTCCAGGACGCTGCGTGTGACGGGCCCCTCTAGTTCCTCCGGTCCCTTCTGGCCCGCTCCCCCTCCAGAGTGTGACATCGTTTCAGCTCCTCCGGACCATGCCCTGAGCAGCAGGTCTTTAACAGACTGGTCTTTGCGGGCCCTGGCAGCAGCCATCTGAGTAGGTTCCCTCGTCCTCCTAGGGCCGGAGGGCCGGCCATGTGCAGAGAGGTCGTGCGTCGTCCGCTGGCGCGCACCACCGGGGAGGCCTCAAATCCCAGCGCGGTGGGGGATCCCACCAGCTCCTATGCTGCGCGGTGGGGGTAGCGGGTACCAGTCCCTTAGTGCCACCTCGGGGGAGGGTGGGTCGTGCAGGGTGTAGCCGGAAAGTGCTGCGGTCTCTGTCTGCTGGCAAAGTCCAGTGGCGGCGGGTGCCCCTTCTCCCTCAGCTCCCCAGAGGGGGGGAAGGGAGTCGTAGGTCCGGAAGTTGAGGCTCCCCCGCTCTGCTCCCTGAATTGGTCCCACCGCCAGGAATAGCAATGGTCGCTGTGCCGCGAGGTAGGGGGCGCCCAGTTCCACGCGCCACGGATTCTCCTAATGAAGCTCCTACCACACAGCGGTCGCGGGCCCCCCAGTCCGCTCCCCCCGGTATCATGCACCGCTGAGGGACTGTCCTTCTCACCCTCTGGGGCCGACGGGCCCCGCCTGCTCCGGACCAAGGTCGCAGGCCGCTATGGAGGTCTCGGCAGCGGCTCCAGACACTTCCACTCACCGCCGCCGCCAGGGTCTCGTGCTCTCCCAGTGGCGATGTCCACTCCGGGAGGGGGAAGGCGCCACAGGCCTCCGAGCCGCCGAGCGGGCACCCGCAGTCAGGCTCACCTCCAGTCCAGGCAGCTCCGGGCAGCGCAGGGGACCCCGAGTCAAGCCGCCTGCGCTGTTTGCTGCTCAGCCGCCGCGATCTAGAGGGCTGCGCCGCCCCCCGCCGACGCGGGGGTGGTCTTCAACTTGCACCGCAGTTGGGATCCGTCTCTGCCACGAGCTGCCGCTCCGGCGCCTGTAACCGCTCCCCAAGCAGGCCGCAGCTGCGACCGCCGCAACGCAGTCTGACTCCAATGCCGGCTTCGCCGGGGCTTCGTCGCGCCCAGAACAGGTCAGAGGTGCCGGGGCTGAATCCGGACCCCGAGGGGGACCAGGATGGCGATCTGGGTCTTTTGGGGCAAAGCTATGCAGGCCGGGCCCGGATCGCAGGACGGAGCGGCGAGTAGACACGTCCTACTCGGCCGCCATCTTGGCCACGCCTCCTTCAATTGGTTTTTTAAGTTAGGTTTCACCACCTAACGCTGGTGAGCTGCCCATCAAATCCAATGTGGTCCTTGTAATATTTTTCATAATGCAATTTTGCTTTATTGGTAATATCACAAACCCTACATGTATTGGCAAAGCTTGGCTATATGCTGTATTTCTTTCACAAATTCATGAAACATACTTTAAAACTGATGGAAATAGACGGGTCTCATTGTGTACGGTCAAGTTAGTCCACAAACGTTTTGAGTGAGCCGTGATAGCCCGTTCTGAAGGCCTCTTAGCTTTGGGGTTCTTCATACAGTAACACTGTGCTAGGTACTGTGAGTTTTCCTGTCTTCTTGCATTGAAGCCCACAGCAACAGTGCTAACAACATAACTGAATTCGTTGGTGTGGGTTCATGTTGCATATCTCCACCTACGAAGAAATGTGGTGATGTGCATATTTCTGAGCTTCGATGCTTTTCTAGGCCTGGGTGAACGAGGACACGCGTCTTCCAAAAGTGAACACCCCCGTGGGAATGCTGGGATATTTATAGAGTGAGCATTGATTACTATTCAAGATTCAAGCGCCTGGGGCAATTTAACAGTATGAAATAATCCCTTTCAGAGCTATTTGAAAAGTCTTGTGCCTTTTTAAAAAAAATGATTTAATTAAAGTTTTCAGTTATACAAAACAAAGACAACACCAGTGTCATCATGCCACCATTACAGTTTACACATTACAATTTTACATACAATAAAATTAGATTTTGGCACTGTTGTGTGATTCAGGTTGGAGGAGTTAGTGTCCATGCCCTATCTCGACCCAGCTGACATTGTCACTAGGTATGCAGTAAACAGACTCCATATATCTTTGGGTCTCGAAGCCCGTGGGAGCTCCTCAGCGTATAGAACGAGTTGATCTCTGCAGTATACTAATGTATTTTAACCACTGATCACATCTGGGAACCGCTCTTTTACCCCAGTGGATAGCCACCCTCCGTTTTGCTAACAATAAAGCTATTGCCGCCAACCCATGGTTTGCCAGCTGCAGAGACTTGACAAGGCCAAGGAGACACATGTGGGGGGTGTGTCTCCATCAACATATCGGACAGGGCCTGAGTTACTTGGACCCAGAAGTGGTATATGAGGTCACACGCCCAAACTAAGGGCATCATTACGGTGGCGGGCGGACAATGTCCGCCCGCCACCAGTACGGCAACGGGACCGACCGCAAGAGGTGCGGCGGTCCCGCTGTGCCTATTAGGATGCGACCGCCACCATGGCGGTCGCATCCTGTATATTTAACATTGTGGCGGGCAGTGCTGTATTCAGCACCCGCCACAATGCTAAAAAGGCATGTTGTGCATTTGCATGCACAACGTGACAGGCACCGCGCGGTGCCTGCCACCTTGTGCATGCAAATGTCGGGGGTACCATGGGTACCCCCCATGTGCAGCCACCCACCCCCCAACCCCCTGGGGGCCTGCAACGGGCCCCCAAAGAAAAGACCTCATGCCTTTCCATGGCAGAGTCTCCGCCATGGAAAGGCGTGAGACCGTCATCATCACAATATGGATGGCGGTGCCTGCAAGGCACCGCCACCATATTGCAGGCCTTATCCGCCCGGTAGGCAATCCGGCGGATTGCCTACCGGCGGAAAACTGGCGGACGGTCTTTCCGTCCGCCTGGGTCCCCACCGCCATCGTAATATGGCGGGGGGAAATGTTAGGCGGGCCGACGGAAATGGCGGGCAGATCGCCACCGCCGATCCGCCCGCTATTGTAATGACCCCCTAAGTGTATGAAGTCTGCGCCTGTGTCTCGACATCTAGCACATTTTGTGTCCGTGCAGAGCCCATACTTTTGTAATTGAAGGAGAGTGTAATACACCTGCTGTAGATATTTAAAATGTATAATCCTTAAATTGCAATTGGAGGTAAGCTGGCCTGTTTGCGCACAGCAAAATTGCCAATTCTCCAAAGTGAGTGGGGTCTTCTGTAGGTTATTCCACTTTTCTAATGCGGTGCTAAGGGCTATCATTTTGTCTTTCTGAGAGGCATTGTATAACCTGGTGATAAAGCTCTTACGTGCGTGGGTGGTTCATCTGTGAATTTAGGGTGAAGTGCATTCGCAGCCTTGTGAAGCCGGTGATAGGTGAATATCAAGAGCAGGGTCTGGCGTTGCGTTTGTGGTATCTTGTCTAATGCTATAAAAGTCCCGCCCGGGTATAGGTCTCCCATGGTCCTCAGCTCCACATATGTGAGTATGGACAGTGCTTTAGGCTCCTGAGTGACTGAGATGACCGGGTAGTGAAGCAGCAGCAGCGCTTGTGCGTATATAGTGGGCCTGCCCGCCCAAACACTGAGTGTGCGCCAGGCCCTCGTGGTACTGTGTATGGTATTTATTTCCAGTCGTGCAACATTCTTGCGCTAATGAGGAAGGGATGTCTTGGAGAGGTAAGCAACGCGTATCATTGTTTTCTATAGCTAGGTGTGGCATATATTGAGAGGGAACATTCCAGTAATGGGCAAATTGTGCTTGTGCGCAAAAGTAGTATAGGTGCAGATCTGGGTTACAAACCCACCCTGTGTATATGGCAGTGTGAGCGTGCTCCAGCCGATTCTGGGCTGCTTACCTGCCCACACTAAGGTGATCATGTGGGATGTGAGAGTATTAAAGAAAGCCTTCATCAAGATGATGAGAATATTGATAAACATGTGTAAAAATATGGGGAACACAATCATCTTCATGACTATCGATGAGGGACAGGGGTAGGCGTGACTACCGGGCCACCTGATCCTCCAACTTTGACACTGCCTTGCCATAGTTCTGCCTGATGACTATTCCGGGTCCCTGTGCACTCATATACCAAGGTATTTGACAGGCCTCACACTCGATTCCAGAGAGAAGTCCAGTGTACGGGGCTTGGTGCACAGAGTCCGGGGAAATATGGTAGACTTGGACCAGTTGATGCTCAGCCCAGAATACCATTCATATGTAACGGATCACTGACAAAATATCGACGGACCAAATATCGAGGTAGCAAAATATCGACGCAAAAATATCGAAGTCAAGAATGTCGACATCCTATCTACATCATGGTAAGTACAAAAATATAGAAAAAAATATATCGATGTCAAAAATATAGGGGCCGATTCCGATTCCGGCCGGAAATCTCTCCGACCGAGCCGGACCCGGAGAGAATTCCGACCGAATCGGACCCTAGCAGTCCGACCGGACGAGTACGATGCATTCGCATGCTATCGGACTCGAGTCGGTCGGACTCCATTGAAGTCAATGGGAGCCGGTCATACAACGCGTACGCGGGCTCCCATTGACTCAATGGGTGCGAGGCGGACAAGGGCGCCCCCTACAGCGTGTACGCGTCCATGCGCATCGCGGCGTACATGCACAGGTAGGGGGGACCCATGGGTCCCCCCTGTGTGCGACTAGCGCGCCTACGCGTACAGGGGGTCCGACGCGGACCCCCAAAGTCCGGCTCCGACAGCTTTTTCGAGCCGGACGGCGCGAGTCGGCCGGACTCGCTCGCGGCGCGCATCGTACTTACCCGGCCGGGAAACGTCTCCATAGCGCGGTGCGAGTCGTGTCCATGCGAGTCGGTCGGAGCGTGTTGAAGCCGCGTTCGAGTCGGTCGGCGATTTCGTGGGTGCTTGCATCGTACTCGCTCGGCCGGACCCGCGTACGATTCGGTCGGGAAACAGGGCTCCGAATCGGATCCGGTGAATCCGAATCCGATTCGGAGCACTACCGGCCGAGATCGGAATCGGCCCCATAGTTGTAATAAATATCGGTTTTTTTAAATGTTAAAAAAATAATGTAAAATAAAGTAAATAATACATATAATTAAAAGAAACATAGTTAAAAATATTAAAATATGTTTAAAAATAATAACTAATACATATAATGTTAAAATAAATTAAACATATACATATATAAAATAATATATATACTTACTCCACAGAGAGAAATTACTATTCCCACTCCAGTGAGTGCAACAGTAGGGAAAGTGTTGGATAGCGTAGAGGTAAAAATTACTATTCCCACTCGAGAGAATGCAACAGTAGGGAAAGTGTTGGATAGCATAGGGGTAAAATATACTATTCCCACTCCAAAGAGTGCAACAGTAGAGAAAGTGTTGGATAGCGTAGGGGTAAAAATTACTATTCCCACTCCAGTGAGTGCAACAGTAGGGAACGTGTTGGATAGCGTAGGGGAAAAAATTACTATTCCCACTCCAAAGAGTGCAACAGTAGGGAAAGTGTTGAATAGCGTAGGGATAAAAATTACTATTCCCACTCCAAACAGTGCAACAGTAGGGAAAGTGTTGGATAGCGTAGGGGTAAAAATTACTATTCCCACTCCAAAGAGTGCAACAGTAGGGAAAGTGTTGGATAGCGTAGGGGTAAAAATTACTATTCCCACTCCAGAGAGTGCAACAGTAGGGAAAGTGTGGGATAGCGTAGGGGTAAAAATTACAATTCCTACTCCAGTGAGTGCAACAGTAGGGAAAGTGTTGGATAGCGTAGGGGTAAAAATTACTATTCCCACTCCAGTGAGTGCAACAGTAGGGAAAGTGTTAGATAGCGTAGAGGTAAAAATTACTATTCCCACTCCAAAGAGTGCAACAGTAGGGAAAGCGTTGGATAGCGTAGGGGTTAAAAATAACATACTTATAAATTAAATTATTTTTGTAATTAAATAATGATTTATTAATAAATTAATAATAAATTAATTAAAAATACCAACAAATTAAAATTAATAATTCCTTTAATAACATTAAATTACTTCCCACCCTATTCCCCAATAAACACACAACCACTCGGCATAAAATTTCACACAATTAATTTAATTATCAATTAATAAATTCATAAAAATAATTACCAATTAATAATTAGTTAACAATAAATTAATTATCAATACCAATACATAATAATTATTACAAATTAATTACCAATTAATAATTAATTACCAATAAATTAATTATCAATACCAATTAATAATAATTAATAATAATTAATTACCAATTAATAATTAATTAACAATAAATTAATTATCAATACCCCAAAAAAAAAAAAAATTACTTAATTACAATTAAATTACTTCCCAATCTATTCCCCTATAAACCCACAACCCGCTCCAATAATAAATTAATACAATTAATATAATTATCAATTAATTAATTAATTAAAATTAATTACCAATTAATAATTAATTAACAATAAATTAATTATCAATACCAATAAATAAAAATTAATAATTACTTAATTACAATTAAATTACTTCCCACCCTATTCCCCTTTAAACCCACAACCCGCTACAGAACTAAAACGCAAAATTTAATTAAAAAGAATTAATAATTCCTAAAAATTAGTATTTAATTTACTATAATTAAATTACTTCCCACCCTATTCCCCTATAAACCCACAACCCGCTACGTTACTAAAACACATAATTTACTTTAAAAAAAATTACTAACCTCTAAAAAATGTATACATATATTTAAAAAAACAGTACAATACTGAACAAAAAATATAGAACACATACATATAAAATACATACTAAAATACATAACACTAATATAAACATCAATATTATTAACATCGATATTTTTGCTATCGATATTACTAACTTCGATATTAACAAAAACAATATTTCTTACCTTCAGGTCGATATTCTTGTCATCGATATTCTTGATGTCGATATTATGTCCCCACGATATTTAAAACTCGATATTAATGTAGGTCGATATTAAAAACTCGATATTGTGTCTGTGCACCATATGTAACATACTCCCGGATTAGTGGTGCTAGTCATGTGGCCGGGTCATGAACATTTAACATACTCCCAGATTAGTGGTGCTAGTTGTGAGGCCGGGTCACGAACATAGAGCACCATGTCATCCACATAGAGGGATATGGCAAGAGGACGTTGGCTAAATCGTAGTGCTGCGTTCACATACCTTTGTCATATTATGCATGCTAACGGCTCCAGTACAAATAAAAGTGGTGACTGAGGGCACCCTTGACGCATCTCCCTGTGGATTTTTAGTATGTCTGACGTGTCACCATTTATGTGCACTTGTGTTGCTGGGTCTGTATATAATAACCTGATCCAATGCAGAAAAGCCTGTGGCATTCCCATACAGCAGAGGACCTTAAACATGTACTGCCACTGTATGGAGAACGCTTTTGTGGTGTCCAATAGGACCGCCGTTGCCTGGGTCGAGCTAGTGCAGGACTGCAAAGAGTGTGTGCAAGTTGTGCAACATGGAGTGAGTGGGGATAAAACCTGACTGGTCTGGTAGGACTAGCATGGTGAGAAGGGTCTGGATCCTATTGGCTGATCTGTTTGCCAAAATCTTGGCATCTGTGTTAATCAGGGATAATGGTCGGTAGGATTCAGACTATTCAGGTGGTTTTTCAGGTTTTGACAACCCTATAATTAAAGCTTCCTGCAAGGACGGCGGCAATATCTTCTCATATGCCTCAGCAAACATTGCATGCAGGTGCGGCACTAGTATGTCTATATATTCTTTATAAAATTCACTAGGGAACCCATCTGTGCCTGAGGGTTTCCTATTAGGGAGCATCTGCATAGCCTCCTTTATCTCGTCTATGGTGATTGATTGCACTCAAAATTACCCCTGTCCCGGCGATAGCCAGCCAAAGCTGTATCGTCTAAGTATGCTGTTGTTTCTGCATCTGTTGCAGAGTCGCGGACAACGTATACTCCATATAGTCGTATGTAGAAGTCCACGAATTGTGCACAAATGGCTGGTGTATAGTGAGATATGCCCCTGTCGCTGGATTCTATGCCCACTATGACATGCGCCCATGGTTCGGTTATTTTTGCAGCTAGACTATGGCCAGGCTGGCCTCTCTCTCCATAGGCGCTAGCGACCCAATGATGAGACAGGCGTCTCACTTCCTGCATAGCAGTGTCATTGTAGTCAGTGAACTGCTCTCTAATGTCTGCCAGTGTGGTGGGGTTCGAGTGGGTCTTGTATTCTCACTCCAATGGGCACATTTACAAGGGCTTAGCGCTACCAGAACGTCACTTTTTATGGTGTTCTGGTGACGATAAGCCCTTTCCCTTATTTACAAGGCGATGTTAAGCCACTTAATGTGGCTTAACGCAGCATTGTAAATAAGGCCCCTTTTCATGCAGCACTTAGCTTGAAAGAGGTGGGTAATGGGTGTTGCGGTGGGCTTTCTGCTGCAACACCCATTGCTTTTGACGCTGCCCCCTCTCTACAAGGGTGACGTAAATATAGAGCAGTGCCAAAAATAAGACTAGGGAAAACCTGGTCTTAACCTGGCGACACGGGGAGAAATTATTAATTTCTCCTAGTTTATGCTGTTTCTATGTATGCTACATTATGCAGCACACATAGAAACAGCAAATCGCCATTAGTGATTGTTCATCACCATGGTGCAAGGGTGCCTGAGTTGGCACTAGGCAGCTAGATTTAGCGCCACTAGGGGAAATGTAGGGGTTCGCTGCATTCTCGTGAAAACGGCGCATCCCTGCATTTTTAAACTGACAGAGCGCGGCGTTAGCAATTTTGGAGCTACACCGCGCTCCGCCAGTTTATTATAAATATGCCCTCAAGTTTCTTAAAGTGGTCTCTATGGTCTGTAATCGTGAACAAATGGACTTTAAAACCCCTGCTTGTAGCCCGATACATGCTCCCCAAAAAGACACGTGCCTTGTGTTCCTCATTGCCAGTGGCTGAATTTCAACCAGAACCATAACTATGAGTGGAATTCTGCCACCTACCATTCTCACTATCTCTGCCTCTGAATTATCGGGTCTGAAAGCTCTGGACCTGATAGTTGTGGGCCAGGAGACACCAGACTCTTTTACAGAGTTTCAAGGGTGGGGTTACTGGAAGAGCACAGCCCGGCCTCTGTCCGACCCTTGCAGCAGTAGGGTGAGAGCAGACAGTGCTCCCGTAGGACAGGTGGAACCCCTGCCTCCCTTACCAGCCCACCCACTGGTAGTCGTATTTCACCAAAGATTGTTTTACGAACTGCATGGGAAAGGACTGTGTATTACCAGGGCGCTGTAGATATTCCCCATTCTGTGGAGAAAAGTTGTAATTACAATAATTTTATGTGGGGATACTGGCCGGCATCGGAGATTCTGTTCCCCAGTATCTCTGCATTGGCTATTGGCGAAAAGAGTCCACAATTTACGAGTCAGAGAGAGCAGCACCTCCGACAACTGTCAGACTGAGAGGGAGATGGAGTCAGGCCCAAACGAAGTCCAGCGAAGTTCAGAGTGCCCAGACGGTCGAAGTGCAGTGGTTTCGGGTCAGATTCTTGTCCATGACGAATCTAAGGTCCTACAGCCAGGTAAGCCCTTAAGTACCCACGGGAGAGGGTTGGACAGATTATGGGGACCCTCCCAGGGGAGGGTCTGGACAGGGGGGAGGTTACTCCCATGTCCTTTGTCCAGTTTCATGCCAGAGCGGGAGCCAACGGCTCCCATGACTGGTTTGAACTGGACTATGCACAGGGACACCAAATGTACCCCTCATGCAGACTTTCAGTCACTGGCAAGCGCACCCACCCAGCCCTAATACACTAAATCCTGTCTGGGAGGTGGTCACACCTCCCTGTGACAGGATGCCTATTGTTCTGCCTTCCCCTACTCGAGCTTGGCTCAGCAGCAGGAGGGCAGAAATGTGTCTCTGGTCGGCAGCAACCATTTTGTGCTGTCCGGAGCTAGAAGGCTGGTACCGGTAACACCAGGGACCTTACAAAGCTCGTTTCTGAGGGGTGGAATCATATCTCCCACACCACTTACTGGTGTGGGGGTATGATTCCAACATGTTTGACACCAAACACGATAGGGTTTGTTTCAGCCGTTTTAGAGTTGGCCATCACGCGGTCGCGTAATGCCCCCTATATATTGTATATGGCTGCTTCACTGACAACCCGGGAGAATGGACTCCGTAGACTGCAGGGGTGTCCTGCTCATGCAAGGGCACCCTCTCACTTAGAACCAAGCACCCTACCTTCAGGATTGTAAAGGCCTGCTATAGGGGTGACTTATAGGTTTTAAGTGCAGTGACCCTTAGCTATAGTAAACCTATATCTTAAGTAAGTGGTGCATGCACCAACTTACACAGGCTGCAAGGGCAGGCCTGTAGTTCCATTTTGCATGGCCTCTCATGGGTGGCATAATACATGCTTCAGCCCATGGGAGTCCTCTGGGGTACCTATGCCCTGGGTACATCTGTACCATATACTAGGGACTGACAAGGGTACATAACATAACAGTTTAGGGAGAAGCAGATAGACTGGGGTCATGATTAGCAGGATCCCATTCAGACTAGTCAAAAACCAGCTTAGCACCAGGCAAAAAGTGGGGGTACACATGCAGAAGGATACTACCTTCCTACACAGACTGTTCGAATTCTGACCACCGAGCTTGAGGGGCAGTGTCATCCCAGCACAGGGGATGGGTCTAATAATAAGAGGGCTAGGCTGACACCTAAGGGCATGAAATTGAGGGGCATATTTACAATGAAGTGACGGATTGCGCGTTAGCCTTCTTGGCTTAAAGCCCTGCTCCGCCACTTCTGAAATGCAGGGCTGCACCATATTTACAACAAAATGGTACAACCCTGCATTTTCTCCTGCGTTGCCGCTAAATTGAGCTGCCTAGCGCCAATGCAGGCTCCCTTGCACCATAGTGCAAGGGTGTCTGCGTTGCAGGGGAAGATTGCTGCACATAAACAATCATTAAATGGCATTTTGCAACTTCTATGTGTGCTGCTTAATGCAGCACACATAGAAGTTGCAAAACATCATTTTTTTTAAATGATTGTTTATGTGCAGGAAGGGACAACTTCCAGCACATAAACAATCAATGGTGTTTTGCTGTTTACATGTGTACTGCACAATGCAGCACACATGGAAACAGCAAAAACTAGGAGAAATTAAACATTTCTCCTCGTATGGCCAGGGTAAGACCAGGATTTCCCTGGTCTTAATTTTGGCACTGCCCCATATTTACGCCACCCTTGTAAATATGGGGCAGAATCAAAATCAATGGGTGTTGCGGTGGTGTTGCACCCATTGCCCTCCCCTTTCATGCTGTGTATAGCGTGAAAGGGTGCCTTATTTACAAGGCAGCGTTAAGCCATGTTAAGTGTCTTAACGCTGCCTTGTAAATAAGGCAAAGCCCCTATCGCCACCACAATGTTGTGAAAAGTGACCTTGTGGTGGCAATAGGGGCTTGCAAATATGCCCCAGAGTTTGCCTGTAGATAGCTCTATCAGTAAAGTACATGGGGTGCCATAACAGGTCCCCAGCGCCGTGGCAGTGAAGCTACCTGTCATAAATGTACCCCTTGCATCATGCCCCTATGTTGCGGTATTAACTGGAGTCCCGGAATTGAATAGCAACCAGAAAGAATCACACGAGGAACTTATATTGGCTTGTGAGGCATAGATGCTTTCCCCTTTCCAGAGCAGGGGACATAATTTTAACTCGCAGGGTTTGGTGGATTGGGAAAAGCCACAAAGACAAATCAGGGGACTGTATTGTTATCAGTTGTAGAGATTCAAAACTGGTAATGGATTTGTTTTCTTGTGATCTAGCCATGCAGCAATAGAACTCAGTTATGTCTATTCTTCCACTAAGCTATTTTTGCACACCTCCTTTAGGTAGATTCCATCATTCTAACGTCCGCCCCTCGATCCCTACTCCTAATCCCACCCCCATCCATTTCATACATACAAGCCATGCAGTAATGCTGTACCTGTATACAACAGATTTAAGGCCTTAGATGGGGTTGATTGACTCCCTGATACTGTGGAGCCCACGACTCTCACAACCCTACAAGAAGACCTCCATCAAAACCGGTTGTTGGGAGAGCCTGATGCTCCAGGCCAGGTGTGTCATCAAAGCGGAGGTGAACCAACAGTAGCTTTGTCTGCAGCACAGCTGGGTTGCATCCTGGGTGGAGAAGGGCCTGATGGAAGTTTTAACCTAACTCCTGTGTTACCTTGTCTTGAGAACGTGGGTCTTCTTAGCATGGAAGAGAGAAAAAAGGGGTGGAGGGTGACCATAAGGGCTGGTGCGAACCAGGGGGCTGCACACCTGAGCTGGCCCCTTAGCCCCAATAATATGGGCTGCTTGCCCTGGGCGGGTAAGCGAAAGCGAGAAGTGGACGGGCTCTGGAAGTTGTCAAAACCCTCACAAATACCATAAAATACATCCTGGAACATGGCAGGCCTTAGGAACAAGCTAGATTGCAGTGACTGGGGCATTTATAGACAATTATGACATAGTACTATTCCAGAAACCTGGTCTATGGAGGAATTAAGGCACCCTGGCTGCGCAGCCTTCTATAAACCTGCTGTGACTGGAGGGAGAGGTAGACATTCAGGGGGGTTGACAATTTGGATTGCCACCTACCTTGGATGCTCGACAAGGAAGATCGAGACTGGGTCCCCTGACTTATTGTGTGTCATTCTGGAATTCACCTCTGTAAGATCTCTAGCTTTGGTTAATGTATTCTCAAGAACTGTCAGCAGGGGCCTCGAATCCCCAGTAGTGGAGCAACAATCAGTCCTGCTATCCTCCATCCCTAGGCACGACTTCAAGATTATAGGAGGCAATTTTAACTGCCAGTTTGAGCCATTGGGCATTACATTGAGTGATACCTTGGGAGAAGAACACAGGCAGTGGGCAATACCAGCCACTACCATAACCCCTCCTAAAAAGTGGTCTCCTATAGCGCTACAGATTTATGCTCTTACACTAAACCAGTCAGTTTGGGCCTGTAATGGGCGTACACCTTCAGACAAACACAGCCACCCTACGTTCAATCAGGCTGGGTCCGAGTCCATAATTGATTATGTCCTTGTGGATACAAAAATGTGGGTCTCGGTTTTAGACTTTGCCATTCTAACACACCACGATAGCGATCATAATGCCTTGGCATTACATCTGCTATTCCAAGTAGCGAACACACATGGAAAGAATAGGCATCCACTTGACCGTAGACTTCGCCTGTCGACTTCACAGAGACATATCCACGGGGATAAAATAAAGGGATCCCCGAATTCTATTTCCACCATTTATATAAATTTAAGGGACCACTATGGAAGACTTGAGTGCCTGCATGGAGGTAGAAACCAGGCATAAGCAAATAGCTGAGACTCATTCACTCTGCATAGCCACACTGAGGAAACCCTTTTATCACGAAGTAAGATCTAGAGAGAATAAACAGATAATTCCAACTTGGTATAATGGGAACTGTAGGAAAACTAAATCTAGCTTAGTATTAGCAAAAGACTCTAAGGATAAAACCAAGATTTCTAGTGATAGAACCAAGTATAAGGATGCTATTAAACAGGCCAAAATAGATTGGGATATGGCCAAATGGGAGACTCTCTTACAGGCACTCAAATCCAAAGATCCTAGCACATCTTGGAATATAGTAACCTTTGGTAACTGGGAAGGGAGAAACAATGTAGAGCCAAATACCACAGCCAAAGTTTGGAATGGCCACTTTCGCTCTCTCTATGATGCCCAGAATCGCCCCGAGGAAGAGGCGAACAAAAACGCATGTATAAAACATCAGACTGGGACGGTACAACTGTGAGAAGCTGTCCTGGTATATGATGTACACTTATGTAAGTGGACACCTTTCTCCAGTCCAGACAACCCTGATGGTGATTTAAGAAGTCTTAGAGGCCGTAGAAAGCTCTCTAAGTGGTAGCTGTGGAGAGCAGCCTTCAGGCTTAGTCCAGAAGGAGTGTAAAGCAGCTTGTTTTACCAGAATGCAATCTTATAGATTAGATTAAGTGAAAAAGAACCAAACAAAGTATTTATAAAAATATGTATTTATTATATACTCTCTAAAACATACAAATATCTCCTACCCGGAGATATGCACAATGCACACAATACTTTGCAAAGAAACACAGTAAATAGCACGTAATACCCAGTGCATTTTTAAGATAGCCCCCAGCAAGGCGTCCGGTATTGGCAAAATCCCTGGGTATTAATAAATCTCAGAACCTGAAGTTTGGGGCCCATACTTGCTAGTTATCTTTAATGCCATATTGGGTAGAATGTCCATCCCTGAGACATGGTCCGTTGCTCAAACAATCCCGGTGTACAAGAAAGGGTCATCGCTCCTACCGGGAAATTATAGGCCCATTAGCCTTATAGATGTGATGCAGAAGGTCTTTGCAAGGGTTATCCTAGATCAGCTTCAAGAGTGGATAGAAGCCCATGATGCCCTCAGTACCCTAAAAGCAGGCTTTAGAAACCGAACTTCCACCATTAATCATTTATTCCGCCTTCTACTCCTCTACTGGAAAACAGTGGTGCTTGAAGGTGGTAGTTTATATCTGATCTTTGTTGATCTAAAATCTGCTTTTGACCTAGTTCTCAGTTCTAAACTCTGGTCTAACATGTCTAATATGGGGGTCCCCACTTACCTCTGTAGCATTCTTAGGAGGTTGCATGAGAAGAACTTTGCACAAGTTTGATGTGGGAAACTAGGAGAGCTCTCTGAACCATTTCCAGTAACTAGGGGCGTCCGACAGGGCTGTGTATTGGCGTCTACCATCTTTCGTCTGTACATTAATGGGCTGGTTGATACCTTGAATGGGGTCAGAAACAACGACGCTCCTAAGATCTGTTTGACCAAAATCCCCGCCCTGATGTTCGCCGAGGATACCCTCCTTCTCTCAAAATCTCCCATGGGGATCCAAAGGATACTCAATGGCTTCAATACCTTTTGTATTGGGCAGGGCCTTGAGGTTAACGTTGCTAAGACACAATTTATGGTTTTTAATTCTGCACACTCCACCAGGACCAACCCTGTGCTGAATGGAATTCCACTGGAGAGGGTCGACATCTTTGAGTACCTGGGGATCACTCTCAATGAGCATATGGATTTAACCTTTCACATAGGGAAACAGAGGTTGAAATTAGCACAGAACACAGGTGGACTGGCTAAGGTTTACAGGTCATCGTCTTCAAAGCCTCTCAGCCCCATGTTGGAAATATACAAAACACAATCCCTGGGAGCCATTACTTATGGGGCAGAGCTATGGGGACATAAAATCGTTAAAGACATTGCATCAGTAGAAAACAAATTTATTAGGGACCTAGTGACTCTTCCCCCTAGTACTCTCCTGACTCCGCTCCGATTAGATCTAGGGCTGACTCCCATCTCAGAGGTTATCGTCCTAAGACCTCTCCTCTTTTAGAGGAGAATTTGGTCGACCCCTGAGTTGACCCCATATAGGCAAGCATTAGAAGAACTTCTGGAGATACCAGGGGCTAAAGGTCCACCCTGGTTATCCCATCTCAGTGTCACCTTCACTAGCATAGGATTGGCATCTCTATGGAAAGACCCTTTAGCATTGTCTTCTGTGATCTCTAGGAAGAAACTGGTGGATTGCTACAGGGCCTCAAGACTTTCCTCCCTTACGATGAGTTCAACTGCAGGCACCCTAACTAGGAATTTTATACAGATTGAAGATGTTTATAGATACGAGAATTTTCTGCACGAGATTCAGCCAGCACTAGCCAGGCAGCTGTATCTGCAGTTCAGGCATGGTTCGTTCTCCTTGCGCACCTTTAATAGTGCCTGGTCAAGAGAAATTGACCAGAAATGTCCCACCTGTGGAGCAGCAGAAGAAACTGAGGCAAACGCTTTTTTCTTTTGTCCAGTTTATAAAAGAGAAAGACAAATGTAGATAGTACAAGTTTGTAGGAACATAGGGCCAGATGTATCAATGATTTTACCCATTCTGTGTCTATGGGAAAATGTGTTCGTAGATAAGGCCCATAGAGATTCCTAACCATCTTGAGGCGCTTAAAATACTGAAATATGGTTCCCATCATGCAAAAGCATTTGCGGTATCCAAATTTCTTTTCTCTATATGGTGTGTTAGGAAAAGACTCCTAGGGTAAGAGACGGAGATCTTATATGAACTTTGGAAGTAGGAATGGAAAGCCAGTCTTTATGCAGCTATGGCTCTTGATTTTGATATTAGGTTTTGGGGGACAAGAAAGTAATAAAATACGTTTAATTACCCTGTATTTTAGTTACCAAATGTTTTTAAATTTCATATGGATCGTAACTTGCATATAATTAGTTTATGCCTTCTTAATGTTCCAATGAACTCTTATGGTCTCTAAAAGCTGAAATAAGGAAGAAATGAACACAGTAAAGTAATCAATATTAGGGCAAGGACTGCCGGGATAAATCCACATGCAAAATGACATTTAGGTTTTATTTTTTACAAATTACACTTTATCCATTTCATAGAGCACAGTTTTATCTTATCTATCTCATTGAGTATATCTGAGCTCCCCGCGCTAGGTAATAACTCACATAAGTCGCGTGATATAGTGGACCCCTAATGAGCCCACTTCTAAGGACTTTTTTTGAGGTTTTTGTTCCATGGTCTTTTGTCTGATTAATATAGTAACCTTCTGACAACTGATGTAGTATGATTGCTTTACATATTTATACTGCAATGAGTTGAGATTTGTATTATAATGTTTTTAGGTATATTTATTACCTTGTGTTATGCACTTTTATGGTACAGTAAACCGAAATAAAGTTGATTTATGATGAAATGCATCCTTGCTTCCAAAACTAATTTGGGGATTCACTTCCTAGTAAAAGAAAATAGCTCAAAAACACAAATGCCGCAAACAGAAATCGCTCACGTTCTGTTTGTTTGCTTTGTTCCAGTGTTACCGCAATGTGATTTTTTTACCTGAGCAATCGACAGTTACGATATCTGGTATAATTGTGGTAGACTTTTGCATAAAATGCGGAAGAAGGGCCTGAGATTATGTGAATTATGCCAGCCTTATTGAAATTTCATCTGAGCTTACATAGTACCTTGCTATCTGCTACCTTTTACCACTCTGTATTTTAGTTTCAAGAAGTAAGTGTTAGGGACATATATCACCTATAGGTTGCGCAGTAGCTACACCACATCTTTTGTGATTACCCTTGCCCAATCTCTATCCCAGAAAATAACATTCTTTACAAAAATGTGTTTCAAAACCTCATCTCCACTGCAGAGAAAAACATCTCACCCAAATCTCACCCTGGTATCTTCATTCCGTCCTACGACCAGCATGACTGCACAACTCACATCCACCTCTGAAAATCCCTGTGAAGAATTTGCTGGCATGTCTGTACCCTTAAATCGCTCTAAGGCAGCAAAGAGGATTTTCAAGCATTACGCTACCATGTTGCACCCTGGTTCACTATTTGGAGACTGCTGACACTGCAGCAAGACATGGAAGATAAAAACTGATTTACAGGATTCACACCGCATTTTAGACACAGAGGTTTCTACAAAACTTCAATGTTAGAAGA
The DNA here is from genome assembly GCA_963921515.1 of Calotriton arnoldi. Taxonomy (NCBI): domain Eukaryota; kingdom Metazoa; phylum Chordata; class Amphibia; order Caudata; family Salamandridae; genus Calotriton; species Calotriton arnoldi. The sequence goes on from CAWUFW010000285.1 coordinate 392,925, forward strand.
TCTTCAATCATCCCTTAGAGCCTACAAGCAACTGAGACAATTAACAGCCTCCCACAAATTGACATTACCATCACCACTCACAAAATCAGGAAGATTATGATACTCTAAAATAAAAAAGTACTAAATAATTCAGACTTCTATTTGAAAATCTCGAAAAGAAACAATTTGATTGGAATCAAATTCTCCTCACTTTTCCAGCAGCACTGACCTTTTTGTATTGAAATCCTCCCATTGGTGTAGCAAGGGGGGGCGGGGGCTGGTCCACTCCAGGCGGCTTGAGGTTTTGGGGCGGTGGCCTCCTCCCGCTCTTACCTGCCGTTCCTAGCATTCTATTACCCTACTTCTAAGTGCTATGCTAAGATTTAGAAGAAGTAGAAAATTGCAAGCCAATAAATCACGTTTCTCAAGATGCATCACACAACATACCTTTTCTCAGGATGAAATACCTGTTTAGCTATTCTCCATCAAAGCCCTTGCCCGGGAATGATAAGCAGTGCTGGGTTGAAGCTCACTTCTATGTGCCAAACCAACCCCTGACTGTGGCTTGTTTGCCGCAGCAAACTGCAGTGACCTCTGGACTGGTAGTTCAGTTGTGAAGCTTCTCCAATTAATATTCAGATACCGAAGTTTATATACAATCTGATCATCGATTTTATCTCCTTATTATAGGTTTGGCGAAACTAAAGTCCCAACAAGGCAAAATAAATATGGCAATAAATGTTTTAATATTGATAAAATCGATGCCAATGTTCATAATGATACACTCGCATATACGAGCGAAATCGCATCACTATTAACAAACTCGCCTGTCATCAACTCTCCATCAAGCACAACTCAGAAATACGTGGTCAGCCAGACTCTGTGACCTAGGCCCGAGGTTACAGATTGACAGGTCACAGGTGGGGTGGCACATAGCCTGCAGACAAACGCGCAAACAGGAAACTCAGGTCAATCCCCAGATAAGTGCAGCAACACTACAATGGTCCAGGGAGACTGGCCCCAATGAAGCACACATGGCGAGAGGGGTGCGCGCCTTCCCAAAATATTATAAAGTCGGATGCCACATAAAGTTAGGAAGAGATAGCCAATCAGGACACAGCGCAAACAGTGTATGCATTGATCACGCCCCCCTCATGGCAGACATCTGGATACGTTACCCACTTGCCCCCATTGTGTCCACACAAGGTAGAGGCCCAGCTGCATTTTGTTATCAGGGCCCTTATTTGTGGTTCCATAGACAAGGCCCACATTCTTTTACTAAAAAAAGTTAATCAGAAGTACTTTATGACATCCAAAAACTGTATAAAAACTTGTTCAGATTCATTGCACTTTGAGACAGTTCTCAGAGCCGCTTCTGTAACTGTGCTCCTGGCCGAAGTGTTTAATTAAACCATCTGTTCCTGTTTTGCCAAATGCCTCTTGTCTTTTGTTTTTTCAAGTTAAATTCATATTCAAGCAACAAACGTGTCATCTCAATTCAAATGTACACATTTTAGCCTTCACTGCCAGCATCTATATTAACAAGGTAGTGACCATAACATAAATTATAAGATGTCAGCCTATAAAGGAGGTGGACAAGATGCTAAAACTTTTGCGCGTGCCTAAACTTCCAATTTTCTAATAGAAAGAGATAAAAGAGTCTGCAGGCAACTTCATGACAAAATAAAAGAGATTTAAGCATGCCCCGCCACAGCGTTCATGAAACATCTGGGGATCAAACGCCTACCACATTGCTCTGGTTTTCTGACCTAAGAGCACAGATATGCCAAAAAGATTTACAAATAGATGCATAAAAGGCCTCTATTAAATTGCAAGTCTCCTGTACCGATCCCCTGCCTTCATGTGCCTTCAAGCACCACTTAAAAACTGCTGCTTAGCCTCTGTCCATCATACTGAAATCAATTATTTGATCATTAAGAAGAAAGTTATGCTAGAGAATGAAGATAAATCGACCTGAAGAAGCAAGGCTCAGAGATTCTTGCAAACTCTTCCACATCATCTGATAAAGTACTGTCATTGATAGCTAACTACTGTGAGACCTTTCACTTGGCTAGAGACACGAATTCCCTTTTGAAGAAAAAAATAGAAACACCCGAAGCATTCTACAAAACCATACTCTGGGGAGTTACATAACAAAACAAAAGAAATCAGAGGCCTTGAAAATATGTTGTTGTTTTGTCGACTTCTGTCAGCTCTTGATTTAGTGAATATGAAATGTCTATGGATGAAATGTATTGCCTGAAACATCCGAAAGGCGTGCTTTGAATCCTCCCTGCATTGCACGGTTCAAACCGGGCATAGATGGAGATAGACTCTACTGGATGGATGTCAAGAAGTACATATATCAGTAATGATCTGCTCCACAGTAGTGTCCTATTTCCTGCCCTTTTCGAGCTATACCACACTGACCTCCACAAGACATTAGGTGAAATAAAGTTATTTTCCCTGAAAATAGGGGGAGTTCATGGATACTTTCTTTTTATATGCAGACGATATTATATTGATGGATTACAAAGCGATTTGTCTGGAAAGGAAACTATGGTCCATTCAGGATTTCTGTATATCTAGCTATCTAATGAGTTCAAAACAAAGATCTTGATCTTTAGGAGAAAACAGGTCAGGTTTTTCTGATAGGTTGCAATCAAAAAAATTAGAGTGTAAACTCATATAAATGCCCAGGTTTAATTTTCTGTAGCCATTTAAATTGGGTGGTGCACCCAGGTAATCTGACCTTGCATACCGTAGCCATAGATGGTGCAATAGCCAAATTTAATTATGAATATGGTGGCTATACCACGATTCATTCCTAGGTAAAATGCCTTCCCTTGCCTTGTGATCCAAGAGGATCTTGACATTATATAGAGAGTCACTGCTCTTCGGCTCTTCGACTGATCCGGAGCCGCTCCCCCCCCCCCCCCCTTCACGGGTGAGTAGCGCGCTTTATAAACCCCCTGATTGATTGATTGATTGACTGCTTAAAATGGGTTTTAAATCCCCCAAAAAGATGGTTCAGTCAATTAGATGCAAACTCAATCTGGTCTCATAGTCAGATACAGCAGCTATGCATTTGATAAGATTCTTATCACATCTACCTTGCAGCAACCATGTAAAAAAGCCCCAATTCTGCTGGAAAGAGTCGCAAGCAAGTGAATTAAAATCGGCAAGCTTATTAGCAAATCAATTCAATTTACGTAAAGAGATGCATGTCACACTTGGTAAGATGGAGTCATGGGATCTGTTTCCTTCAAACTGAAAATGAGAGGATCAACTCTACAGATCTCTGTCAGAAAGCATCTTGAATACCTCAAGATAAAACCTCAGTGTGTCGCTTTCCCCAGCATCCTTAGGCAATGGAGATCAACTCCTTGTTTAGATCGGCGGTCAGACCGTCGAATGAGAACAGAGATCTTCAAATTTTGCTTAGGTTTTAGGTTCTTTTCTGTACCACCAATATTGGCGTGGATTAAAAAATATATAGATGTGCTTTTAATTGTAAGTGTATGTGCTCTGATAGATGACCCGATGTTTTAAAGTTGACAGTGAAAGATTTGTAAACCACTATTTTTAAAATATTATACTTTGCCCTCTCAATCTGCAATGATCGTAATGGTAAAAATGCACTTTTTTTGATGACTGGCCTTGGCCCTTTTCTTATCTCTGGAAAGGACCAGTGATTGACTTTTTTGAAGCGTTTTTGATCCCATTTTATGTGTTGTAATAGTTGCAATCGTTTATCAGACTATATTTCCTTAAATAAACTCTATAATTACTGCTGATGCTGGGCAAAGAAGTGGACATGAAAAATGATCATTAAATACATCCTCTTGTCTATTTAATGATAACATTCACAATTCCAAATGCACGAGGTAGAAATGAGCATGTACACCTCGAAAATGTAGACATTCAAATCACTGATTCTTACTAAGCCAGGTTATACCTCGCTACCCTTGTCCCAACATTCAACCCTTCCTCACCTCACTCAGATTGGTAAGTACCTGCCCTATATTTATCACTTTAAAACACTGGGTTATGAAGGTGCTATTGCATTTATGACTTATTTTACACACTCGAGAATAGGCCCGTTCTTTAATTGGGTTTGAACTTCTCGTTCTCTTGCTCACCACAGGAACATAGACTCTCTGCCCCAAAACCATATTTATTGGACGTATTTGTGTAAAGGATCATATAAATTAAATCAGGAGCCATTATAAAAATTCCGACCAACCAAAATCGTGTCTGAAAGCATTTGTAATTGTTTGCAGAGCTTCAGTGACACCTAGTGGACATATTAAAAAAGACAGACATACTGTGTATATAGGCTGTGTGGACTGTTTCTTCGACGGTGCCCGAAGACGTACAAATTTCATGAGTTTTCATTCGCCAAGGTGAGCTCCCCTCGTTTTCATAACCTATAGTTTCGAAATGCCTCTCTCCGACTTACCGTTTACTCTTAAAGTACTTCTCCCCCCTCTCCTGTTCCCTCCACAGGCTCCTCCTGCTGTAATGTTTAAAGGGGCCGGGCAGCAGTCTAGTGCTCTTGCGCCCGCAGCTGATCGAAAATGGGGGGTGCCAGGTGGTGGACGTGAGACCCCGAACCAGGAACTGGTAACAGATCGACTGTTTGTTGTTTGGTTGTGTTTTATTTAAAGGTTAGAAGGAATGTAATGTTTAAAGGGGCCGGGCAGCAGTCTAGTGCTCCCGCGCCCGCCGTGCACGCACTGGCGTTGGCGTACGTACGCCAACGCAAATATAAATAAAGGAGGCGTGGCCCACGGCGGCAGTCGGGACCACGCTAGTTTAGCAATCACACTGTGTGGCGTCCCCTTATTTGAGCCTAGGCCACGCAAGCGACACGCGCTGGTTCTAGGCCTCTACACTGGCGACGAGGCGGGTGACGGCCCGCGCCGCAGCACGAGTCATCGAGGGCACCGTGTGCCCCCCCGGTGGCGAAAAGCGGTACTGCACCCTGCAGGCTGATCTCTGCCACGAGGCACGTGGAGCTGCAGGGAAGGCCTGCCACGGCCTCTACATAAGGTGGTCCAGCTGCTGTTGGTCTGGAGCATCAGGCGCCCGGTAGGAGAGGCACACAGCGACCAGACAGGCCTGCTGCCCATCATCACCGGCAGGCATTGTGCAGGCTGCTCCAGTGCTCCCAAGGAGTGAAGGTAAGGGGCAGTGGCCTGGTTTGTGAGCCCCCATCGCCCCAAGCAGCGCACAGGGTCATCTCATCCTTAGTGCCCTCGGCCAGGCGGCTGTTCCCCATTCCGGAGAGGGGGACAGGGCACGTGCCGCCAGGAGGACCACTCATTACCCCAAAATGGCAGCAATCCCGGCCATGGAGCCTTTTGTAGTCGACGGAGCCCCCTCTGCTTTGGCCCCAAGGTGGAAGGACTGGACGGAGAGGCTCCAATTCTACTTCGAGGGGGCGGGCATCTCCCGTGAGAGGCGCAGGGCACTGCTCCATCTGGGTGGGAAGGACATTCACCGGATATACAAAACACTGGTAGAGGCCACCCCCAAAACCTACGCTACACTGCTCAATGCCCTTAACGCACATTTTGAGCCCATGGCTAACAGAGACTACGAAAGATTTATCTTTCGTCAGGCAAAGCAGGAGGCGGAAGAGTCATTGGACGCCTTTCATGGGTGGTTGAAGGAGTTAGCCACCACGTGTGGGTTCACCGATGAGCAGGAAGAGATCCGGGCGCAAATCATCCAAGGGTGTTTTTCCTCCAAACTCCGTGAACACATCCTCCAGGAGTCGGGAAAGCCCCTCGCGGACATCCTCACGATGGGGAGATCCAAAGAGTTGGCGCGAGTGAGAGCGTCCCATATGGAGGCAGCCCTTCATCGTCCCATCAAGACGGAACAAGTGAATATGGCCCAAGCGAAGCCGCGCCCGCACCCAGGGAAGCGCGCACCGGACAGAAAGAGGCAATGTGGCTATTGTGGTGGAACGCCACACCGCATGCAGGAATGCCCGGCGAAAGGACGGAGATGCTCAGCATGTGGCAAGGTTAATTATTTTGCAGCAGTCTGTAGGTCTACGGGACACAAAAAAGAGCTGGCTCAGACGGTAGAAGAGGCCCACGATCCCGAAGACATGGACGACGATGACGAGGGTAGCTACCCAGTCCATTACGTGTTCGCAGCAAATCAATCAATGCCGAAGAGACGTCGGCTGCCGAAGTGCAGGGTAATGAACCACCGCCAGGAAGTACAGGCCACCATAGACACGGGAGCATCCATTGAACTGATGGCGGAGGATGTATTCAACCGGCTGGACCCCCGTCCATCACTGCGAGAGGCGAAGATTCGCGTATTCGCATACGGCCAGAAGACGCCCATCCCACTGCTGGGATGCTTCCCGACGAAAATCAAACATGAGGAGCAAGAGACCCCTACCACAGTGTTTGTCACTAAAGAGGGCAATGGCATGCTGGTGAGCGGCCAGACGCCTGAGGAGCTACGGCTCATATCTTTTGCACTAGCGGTACAAGAGGAGGAGTTGTCTACGATTATGGAGGAGTTCGGTGATATCTTCACAGGAATTGGGTGCCTCAAAGGAAAGGAAGTAGCCCTCCACATTGATCCTTCGGTCCAACCGGTGGCGTTGAGGCACAGGCGCATAGCCTTCCACCTGCGGCAGAAAGTGGAGGCAGAACTTGAAGCGTTGGAAGAACAAGGGGTCATTGAGAAAGTTGATGGACCGACCCCCTGGGTGTCCCCTATAGTAGTGGCGAGGAAGCCGAAGCAGCCTGGCCAGGTTCGCATATGCGTCGACATGCGACTCCCCAATGCCGCGATAAAAAGAGAGCGTCACCTAACGCCCGCCATAGACGATATACTCGGGGAGCTCAACGGAGCAAAATGGTTTTCAAAGATGGACCTACGGTCAGGGTATCATCAGCTTCCCTTACACCCGGACTCTTTGGTACATCACCACATTTTCTACGCATGTGGGCCTCCGGAGGTACAAACGCCTCAGCTTCGGCATATCGAGTGCAGCGGAGGTGTTCCAAAACAAAATCCGAGAAGTCCTCAGCGGGCTCCCGGGGGTCCTGAACGTGAGTGATGACCTGTTGGTGTATGCTGCCTCGCTGGATGATCATCACCAGAGGCTACGCAACGTCCTGCAGAGGATCAGGGATTCAGGTTTGACGCTCCACAAAGAGAAGTGCCAATTTCTGAGAAAGAAGATCAGTTTTTTTGGCTACACCTTTTCTGACCAAGGAGTGGCTCCAGACCCAGACAAGGTGAGGGACACCAGAGAAGATCCGGCTCCCTCCAACATCTCGGAAGTCCGGAGCTTCCTTGGAATGGTCAATTTCTGTGGACGTTTCATGCCAGGCCTAACCAACGTCACCAAGCCCCTCCGGGAACTGACCAAGTCTACCACCGTCTGGCAGTGGGGCCCTGACCAGGAGCAAGCCTTTCAGGATACGAAAGCGGCGCTGTCAGCCGACACCACGTTGGCATACTTTAATCCGGCTCGCCCCACCAACGTGGCCGTGGACGCCAGCCCGCACGGGCTAGGGGCCGTACTCACACAGCAGGGGTCCAGTGGGGAGTGGATCCCCATAGCATATGCGAGCAGGTCGCTGCCGGAGACTGAGCAATGCTATTCCCAGATAGAACGGGAAGCGATTGCCACCCACTGGGCGTGCCGCTATTTTCACGTTTATGTGTACGGCAAACCGTTCACCGTCACGACGGACCACAAACCCCTAGTGCCACTATTCCAGGGTTCGGTGTCCAAACCGCCACCGAGAATTGAAAAATGGATTCTCCAGCTGCAAGAGTACGACTACAAGGTGGAGTACAAGCCAGGGTCGTCCAACCCGGCGGACTACCTGTCTCGGCACCCAAGAGCGGCCACAAGAGCCGAGGAAGATGAAGCAAATTACACAGAGGAGTATGTCCGATTCATAGCGGAAAGGTCCCGGCCGCTACCCATCAGTGTGGAAGCCATTGTGGAGGCCACCCAAAAGGACGAGTGCCTACAGCTGGCTAAAGCGGCAGTCAGGGCCAATGACTGGTGGGCCATCCTGACCACAGTGTCCCGGAGGACGCCCCAAGCCAAGGCGGCGTTGGAGTCGCTGCACAGAGTAAAGGACGAACTGTCTATTGACAACAGTGGATGTGTGCTAAGAGGCCCTCGGTTGGTAATTCCATCAGGTATGGCCCAACAAGCCGTAGATCTTGCCCATAGGGGTCACCAGGGGATCCTGAAGACCAAAGGACGTCTAAGAGCAAAGGTGTGGTTCCCGGGGATGGATCACCTGGTTGAACAAACTGTTCGCACCTGCCAGTGGTGCCAGGTCTCCGGCCAACCAGACCGCCCTCACCCGGTCATCACATGGGTGAGCATGGATTTTGGGCACCTGCCAGATGGGCGACATGCCCTTGTAGTCATTGACGACTACACGAAGTATCCAGAGGTAGAGGTGGTGGCAAGCCAGACCGCCACTGAGGTCATTACGAAGATTGAGAAGATCATCGCGACCCGTGGGATCTTCGAGATGGTCAAAACGGACAATGGCCCCCCTTTTCAAGGGCAGGAGTTTGCCGACTACCTAAAGTCCTGGGGGATACAACACCGCAAAGTCACCCCGCGCTGGCCCCAAGCGAATGGGGAAGTAGAGAGATTCATGCGCACGCTCAATAGGGTGATTCGGATCGCGCATGCTGAGAATGCCCCCCTGGAGAGAGCCATTTACAGTTTCCTGAGGGAATACAGGATGACACCACACTCGACGACGGAAAGGGCACCAGGCCCCGCCTGTCTGGGCAGAGTGGTACGAGACACTCTTCCTCATCACCCGACGTGGGTCCCAAACCCCATTGACGGCCCCAGGATTCTGGCGAAGAGGACCACCACCAACGACCGGTCTAGCCGTGACCGGAGAGCATGCCCGGCGAACATCCAGGAGATGGATCAGGTGTTTGTGAAAGACCAATATCCGGGGAGCAAGTTCCGTCTCCCCTACGAGTGCCAGCCATGGACGGTGACCCGCCGGACAGGCACGATGGTGACCGCCCGAAAAGGAGCAGAGGAAATTACCAGAAATATTTCATTTTTCAAAAAAGTCCAAACAGGGACACCGGGAGCTGAACCCGAGGAGGATGATGTGGGAGAAACCCCTCCGAAGGAGGAACCAGCGGCTGGAGGAGTTGGAGCGAGTGACGGCCAGAGGTCGCCGGCCGGAACACCGGAGGGTCGACAGCGGTATCCCAGGGAGAGTGGTACACTGGACAGAGGCTCACCGAGGGGAGGTGTCGTTTTGCCAATGACACGTGGAGCCGGCTGTGGTTACGGCCTCAGGGGCAATACTGCCCGGGCATCCAGGTTGGCCGGGTTTCTGGTATAAGGAACAGTGAATGCCCAGCTGATCGAAAATGGGGGGTGCCAGGTGGTGGACGTGAGACCCCGAACCAGGAACTGGTAACAGATCGACTGTTTGTTGTTTGGTTGTGTTTTATTTAAAGGTTAGAAGGAATGTAATGTTTAAAGGGGCCGGGCAGCAGTCTAGTGCTCTCGCGCCCGCCGTGCACGCACTGGCGTTGGCGTACGTACGCCAACGCGAATATAAATAAAGGAGGCGTGGCCCGCGGCGGCAGTCGGGACCACGCTAGTTTAGCAATCACACTGTGTGGCGTCCCCTTATTTGAGCCTAGGCACGCAAGCGACACGCGCTGGTTCTAGGCCTCTACACCTGCCTCACTACATGTGTAGAAGGCACAGTAGCAATAGCGTCGCAAGGATTCAAGCAGGGAAAGGGCTCCCTTGACTACTGTTGGTGCTGTAAACTCCAGCAATTGTCAAGATTCAATGGGGCCCTCAGGGCTCTGTGTTCCAGCGCCACTGCACTTGCTGCACCCATGGTAGCTCCACCCGTGCATTGTAGTAACCTAAAACCAAGGTTTTTTTTCCCCAGCAGAATCACATAGCTGCCAAGGTTTCAGATAGCTTATAAGTGACATTTTCATAATTTCAGTGTAATTATGAGTGACATTCAATGACTATGAGCGACACTTTCTCGCAAGCAAAAATCAAGCAATGAAGACGAGGGAAACACATAAATATCAGAAATTACACCCATGTGAGCAACAAAAAACGACGTGTTGCACCATTCTATTAAAAGCCTCAAAAACCATCCATTTATTGCTATCTTTAGTAGCACAACAAAATCAAGTCACATCTAGTACCCTTACCCCTCTCCCTCACATTAAAAGCACGTGTTAATTTTGGGCCACTCCAATAAACAAATTTGCATCTAACGTGTCCTGCCCTACCTTTAATCTAATCAACTTTTGTTGGCCTTTTTGCCCTGCCTTGATTGCATCAAGCATGGTTGTGTAATGCGAGCGATACAACTTTCGTTCAAGGCATAAATAAAAATATGTTTCTTCCATAGATCGTCTTCCTGGAGCCTTGAAGCTATTTATCTGAAAGGCAGTTTCAGCGTATGTTGGTTTTGTAGCCAGCATACAGTATCAAAGGCAAAACTACAATTGTGAATGCGATGTCATATTCCCTATAAAAGCCAGCACGGGCTGAAGGGTACCATGAAATATGGAGCAAAAAGTGTCATACATAAGGCACCGATTGAAGTGTTACTCATATGTTTGCTGAAACTTGTAAAATATGAAACACAAGACAGTTGATTAACTTGGTAGCTATGCCATGCTCCGACTGTGCACGCACCGCAACACACAGCACGGCGTTCAGAATACACTTATGTTCTCTCAGTAAATGAATAAAGGTCACCTTTTCCGAGAGGACGCCTCCTGCTCCCTGCCTCAGCCTGGCAGCTGGGGTGAGACTGTCCTCGCAGTTCCGCTTGCGGTCGGCAGGAAAGGGATGGGGAAGGGTGTGTCTACTGTCTTCCTCCCCTTCAGGTGCAGTGTGAGGGTGGGTGCGCAGGGTGTCGCTCGGTTACAGGTCTCTGCGGAGGTGGACCAAGTGCAAGTCGAGCAGGACCAAAGCGGGTGTCTGGCAGGCAGACGCTCTGCTTCTGCTGGGAAATCACTGGACTACTCCTGAGTGATTGACGAAGCCTCCTCTAGTCTACCGCACGGTAATTCACGGCAAGCTCCTGTGTTTTGCCTTGTTTTTACTCTCAAATGAGAGACTGAGACAGACGCTGTGCACTCACTTGAGAGAGTGTCACTTACTTGTCTGTGCGAGCCCCAGGAGTAGGCTGGCCAGCCGTGACGATGGACTGTCCCCGGCTCTGGCCGGGCAGTGCACGGGCCGCGGACGGGCCAGGACTCTCCACTCACTACTGCATAATGGCTGTGCACTGCCTGACTGCAGTGCAGGCTTAGTTAAGGCACCACTCCGACGGGTTCGAAAACAGTAGTAGGACATTACGCTGCTCGATGTGAGCAGCGACGGGAGCTGCCTGCACAGTTTAAAACATATGCACTGCAGTGCCTCGATCTCGCTCAGGAGTCTGTTCTTGCTCTCTTATTGGGCAAAATCAAAACTGACTCTCCTGACGTCTGTGCTAATGCCGCGCTGGTGTGGGGTGAATACGTTACGTTGTAGCCTATGCCAGAAGAGCTCAGCTAAGCCAGCCCCCAGGCCCGTCCCAAGAAGAACAGACCGCGCGCTGCCACTACCTTCCTCACTCTACTCGCACAGTGGTAAAGAGCACTCCAGACAGCTGAGGAGGTGCTATAAATGCGTGACTTTGCATTTCAGTGCGGTGATGCGGATCACCACACTGAAATGCGTTAGTCTAACGCATGATGCGTGATACTTGGCAGGGCTGGAATCACTTGTATCTAACGCAGATAAATCGACTGACAACTAGCAAATCAAACAGGCGAGATGCAAAGAAAAACAAGTTTCAAGTATGATATATGTAGAACTGTTTTAATCTTTAGACACGGTTTCCATTTAGATTTTGTTTTGTCGAAGTATTTTCCTAGTGCAGTTGTAAATGTTGGTCAGTAATGGCTGTTTGGTATATTTGTTTTTATTCTGGCATGTTTAAAAAAATCAACATTTTTAAACGAAGTGTAATTTTTACAAATTCTTATTCAAACGTATAATGTCACTTTATAGTCCCTCAGGGTCACGTGCACTAAAAGAGCATGTTAGAGAACTAAGTGTTGTTATTTAAGCCTATTTAATGTTAAATAAATGTTAATAAAGGTTTGTCAGGTATAAGCCGGTGGATGTTAAAATGTGTTGTTTTTTTTTTATCCTCATTCGCCTCAGACCAGAGTGGGCATACTAGCCGCCCGTACCGTTACTCGTTGTTTGAGAAGCGTAGGCTGTTGTGGTGGGGGGGTGTGGGGGTGGCTAGGAAGGAAGAAAACGTCCCCGCCTACCGGTACATCTGCAGACTAGTATGTCACTGTCACTCTCGCATGTAGTCCAGGTAACCCTGGCGACTGTTGATGTTGGCAGTGGAGGAACGGAGAGTGCCCAACGCAGTCAGGAGAGATCCAAAGAGGCATAATCATTGGATCCATGAATTTTAGAAGAGTGTTATCCAGTCCCACAGGACTCAGCATTTGACCATTTCAATAAGGAGTCCCATACTGCTTTCTTCCTACTGCTCTGGGTCCCGCTCAAATCCAACTTAGATATCGCGTACAGCGAGGACAACCACTCAGCATGCAAAGGAGGTGCACATTCTACCCATCTTTTACATATTTCCCTCATGGCCAGCACCATAGCATAGAAAAGAAAAGACCTTGCCGGGCCCATAGCATCACTGGATATTCTGAAAATTATCAAAGTAAGGTTTATTTGAATTTGAAGGCCTAGAATATCTGAGGTGGTTTTGCCTACTTTTTCCCAGAAGACTGCGATGGCCGGGCACTCCTTAAACATGTGTAGGTCGTAGGCTCTCTCCAAGCCACATTTCTTACAACTGACTGGGGGCCCGTCCGACATCTTTGACAGCCTTAGCGGAGTTAGATAGGCCCTATGAACCGTAAACAGGTGATTCCTTCTAAGCCATGCTGGTTTTACGGTGGCAAACAAAGTGCTAAAGGATGTTTGCCAAAGGTGTTCCCAAGGTTCATTTGGTAAGCTGGCACCCCACAATTCTTCAGCCAGTTTAAAATCCCCATCAGTTGCCTACTCGATGCTCCAGTGCCAAATGGAAACCTCCTTCTTTCCACTAGGTCTTGCCACCAGCTGTTCCTCTAAAGTGTTGCCTTTACCTATAGGTATTTTCAAATTTTGGGCCCAACTCTGCAACTGGATGTATTTGAATTTGGATAAACCCCCTTCCGCCATGCTATGAAGTGATGGCCAAGAAAAGAGTGTGCCCTCTTGAGCCAAATCCCCCCACACCTTCAGCCCAGCCGCTCTGAGTGATAGTGCTAATCTGTCCTTCAGGCACTCCGGTGCACCAGGAGAGTCCCACAGGGGGGCCAGACTCGAAAAATAGTTAAGACCCGTCAGCCGTTTGATATTAGCCCATGTTCTTGCCATTCCGTGTAGGACTTTTAACTTGATCTTCTTGAAGAATTTAGGTTCTCCATATTTAAACAAGAAACCCTCCTGAGACAGACTGGCTCCCTTTAGCATTGCACCTACCCCAGTGCTATCCGGAATTTTTAAAAGCATCCTAGAATGGGATAGTTGAAAGGCCCATGAGTAATATTGCAGGTCCGGCAACAAAAGACCTCCCTTCTCCCTCCTACGCCTCAACTTCTTCCAGGCAATCCTGGTCCCCCTGTAGGCCCATATGAATGAGTTGATGGCCTGCTGAAGCTTGACTATAAACAATTTGTCGAAGTGTAATGGAATGACATTGAAGAGGAAGGTGATTTTAGGGAGTACTACCATCTTAACCAGATTTATCCTGCCGAAGATGGAAAGAGGGAGGTGGACCCAGGACTTCATGAGCTTCTAACACTCCCTTGTTACATTGGCCAGATTGGTCTCTGAGATCGTGTTGATGTCCTGGACTATTCTGACCCCAGGTACCTCATGTCACACTTGGTCTGATGTTGGCATTCCCCCAAGTTCCATGACATGACCTCGGTCTTCCCCGCATTTATCTCGTACCCAGATATCTGACCAAAGTCCTGCGCAAGCTTTATAACTGCCGGAAAGGCCATAGAGAGGTCCGAAGAGAGAACCAAGATGTTGTCAGCATAAAGGGCCACCTTCCTCTCCCACCCCCTATGCTTAAATGGTATAGAATGCTCGGATACTCTCTTAACCAATGGGCAAATGGCTCAATATGCAGGTCAAAAAGAAGAGGGGATAGGGGGCAACCCTGCCTGGTGCCCCTTGTGATTTTAAAAGAGCCTGTTAGATTACCATTTACCAGCAATTTAGCTGACGGGTCTTGATAGATCAGCTGGATGGCTCTGCGGAACATCTCACCCAGGTTGAATTTCTCCAAAACCGCCGAAAAATACACCCAGTTGACCCTATCAAAGGCCTTAGTGGCGTCTAAAGTCATAGCTGCGAGGGGAAGCGAATAGGTTGTGGCCAGATCAATAGCACCTATAAAGTCGTATGTGAGGTCATATAGATTCCTGCCCTTGACAAAGCCTTTTTGGTCACAGTGTAGCATATCTACTGCTACTGATCCCAGCCTGCTCGCCAGGATCCTGGCAAAGATTTTGTAATCTGCGTTTAACAGCGAGATGGGTCTATATGACCCACAACTCGCTGGGTTCTTCCCTGCTTTCAAAGTCAAAGTGATGGTTGCCTCTCCCCAGGAACCTGGCAGCTTTGTTCCAACACATAGGATCTCATTAAAAAGCTGTGTCAGGATTGGAACTATCACTTCCCCCAACGATCTATAGAGCTCTATTGGCAGCCCATCAGGGCCAGCAGCTTTCCCCCCCTTACAAGCTAGGATGGCCTTTTTCACCTCTTCCTGTGAGATGTCCTGATCAAGATCTTCCTGCTGAATTAAATACAGGGGACTGAGTGGGCTCCCACTCAACCATTCCACAGCCTCAGCTCTGTCCACCACCCTATCTTCTCTGTATAAATCCTGGGAAAAATCAAAAAGAAGGCGCCCCCTATCTCCTCGTCTGTAGACATGACAGTAACCCCATCTATGTTGTCTATTTGTTTGATCAAATTACGCATCCTGTCTGACTTTGCCTTCCAAGCCAGCAACTTGCCCGCGCCCTTGCCATACTCAAAGTGGGCAAGCTTGCTCGCCTCCCATCTGCGTGTAACCCTAGTCTGAAGGATGTTGTCTAGCTGCTCTTTTAAATCTTTCAGTCTGTCGATATTTTCCTGCTGTTTCTCAGGATCAGCCCCCGTATTCAGGCCAAGCTCTGCTACCTTCATCTCTGGTTCCTTATGTGCCACCTCTTCTCTGTATTGTTTGTTCCTGAAGCACACCCTACTCGTGATCGTCCCCCTTAAAAAAGCCTTCAGAGACTCCCAAACAACAGATCGCAGCTGATCCTATATTATAACCCAAAAACCTCTCCGTCTCCTGGGATAGGTGCTTCATCTCCTCACTATCCAGAAGCAGAGTGCGATCGAAAGTCCAGGCTCTGATGTTCTGCCTGCCTTCCAGATACATCCATACCCCTGAATGATCAGATAGATGGGGTGTCAAATAGCCAATATCCTTGACTTTCCCTCCTCAGACTTTGGCTGACCGAGATGTAATCAATTCTTGATTTGTGACCATATTTGCTGTTATAATACGAAACTCCTAACTGATGGCCAGATCTGTCTCTCCATATGTCGCAGAGTACTATCTGTGCCATCATAGAGTGGAGATATGTCCGAGATTTAGAAGGTGCCCTGGCTCTGCTATTTGCAGACTCATCAATTTGGGATTCAAAACGATATTGAAATCCCCAGCCATGATTACTGGATCTGGGTAATCCAATAAATTTGAGAAGATAGTTCTAAGGGAGGAGGGGTCGTCTTGATTTGGACCATAATAGCCCACAAGAGTAAAAAGAGAGCCCGAAATGATCACCTTCAGAATTACCCACCTGCCACAAGGGTCAACCAAAGAATCTAAAATACGGGCTTTTGCTTGTTTTTTAATCAGTATAGCGACCCCCCTAATGTTGGCACTCTGGTTAGAACAGATCAAATAGTCCAACCATTTAGATTTTTTAAAAATCTCGGTTAACTCTTCCTTCAGGAGATGGGTTTCCTGAAGGATGATGACCTGCGCGGGGGAATCTCTAATGTATTGTAAAATTTTCGCCCTTCTGGATTTCACGCGTAGGCCATTCACGTTCCATGATAGAAGCTGAACCATTCTCATGGAGGTTTAAACGCAGGGCCTATGGGTCGTTTAAGAAGCAGAGATTGCCAGCACCAGACCAAGTAGAACGGGATTAACATGACTAGAGCAAGCTGAACGAAAAAAAAGAAAAACAAGCAGCCTAAGGTGAATGAGGAAAGTTTTTGTATTTTACCCCTATGCTCCCCACCCAGTGCACCCCACCCCCCCACCACCCTACAAACCCCTCCCTGGAGACCCCCCCCCCCCAATTTTCCTGGACAGATGAAAGTCCAGTCTACTGCGCCCCGGGGCAACTCGCCCTGTCCCATTATAGAAAAGAAAAGACGAAAGTTGAGGAGTAGCTAGAAACCAGCCCTTAACAGCCACTAACTGATAATTGCTATGTGTGTCACTATGTGGTTGTCCAACTAGTTCTGATTTAAATCAGATTTAAAGCAGTAGGACCGAGATTAGTATTTAAATACCCTACTCCAAGTGTCCTCCCCCTTTGCTCACATAAATGAATGCCCAGCCACCCAGGAACAGACTAACAATCTATACCTCGCCTTTCTCGAAACTTTCAAGTAGCTCATCGGCCTCTCGTAATGATCTAACATTGTGCATTTTATTCTTATACATAACTTTCAAAGTTGCTGGAAATTTGAGTTGGGCCACTGCACCTAGCTTTTTAAAGTCGCCCAGCTTCCTGCCCAGCTCCTATTGCCTATCAAGAGTGACTCGGGCAAGGTCCAAACGTATTTCGAATGAAAACTCTCTGGCCTTCAATGATTTAACCTTCAGGGCCATATTAAGGATCTTTTCCTTCAGGGAATAAGTGTGGAAATTTAGGAGGATTTTCCTGGGCTTTGTTCTGTTGGGGTTCCTTCTAAAAGGATCTCTGTGCGCCCTTCGAATATCCTTCTTCAGATCGTTTCCTCTATCTGCAATGTCTCCTTTAATAGTGAGACAATGTAGGCTTTGAGGTCGTCCCCCTCTCTCCCCTCGGGGATATTCAAAATGCGGAGATTGCTTCTTCGGGAGTTATTTTCTAGAGTCTCCAGCTTATCACGAAGAACCTCATCCTCCCTCTTGAGAGCTAATATGTCTGCTCTTGCTGCACCAAGGTCGTCCTTTAGTTCTCCCCCAGAGTTTTCCAATGTGTCCGTTCTTGTGTTAAGGAGGTCGATCTTCCTTTCCAGGGATTCGCAGAAGTTCCTGATCTCCCCTTGATTGGCCTCAGACCATGAAAACCCCTTTTTAATATCTTCCGAGAGGGTAAAAAATAAAGCCTCCAGGGAAGCAACCGAAGGCCCCATTGCGTCTTGATCTTTAGAGCCTATGTCGACCCCCACGGCACAGCTCCCTCCCTGAGATGCAAGACTCTCTGCCTTTCATTATCCATTTCCTTTTCGGGGACCCCAACTGGACCATTCCCTGCCATCTCATAACCCTGTGCGGTTGAGGCAGTTGCTGATAGCAGGGAACCCCCCAAAGCATCCATCTTCTCTAGACTGGGCCCTGATCCAAGCGGAGCTACTGACCCCCTTCTGAGTACCTCACCCTGTTTCACCACATCGAGCACGATCGGCTGAACTTTGAAATACGACCTGAGTGAGGGGGTAATCCTGACTTTATGATCCAGGGGGTTTGTTTTAGCCTTCCCAGCATTTATGCTCCTGCTTTTAACCTCACACCGCTGAAAGGTGGAGCAGCTGCCTATCTCCTGACACCCAGTCTGAAAAAGGGGAGGGGGGGAGCTCTTCCTGCCGCCTCCGATGGCAGACTTCTCATTCCTAGGTGCCTGTTGCTTTCCTTTTAAACCCAACTTTAGTGGCCCAGGGAAGCCCCCCCCCATGCCCTTTACCTTTCTTTGCTCCTTTAACCGGGAGCGCGGTGCCTGGTGTCCCTTGAATCAATGGACTCGCCTGTACCCGCTGTGAGGGAGTCCCAGCAGAAATACTGCCACTGAAATATTGCTCCTCCTCAGCCTCCCTTGCTAAAGCAGCTTTCTCCAGGATCGTCTGGATGCGACAGGTGCTGCCGCTGCCCGTGCTGACCCGGAGGAGACCGCGAGCCGCTGCTCTGCTGCCCCTCAGCTCCAGGGCTGCCACCACCCACCGGGACAAAACAACGGAGGAAGCCAACACTGGGTCCCAGCGGGTGCCGGAGCTCCAACGCACATCCCCCGCCACAGGAAAAGGCCAGAAAAGGAAATGGAGCTGAGCGGAGCAACCACCACACATGAGGAACCGCCGGCACAAGGTGTCAGATTCCTAACTTCTCCTGCTCATTTGATCGTGGGACGCGAGTGCCTCAGGGAAGCAAGCGGCAGCTCACGTAGTGGCCGACATGTTCTCCTGCATGCACTTCCTTGTCTCACCTCCCCTTCCGTTAAAATGTGTTGTTATGGAAGTGTTGTTAATTAGTGTACTTAGGGCATGATGTGCAAAGGTATTTTATGGTTGCAAAGCCTGTGATTCACAAAATCAAAACATTCACCACTACAAAATACCTTTTTATTATTTACAAAAGCCCTTTTATTAGCCGGAAAAGTCTTTGCAATTCATAAAAGAGCTTTTCCGACCCTATGTGGAGGGTCGAGAATGGGCAGCCCACCTCATATCTGCAGTTCGGAAAGAGATGTATCAATGGTTTGTGACCGCAAATGGTGTTGCAAACCATTGATCATATACTGGGACCTCAAAATGGATGGTATCTGATTCACAAAGGGGATGCTGTCCCCCATGGGAAATCATGTTGATGGCGTGTGGGGAGGAGGCAGTGGCCTCAAAAGGAAACCATTTTTTTTTTTTTAAATAAACAGCACAACTCCCTTTAATGAACATGAGCTGCTTTAAAAACAGGTTTTCAGTTTGGAATTGTAAATTCAGGGATAGAGGTCTAATGTCCCTTGCAGACCTCCATGCCTGATTTGCAGCAGTGTTGGGGTCACAAATTACAACTAGCCTGATTTGTAACCCCTGCAAATGCAGAATTTGTGATACAACTACTAGAATATAGGTCGCATCGCAAATTGCATTGCCATTCTTAACCCAGTCAGTCATATACAACTGCATATCCCTGATTTGCGAATTGGAATAGTAACGCAGGCCCATTGTTAGGCATTACTTGAAAATTTAAAATGACAGAGGCAGCAATACAGCCCAAGACTCAACCAACTGATTCTCCAAGGAAGGTGAGGTCCGGTGTTTTTGTCTGGGTGAGCCCATTTAAATCAATGGGAAAGTGCAAGTTTTTGGGAAGACGAGAGCACCGGGCTGGTGCTCCCATTGCAGTCTAGAAGCATTTAGAATGTTGGTAGGGTGAAAATAATTCCAAGAAGGTTGACACTCTCCAATTGAGGGTGAAATCAGAGGTATGATTGCAGTGCATTGTAGTGACGTGATGTTATATTATCAAGTGATGATGGTAATGTTGTGTTCGTTTATGTTAGGAATCAAAGCATGTGATGTAGGAGGAGTATGCAGTCTGTGGGGGTATCTATATAAATGTTTGGCAACTTATGTGGAGGAAAAAGGGCTGGAACAATCTATTTAAAGGACAAAATGTGTTGACTTATCGATGCATGGTAAACACTTGGGGTCTCATCTACAAGAGAATGATGCAGTGCAGCACCGCAAGCCTTTTAGCTGAGCCATGGTGCGTTATTTTCAAAGCACAGGGATGCGTCATATTGACAACAATATGATGCATCCCTATGCTTTCCCCTGTGCAGGTGCACAATAGGCTGCATTGCTCCAGCGCAGGCACTTTTGCATCATTTGGCAAGGGTGCTTGCGCTGCAGGGATGACTGTTTTTTTGCAGGAAGGGACAACTTCCTGCACAAAATCAATCATTACTGACATTTTCCTCTTTCTAACCAAACACAAGGAGATGATGGACGGAGAGCTGAAACTTTTCAGACACTCACCCCCAGTCACAGATCTGGGTTGAATCCATCATCATTCTTTAGCTTACTTCGCCACCTCAGTTCAGACCCAGCTATATGCAAATCAGTCTTTTGCATCATTTTGCAAGGGTGCTTGCGCTGCAGGGGTGACTCTTTTTGTGCAGGAAGGGACAACATCCTGCACAAAATCAATCATTAATGGCATTTTCCTCTTTCTATGCATGCTGCAGAATGCAGCATGCATTGAAAGAGGAAAAAAGAGGAGAAATAAAAGTATTTCTCCTCGTTGCAGCATTCAGGATTCTGACGCATTCCCAGTTATACAAAATGTTGTAAATCTGGGAATGCATCAAGTTCCATGGATGTTGCGTGGGAACACCCACAGCAACAAACATGGAACGCCCCTTTCACACAGAGCAATGCTTGAAAGGGGCCCATATTTACAAGGCCATGAAAAGTCACGCAAGGTGATTTTACGTGACCTTGTAAATAGGGGTAAGCCCACTGCGCCGCCGGTGCATCAAAAAAAGTGACACACCGGCAGCGCAATGGGCTTGTAAATAAGCCCCTAGAAGGCTTGTTTACAAGCCCCTTATGCTGCCGGTGCGGCACTTTTTCCCATATTAAAAGTGATGCAATAGCGGCCCAAGGGGCTTGTAAATAATCCCCATGTGTCAGTCTATTGCCCATCCTTTTCGTCTTCATTCATCATTTATATTGTTCTGATTCACAAGTTAAGAAGTCGAAGGTAACATGAGAGCGCTTATGCTGTTGTGTTTTTTAAATACAGGTTGTGCATTATGCCAGACTAGAAGAGACAATCCAGGTCTACTAGATGTCAACCGGAAATCATTATGGATGAAATAATCCCAAATTAACCCGATGTATTTGAATCTGTAAGAGATCTAGATAAGGAGGAAAAGGAAAGAAATGATGAAGTAGGAACAGCGATGCATCTTACAAATGTGAGCAGTGATCAAGTGCCACAGGACACTGTACAACCAGAGATCGTGTTTCTGCCAGTGAACAACAGAGCCATTTTTCCACAATGCACTGTAAAGCTGTCTGTAGAGAAAACTGTACCATGTTGTATCGTGTGGTACTTTGTAGCACATGCATAGAACTAACTTGTTCCTGTACCAGAACCGGTGTAGGTTGTATGTTAAAAGAACATAATTTTGTGTAACATTTTACTTTTTGGTGATTCTGGTAAAAGGTCATGCTGATGAAGAAGCTGCACCATTCCAAGACAAATGAATGCTACAATGAGTGAAGCAGTTCTGCATAAAAACAGGTTTCAAAGATAAAGTATTACTCAGTTTAATGTTTCACTTTTGTGCAATCTTTATTTTGTCACTACACATTTAACTTCTTATTTTTGATTCTCATGTGCCTCTTTTCTTTTGACATCTTTGAAGGATGGGAAATGGTGTGCTATAATGACTAGACACAATCTATGGGACTTCATCTTCAGACCATCTAGGGGAAGGTCATGTGTTCCCAACTCTTGTGGGTGTAAGGTTAAAACCAGTGTCATGAAAGTGGATTCTGGGAAGGACCCTCATTAATTCCTGAGCTTGAAAAAAATGGTACAACTCTCCCCCCTCCCAAAATGGACCCTGGACTAATAAACAATTCTCTACCGAGGTAGAATGAAGGGGCCTGATGCATTACCATCATAAACAATGTCATTGTATATAACTACCCGCTGCCCTGAGCACTTGGA
Source organism: Calotriton arnoldi (assembly GCA_963921515.1). Lineage (NCBI taxonomy): Eukaryota > Metazoa > Chordata > Amphibia > Caudata > Salamandridae > Calotriton > Calotriton arnoldi. The sequence continues at coordinate 414,761 of CAWUFW010000285.1, forward strand.
GCTAAATGGGAGCTTCCTGGCTAGTCCCCTGCCATGCCCTCAAACCAGGATTCATCTGTTCTCTGCATGTCATGGGGCAAGGGGTATCTAGATTGAAGTGCACTCATTGCCCAAAATGGGTCTTGAACTCCGGTGCCCTGAGACATCGGCTTGCTCATCTGCTTGCAGCTTGTTGATAACAACTCATCATTCACTAATAATTTCTTTCAATGACGGCCTATGAGAGTTCCTCTTTGAGGTCGCCTTGGTCCAATGCTCCTGCTTTTATGGTACGGTTCCCTTAGGGGTGTGAGTGTCTGCAGACTGTCCATTGTCATCCAGAAAGTCAGGAATGCAGAGGACTTGATGCGCCTCAAAAGGGGTGCACAACTGATGAGTTTCATTGTTCCCCATATGTATGTTATTACTTTTCTGTTCAGAAAGTTGTTGCTTGTCGGATCCTGATACACCCAGATTTCTGTCTCTTCAAAAGTGATAGTGCCCATTGTCTGGGTCACTTTCATGATGTCCTCCTTCTTTTTTAAATGATGAACGCAGATTAGAATATCTTGGGGTCTATATTGAGATCTAGAGGGTCAACCCTCTCAGTGTGTCCTCTCCAGTTCATATCTTTTGCAGGATATACTTGAACCGATTTTTCTATGTTGCCCTTCTCTGCACCAGTGGACATGCCTCTGATTCTAATGTTTGATTTCCTGGATCTGTTTTTCAGGTCTTCTAGATAGCACTCTAACTCTTTATTTTGATCTTTGAGTAATAGACCTTCTTGTCTTAGTGCTTCTAATTCAACCTCTTTGGCATTCCAGGAGTCTTCCAAGGTGGGCACCCACTGCTCCAGATCCACCATCTCATGTCTCAATTCCTTCAGGGACTTAGACACATCCTCATGGAGGGACACAAAATCATTTCGTAGTTTGCTAAAGAGTCTTTCCATGAAGGAGTTTGTGAGTGGGGCTTCGGAGTGGTCATGCAGCGCCTTCTGAGGAGAGTAATTGTGGGTTTTATAGGCATCTGGCTCATGCCTCATGGGAGAGTTCTGTCGCTTTGCTGCAGATTAAGAAAGCAAGTCTTTCTGGGTGGTATTTTGTCTGTTTTTGTGAGCTGCCATCTTTGCTAAGAGGTCTTAATGGAACAATACAATCTGTTGTTGACCCAGCGTGTTGTGTATCTCCTTCGTTCTTGCACGCTGGACATTGTGTTTGCAGTGTAGCACTGTGCAGTAGACCCCAGGCACTGGACAGCCCCCAAGAAGCCAGAGGATTGAGGCTCCGCTGTCCTGGTGAGGGCGTCAGCAAGTGGACAGGTGAGGTCTTACTTCCTTCTTGGCCCTGTGAGGATCTTCATGTGATGTGAAGTTTCAGGTGGACCATTAAAGTCGCCCTGGAGTCCTCCAATTCGTGGTAGGTTCTTAAGCGAGATACATGAACTACTCAATGTGCTCTAGGACACAAGGCACTATTTATGGGCTCGTGCACATGGGAGAACAACACTCCGCCGGGACCAAAGGGCAATCGTGCTCATTTATATCCTGGGGTGATTTTCACTTGGTGTGCAGCATATAGGTAGGTTATGCAGGCGGCCTAGTATCATTGTCTCCAAGGGCAGCCTGCCATGAGGGACAAACCTGGGAGGAATCCAATCCCCCGCTCCAGGACTGACCCCTTCGAGCCACCAACTACCTCTGATGAAGCATGTGCAGGCTTCCTAACTTCTCAGATCAGTGAGGGGTCCTTTAATAAAGTCGTTGTGATGCTTGTTGTGTCTCAAAGAATGAATCTCACCTCCAGGCTGCCATCGCTTCAAATTGTTAATGCTAGCTGCCTGGCACATCCCTGCCTCTTGGCCCACGCCAGGACTAGGCCCTCAAGGGAGCACAATCTAGCCGCTGGATCCCAGCTATCTCAATCCTCATGTTTTGCCTGGAGTGTGATGCTTGCTAGACGTCCGAGACTGCCGCTCCAATCACTGGCCACGATTGGAGCTGAGGCTCTGGACCGCCATGTTGTTTCTCCACATGACACAGCCAGTCTGGCTCTGCACTCCACTGAGGGCCCAGGACAGCGTAGCTTGGGTTCAGAGTTGCAGCCTGGGCACCCTGCCCAATGCCAACGAGCTGACCGCTTCCTTGCTGGTCTCCAGCTAGCGGGGGACAGCTGCTGTGCAAAGTCGGACACTGAAGGGTGAAGAAGAGTTCCTACTCTGATGCGATCTTGGCTACACCCCAACTGATATAATTTATTAGACACTTCTAGTTTCAGGAACTTCCTACATTGACCTGGGTTCTATGACCCAACTTTCTTTCAGGTTTGTCCATTACCTTGATGGCTTTTTTTTAACACTTTGGGCTAACTTACAAGATTCACTAGTTTCCTGCCTATACATGCCTCCAGTAGGTTTTAATCTAATAGTGCAATTGTATTATTATGAATTCTTCCAAGCAAAATGCACCAGTCCTGGTGAATGCTTTTGTACAAATGACTGTGGGTGGTGTCAAAATGATTGTCAACCTTTCATGGTGTTAAGACACCATCAAAGGTTCGTATCTGTATAAGGATCGAATTTTAAGCAGTACTGTGGGTGAACTGTGTTGACATCTAAGGTTCAAACAGACAGTCGTATACATAAAATAAATTTTATGCATTTCTTGAAAAATCTACACTTCCTAGGTGATAATCTGTGTTGTAGTATTTTTCTTCCATTGCCACTTAATTTGAAATAATGTTAAAGCATTTGACTGAGAACAGTAAAAGATTTTGCCTTAATATATTATTATATCTAGTTCTCTATGCAGTGCCGGATTTAACCCTGTGAAGGCTGCTGGGCCGTTTAAATTTCGGGGCCTGTAATGAATGTAGCTTCTCACCAATAAGCCACACCCAACCCCTGCACTCCCACCTGGGAGGCAAATGTACCACTACACCTTTAAAAATACACTTTGAACAGCACTTCCTTTAGGCAAGGCAAGAACTCTCTCTCTTTTAGCTTGGGGTTTATTACTCAATGCTCTCTAAACAAAGGCTGTCTCAGATGCCAAATGCACAAGATTCAAATATATGTAGCAAACTTATAATCTGAAGGCATGAATCAATAACTGAGCAAACTATAATCTAAATGGCATGAATCAATAATTATACTGATTAATAAACAAGCAATAACTGATATAAGATAAGATACACTGGACGTCCTGCAAGAAATCAGAAAGACATATATATATATATATATATATATACAGTAGAGGATTACTCTGGATGTGCACCTCCCACACCACAAAGAAAACACCTCAAATGATCAAAGCCACTGGCCACACATCACAATGGCAATAACCACACAACTAAATACATCACCTGGTGCATACACTGCCCACTTCTGACCGGGGGAGTCACAGCCGGGGATCAGAGCTCAGCAAGCCAGGGTTCAATCCGAGATAGACACGTCTGCCCTCGCTCGGAATCCAAACTCCCAGTTTCTCAGCTTGCAACCCTCAGCTTTAAACACACTAGAAGATTCGTGAAAGACCTCCTCCCACCGCCAGAGGAATTTTACCAGAACTGGCCAAGTTTCAAGCAAGCATCTCCATGGCAGTAAGGAGCTCTCCTCCATTCGCACTTCTCCCAGCCTCTGTCTTGACGAAGCTCTCACAAGGCCTTCCACAGTACACTAAACAAAAACAATCGCTCAGGAAAACAGCAAGACCTTGAATGTGAATAACCCAAACAACTTGCAAGCACTGCTGTGCACGCAGCAGCAAGGCAGAGTCAGACATGAGGCCCTGTCAAAGGCAATAGTCAGCACCTATAATTCTCATCCACACAACTTACAAGCACCACTGTGCACACAGAAAAGTTTGAAGCGAGGTAAAGTCAGAAAGCAGGATGACATGAGGCCATGTCAAAGAAAGACAGCAAGATTACAGGATAGAAGAGAAGCAGATATATGCAGGACCATCCTACATTAAGGCTAGGGTAAAATAACACACTAAAATCAGTTAAAATGGTTTTAGTCGGAGGTCATCATAGGGTGCCAGACTACAAGAGTGGCTCTTTCACTACAGGGCCCTACTGGCAAATTATCTTCTAATACGTTTTTTAATTTACCAACCAACAATTTTAATAAACCAATTTTATTACACAAAACGAAACATTAACAAATATTAATGTTATTAAACAAAAATTAAGTTTTTTTAATTTTAATAAACCAACAAAACTTTAAATATTCACTTTCCTCAATTTGTTTGTGGGGAAATCTTTCAGAATATCTTTGAAGTCTACCTTTTGCAAGACGCTGTATTCAGTGGCCATTAAGGCAAGTGAGTTCAGTCGTTCTTGTGTCATTGAAGATCGATGACAATTTTCAGTAGTTTTAACTTTGAAAAGGTTTGTTCACCAGTAGCATTCATGATCATGAGACACCTATAAATTCTTAATGCTGTCATTTCATTTGGGAATGTTGATTGCACCATATTTTCAAAAAATGAGCTTGTACGATTGCGATGCTGGCACTGTTTCATCAGAATCTTCTAACTGTGATATGAAATACTTGAAATGAACCATTTCATCTGCAAACTCCAACTCAATGTCCTCAGGATAATTCTGTCTAAATCTTTGGACAGCTTCTTTCACTTCGGCATCTGTCTTTGATGGGAAATCATTTGTGCGGGCGCTCTAGTGGGATAACATTGAACTACGTAGCGTGCACGTCAGCCGCTAGATGGAGATGACCATCACTACTGTACATTACATGTACATAGTTTGCACCAGATTTTCTTGCATACTGACAGCTGTCAGAAGATGAGCTTTTAAGAGACAAACTGTGATGTGAATCTGATGTCTCTGGTTTATGTACTTTAAGTTGTTAATGGGTACAATACATTAATACAGTATTTTCTCTATAGAGTCTTTAATGTAAAGTTTTCGTTTGTTTGAGTTGATTCATTTTTTTCTATCTTTTGGAAACAATTCAAGAAAGCTTGAATGTAATTTTCTTTCAAAATCAAATCAATTTCATTTTAATTCATTGTTGCGGGGCCCCTAAAAGGAGTGGGGCCCATAGGCTGGTGCCTACTTTGCCTATTTTGTAATCCGGAACAGTCTCTAGGAGTTATAAGTTGTCCTAGTCCTGCCTTTAGTCTACTAAGTTTGTTATGCACATAGCTACATACAACACAGCATCTCTACCCCTATGCCAACCACTCATGACGCCAAATCTCTCCACTTCTGTCATCGGTTAACCATTGAAGACATGTTTTATGGCACCCTATCACAATCCAACCCACAAGGAACAGACAGGCACAACAGGGCACAATGCACCATCAAGAGTGGCAGTGGCGAGTTCAAGCAGAGATTCATGTGCCTCTATAAGGGAATTTCTCTGAGCCAAGTTCACCTACTGAAAGCAAGGGATCTGGTACAGGTTTGCCTCATACTCTGCTACATGGCATACAAAATTATGACCATTCTGGAATGTGAAATGAAAAGCCCTGCTAGCTAACTATTGTGGCTTGGGGCAGTCATCGAAAAGTGTCTAGGGACCATAGCCAAACAGTGGATGTTTGGAATAGCTAAGGGGTTGAGACGCACACACACACACACACATCGTAAAGGTATGTATGGTAAAGGGATATGTGTAGTAGTAATGGCATATGAGTGGAAAGAGCTGCACTGGTAGGCAATCCACATCATTAGAGGAAACGGAGAGACTCTTCTGCTTCCTCACAACGACGTGCACTGCCCCTCAGACGAGCTGCCTGCACGAGGAGAGAGGTAAGGGTGATTGGGCCTGGAGCTACTATTTTAGGGGTTTAGGTTAAAGAAGGGAAGGGGGATGGGGGAACACAGGAGTAGTGTTTTAGGTTTTAGGGTAGGGGAAGGGCTGGGGGATGGGGGAGCACAGGGGTAGTGTTTTAGGGTTTAGGGTAGGGCCTTGGTACTCACAAACATTTGCCCAGGGGCCACAAAGTACGGTCTGTGGTGGGACCGAGGGCCGCACTGATGCCAGCAGGGTGGCAGTAGGGGGTCTGAGTGGGTCGAGGATTGTGTAAGGAGGTCTAAAAACATGTAAAATAAATGGACAAGCATTTATTTGCAGGTTAATAAATGTTTTCCTGTTTATTTAACTTTTTTTTTAAATGTTAGTGCTTAGCAACTAAACAGCAGCTGGTGATGCTGTTCGCCAGGGGGGCCGCATGTAAAGGTCAAGAGGGCCGCAAGCAGCCCCCGGCCCATTCTTTGAGTATCACTGGGGTAGGATAAGGGCTAGGGGGCAGAGGGGTCACTCAGGGGTATGGTTTTAGTGTTTAGGACATGGAAAGGGCTGGGGCCAGGGGCGTTCGCATAGGGGATAAGGTTTTAGGATTTAGAGCAGAGGAAGGGCCGGGGGGAGGGGTCGCGCATGGGTAGGATTTAGAGTTTAAGGGAAAGGTATTTTTTTAAGAAGGGTTGGGGGCTGGGGGTGGGCTATGCCAGGGACAGGGATTAGGTTTTAGGGTAGGGGTCAGGGAAACCTTTGCATCGCACATGCTTTTAACATACATTCTTTTACAACGAAATTCGTTGTAAAGGCATGCATGGTAAAGACATATTCGTTGAAAAAACATGCGTTGTAAAGGTTTGCGTTGTAATGGCATTCACGTTGTAACGCATGCGTGGTAAAGGCATGCGTTACAACGGAATGCAATGTAACGTCATACATTCTGGGTAGTGAAACCCCTCTGGAGTCTCACGACTACTGCCACTAAATACACAACCATAATAGAGGAGGAGAGCACAAACCCCACAAACAGACTAGACAGTATGTGTTCCCTCACTATCCGGGGAATGTACCTCTGATGAACAGACAGAAGCTTACCTGCCTCTATACCCTGTGCACAAGATGCTGGTGATACATAGCATCTCACATATTTTTTACTACCACCAGACACTAACAATGCTCTGCTACCACCGTATCAATTTCATAATGTCCATCATTGTCTTGCATTTTATGTTGCTTCTATCAGTAGTATGCAAAGATCAGGTAAACACTGCCCTTACTGATCATGTTGGGCACATTGCCAGCAAGAAAGGCAGACAACAAACTATCTGCAACATCACAGTCAACTCTTTCCTGGCCCCACCCACTGCTCTGTTCCTATGTGCCTGCCTACTGTCAGTCTCTATAGTCTCATCTTTGTCCTGCTCTGCATTGATCCTCCGCTTTCACATTTTTTTCCCTTAGGCATAATACCTGGGACAGGTAAGTGAGCGATGTTGCTGTTATACCCATTTCCATCCTCTCACTGAGTCTCAGTTTTCGGGAAATTACTCTCACCCCACTGGGTCTTATGCCAGCATCCACCACATGCATCCATCCGCTATCTCACGCCTGTAACCAATACCCACCCAACTCCTGCATCTATGGTCCTAGCATGAACATGATCTCACTTCATTGCTCTCTGTGTACTTACTTGCCTTGGCAACATGGTTGGTGCTATATCTGACTTGTGCAGTGCTAGCCCCTGCTATGTGGCATTCCTGCATAGGGGAAAGGAGAGAACTCACTGACATGTCAATTCATTATGTTAGAGGGCAGGCGTTAAAATAGCCAATTATGTGATACAGAATATGGCATGAGGCAAGGACAATAACTGTATTCAGCTCATGACAAAATACATGTTGTGAGTGGACATAATAAAATCCATGGATGTAGATACACATCCTGACCATTGATGTAGGCCTTAATATCATGACGCAGTAAACATGCATTACTTAGAATTGGAAGAGTTGGGAGAGGACCACTGGGGTTATGTTACAACGGGCACTATTCCATAAGCATGGCACAGCCAGTGGCAATTGGCAGAGTTACAGTAGGAGTAACGGTGCACCCATCTCACCTCCGATTTAATGGTGTCCAAATGTAGTTGGCTCAGTTGTTTTCCAACAAAATTTGAGGATGTGTATGCAAGCAGAGGAGACCAAGTCGGAGCTGCAAACCATTTTGTCTCACATCAAAGATTTATCATGTAGCTCAAACGAAAAATGTCATGCATAAGAACCCCTGCTGACACCAGAGTACAGTCAGGACATGCATATCTATGTAGTGATACCCACAAAGAAACTAAGTGGACATTATCCCTTCAATATGGTTAGTACCTGGGAAATCACCCCACCAAAGACCTCACTGTGAAGTGCCAAGCTCCCTCGGCAGCAATGCAACGCTTGGGTATTCCACCAGAATAGTGACTACGAAATATCTTGGGATCAAAATATCGAGGCCTAAATATCGAGACCCGAAATATATGGGGGGACATATAGGTTTACTATACTTAACTTCACATTATGTAACTTGATATGGTAAAGGTATATATATGAGGAGTTATTCAATCAGCCAAAATCTAAATTAGGCCCTAAATCAATGTACAAGTCAACTTGGAGAAAACGAAATCCCATTTCAACTACTTGAGATTTTCTAGATACAATTTAGCATATTTGGGAAAAAACACTTTTTGTACAAATAATTACTTGAAATACTAATTTCAAACTACTTCTGTATGAAAGTACTCTGTTTTGGGATATATGAATTTATTTCTGAATATTTCCATATACTGATGACTGACGATATCAGCAAAAATTACCACGCATCTATGCCAGATTGCTTTTTGACAGGCTTCAGCTACAACAACTTTAGACATAGACAATAGACCATACATATCTGATGGTGCTTTCTGTTATGTTACTGGAAGAATCCAATCTATTTCAAAACCTATAGTCTACCATTTAAAACAGCTCTTTATTAATAGAAAGGAGTACTTACTAAAGATCGTTTGCTCTCAACATTTCATTGTTGGACCATTCCATGATCAAACTTCTATCATCTGCCTCAAAATAATTTAGGTGACTCCAGTGATGACGCAGACTCAAGCCACTAACTCAACTGATTGCGCTGTCACCGTACTTATTGCAATATTTCAGCCACCTTATCCTTCTCTAGGACTGGAAGTGTGTTGCTCTCAAACATTTCTAAAGACTAGTGACGTGTCACACACAACAATCGCGTATTTCGCCCTTAAATGCATACTGCTTTGAGGAAAGAATTTGCAAGAGCTTCTCTCGATGGTTTCCAAGTTGGATTTGTTTTCTTTTAGATCAATGTTTGTTTGCATCGAATGCCGCGAAAGGTGTCTGGTAGTACGGATGGCGGTCAGGTCCACCACAGTTCCCCCACCTTTGTGTGATAAAACATGTTCATTGCAGCTGTTTGGTTACCCTTGGAGTCATGAAACAGATGCAAATATGGCTACCCACTGTTGTTCAGTCAGGCGCAAGATGTGGCAGCGTGATGTCCTGGAGTTTGGGCTATTTTATTTATCAGATTGCTAAAACCGAATGGCAAGCTCTTATAACTTAGATTTAGTCATGGTGCTTCTCAATAAAGTGACAGTCTCTTCCACCAGGCGTGTTGCCTCTTTGGCGGTTCCTCTGTGCACAGAATATCCACCCCCGCCATGGCCGTAATTGTGGATCACATGCAGTCGCTGACCACCCCTCAGCAGCATCTCTTTCTCCAATCTCACTGCGGGTCTGGTGGGCCTTAGTCCCACCTTCTCTCTAGTATCTTGGACTCCCTCAAGTGAGGGCACAAGACTGGAGCACCTCTTAAATATCTCCTTGCTGACACCGGCATCTGGTTTCAGGCTCCACTCATTCTGCACTCTTGTCCCACCTAGGGTTACGCTGCTTATCCCTGGGTAGATGTATGTGGAGCCGGAGCCATCACGGACAAAGTGAGTCAGCCATGGAGCTTTAACCTTAAGTACTTGTCCTTGCACTGGGAATATCTGCTGGTCCCCAAAGAGCTCCCTGGAGCCAAGACCTGCACAGTTGACAACAATGTCATACTGGCCATGAAGTTCCCACACGTCTTGTACTTTTCCAGCACGCACTTGACCTCCATTTCTTTTCAACCTACAAGTAAAAAGGGGAAAAACTGTAAAACACGGAAGCCATCAATGATCTAGTCATTAAGTAACAGGCACATTAATTGGCACAATGTTAGAAAATGGCCCATTCACAGTAAAAAACAGCCAGGTAGACAAAATCTGAGGCTGGGCGGCAAAATGAATGATGCCAGACACATTTCACCTCATTGAAGGTATTGCATTTACATGGAATTAAATCACCACAATTCCTTGTTTGATTGATTAAGGCTCTGATATGGCCACAAGAAGCAGTGGAAATGGCTTCTAAGGTAAAATCATTACTGGCCACTGTTTTCCCCTCCAGAAAGAACCGACTGCTTAGGAGCCAATTCCAAGTCCCTCTGTAATCCCATTTACTGGTCCACCTGTAGTTCTGTTTCAGCAGCAATTCTGGGCAGTATCCACAAAATAAAGCAGGTGGAAAAGTGCCTGGGAAATCGACCAGATGTAGGGAGTAGCATGCGGAAAATGGTGTGGTAATACCACTTTCCCATGCTTTATAAGTTTAAGAGAGATTTATTGAAATCATAAAGAGGATACATTCATGAAAATACATCTGAGTACAACATTGTAAAACAGAAGAAAAAAAAAGCAGAATCAATAAATATAAACTAAGGAGGGGGAAGGAAAGAGGAGGACTGAAATACAAATGAGATAACAATGCATAAACGTTTGTAAGAATCGAAGAGCATGAAGTATAAATCAAACAGTAATAATGTAATAAGAAAAAACGGTATCGGGGGGTTTAAGTACCTCTTGGGTGGCAGGTGATTTTGTAGAAGGTTGTGTGGTGGAGGCATCTAAAAACTGGGTAATTGACTTCCAAAGTTCTTGCAGTTTCATATCAAGAGATAAAGGGTGCATGTAAGCCAGGGGTGTAAAAAAGGTGCCCGCTGCCCCGCGGTGCGTGGGGGCCCCCACGCTACCCTACACTTGAAGGGGTCAGCCCACCCTGTAATGAGTGCTGAAGCATAGGGCCAACAGGCCCGAGCACTGCACATTAGTTCCTGTTTAACTTCAGCCTTTCTTTGGGCAGGTAGCAGTGTTGTGAAGATCTCTGGCACAAAAAAGAAACCGTTGCAATTTATAGCTTTTGATTCTAGCCCGTGTAGAGAGGCCTGGAAGGAAAGGCCCCCCCAGGATTTATCTGTGAATTCGAGTGCTGGAGTGCAGAAAGAAACAGTCAAGAGAGAGGCAACCAGGAGAAGGTAAAAGGGAAGTTCAAAGAAAGAAACAATGCTGAAACAGAAAGACAGATGATAGAACTCTGTGTGTGGGAGTGTGTGCACGCACAGGGGCTTAACACTCCCCCCACCACCATGGTGCAGGAGGGCTCCGGGACCCCTCAGCCATGCACCTTGCTTGTCCTGATATCATGCAGCAGACTGCAACTTGCTCTGTTCTTTGTTCAGAGACAGTGCAATATGTTGACACTGCTCTTCAGAAATGTAACACATTATTGTTACATTTTAGAAAGCCACTGATTCTACAGGAAGCCAGGCCAGGGTTTTTTTTTATTGCAGGAGTGGGTGAAGGGCTCTTGCAGAATGCCTGGATGGATGACTAAAGCAGAATTCAGTGTTTTGACTGTGGACCCTCCCACAACCAGCCTGCACCCTCAGTAAGAGTCCAGTATTGGAGTCAGACTACAGAGAAGGCAAGCAGCAAAGAGACAAAGGGCTGCTTTTGGGTTTCATGCGTCCTGGTCCTGTAGCAGCTTTCTCCCAGGCCATGTTGGCATCCTTCATCTGCTGACGGGCTGTGATTCCTGGGGATTAAAGAAGAGGTGAGGCTAGTGCTGGACCAGCTGGTGTCCCCCAAACAGGTGAGTCCACCAACAGCCCTTTTCTTTCTACCTTGATGTAATAAAGAGAGGCATGGAGTAACTGGCAGGCACTGGGGGTATTGGGCCCACACCAGACTTAACAAAAACCCCAGAAGCCCCCACAGGGCATTGTTCACTGGGGCCCCCGCAAGTACTGAACAAAGGCAACTGTTTTAACAATGCCTGACAACGGATGGAATCTGGGTAAGAGTGACTCCTTGCATTGCTTGGTCTGGCTTTTCAGAGGTAGGTTCTGCCCCCCCCACCCAAAAGTGAGATCTGACCGAGTAAATGCACCTGCATTACCACCAGCACACAGTGCAGCTGAGAATTTCCAATCTGAAGCAGAATTACATTTACTGCAGATGTAGATTGCACATGTTGCTTTGGTCTGAGAATGTAGAGGAGAGCCAAGCCAGGTTCAGATCCTGTGACTCTGGTAGTGGCGATGTCTGCTCAGACTGTCAGTGTCTAGGTTTTGTAGCAGGGTGGCCCTATGGCTCTGAGCCCTGGCCTGCAGCTCTGTCCCAATGATCCTCTGAATAGTGGACATTGCTCCTTTTACATGTATGTTTTTCCTCCATAATTATTGAAAGCTGGGTGAGAAAGATGGGACAGCTTTTCCATTTTTCAAACTGCACTAAAATTAGTGCACTGCACTTCTTTAAAATGTATGCTTTTCAAGTTGTAGGAAAGCACTGCCAACTTGTGTAAAAGCTCTCAGAGCTCTGCTCCTTGAAATAAGGCAAACATTTAAAATACCATAGTCACGCTGCTTTCAATGTACTTATTCCTAGTGTCTTCCCATCACCTTGCAAATCTCTACTCCCAACACATCCCTTTCTCTGTTTTTCCCTTGTTTTCTTCTCTTTCCGATAAATGTCCCTCCTTTCTGCTCTTACCTCTCTGACCTGTTTCTCTCACACTTTCCTTTATCTCTTTGCCAACTGTCCTGACTTTCTCAGTAGTCTTTCTCCCTAACTCTTTCACTTACTCTCCCTCATACACATTCTTTAAGAGTGCTCCTCCATTACTCACTGACTCTGTCTACCCACTTTTTGTTATGGTCTGTCCTTCTCGATCACATTTCCTTTCTCTTTCCTTGACTGTATCATCTTGCATCCTCTTTCAGTCTCTCTTTCCTCTTATACATTCATTATGGCCTGCTGTATCTCGCTATTTGACCACTCTTATTTTCTGGCTGCTTCTCTCCTCCTGTATTGTTTCTCATCAATGACGGTCACTCTCTCCTGGCAGTCTCCACCTCTCTTTCAGCTGCCTCCTCTTTATGAATGCCTTTGGTCTAACTATGATTCTACCTCATGCACTGCAATACATCTTTCATTATGTTCCCTTGACTGTTGATATTTGTTTACTCCCTCTACTCTTTTCCCTTCTATCAATTCCTTGGCTAATCTGATTGGTGTTTGGAGGTTTGCTGAATAAATGAGAGTGCCAGTTAACTGTCACTGTGCTTAAATGGAGGTGACTATGCCTTAAGGAATTGAATCTAAATGTTGGATGTGACTGTACAGAATGTTTATTTATGAGCATGCCTCGCACCTGTCAGAGTTGCATGCGCAAACCTATCCCTATCTTTTGAGCATTTCATGTAGAAGATTAAACATGCTGTGGAGTTAAATTGTTTGGGTGAGTTCAGCTGACAGCACATAGGAGACGGGTTATACAAAGTGTCTGTATGTTAGTCTTCAGAAACTCAGATGTTAAAGCTTTGCATCAGTTTTACTTCCAATTTTCTCTGATATCATGAGGGGCAATGACCGTGGTGGAAAAATGCATCTTTGCCAACAGTGGCAAAAACCCTGTGCTTTTGGTCCCTTAAGATACCTTGGTACCATCTAATCATGCCATACACAGAGCCCACACTAATATATAAACACATCTAGCTTGCATACTCTTATCCTCACTCCTTTATATTATTAAGAGATACTAGGCTGACATATTTGTCAGTATACTTCTGCAGCTTTCCCTTTTCTTCCTTGACTTCCTCTCTCTGAAGCTTCTTGTGTGTAAGATTGTGAATCTCATTGTGTATGTGCACGCTTGTAGGATAAAAGTGTGACAAAGTGTGAAAAAAAGTATTTGTGAGGAACCGTGTTGGAGATTATTAGTTTGCATGTGTGTGTGTGTAGATGTTTGTGTTGATGAGTAGGCGAGTGCATTTGTGTGAGTGCTAAGATGTGTGAAGTGCATCTAAGAGAAATTGGAAGACAGAGCTTGCAAGAGGCAGTTCAAGACCTCCTACTCATTACATGGAAGAATTTACTTTGGATATGGTAGCTGTCATTATTTACTGTTCAGAGAGATGTGCAGAACTGCCCTCCCTGATCACTACTATGTAGCTTTTTAACTTGCCCACTGTGCACTAAAATGCTCTTTTTTTGCACAGTTTTTAAAAGGATCCTTAAATGAGACCTCTTCAAAACTTCCTATGAAGGTTATATTTATGACAGATCAGGCTTTGGTCAGTTTTGTTGTGCTAACTTACCTTGAGATACACACTATGTCACTTATTTTTCCAAAAAATCCTTTATAGAGAGCACCTTAGCCTATATCTAAATATAGCCTTAAGAATCGGTCAATTTCAAAGTACTTTTACTTATTAAAATCATTTGTACCCATACCTAATGAAAAACAGAATTTATGTGTTGCAAACTTCATTGTCAGCTGAGGATAAATTAGGCTTTTTACATGCAGGTAGGTTGAGGAGAGATGCTAACATTCAGCATTTGACCTGGATGAATTTTGGAAGTCCCCAACCATATCCTTCAGGGATGCCCATCACTCTCTGTTACACCACTGCAAGCAACACACTTGAGACAATATGCCAAAAGGCAGACTACTCGTGTCTTAAGTGATGATCCTGCTATGGTTGCATGATGGAGAAGCAACCAACTGCTTAAAGGGTTTGAATGCTTCTATATTAACGCACAAATAGCCATATTTAAAAATATTATTTACCTTAATATGAAAGGCTATAAGGGCAGGAGACACTGAATTAGAGAGAGCTAATGTGCCTGATGCAGAGTTCTTTGTTCAAGTCTTACACTCTCTCTTCGTGTTCAGGATGTATTCAGGATTCTTCCTGAAACTTAATCGTTTCCAGGAAGCTTGTTAGAAACTCCTCTTCGAGTCTTTGTCGTGGTAACAGCAGGGAGTAGGATGCCATAAAGGGCACTTCTAGTTTGAGGAGTGAGGAGGTAATTCTGTATATAACTTACAACTTAAAATCCTTGAAGGATACTTCAATGGGTTGATGTGGCAGCACAGCAAACTTTGTATAACTGCATTTTTAGTAGATAATGGACCTGAGGTATGGGGAGAAGAAGTGGCCTAGGATCACACAATTTGTTGGTGAGTGCAACTTAGGAGCATATACCTATGACAGCAACATCTGGGCCCATGTCTTCGGTTCTGGTTTTAATGAAATCCTGCCTTTTCTGTTGTTAATGAAATTTAAGATAACAGGCATATTCTTTTAGACTGTATTGACCAATAATTGCAGAGGTAGAAAGATAAAAGATGACTATGCTCAAAAAGGCATCAAATTACATTCAAGTGATATGTTGCCACTATAGTTGCCTCATGCTTGAAATCAGAAAATAATCTTAGTATTTTTAAATGAAGTATGCTATAGTTTAATCTTGCTTATCTGTATTCCTGAAAACAAAATAAAACGCTTATAGAGCATACAATAGATCTTGTGTTTGACAGTCTCCTAAACGTACATGCCAGTGAAAATAAATGTGGCCCAATAACACACGTAATGGGCTAAGAAATCCACATTTGCCTATTTATCACCATTGTTGATGAGCGAACCATTTTTTGGCCTTCATATCTTTCTAAAGCGAGGGACATGCTATCCATCAGTCTCCTACTTTGTAAATCAATCTCATAATGTTAACTTTGTTTATATGTAGTGCTTCATACCACTGTAAATATCACAGAAATAATGATTTTCTGAAAGGGAAGGGGAGCAGAACATGATGAGGGGGGCCCCTTCAGCATATCTTGCAGGGGGGCCCCTTCAGGTTTTGTTACGCCACTGATGTAAGCAGTATCCAATCTATGATTGTAACAGACTGCATACCACCATGCTTTTGACGACAGCTGTTTAGGATCCTTCTAGTGCTTAGTGATTTGTTGTAAAGCAATTGCCAATAAAAGGTCAATTATTTGAGCATTAATGGAAACATGGGCCCACACATTAGAAACACTTCCTAAGAAAACATTTAAAATTGAGTAGGGGAGACTGGAACAAAATATTAAATTAATTTGATTTCAAATAGGTGCCAGAAAGTGGAAACATAGGGGCAAGTGAAGATTAAATGTTTGAGGTCAGCAAATAGTGCAGAGCATGTCCAGCATGTATCTGGAGTATCTGGATGAATTTTATGTAGAAGAATGGGCGCTGTAAAAAGTCTATTATAAACAAAGAAGAGTGTTTGTGTAGTATTAGCCACACAAGAGGATTTCCTGATCTTGAGCCAAATCTGTTTCCATGTGGAGATAGATGAGGTATCTTGAAGGTCATTTTCCCAAGCGAGTTGTAGCGAGTGTTTAGGACAATCATTAAGCGGCTGGGGAAGAAATTAGTAAATAGAAGAGGCTTTTGGTTTTGAGTATAAAAGGTTAGTTCAATTAATTGAGGATGAGGGGTTAGCAAGGGCATCCGACTGAAAAAAGGTATATTATTGATTTATAACGTTTTGAGGAAGCATACATTTATGATAAGAAGCAGATGATAAAACAAACATTGTTGAAGATTCTGAGAAGGAAATAAAAGAATCATTATTATACAGTTGTTTGACCCAAAGTAACCCCTTAGTTCTCCAAGAGGGCCAGTAGATAGGTTTATGGTGTAGTTGTATGAAACGGTTATGCAATTTGAAGACTCCAAAAAGGTGTCTAAATTTGTAGGGTGGCTTGGAATAACAGAAATCAATAGTTTACATGAGTGTCGAGAGATCGGGGTACATATCTTCCGAGGTGTGCACTTAAATTTAAGGATTTCAAAAAATGAAAAAGGAGAGAGAAACTCCAGTTCTAAGTCTACCCATAGTGGCGTAAATTGAGAAGGAGAAGAAAGCCAATGAACAGACTGCTTTAAAATAAATGCTTTGTGGTAGTTAGCAAAATCTGGAAAATCCACACCCCCTCTGTTTTAGGACGTTTCAGTTTAGATAAGGACATACAAGGTTTTTTATTATTCCAAAGAAAAGAGGATAAAGTAAAAAGACATTTTTATAAGAGTTAAGCTGGATATTTAACTGAATATTAGAAATAGTAAATAAAATAATAGGGACTAACATCATTTTAATGGTATCTAACCTACCCCACCAAGATAAATATAAGAGGTGCCATCTAGAAGTTAAGGAAGCAATCTTAAGGACACACGCATCTAAATTAATAGAAATAGAAGAAGTGAGAGATTGAGCAAATTAAAGACCTAGGTACCGAATTTGAGTAGGTCGCCACGTAAAGTTAGAAGAAGAGAAATCATGTTTAAAAGTGAGTTTATTTAAGGGTAAAATTTCGCATTTGTAGGTATTTAATTTATAACCAGAAACCATAGTATAAGACGCAACCTCTGACAAAAAAAGCAGGAGGGAAGGATTGAGGTTTTGACATAAATAACAAAATATCATCTGCATGAGCCGCAAGTTTGATATGTTGAGCATTGTAGGAAAAACCAGTAATAAGAGGGTTTTGTCTAATTTTGGACAGAAAAGGTTCAAGTGCCAAATTAAAGAGAAATGGAGATAAAAGGAATCCCTGCCTAACTCCACTACCTAAAGGAAAGGAAGCAGAAGTAAGACCATTAGCGCAAATGGCAGCTTGAGGTGACGAGTACAAGAGGGAGATCAAATTAATGATTTTAGGCCCAAAACCAAACCAACGAAGACCATAAAATAAAAAAAGTCCAATTAACCCTGTCAAAAGCCTTCGCAGCATCGAAAGCAATGGCTGCCAAGGGTTCAGGGAGATCAGTAGACTTCGATAAAATATCAAAGAAGAGACAGGTGTTATCTGAAAGGTACCTGCCTGAGACAAACCCAGATTGTTCTTTCCCTAGAAGATTAGGCAGAAGGTGTTGGAGTCCAGTGGCTACTGCCCTGGTGAAAATTTTATAATCAAGATTAACCAAAGAAATGGGTCTGTAATTTTTGCAGTGAAGCAAATCCTTACCTTCTTTCGGAATAAGGCAAATAAGTGCTTCAAGAAAGAAACCAGAGGATACAGAAGAATCGAAAAAAGATTGAATCAAAGTAAGTAATTTGGGCAAAAGAATATGAGAAAAATTAATATAAAATTCTGCAGTAAAAGGAGCTTTATATTTTTGAAGGGAAAGCATAGCAAGATGCAGTTCTGAGAACGACAATTCCTTTTCTAAAGAGGGGAAATCTATGAGGGAAAAATCTGGTTTAGGAATAGAGGTCAAATATTGTATAATGTCTTAATCCGAAGATGAGTTTTCAGGGGTATATAAAGTGGCATAGAAGGAGTAAAAGTGATCTAGAATGTCTGAATCAATGGAATGAGCATGACCAATATCGTCTGTAATGGATTCAATAAGTAGTTTGTAATTTGCTAACAACTTGCCAGATTTGTTTTGACCTCCATAATATTTGGCACTGGCCTTAAGAAGATAAGATGGGGCAGACTCTGTAGACACCTTGTTGAAAGATAACTTACCTGCAACAAGTTGTTGCAAGGATTGTTGTGTACGAGAGGTGTAATAAACATGTTCAAACGTTTAATGTTCTGAAGTAATGTTTTGGAGTGAGCCTGGGATGCTTTCCTTTTTTTTCAGACAAAGTTTAAAATAAAATCTCGAGCTGAAGCTTTAAAATCATCGCAAATGGTGCAGAAGGAAATGGAATCAGAAAGAACCACTTTCCCATGCTATTCCCTATTCCAGACGCTGGGACTTATAAATGCCTGGTAAAGCCACTGTAATACTGACTGCCATCGTTAATACCGTGTGCAGTATTATTATGCCTTACAATTAGCCTACTTGTGATGGGCTCCTAAGAACCTAAATAGGAGTGCTCTGGATGGGAGGGTGTTAATTCTGTACCCCTGGAGTTAACAATATCAGGTGTCCTGTTAACTCCAAGGGGTGAAGTATTAACAGGGATTCCAAGCTGAACCCTTGGAATTCATGGAGAAGTGGGGTATTAATAGGGGAGTCCATTCTGTGTCCGATTCTACCGTAATTCCCCACTCTCCCATACATTCCAGGGCGAATATGCACAAGTCCATTATGTTCCTATGAATCTCAATGAGGCCGGTAAATCCTGTTGTCAGCCTCATCAGAGATTCCAAGAAACTTGTAATGGGACCAAAAGAGGCACCTAACAGGCAGAAACTCTGTTACTGCTGGTGCGTTCCAAACCCGTCCTCCGGAGACAGAATACTGCTGGAGATATTTCCTGAAATTACCAGTAGTTGATGCGGTAATTTTTAGATATATCTGGAAAGGTGCAAAGTGTCTGTAATAGACTCCAGGGAGCTTGGCAGGTTTTTTCAGAGTGGTGGTATGTATGCACCACTTCAGTCAGCCAATCATTCACATTTAAAGATTTTAAACTCGCTACAGTTTCAGACAACTCTAGCTCAGCACTCTCCTGGCCCATGCGAGATTTCTGCAGTTAGAGTGAATCAGGATTTGCCATGATGTACCCATGAGTAGTTATATATTCACAGTCACACAATGGACATGCAGATTGACCTTCAGAGGTCTAAGGGATGACAAGATCAGGCCTTGTAATCTTTGGCAAAGCCTGAAGGCTATGGAGACCAGTTCATATGGATACTAAATATCCCCCAATCTAAGGTCAAGGGCACTGAGACGTACAGGGTAGAGGCGAATAATAGAGCACCTATCTACCACCAACAGAACAGTTATGCTGATGTGGTCAGCAGTCTATGGAAAGGAGTGGGGGTATACAGAACATGCTGCTTAGCCGTTCCCAGTTGTGCAAGATCACAGGGCACTGCCCGTGCATGGGGTGTGGGGTGTGGCAAGATTATGGGACCGGGACTGTCCAAAGTGGAGTAGCCTATTGACCAACTTCATGAGAGCCGTCTGGCTTAGTATCCTTGTTTCCCATAAACAAAATGGAGTCTCTTTGTTTTGGTTGTCATTGGGCATAAGCCCTGGAGTCTACCTTGTTTAGTGTGGGTATGGAGAACCTAACCTTGGAGAACACTCAGAACTTGCGCACTACAGCGACACCTACTGTAAGTAGGCACTCCCTGGCTACGCACTAATAAAGGGAAAGTGCCCCAGTGCAATACACGTTACAATTTTGAATACAGCTTCTGCCTGCCTATTGCTGCCATAAAGAATCATGTTGGGAGTCTGTTATATCCTTAGTTCAATGCTAGTCATACCCTGCCTGTAGAACCTTGCTATGATGTCATCTTAGTTTTCACTTTGAAGTGATGCCAACCACGTTTTTTTAAACGCATGTCACCGTGTCTTATCCTTGATGGATTATCAAGACATCAACGGAGGTAACTACTACTGTCTTTATATTTGAATGGATCTCCTTTTGTTCACGGTGTATTTCTGCTGCGGTATGATCTGTGATCGAGTAGTACATCCTTACTCATCCTTGTCTATCAACATGCTTTCTACTTTTTTTTTTATCCAGTTTTGTTTAAGTGACTAGTATTTGTTTCACGTCTCTAAGAGGAGTTATTGCTTTACAACCTATTTTACCTCGATGTGGACGCATTGGAGCGGAGTCTTTGTCATCTCAAGATTCTTCAGTTGAAATTCGGATTGTTGTTGTGTTTCTTTAAAGATTGTTCGAGTGCTTTAAAGAGAGTTACTACCATTCTGGACAATCTTACAACTCAACCAACCTTTTTTTTTCCTGCACTTACAAGAAGACGTTTTGGTTTGCAGTTTTGGCACACAGTTGTTCCCTTTTGTTATGTGTATTTTCACATCGAACATGTTTATGACACTGTTTTTTTATGGGTGGCGTTTCTTAGTCCATTTTTGTCATACGTGTGTCCACTCTAGTGAAATTCTGGTAAGAGATCTTTCACCGTGCATATCAGCTCCCAACACTGTGATTGCAATGGGTATTAGTTCTTTCTACACGCTGTACATGTGCACTATTTTGTTTATCCTCTTACAGAGGATCCATGCAAGGGTTACAGTACCTTTGCATCAGTATGGGTTCCTACCCATGTGTTCAGGTTCCTACCCACATTTTAGTCACGGGTTCCTACCCGAAAAGCTAACATTTTTGTGCACAGTGTGGTACATTCACACTATTTGTCCTTACACGGACACCTCTCGTCTTATTTGTTTACCCTACATAGGGTGTGCACAACTCTGTCTTCCTCCCTCCTGGGAGCTATGCAAGGGTGTAGCCCCTTTGCATTAAGTAGATGGGTTCCCACCCATACACTTTTTTTTTGCTTGGAATTTTTCATGAGTACCTACTCATATGTGCTGTATTAACACAGTTACATTACTACAGTGCACGGTATGGTTTTTCCACACAAAGTTGGTCCTTACACTGAGATGTGTATGGGGAGCATTACCAGTTTTGTGCACAACGTTCTTACCTATATCTGTTTGCTCACGTCACTCAACCCCTTTTCGTTTTCTTTGTGTCATCACCACTAGGGGTAGTAACGCTATGTTTGTTATGATTTTATTTATTTGCTATTGTTCATATACACTGTTATCTTTATATTATATGCTTCATTATGTATTGATAATGGTGTTTTGGTGAGGAGTTTCCTCTATCCTTCCTCATCTTTCTTGTTTCTCTTTTCATTTCTGTTTTCCTTTTGAGGTTTTCTTCTCGTGTCTTTTGTGGACTCTGGCTTTCCTCTGCCTTTCTGTCGTGTTTCCTTCCCCTGCGACCGTCGCAGCCTGTAGCCCTGTGTTCTGTTAGTTTTCCATTTTCAGCCTTCATTCATTCCTGTTCTGGCCAGTGGGTGTGCTTTGGGGCAGTCTTTTGTGCTTCCTTTTCTTCTCTCTCTGGCGTTGTCGATCTTTCTTCCTTTGGTGTATAGAAGGGAGGATGGGTTCTTATGTTCTTGTTTTTCTTTCTTCTTTATTTCTCTCATCCTTTACAGTTCCTCTTTTCTTTCATTGGTTCGTGGTTCTTACTTCCTTTCCTCCTATGTTCTTTTGTTTATTTGGGAGAAAGGGGGATATGTTATATCCTTAGTCCAATGCTAGTCATACCCTGCCTGTAGAACCTTGCTATGATGTCATCTTATGGAATGTTAGCGGTCAATGTTCACAGTTGGCTGGGCTGAGCAGCATGCTGGCTGCTCCTGGTGGGGTCTAGCTATGGTCTTGATATGATCTTGTTATGGTCTTGTTCTAATCTTCAATAAATCTACTTGAATCATACCTACCTTCGTGGACTCAATCACTACAGAGTCCCTGCTGCTTTTCCACTTTATAATTTGCGTTGAAAACTGGAGCATAAGTACTGAAGTAGTTTAAAGCAAGCTTTATTAGTTTAATTCGAGATTGGGGGCCTAATTAATTGACTGCTCCTCTGTCGACAAAGCAACTTGCTTCAAGTCTACTACTAAATCCATTAAGGTAGTTTTCTATCCTGTCAATAACACAATAATTGTGGAAGTGCTCTGTCATGTTGAAAGCTACCAATTGGTGCACCGGTGTCACCACAAATTTACACAAAATCATCCTAGTACATGTTTACATAAGTTTCACTGGCATTTGCACCAACATCAGTACCATGCAAAATACTACCTTTGTGGTGGTCAGTTGGGGGGAAATGCCATTTTCACCCTTATCACATGGAGCAAATGTTGTGCAAAATTCCACTAGTCAAATCAATGTAATCTGGAGATGTCAATGGAAACTTTCTCCAGCACTGGTGCAATCTATGCAGTGCAGAATGTGGATGGTATTTCGTGTCAACCAAAGGAGAACCCGTTCAAAACATAGATGAGAGTGTGTGTGTATGTGTGTGTTTTGTCAGTGTGGGTATGTAGAAATCCCAGGTAAAATCCGACAGACACTTGACATTACCCGACTGTAAGCACTTGTACCCAACAATTTACTACTGAATAAAAAGACAGAACTGCTACATAAAGGGGCCATCCCGCTAATATACAAAAAATTGATTAATAACTCCCCAGACATCCTGAAAAAGCTTAAGACTAAATGGGAAGCTGAAGTGGGAGACTTTGAAGATGGTGAATGAGCCACGGGTGCCTTCGGGGAGATTCCTATTAAAACAAGATTTAGACTAATCCAACTGCGTATCCTGCACCAATCCTACTATTCACACACGACTTTGCACAACATAGGCAGATGTCCCACGAGCCTTTGCCTCCGGGGATGTGGGGAGGTGGGTACATTCCTTCATACACTATGGTCCTGTCCATAGAAACGACCCTACTGGTCAGCACTTCGGGGAATTATGAGAGAGGTCCTGGGCACAGAGGTCCCTGACACGGCTACATGCTGTATCCTGTATATTTGGAAGGACGATCCCCCGCCCAGATATGGCACGCTCTGGTTGTCCCTAGGTCTGGTGGTGTCCAAGTGGATCATTGCTCAACTGTGGGGAGTGAGAAGTGCACCGGAGGTGAAAGTTTGGGAGAAAGACATGGATTGGTGCATGTCAGCAGAAAAAACAATATAAAATGGCAGAGGATGCCCTAGCAAATGGGAACAAATCTGGTCCCTGTGGTGAGAATTTCGAGGTATTACTGAATAACCATTGGTGGGCATTGTATACTGATTGTGGGCCCGGTGGGCTTGTGTGTGATTTGATCCCGGTTATTGTCTCGATGATTTGCTTTGCCTCATTGACCAGTCGGGTTGTGCACTGCCCTAAGCGTACCATTGGTTTGTACTGTACTGCCTTTTTATGTTTCTAAAACTCAATAAAAAGATTTTTTAAAAAGGTTGCTGAAAAATCAACAGGCATCCGCAGCTACCAATTATTTTACCAAAAAGTACCAAACTTGGCAAAGGGGCTTGAGTGGTTGTCCATGCTCTCAGATAGAGTATCACTGTACACAAAGGAACTTCTTTATACACCTTCAGAACCCAGCCTGGTCAGTACCTTGTTTATTGCAAATTCTTCATAACTTTGGAAGACACTGAGGACTAACAATTAATATGGGTGAGTCTATGGTGTTCTCTTAAAGACGACCAAATCCAACTTGCAATGGGCCACGGAGTTTTAGGAGGCACATGAGGCGTTTGGTATCAGGTCTACATTGCACCTAACAGTTCTATGGTGTGGCAGCGCAAACCAGTTTCCTAGCTGGACAAACTACAAACTGATATGAACTTTTTGTCATTCCTTCCTCTGTCTCATATTGGCAGGGCAGCCCTTTTTAAAATAGTATCCCTGGCCGTATTTTGTAGCAGATACAAAACTACCCGTCTGAGACCCCCAGGGAATATTTTTCTCACATTAGTGCCATGCTGAAGGGCTTTCTTTAGAAAACTAGAAGTCCTAATATTTCCATGGGTAAATGCCATAAATCTCCGTATTTAAATTGGGATTGGGACTGCTGATATAAAAGCATGCTACTGTGCGTCCCATCTAATTATATTTAACAAGTGGCTGAATGATGCATCCCTCGACCTGGCCTTCACAATAGAAAAGTGGTGTATGGGAAACATGAGTCCCCTTCACTATATATATGGTGGGAAGTATTGCCTAACCCTGCCCCCTACAGCTGCCACAGTGCTGAAACTGTGGCAGGACACCCTGCGGGATATGAGTTTGTTTCATAGCCTCAAACGTAAAACTCCACTATGGTTCAAAACATGGCTTGGTCAGGTACACTTATTGCAGGGGTTCAGGGGATAGGACCTTATTGGAGTGTCAAAACTTGGGGATGTTATGTTTGGAAATAATCTGTGCTCATTTGAAAACCTACTGGGAAACTAAGACATACATAGAAGCTAGTGATACGCACTTCTCCCCATGTTAAAGATCTTTCAGGTTTGACTGATTTTAACTTTGTGAGAAACTGGGTTGTTATTTGGGGGGGGGGGGGTGTGAGCTCTTCTCAAGCAACATCACACTCCTTGTCAGGGTGAACCACAAATTAACCTGTGCTTAGCCAACTAGTAGCTTGGCACAAAAGCAGTCAGGTTTAACTTAGAGGCAATGTGTAAAGTATGTATGCAGCACTTAAACAGTAATAAAGTGAAAACACACCACAAGAAAAATCCTACACAAATTTGGAAAAATAGTGTGGAATTTAGAACATTATTTGACATCAAAATGACAAAACTCCAATCAGTAGAAGTGGAGAAATGCAGTTTAAAAAGTTTTTACAGTAAGAATAGCGCCTAAAAGCACAAAGTGCCAATTGTGGTTATCTGGTTGCGCCGGACCGAGACAAAGTCAGAAGTTCAGGCTGACCGCAATAAAGCGCGGGCCCAATATAGGCACCAAGTTAGTCCCGGCGAGGATTGTACCTTATGTCCTTGATGCGGAGTGATGCGTTGCACTGCATCGGTGCAGATGAGGACCTGTGAGGGCTGCAACGTGGGGTCCTGCATCAAATTGCACCGCGTTGGTTCTGATGAGGCTGCTGATCAGGGGCTGCGAGGTGCTGTGATGAGAGGTTCTGCGTCGCGCTGCATCAAGTTTCTTCGTGTTGCGTCGGTTCTGAGGGAACCCACACTTAGGCCATGTTGAGTAGACTCTGATGATGGCCAAGAGTCCAGGACCTTGGGGAGCCCTCTTGGGGATCAGAACTAACTTCAGTAGAGGCTTGCAGCAGGGCACAGGCAGGTCCAGTTGAGTCGGGGCAGATGGGTGGATGCAGAACAGGTCTCTGGAGTTTGTTATGTCCCTGCAGCTCAGAACAGGAGGACTGTCAGCAGCCTTTGGGGTCACCCTGGTGAACCTGGGTTCAAGAAGCAGGCTCAGTCATCCTTCTTCAGGGAGAGGGGCAGTCCTTTCAGCAGCAGGGCAGCAGAACAGTCATTCTTCTGAGTCTTCCACCAGTCGAGAAGTGATCGGAAGAGTGGGTCTGAGGGTTCTACTTTTATACCTGGCGCTAGCTTTGAAATCAGAGAAGCTTCTAGAGTTTCCCCCATAGAGGTGTTTGGAATTTCTGGCCTCCCTGCCCTGGTCCCAGTCTGTCTGCAGTCACAATAGGCTAGTGTGAAGTTCTCTGTGTGTGAGCTGAGGCAGTGAAGTGTGCCAGGTAATAGTTCCACCCCCCTCATCAAGTCAGTATGGCCCATCCTGCCAACACGCAGGCCTTCTACTGTGATACTGTATGAGATGGATACACAAAAGGCCAACTGCGAACTACAAACTACAAATACAATCATACCACAGTATGCACCTGGACCAACCACACCATCGCAGGATCACCGGGCACTGCCACCAGGCCTCCCAACTCCTCCTTCCGCAGCTAGAGCAAAGTGACAGAGCCAATGGACGCACGCCCTGAACACCACCGAAACCCGACTCCGCAACCAACCTAGACCAGGCTGTCAAGAACTTCACCACCTGGATCACCAACTGCGCTGACCGAGTCACCCCCATCAAAACAGCCAAGATCTGCAGACCCACCAAACAAGCCAGCTGGTACTCACCAGAACACAGATCAATGAAATAGAGCTGCAAACAACTGGAGAGAAGATGGCCCACCAGCAGAGACACCATAGACCGAGACCCCTTCAAGTCAACCCTCAACAAATACCACAACTCCTCTAAGACGCAAAAAGACACCCTGGCAAACTGCATCGAAGTAAGCGGCAAACACACCAAGGAACTCTTCAGCATCATCAGAGAGTTCTCCTGCCTGACGGCCACCGAGAACACAATCTCCCATTCACAGGAACTCTGCGACAATCTAGCAAGCCATTTCCACAACAAGCTATCTGCCATCTACAGGAACTTTGAACGTCAAGCTAACAACCTCTACAGCCTCCTCACTCCTATGGACGCCACCTCTGACTATTACCGCATAGGAACCTCTCACCACACAGAACACCACAGCCATCATGAACTGCATCAACTCGGGAGCACCCATGGACACCTGCCCCCACCACCTCTTCAACCATGGAAGCAAGGATATCAGCCACCAACTCACCACCATCCTCAAAGCATCCACCTTCTCAGCCACCTTCCCCGAGGCATGGAAACACACAGAAGTCAGACCCCACTTCAAGAAACCCTCTGCGAACCCCAGCGAACTCCAGAACTACAGCCCCATCTCATTGCTCTCTTTTCCCGCCAAAGTCCTTGAGATAGCTGTCAACCGTCAGCTCACCGAACATCTGGAGAGAAACAACCTACTCAACACCTCTCAATCCATATTCCACACCAACCACAGCACTGAGACTGCCCTGACCGCCGCCACTGAGCACACTTGCACCCTCCTCAACAGGGGAGAATCGGCGACCCTGATCCTCCTCGGCCTCTCCGCAGCGTTCAACACCGTATCCCACCACACGCTCATCAACAGATTGCACCACATCGAAATCCAGGGAGAAGCCCTCAGATGGATCACATCATTCCTCAAGGAACAAATTCAGTGATCTGCCTACCTACCTTCACCTTAGGACCAAAGAGCACCATCTGTGGTGTCCCCCAAGGTTTATCCCTCAGGGCCACCCTCTTCAACACCTACATGACTCCTCTAGCCGACATTGTCAGAACCCATGACCTCAACATCATATTCTATGTGGACGACACCCAGCTCATCCTCTCGCTCTCAGCAGACCCCTACACCACAAGGACCAACTTCCACAACTGCATGAAGAATGTCGGCGACTGAATGAAGACCAACTGTCTGAAGCTCAACACCAACAAGACCAAAGTGCTTATCTGTGGGTACAACGTCTCACTGTGGAACAACACCTGGTGGCCTGCCGAACTCGGACCGATCCCCACACCGACAGACCACGCCTGCA
This sequence comes from Calotriton arnoldi, assembly GCA_963921515.1. NCBI lineage: Eukaryota > Metazoa > Chordata > Amphibia > Caudata > Salamandridae > Calotriton > Calotriton arnoldi. The sequence goes on from CAWUFW010000285.1 coordinate 442,481, forward strand.
ACCCTGGCATCATCCTGGACAGCAAAATCACTGTGAAACGACAGATTAACACAGTCTTCTCCACCTGTTTCCACACCCTCTGCATGCTTCGAAGAATCTTCAAATGGCTCCCCATTGGCACAAGGAAAACTGTCACTCAAGCCCTAGTAACCAGCCAGCTGGACTATGGCAACGCACTGAACGCAGGAACCACCACCCTACTCATGAGGAGACTCCAGACGATACATAACTAAGCAGCCAGACTCATCCTCAAACTACCCAAACAGACCCATATCACCACCCACCTCAGGAACTTCCACTGGCTCACCATCCAGAAAAGGTGCCAATTTAAGACGTTGACACACGCCTACAAAGCCCTCAACAACAAGGACCAGCATTCATCAACCACCGTCTGAACTTCCACCAACCCTCCAGAAACCTTCGCTCCACCTCCCTCGCTGAAGCCACAGTGGAGGTAGTTCCTTTTCCTACCTCACCGCCAAGTCCTGGAACAACCTTCCCCTCCACCTCTAGACATCACCCTCCCAGGCGGAATTCAGAAAGAAACTCAAGACCTGGATTTTTGACTGAGCCCAACAACCTAGCTCCTGTATACCCGCAAGGGTGAATAGCAGCGCTGTACAAATACATATTGATTGATTGATACCTAGTCAAGTGACCCAGAAAACAGGCTGCAGGCACCAAATGGTTGGGATAAGAAAATGCCAACTTTCTAAAAGTGGCATTTTAAGAAGTGTGACTTAAAATCCCACTTTACCATTAAAGAGGGTTTTAAATTACAATTCCTCAGAAACTAAACATGATATTCCTACCTGTTTCCACACAAAAGTGATCATTTATTAAATGTAATAAGGTAACCCAATGTTATCCTATGGAAAGGTAGGCACTGCAATAGTGAAGAACAAATTTGAGAGATTTTCACTACCAGGACATGAAAAACTTAGACGTACATGTTCAATGTTTAAAATACAATGCACCCTGCCCTCTGGGCTGTTTAGGGCCTACCCTAGCAGTGACTTAAATGTATTAAAAAATAAGTTTTCGTCCTGGCAAAAGGTTTACTATGCCAGGTCGAAATGGCAGTTTAAAACTACACACAAAGACTGCAATGGCAGGCCAGAGACATGTTTTAAAGGGCTACTTAAGTGGGTGGCGCAATAAGTGCTGCAGGCCCACAAGTAGCATTGAAAGTACAGGCCTTGGTTCCATGTAGTACCACTTTGCTAGGGGCTGACATGAAAATGAAATGTGCCAATTGAGTGTAACCCAACACTTTAGCACTGGTTAGCAGTGGTACAGTGCAGAGTCCTAAAGGTCAACAAAAAGGGGTTCTGAAAGCAGGAGGGGTGAAGGCAAAGAGTTTGGGAGACTCCCACCCAAGGGTGTCAGGTCTAACAACCCAGCTAGAGGGAACACTGCTAATAGGAGATATGGGTAAATGCAGGACTTCTACCCTACATTGGCCCTTTGTCATACACACAACAACATCTTCTCGAGGTTGTGAGCAGCATGGGATAGGGATGTTGATGCGCTGGAGGATGAGGAATGGCAGGAAGCCAGAATAGTACCAAGGGTGGCTGCTGTGGCCACTCAGTTCCACATCATTAAGCTCAGATACCTTCACCAAACGTACCTTACGCAGTATCAATTATGGAGATGTTGAATGGTTTTGTCTCCTTCTTGTTTACGTCATGGAGGGCAAAAGGCGGATCTTATTTACGTGATAGGGGAGTAACTCAAATCTGTACATTTCTGGGGTAGAATTTGTGTCACATATTAAAGAAGGTTATGTGCTAGATTATTAAGCACAATCCCAAATTAGCATTATTACACATATGCTAACAGATATAAAACGGCTTTGATCAATCTTGGATGGTGTTGGCCAAAAGAGATATCGCTAAGTATTGGCAGCATAGAGACCCATTTAGCTCTGAAGAATGGGCCAATAGGATGGACCGCTGCATGGGCCTAGAAATGCCTCTATACAAAGCCAGATGTTGCCCATATAAACATGTCAAGATATGTGGATATTGGATGGATTATTGGGTTTTGCTGGGGGCTCCTCATTGACTGCTGACAATAATGGAAACATGCAAAATGATGAAATGGGTTAATCATGGGCATGATGTTCTGGGGCTTTGTTACATTAAGTTTATCCTAAGGTCACTTCGTTAACGGATGTAGTGTGTGCCATATGATGATGTGCCTTTTGATGAAGTAATGAAGAAAATTCAATAACATTGTTTCATACAAAGAAGAGGTTTCAAGCTTCACAAAGGAGCAGACTTTGGCAGTAGCGGCCGGTATGTTCGGGAGGCAGGGGAGCGGACGGGACACACACGTACACATACACACTCACAGCCATGCATTCACATGCCTGCACACACTCAAACACACCCATTCACAACACTCATTACCAAACATTCATACATGCACGCATGCACACACCAAACATTTTTTTTTAAAACACACTTACCTGCAGCTCTGCCTCGGGGGTCCCAGGAGACTTGGGACTGCTGCCTTCTCTCACTGGCTGACCTGAAGGCAGCAGTCCCAACGTCATCACAAAGTGGGATGGGGTCAGTGACACTGCTGACCCCACTTCACTTAATGATGAAGTGTCACTGATTGACACTCAACACTGGGCGCTTCAGGGCTTAAAACTGAAGCGCCCAGGTGTGAGGCAATCAGTGACGCTCAGGGTCGGATTGGCAAGGCGGGCAGTCGGGCATTGGCCGATGGGCCGGCGCCTAAGTGTCACATGTGGGCCGTTTTTTTAAAGCCCTGTGTCACCTGGCCCACAGAACTTTGCAATCTTTGGCAGCCCCCCAGCCAGGCAGACTGACTATCAGAGCAGAGACTTGGGACACTAGGCCTGCCATCGCAGACTTTAGCTTAGCCCCTGGGGGGCTGCACAGACAAAGCAGTGCTCCTTCTCCCCTGCTGGGCTGTCAAACAGACGGGACTGGACGAATAAAGCAGCCTCACTGGGGGGTTCAGTGTCAGGTGATAACAGCCGATGGCCCATCTTCACCTCCGAGGCCGGCCCAGAAGCTTTGTTCTTTGCTTGCTTCCTCCTCTGCCAGGCCACAGCCCCAAGGCTATAGTGGGCTGGGGAGGATGTGAGTGTGAAGCAGCCAGAGGCCTCCCTGGGGGCCAGTTGTTCTTCTGGCTGTTTTTTCACCTCACCCGCTGGGTTCGATCCAGCCCAAAATCACTGTCTTTCCCTGGCCGCTCCCCACTGGGCCATCACATCACATTGAGGCCTTGGTGGACGGGGAGGGAGAGAGTATTCAGGGGCTTTGATGGGGGCCAGGAGTTGTCTTCTCAGCCCCAGTGTCTTTCTGTGCTGAGTGTAAGGTGGTGTGTGTGTGCATGTGTGGGGGGGGAGGGGGTTGGGGGGTGTTTGCATGATAATCAAAGACGAATCTTTATACAAAATAAAAACCTCATTCTTTTTTTTAACATGGCTTTTCTGCCTTTGTTAATTTGACGATCCGTCACGGATCATTAAGGCAGCTTTAGAAATCAATATAAAGGAGCATTTGCCTTACATTAAAAGTTTAAAATACATACGGATTAGGGGGAACAATACTGGATTTTGGTGATATTTGTCATTTTTGTACAGGCCAGGATTTTAAAATTCCCATCAGAGCAGGTGTTGTGGCCTTTGGACCATTATATTTCACCTTGCCCATCTGGCCAAAACTCAGTGCTCCTAGTTTTTACCCACGCTACTGGCTCTATAAGCTATACAATGTTAAAATTACCAAACATTTCTATAAACATGTGCCAATGAGACTAATCAATTGGTGTTTAATGAAAAGGCACAATCCGGGAATGTGGGCCACTTTTTTAGGAGTGCCCGGGCCGAATTGTGATCCCAATCCGACCCTGGTGACGCTACCCCTCGTTACTAGGTGAGGGCCTCAGGGACCTTTGCTGAGCTGATGAGGTCATGCCCACAGGAGCTGTGACTTTATCAGCCCAGCAAAGTTCAGCTCAGGCAGTCAGAGCCCGAGCATTATATGCATGTCTGGCTCCTGGCTGCCTTACCTGAAAATGAACAGTGTCTGTCAGACTGACCTTTGTTCAGCCTGACAGACACTGTTCGTGAGGGGCAAAAGGTGGGGGGGGCGTGGCCCCTCAGCCCCAATGGACCGGCCGCGGCTGGACTTTGGACAGCAATCATCTTCCAGTCTAATTCAGTGTTTTTTATGAACTGTTGTATAATCTTTTAATGGCGTATGCGAGCATGGTCACAATTTCAATTTTTAATTTTTATTTGTTATGGAACTCCAACAGAGGTCCACAACATTACACCAGTACAATAAAAAAGACATACTTTAAATACAATACGAAAAATGTTTCTTTTTTTTAAAAAAATACACCAGTAGATTAAAAAGAGGAAAGAGGAAAAGACATACTTTGTATATACTGCAAAATTCTACAATGTCCAACCATCAGACGTTATAACATACAAACTAAACTTTTTTTTTTTTAAATCCTAATAAATAGCCAGAAATGTTTTTAAAAATTGAAATATCCTATGGCACACCATTTCATTTGGTGGGGACAAGATAAAAGATCGGGCCTCCTGAGCAGAATGAATGTTAAATTTAATAAATGATGATCTTAAAAACATACGCCTGGCCCTTTGTAGTTCCGGGCACACAAATAGCACGTGATTAAGATCCTGAATTTGTAAGCATGGTCACGCTAAACACAATAAATAAATCGCCAATGAACAATCCTGCAATTTCCCATACAAGTGTAGGATACTCAACGTGCACATTAAACGGAAACTGATTTCTCTAAACTAAAGCATGAGGAGGAATTTCAGTAGCACTTATTAAAGGAGCTACACCTGGTTGACAATCAATGGCCTTCTCAAATTAGGGAGAAAATGGCTGACGTCATCATGGGAGGACTGATTCGCTACCAATATGTTTAGGATTCGTGTAGAGAGATTGGTGCATGGAATAAACACACTGCAAATTAACTACACCCAGTCCACTTTTTAAGAAGGAAAATATATTCTGGCTGCACTCATACCCATTAAGTAGTTAAGAGATAGTCTTCAAGTGGTAGGTACCAACTGACATGCTTTAGTAGCCTGCTTGAACAAATACCACAAGTGTGAGACTGATATCCTAATGCTTTACCAGCCTTCTTTTCTTCTCATTGCATGTTGGTTATTGTAGCCATTTGCTATCAACTCTAGAACTATACTATAATTTTTCTTTGTATTGTTTATCAATTACAGTCCTTTAGCCCTGACACATTTGATTTCTATTAGAGCTCATAGGAGGAGTACCGAGTTTGCTATATTCTGACCTGTTTGCAATTAAAGTGCCCAAATCCTCATTTGCTTTGCAGCGGGGGTTGGGGGAGGTGCAAGGGTTTAAAGACTTGTAGCACGTGCTGCAGTCCCCCACACTCAGCTTCCTGCAGATGACCTGTGGAGCTGCAGGAAACTAATCAAGCTTTTCGATGCAAATCCATTCTCTTTGATTCACCAATCAACATATTAATTCATACTTAATCAAGCTGAATGTTGGTATCAAGGAAAAACATTTTAATATTGTCCCGCAGAAAGAGTGGCTTAAAGCAGTAAAAACAGATTTTAACAAACCTTTTTTCGAGCCACAGAAGGTATGGTGGGCATTCACATTTCAGGGTGGTAAAGGCATGGCCAAACACATAGCGGGGAAACTTTTTCAACTCCGAATCGCTCATCAGACGGAAACCGAGGACCACATCGGACCAAAAAGGATATTTTTCTGCTGGAGCAGTCTGAAATATTTGCCACCTGAAAGACATTCATAGAAACATATACAGATGGGAATAGCATTACTTACAGCCTCATTACAAGTGTGATACAAAAACTGAGCACAAAAAACTAGGACAGTGTTACCACACAGTATTTACTCCGGATTCTGAGTTTCCAACTGAGTAATGGAATAGCACATGCGGTAATTCTCTTTGCAACCGGTATTACAGAAGGGGATCCCCTTTGTCACACTATTTTGGCTGCTCAAGCTCCTCCAAGTACTACCTGGAGAAATTGTTCAGGCAAAAATACGGGACAAAGCAGAATTGGTGAGAGCCCCATTACTCCAAATTGTGCACAAAATCTGTTTGCAGCCCAGTTTCAGTTTGTTGGAGCTCGGTATGAGGTGGCTAATGTAAACAATAATTTGTATATTTAACCCTATTTCATAATGGAGTCACTGCATGTGTATTATTATTACAGTAGAGGATTTATGCAATCCTATTAATGTTTTGGCCACAACCTACCCTATCTGTCACGGGTGTTCCTGTAAAACACAGTCCAATGGATTATTACACATCAGAAGTTCATTAAAGGCCCAATTCTCAAACCGAACCAGTGAAATTTTGGTGGGAAAATGTTTCATGTGCAGTGACACATCGTGTTCTTTCGGCATTTGTGAACTTTGTAGAGTGCACACCGATGTACTCTGTTTCTTCCATAGTTTAATACTCAACTGCTTCAGAGCTGAAACGGCGTGAGTGATGATGATCAGTTTGGAAATCTAAGAGACTTGCATATCAACAAGTTGTTCATTCTCTAATTCCATATGTGAAAACGGACATCGTGTTAAATTGATACTGCAGTATCTGTTTTGATATTTACAACATATTCATCACTTTGCTCCAATGATGTTGGCGCGTTTTTGTTGACACCAGGTATGTTGGGGGATAAGATATCTCAAGCGGGAGGATGAATGAGGTATGCTGGGATACGTAGTATTAATGGGTAGGTAGTGGGAAAGATCAGGGTGAAGAGGGATAAGAAACGCAGCTTTGCTTTAACAAACACACGTGTGGATAATTGGATGGGCGTTTCATAAAAACTGAGCGCGCTCGCAGCAGTAGATTTAGTTGCCACCGTCAGCGGTGCTGTTTGTCTTGGTCTCGATGAAAGATTAACACGACAATATGGGATCAAATATTCCACCAGCGTTGCCAAGAGTTCGAACTCAGGGGCATATTATCAAGGGCTTTATCGCCGCTTTAGCAGCACTTTTTGCCGCTAAAGCGGCGATATTTATATCGCCCTATTAGCAAGCTGTCTCTAACTGGCGTTAGCGACAGCTTTTAGGCGCTAGCGGCCGGGATTCACATCGCCTTGCATGTCAGCGATAATTATCGCTAATGACATGCAAGGAAGGCGTTCCCTACTAAAAGCGACTGGAAACAGTCGCTAACTCCACTACCCCCTATTAGCAAGGCAGGCGAAGCGATAAAATAATTCGCGCTAAGCGCGTTTATCGCTATATTTTATCTCCTGCTAGTGAGGATGACTTACCTGTTTAAAGTATAGGAGGTGGATTCTAATGCTGAATCCACCTTAGCGATAATGCGAGAATATCGCTGCTTTTCCAGCGATATTCTCACATTTTGCCGCTATCGCTGGAAATTTATCGCTATGGAGATAAACCTTGTTAATAGGGTGTTATCTCAGCGATATTTTCCAGCGATAGGCGGCGTTAACCAAAGTCGCGCTAAGCGCGGTTAGCGATAAATATCGCTATTCCTTGCTAATATGCCCCTTAGTTTTATTCAGAGTCGAAACTAGAGACACATTTCGGGGGGGGGGGGCAACTACAAATTTCGGGGGGGGGCTGACTCTTCCAGCAATATGCAGAGTGGAGATGCAGGGGCTCTAAGAAGAGGTGAAAAAATAACAAAGCCTCGTTAGCAAGTAAATGGTCTTTTAAAGACCTGTGAAGTACTCGGGTGCGGCTGCAAGAAGACGGACGCCAGCCCACAGCAGCTCAAAAACTGTGTGTGTGTGGGGGAATCGCCCGGTGCCCGCTACGGCCAGTCCGGCCCTGGTACCCGGGAAGCTGTCTCTCCCGGGCTGACACACACGAGGGGGGGGGGGGGCTGAAGCCCTTTGAGCCCAATGGGCGTTGCGCGCCTGGTTTTATTGGTGCGTGAGGCATCATTCATGCAGCTAACAAAATCAGTCACGGTAAGCATATTTCTGTCTATTGTTTGAGAGAGAACAGTTTCGTCAAGGAAAGGGATTGATTGGTAAAGATGGGGTGACAAGTGGAATTCAATGTATTGGTAACGTCGTTTCAGAACATATGGGGGTGCATGGACAATGTTGCCGGGTGTTCAAACACGAAAAGCTTTTGAGTAGAGACATTATGTAGGCAATAGATGATTAGTTTGGCATTAATTCACGCCGTTTTTGATGCAGAATATACAAATGGCAATAAATAAGGCACAGTCTACATAAAGCATGTAGTGGCATATGGTTTTTCAATCGTGTTAGGAACGGAATTATGATACTGATGGTCTTTTTTATTAATTTTTTGTATTGTAGATACCCCTGATGAAGGGAACATTCCCGAAATGCATTGGGTATTTTTAAAATCGTGACTTGTGGAAACGTCAACTCTCCTGTGTTACTGAAAAAAACCCTTGCAGGGTAAATTGAATGTATAAAACGAATTGAAAACATTGTGGAAAAACGTGAAAAGAAATGGATTAAATAGAGAGAAACAGAGGATTAAATTGAGACTTCGATTCATTTGATTCATTCACGCATGTGGCTGTGCAGCTTGAATGGGGACCAGCTCCGGTTCCCTTTTGTTTGTACATACTTTCGGGATTTGTGCCATCCTTGGTGCAGAGCTTCTACTTAAACAACCAGAACATCTCCCAGGTGGAACTAAGTGGACAATGTTGTAAGTTTGGTCCAGATGTGGGAATATAGTTGTTCCAAGAGGAGTGTCTGGGATTGCTTTCCTGCATAAGGTGGATGAGGAGTAATTTGGAGGTAACTATTTGGGGTTGCAGTTTGTAATGGGGTTGAGTTAGGGGACGCTCGATGGGTAACTGGCATGGGGAAAAACAGTGGCATAGCTAGACCTATGGCCGCCCGTGGCGGACCCTGCATTTGCCGTCGCGTGGCCATGTGTAAGACCGGGGGCAGGGGAGGGAGATGGGGGGTGCTGCGGATTTCCTCGGCGGCCGCCCGCGACGGCCGCAGGTAAGAGCGGGGGGGAGGCCACCGCCCCCCTTGCTACGCCACTCGGGAAAAACATTAAGGCCGAGAGGGGGTGGATGGCTCAGTGGGAGGAGCCCATGAGGCAAGCCTTGTCCTCAAATGGTCCTTCAAGTTAAATGTAATGCCATAGGCATCACACATCCTGGATCTTCTGGGCCTGGCATTTTTCAACAGGAAATAAGTTTTATGGTAAGTATTCTAATTACCACAAAGCTACAAAGTGGCAAAAAATTAAGTAGAATACCGATTTGGTGACAGGTGCGAAAATAATTTGTCCCTGTTATTCCCTGTTAATGGCAAAATATAACCGAATTGGAGAAAACCCAGAGTGAAGAGTTTTGTGACAAAAGGGAAGATGTTTACCACTGTATATTGATAGTTGGAACCAAGAATTCTTAACATAAGAAATGTATGCTCTTTATTACACTTTAGAAAGCTACTGAAAATCGGGATCAGAACTGCTCTTTTTTTAAAATATCTGTTGAGCTTTAAACATTTACGTCTAATTTCTGAGTCAATGAGTTGCATTTTTTTATACGGCTGTGGTTCAGTGCCTAAAACAAATGACTTTCTGAAACGTGTGAAATATGTAAAATGAATGCAAGCAATATACATGGTTACTTCTTAATGGTCACAATAAAGTAGTTAATTAAGCCATATTGTACAAAGTCCATCTTGGCGATAGGCACGGTCTTTTGTCTCCGCAAGGGGAATTTAACAATAAGGAAAAGCAAATGGCAGTTACAATGAGCCAGCAAGTAATAATCTTGGCCATGTACCTTTTGATTATTTATGGGATTTGCATTGAAAGCATCTCAGTGTAAAAAAAAATCCTTCTCCTCTCGCAGTCTCCCAGGACATGCCCCAAAAGTTTGGAACAAATTGTTGAGACAAATAAGGACAAATTAGCGCCACCTTATAAATCGCCTGAGCACAAGCTCTCGCTACACACTGTGGTCCAATCCCAGACCATCTTGAGTATCGCTCATCTCTTTCATTGCAGTGCTGCACCACGTAGGGCCTGATTACGATTTTGACTGTCTTCCTGTTGGCCCGCCACCGCTGCGCCGACAGGAAGACCGCCAAGCCCGTAGTGCATCCGCCCACTGAATTATAATTGTAATCCATGGCCGCCGGGCAGTGTTGCGGCAGTGTCATGGCGGAGGCTGTCTAAGGCTCATAGAAGAGCCTTAAGACAGACCGCTGCCATGAGACCACCGCAGAGGATTGCACCATGTCATGCGTTCCATACCGTGCAGGAACTGGGGTGCAATTTAGGGGGGGAACTAACATGTGCCCCCCTGCATGCAGGCCCAGGCTCAGAGAGCCCCCTTAGTTACCTCACCGCCACCCTTTTCACGGCGGGCTCACTACCATGGAAAGAATGGTAGTTTGGCAACTCATAATATGCGCGGGGGTGCCAAAATGGCACCATCAGCATATTACTATGCCTCACCGCCACGCCGCGGGATCCTGTATCCTGGCGGAGGCAGCGGTCCTGTGGCAGTCCGACCGCCACACTCCTAATGCAGCGCACTGTGCCTTAATGGTGGTGGTCAGTCCGCCACTGCGAGTATGACGGTCCAATGGAGAGCTGTACTCATAATAAGGCCCCTAGTCTCCTGACCCTTACTTTCTATTTGTTTTATTTTTGCACTTTTTTCATATTGCACCAACTTGGCCAAAAGGCATTAGAGCTCTCTTCAAGAGCACCAAATTACATTACACAAGGTGAAGTTCATATTTCTCCTAGGCATGGGTAGATTAAATGATCTGCCCGAAAAAGAGGTTGTTGAGCGACGCCGGGATTCGAACCGCGTTCCCCAGTTCCAAAGATGGCAGCTGGACTTTTTGCCACATTTCCTCCCATCTTTTCTTGCTATGCGATCTGCCACCGGCAACTGAGTTATTATGACATGCATTACTACATAAAAAATCTCAAATAAAAATAAATACAAAGGCAGTAGATGGATTAATCAATATGTAACCTAAGGCAGAATCATAATATGATTTGTTTACCACATTATCTATCCCATGTCAAACTGTACACCAGCCCTTTTAACGCCTCTTGCTCCAGGTGAAAATATATAATTTGTAAGACTGACTGCATTGTACCACTCATCAAATCCTTTAATGCTTTATTGGCAGGTAAAGAAATGATTATTTACCTCATGTTACAGTTATTTGAGTATGTCTATATGGCTCTATCACATTTCTAAGACAATCCTAAATGGAGAACACAACCTAACAACTGCAGGCTGGTGAAACTCCATTATGGTAAACTTCCAAAAGGAAGAAAACTGTTCCTTTAGAAATTGAGACAATGCAACTCACTACGTCAGAAAAATGAGTCACAGAGGACAAGAAAATGACACAAGAGAATAGGTTAGGGAGAAAAAGGCTGAGGATCAATGGAACGGTAGCAAGGAAGAGATATTAGGGCATTGGTAGATGCAGACGTACTGGCTATAGGACGGGTGGAGATACCAGGGTATAAATAGAGTTAGAAGTACTGACATATAAGAAGGGGCAGAGGTACCTGAATATAGATAATTGTAGAGGCGCTAGGATTTATGTATGGTGAGAAGTACCATGGCATAGGCAGGGGTAGAGTTAGTGGGGTATAGGTAGTCAATATAGGCACAAGGGTATTGCCAGGAAGCAAAGTTACTAGACATAGGTACGAGTAGAGGTAACAAGGGATTTTTGCCATACAAAAACTGACTGCATAGACGTTCTTAACAGGAAGGGCATTCATCGGGATACATTTGACATCATGGGAATGACAGTGACATTAATTTTGAAAAACAGAGGAAACAGGTTTGTGGAGAAGGTGTCTCCAAATGAATTGCTTCCGTAAGTTTTTATTTTTATCCAGAAGAATATACAACCAGTGCTGACATGGAGCAAAATCTTTTAGCAGGAAAAAATATTCTGAACGCCGATAAGAGGTTCAATTTGTGTCTCATGTACGTTGCCGCAAATTACTGTGGCTTTCTTTCCATGATTGGACCACTTGGTAGTTTTAGGAAGTACTAAGTTGGAAAAGATGCTCCTGGTGCCCAATGAAGGACATTGTACATGATGGCGGGAAGAAAATGTCACAGACCCTAACATTAAGCATGTCCTCCTAATTAAGGCGATGCTGGCAATGAGTGGCAATACGCCACTGACAGCATAATCACTGAGAGAAATTGAGCCATTACAAAAGTTCTAAATTTTCACAGTATATGCATAAACTCCTTTCCATTTCCTTCTTTGATGGTTGCGAACTCCAAATTGTAAAACGTAATGCCTCCTCACAAAGGCTAACATTGTGTAATTTCAGAGCCACGCTTATAATGAAGTCATTTGGCCCATCTGCAGACCATGTGCATGCCTCAAAAGTCCTGCAAGCGAGCCTCTAACCTTCACCACCATTCTTAACCTGCGGAAAAATCTAGACAGAGGCACCTATTTAAAAAAAAATTTGAATGAATTTAAGAAGTGGGAACATCCATCATCTAACACCTGTATCTAACACCTGTAATCATTCTCTCTTCCTTCAAACACTTTTCGACATACAACTTCACATTCATAAGAAAATAAGCACAACAATTAGTTAGTCACATCAATCAATCAATTCAATCAATTCAATCTTTATTTCGGTTTAAAAAACCATAAAAGATATACAATAACAATTTACACATCATAATAGTAATAGTAAAACATCTCCAAAGGTACTGCTAGACCATTGCATAAGTATTAGAATTCATATTTTCAATACACGACCTTTCTCACTTATATTTAGGAAAAATAAATACAGTTCAAATTTAGACTTACTAAATAGATAAAACCTATTGAGGAGTTGTAACAAATACCATTATAGGTAGCCAAGGACTAAAAATATCTGACTGGCATCCTTTTAAATAAAACTTCTTAAATAGGAGTCAATTCAAAAAGTGCAAATGCTTTAAGTGCAACATATATACTTGGTATGACATTCTACTAGTGTTCTTGTTAATTCGTAAAGTGCAAGTGCAAAACCAATATGGTGACGATATTACTAATATAGTAAATAAAATGCAAGTGCAAAACTGATATAATGACAATATTCCAAGTATAATACACTAAAATTTCAAACCTTCCTTTGCTCTTATTAAACCTACATCAAACAAGTACCTGCTGACGCTAAAACGACCTTTTGAGAGGTATCAGTGTCCGACAAATGGGTTTGATCCATTTCTTTCTTGATTTTACGTAAACTGGGCAGAAGAATAATAAATGTAGGTCATTTTCTCTTGCACCAGATTGGCATAGTGCACAACACTCAGGGGCCGATTCCGATTCAGGCCGGAAATCTCCCCGACCGAGCCGGACCCGGAGAGATTTCCAACCGAATCGGACCCTAGCAGCCCGCCCGAACGAGTACGATGCGCACGTATGCCATCGGACTCGATTCGGTCGGACACCCATTGAAGTCAATGGGAGCCAGTCGTACGACGCGTACACGGGCTCCCATTGACTCAATGGGCACGACGCGAACAAGGGCGCCCCCTACAGCGTGTTCGCGTAGATGCGGGTCGCGCCGTACATGCACAGGTAGGGGGGACCCATGGGTCCCCCCTGTGTGCGACTCGCGCGCCTACGCTTCCAGGGGGGTCCGACACGGACCCCCAAAGTGCGGCTCCGACAGCTCCTTGGAGCCGGACTGCGCGAGTCGGTCGGAGCGGTCGAGGTGCGCATCGTACTTACCCGGCCGGGGAACGTCTCCATTGCGCGGTGCGAGTCGTCCCCGTGCGAGTCGGTCGGAGCGGTCGGGTCCTGCGAACGCGTCGGTCGGAGATTTCGCGAGCGCACGCATCGTACTCGCTCGCCCGGACGCACGTACGATTCGGTTGGGAAATAGGGCTCCGAATCGGATCCGGTAAAGCCGAATCCGATTCGGAGCCCTACCGGCCGAGATCGGAATCGGCCCCTCAGTATTTTCCTCCCCTTGTTTGCAAGCCCATTTCGATATGTTTGAATTTATTTGCAAGATACCATATCGGAATTTCATATATAGCGATTTTGCTAATTGTGGCTGCACCTCGTCCAAGAATGGCTCAAAGCTCCAAGTTTGTTTCATTAAAAGGAACCGTATTGTTAATGTAATAATGGCTGAATTATGGGACACACTATCTTGGCTATAGGGCCAAAAAGTTGATTTTAATATTTTCTTGGAAACCATAGACAATTGAGCAGGCTCCTCCCAAAAACGCTTCAGCCCTAATTTGGTGAACTAACAATAAACATGCTTGAGCCACGGCAAACCTGTACCGTGGTTGAGCCTTAAAATTTCCTCTAGCCCTTCTTTATAATGCACGAGCTCTTCCGTAGACCACAATCGCACCCAGAACAATAATGGTCTTAAAATTGCCTGGTGATCCATACGGCGTACATTTAGGTCCATTACAATAGGTATTAGTGGTGTACGCATTGGAAGGCGTAGTAATTTCCTAAAAAACGTATTTTCTCCTACCATAAAAGTATTATTGCTTAAGGGCCCCCATAATTCTGCCCCATAGAGGGATGCCGACTGTGCCCTTTACTTATATACCTCAAGGGCTGGGGATACCGCTTTAGACATACTACTCTCGTGTTTCTTAACTATTGGTAGAGAGTTTTGGAGTAAAATAGTCTTACTTTTCTCCAGTTGCGGTTTCCAAGACATTTTAGTATCCAAAGTTATGCCTAAATAATTAAAATTATGCACATATTCTAGCTTCTGATTTTTAACAGTTAAATTCTTTTCAAAAGAATTATGCGGATTAACTGCCATATATTTTGTTTTGCTAGAATTTATTTCCAGGCCCTTAGTCTAACAATATGCACCAAAGGTATCTATTAAACATTGTAAACCTTTTGGAGTTTGGGATATTAGAATGGTATCATCTGCGAATAAAAGGGCAGGTACTGGCACCCCACCTAATTTGGGAGAATCATGTTCGCAGCCCAATAAATACTCCGGAATGTCATTTACATACAATGAAATAAGGTGGGCGCCAGCACGCATCCCTGCCTTACGCCCCTGTTTACTCTAATTGGCTCAGTAAGCTCTCCCCTCGGACCCCATCTGACCTTTGCAAAATTATCCTCATGCAATCTTATAATTTGCATGAGTATTTCCCCCGGTACCCCTTGATTTTTTAAGGATTTCCAGAGGAGATTTGTAGGAATGAGGTCGAAAGCGGCCTTTAAGTCAACAAAGGCGATGTACAGATGGCCCTTCTTACAAACTGTATATTTCCAACTCATGCAAAGGAATCTAAAAACCTGGTTAATTGTGCTGGTTTTGGCTCTAAAGCCAGCCTGATATTTTGATAAAATACTGTTCTCCTCAATCCAAACGTTTAATTTTGTTAAAATTTGTCGAGCATATATTTTTTGTAAAACATCTAATAAACTAATCGGTCGATAGTGCGAAGGGTCTTGGTGATTACCTTTTTTAAAAATTGTTGTAATTTCAGCCCCTTTCCATGATTCCGGTATTGATGCACCCGCGGCGACTGAATTACACAAAAAATTAATATAAGGGCCCCAAACCTCTTTATCATGCCTCAGTAAGTCTCCTGGTATCTTGTCTGGACCTGGAACTTTTCCCGGTTTTACTGCATCCATAGCTAACAGAGTGTCTTCCAAACTAAAATGTAAAGGGGCTATAGTTGGGATTGTTACATAGTCTTGCATTTCAAATTCTATATCACTCGTAGATATTGACTAAAGACGGGAGAAATGGCTGACCCATGTTTTAGCATCTAAGAAAAGGTCCTTGCTACATCTCCCTGCTTTATTTCCTTTAGATATCAATCGCCAAAAACTAGAATGGTCCTTGGCTTTGGCTGCACTAATCAATTCAGTCCAAATATTATCATCCCATTTTTTCTTAGTTTGTATTAGTAATTTCTTATACTTGTTCCTTTTCTCCCTTAAGGCCACTATATTTTTAATTTTTGTTGCCAAAATAAGTTCCTTTTTTGCCTCACGGCACTCTTTGTTATACCAGGGATTATTTACATCAATTTTCCCCTTTTCACATTCTTTAGGAATCCTACTCAAGATAGGTGTCAATGCATCTACCAATGCATAATGATTATCCATAATTGGGAAGTCTGAAGCAGGGAGATCTACATACGGAGAAATAGTATCTACAAAGATTTCGTAAATCTGCTTCATGGCCTCGTCATTTCCCCCTATAGAAGGCCATTTTAAGGCTCTACGATTGTTACTTAATAATGGTTCAATGACACTAGAATTAATATCTCCATTATTCAAAGGGGTTGATTGAAAAAAATGGGATGCTAGTGTCAAACATAGGGGATAATGATCACTATCAGATCTATCCTCAACTACCAGATCATGTAAAATTGGCCAAAGGCCAATAGATACCAGTATATAGTCAATACAGCTCTTACAGTTACTTCTGCTAAATGTAGCAGCATTCGGGCTATCAGAAGGTAATCGGGCATTACAAGCTCGGGGTCCATGTTCTGACACCAATCTTATTAACTGTGCAACGGCAACTGTGCAGGGTACTACCGGACTACTTTTCAATGGGGGAATATTATTTGCCATATCTTCTTTGAAGATATTTTCAAATCCCACAACAGGCTCAAATTTACGATTAAAATCGCACCCCACGATTACCATTGCCCTTGGATCAATTGAACATAAATATTGGTCTAGCTGTTCTATTACAAAGGATTCTTTACTAGCTAAACTAGGTCTGCTATAAATATTTACTATATATAATTCGGTTTTATCCTGTATTCGGATCTTAACTCCAACTATATCCTGTGATGGAAAATCCAACTGAATTATATCACTACATAGTCATTTTTATCCAAATAACAAGGCCTCCCTCTAACCGAAGGAGTAGCATTAACACTATGGGGTCGATTCCGATTCGGGCCGGAAAACATACCGACCGACTCGGTACGGGAATTTAGTCCGACCGACACGTACCGGCGCTGCCCGACCTGCGTAGTACAATGAAATGCATGTGAATCATGAACGACTCGTACGGAACACAAGCCGAACGACCGAACCGCACGGAAACCAGCTATCCGGCCGGGAAACCACGCAAATCGAACCGACCGACACACACCAGGAATGAACCCGACCGAAACGTATCCGCGAACTCCACCCGCGCAATACGATGCAATGCGTGGAAAACCAGACCGAGTCGCACAAAGCCCAAGCCGTACGACCGACACGCATAAAAAACCCAGCCGAAGCAACCCAATACTCCGCGACCGACACGTACGCCGCACATGAAACCTAGCAGAAACACAGCATGAACGACTCGGAGAAGCTCGCACGAGACAACTGCAGCGTCCTACTCGGTCAGAAGAACGTCTCCTACATGCACAAAAAGTACAAAGGAAAAAATACAAAAAAAGGGCCAAACAAGCAATTACAAAGCCAATAAATACTGGGGGAAACATGGAACAAAGACACACCCACAACTCCACCCATATAAAGGCCACAAATCCCTACCATGATCCTTTGCAAATTCAACTGACCTGCCAGCACAGAACACCATCAGACAGCAACCACAGACACACTCACAGCTCATCCATCACACAAGCCACACACCATTAGCACCTCAACAAATAGCACCCTCACATACACCCAGCAAAACATACACTCACACACCCTCACTTGCACACCCACACACACATCAATCACCACCACCACCCATCACCATGCCCCCAAAGAAGAATCCAAAGTTCCTAGACAGTGAATTGGAAGTCCTGGTAGATGAGATCCTCAGGGTAGAGCCCCAGTTGTTTGGTACATTGGTCCAACAGACCCCCATGTCGCAGAAAACCAAGATGTGGGAGAGGATCGTCGACAGGGTGAACGCACAATCACCAAGTTTGCGCACAAAGGAAGACATCCAGAACAGGTGGTATGATGTGCGCAGGAGGGTCAAGGACCTACTAAAAAGGATTACATCTTGAGTCAGCGCACCGGCAGTGGCCCTCCTGCCAAACCACTATACCTCAGGCCCTGGGAGGAGAAGGTGCGGGCCATCCTACCACCAGTGAGCGTATATGGACTATCAAACATCCCAGAGCCTGGTGAGTACACAAGAAATATACACAATATTGTGTGACAATACACACACATCACTGTCAAGGGGATAGTCAAACCATGCACCCTTAGCAAATCCACAGCAACCAAAAGATAATCATCCCAAGATGTGTATGTTAGTCAGATAAACACAATACATGCCATTTCATAGTGATATGTAACTGTATCATGACATGTACAAACCCAACAACAAATAGAGCTAGGCAGTGGCACAAATCTAACCAACAAACACAGTCAGATATTTAGCCACCACTAGAACACCACCTCACAGGGAAGCTCACTGAAAGGAAGGAATTCTGTGTATGCTGGTGAAGTCAGTGTAGCCAATAGCATGATGGGAGTTGTAGTCACAGATATTGGTCACCCTCACAATTGGCCCATCAACACCACACTGAAGCATGCACACCTCACAGGGAGTGGAAAAGAACTGACAAGATGGCTGAAACTGGGTTCTGCTGTGTGGAGCACAAGGCCCTGCTGGGAACTGGGCACCAACAAACAACAGGACCACACTGTCAGCCATCTTGCCATTGCTGTCACACTCACACACAGTGAAGTCCACTCAAAAGGAAGGAAGTATGGGCATGCTGGGAAGGGGGGTGTAGGCAATAGCATGATGGGAGTGGTAGTCACAGCTCAACATCCCCCACCCACATGGCCCAGCAAGCTCACACTGAAGCATGCACACCTCACAGGGAGTGGAAAAGAACTGACAAGATGGCTGAAACTGGGTACTGCTGTGTGGAGCACAAGACCCTGCTGGGAACTGTGCAACAACAAACAACAGGACACCACTGTCAGCCATCTTGCCATTGCTGTCACACTCACACACAGTGAAGTCCACTCAAAAGGAAGGAAGTATGGGCATGCTGGGAAGGGGGGTGTAGGCAATAGCATGATGGGAGTGGCAGTCACAGATATTGGTCACCCTCACAATTGGCCCATCAACACCACTCTGAACCATGCTCACATCACAGGGAATGGAAAACAACTGACAAGATGGCTGACACTGGGTACTGCTGTGGGGAGCACAATGCCCTGCTGGGAACTGTGCAACAACCAACAGCAGGACACCACTGACTGACATCCTGAAAGCCAACTTGCACTCACTGCAATGGAAGCACGTTCCATGGTGGGATATCTGGCTGGGTGGGAAGGAGGACTGACAGCTCTGACCATATTTACAAGCAGCTTTTCTCACACACCCCCTTAACACAAACTCCACACAACTCACCTGGGAGAATGCAATGCCTCACACTCTAATTAAATATCCCACAAAGAACCACCACCCTGGGTTATGCTGTGTGAAGCACAGGGACACTCTTGGGACTTGTAACCAAACAAACGCCAGGACAACACTGTCAGCCATCCTTTCAGCACAGGCACACTACCCCACAGGGAAGCTGAGTCAAAAGGAAGGAAGTATGGGCATGCTGGGAAGGGGGGTGTAGGCAATAGCATGATGGGAGTGGTAGTCACAGCTCAACATCCCCCACCCACATGGCCCAGCAAGCGCACACTGAAGCATGCACACCTCACAGGGAGTGAAAAGCCACTTCTAAGATGTCTGACAATGGTCCTCTGTCATGGTGAGTACCAGGCCCTGCTGGGAACTGGGCACCAACCAACAGCAGGACACCACTGACTGACATCCTGAGAGTCAACCTGAACCCACTGCAAGGGTGGCATGCTTCATGGTGGGATAACTGGGCTGGGGGGAGAAGGAGGGCCGGATGTCCACCAAATACAACCAATGCTGTCCATGCATACACCTCAACATTCACATTGAAATGCTTCAGCTTTGCAGGACAATGTGCTACACCAATATCAACCTCTGACTGTGACAACTTAGGACAATGCAATGTACAGGCCCGCATCCAGAGGTACAGTCACAACTGTCAGGTGTGTGAACCATTGATGCCTGTAGAAACATAACATACATTGTGTGTCTCTTCCAAAAACAGGTGATGATGGGGACACAGCAGCAGACGATGAGGAGTCCCTGTCCCAGGCTCCGGGGGACACTGAGCTCACTGGTGTGGAACAGCCTCTGCCCTCCTCGGATGGCGAAGACCTACCTGGCCCCTCCGGTGTGAGTCATCATGCAGCACCAGCAGGACCAACATCTGCACCCCCTGCACCCACCCCTCTAACAACTGCCAACACACAAACCACCCCCGCCGACACGGACAGACCAAGGACCACCGATGACAACAGCACAGGGACCCCGGCCCAACGTGGAGCAACGGACAACAACCCCAGTAACAACCCCCAAGGGGGCCTAGGGTCACCTGTGCGTGCCACCGCTGGTCCCGCACGTGTCGCCAGGGTTGGTGGGAGGGGTGGTAGACATAGGTCGCTGTTTGCAGAGGGGTCTGGACTGCATGATGACCCACAACTGGTACGCATTGCTGATGCGTACCAGAATAGCACCGGAGAGGTCAGCCAGGTAGTGGGGATCCTCAAGGACATTCAACAGCAGCAGGCTGCTCATCATGCCCGCTTGGACTCCCACATGTCCCGAGTGGAGACACACATGTCTCGCATGGAGTCCAAGTGGGACACATTGCAAGAACTGACAGCGGTGCATAGGGACATATTGAGATGCCTCCGCCAGATTAGCACCAACATGGCCACACCTCCCTGTGTGCCCACAACATCTGGTGCTGCAACAACTGACACTGCCACAGGTAGGGAGGAGGACTCTGGCGGAGAGTCCCCTGCACCGCAGCAGCCTGCACGTGAGGGTCCCCCCCAAAGAAGAGGGGTCGTCCGAGGAAGGAAAACTAAGAGGCCGATGGCCATGTACATCCCCCAGGAACCCAACACCTGTTCTGGAAATTCTCCTTTGTGTGCAAACTGTTCACCCTGTCGAATGCAACCCAACTCTCCCACATGACATGGGGAGTTTAAGTTGGCCCAATGTATCAGATGACTGTTGACTTTACTCAGGACATTTCTGCTACCAAGACTTCCAACTCATCTGGGAACTTTGGATTACAATCCCAATGTACAGCACCCACCATCCTGTGCACTATACTGACACATGTATGTAAATAAAGTCACTAATACACCATACTTGCCTCTGTTGTGATTCCAACGTGGTTTCTGTCATGGAGATGATGATCTGCTAAATGACACTGTGCATGCTAACTGCTACAGCAAGTTCAACACCGTCATGTGAGTCATGGCGACGTGACACATATGAGGGAGACACACCACTAGGGCTACACAACACATACACACCAGGGCCATCTGACTCATCGCCTACACTGATGTTGCCAGGAAATACAGTGGAATGTACAGACACTACACCTATTCAGAGTCTGTGTTAACTAGCCCACAGGTGCAGTAAGCAAATGTCAGTCAGATGTGTGACCACAGACAACGCACATCCCAAAGTGAAGCACAGGTTTATTACACATTTGCAACATGTTGTTTGCACTACAGATGCAAGGTAATCCCACGTGGCAGTGGCCACACAGTCAACAAGTGTAGAAGAAAGAAAGTCCAGGGGTGTGTGGCACATCACCTGTAGGGAAACGATTGCTTCCACCCTGGAAGTTGAATCATGGTGTCGGGGGATCACAGTTGACCAAACAACTCTGAAAGTACCCTGTGAAGGACAGACATGACACACAGTCAAAAGCACTGAAGAACAGGACAGAACTGCAATACTCATGCCCAATACGTCACAAGATACCTACACAAAACCAAGTTAGCATGTCAACACTGTTGGGGAGTACAGACTACCTGTAAGGACACATCGCTGCACGCTTCCAGGCAAGTAGCACATGCCCACAATCAAACAGCACCAGAGCACCACCAACACATATCACGCAAACTCACATCATTGACATGACATCTGTGGATACTCACATTCAGCTGAAGAAGTTGGTGATGAGCTGTGTGCGGACATCACCCTCATCATCATCATCATCACTGGCATCGTGGCCCAGGCCAGGATCCTCCACAGGTGGTGGATGTTGGTCATCGTCATCCAGGATGAGAGGCAACTCCTTCCGCACTGCCAGGTTGTGTAGCATGCAGCAGACGATGACAATCTTGCACACCTTTGCTGGGGCATATGGGAGGGCCCCTCCTGTCTTGTCCAGGCAGCGAAAGCGGCTCTTCAGGAGACCAAATGTCCGCTCGATCACTCTCCTGGTCCGACCATGTGCCTCATTGTAGCGCATCTGGGCTGGTGTCACAGGGTTCCTGAGGGGTGTCAGCAACCACGGCATGTTGGGGTATCCCGAGTCACCTACATACAGACAATTGCACATTAGCTGAGTTGGAAAAGAGGGTGGAATACTACATTGCAGGCACACACACAATGGTACAAAGTCAGTACACACCGACAAGCCAGGCACGCTGGTTCTGCATCTGTGACATCATCCTCGGGATGCGACTACTCCTCATCACGTAGACATCGTGTGCAGAACCGGGGAAACGGGCACACACGTGTGAGATGCTCATATCTGCAAGACATACCACCAGAGCATTGACCGAATGGTAATGTTTCCTGTTCCTGTATGCCTGCTCATGTGCCTGTGGTGGTACCAAAGCCACATGTGTCCCATCAATGGAGCCAATGACATGCAGCATCCTCCCCAGGGCATAGAAGTCACTCTTGACGTCAGTGAGTTGTTGACGTTTAGGGACATAGATGTACTGGTTCAGATATCTCAACATTGCCTCCAAAACATCGCATAGCACACGGCTGAACATGGTCTGTGACATCCCACCAGCAGACGCCACAGTGTGTTGAAAGGTACCGGTGGCAAAGAAGTGTAGGGCTGCCATCACCTTCACCTTGGGGGTCAGCGCTGTAGGGTATGGCCGGCCAGGTTCCAAATGTGGGGCCAACCGCACCGCCAATTCCTCAATCAGCGGCCTGTTGAAGCGGTACCGTCGGATGCAGTCCCGTTCAACCATGGTTGCAAGGTCAGGGAATGGTCTATGGACAGCTGGTGCCCTGCAGTGCATAGGTGAAGAAAGAAAGATTGTCAGTCACCCCACATATGTGGCATAGACCATACTCAATAGCACATGACACATCATTACGAGACACAAGTACCTGATGTGTGTGCCGTTCCTTAAGGACATGTATGGCACCTACATGGCCAACATCTAACATCACAGTTCAACATGTGTTGACAACAAGTTCCAGGTTGTGCTATGGGATATCATTAGGCTGTGTCACAGTACCCATATACTGCTGTCACGTTCCAAACACACACCACAGTGACATGTGAGGACAGATGTGCCCCAGGCATCACAGCTCATTGACAGGTAGATTCCCAGGGACCCTGTATTGCCACATGGACACTGGCATGACATGGTTTATCATGAATACACCACAGCAAAACAACCATGACCCCCACAGGTAGTGGTCCCTGTTGCCTCTGCAGGACAGACATGGACGTCTGTGACACACACACTCACAACATCAAAGTCCATGCACAAACAACGTGGATGTGGAGACTGTTTCCCATTGTGCACATGGAATCAGAGACATTGTAAACACAACATGCACACAGACTGTGGAGGGCCATCACTATTGTGGCAATGGGTCACCCTGTGACGTACATACCGTCCCACATGGGACTCAGGGGGTATGTGACATGACATACACATACACAACCTGGAAATGTGACCATGCCACATGCTCTGAAAGGAACAGTTGCACATCACAGTGGTCATGTGCACAACACACAAAGGATTCTGTCCCCATGAACACGTGCACAGCCTGGGAGTGGCTGCCCCCAAGTGCCACCCAAAAACCACATGTTGACCCCCATACACAGAAAAGGTAATGCAGCCTTACATGCCTTAGGATACAGTGTGGACAGGCTGTGGTGTTGTAGGTGTGCCCCCGAGTCCCTGGAAAGTAAATGTGGCTGGCATACGTTCACCTGTGACAGGCATGGTGAAATATGCGAGTGACTTGTACAGGGACGCGTTGTACAGCAATGGACCAATCGGTGCGCACGCATTGGCCATTGCATATGATGTGAGCGGGTACGCGTTGTACAGCAATGGACCGATCGGTGCGCACGCACTGGCCATTGCATATGATGTGAGCGGGTACGCGTTGTACAGCAATGGTCCGATCGGTGCGCACGCATTGGCCATTGCATATGATGTGAGCGGGTGCGCGTTGTACCTCAATGGTCCGATCGGTGCGCACGCATTGGCCATTGCATATGATGTGAGCGGGTACGCGTTGTACAGCAATGGACCGATCGGTGCGCACGCATTGGCCATTGCATATGATGTGAGCGGGTACCCGTTGTACAGCAATGGTCCGATCGGTGCGCACGCATTGGCTAGGGCCTGGCATGGCAACGGACGCGTTTTCGAAGCTTTAACGAGTCTGATGCAGTGAATTCAGTTGGCCAGCCACAACAATGTTGCAAATTCATGGGTGTCACGAAGTTGAACTTTTGAAGGATGCTGTGGGCGTGTATAAGTGGTGCAATTCCATGGATTGGCCAGATTCAGAAGATGCAAACGACTTGGACCTATCACTTTGGACACATGGGACACATGGGACAGTATCTGCCTCTGCAGCACACATATAATGCTGGCTGTTCCCCTGAGAGCTCACTTGCCTGCACTACATGCTCCAGGACGACATCTGCCACCACCACTGCTGCTGTCTCTGCATCCTCTGGCTACTGCAATGGCACGTACTGTGGAGAGAGCCCCAGCCTTCAGCACTGAGGAGAACCAGGACCTGCTGGACAGCCTCCTTCCACAGTACAGCAAGCTGTATGGGAAACCAGGGGAGCAGGTGAGTGTGCTGTCCACTGCCTTACTAAATGTGCATGTTGTCTGACTAGCAATACTTCCAGTGTACACACCACTGGCTAGCATGCTCACTGAGTAGTTCTCACCCCCCAAAGTGTGTAGTTACATGCACTGAACAGGTATAGTGCAGTAACAGTGCATTCCAACAAGGTTTTACTTCCCAGGCAATGATACCATTTAGTAACTGCTGGTAAACTGTTCATAGCCATAGTTGCACTGCCTGTGTACATCATATGCCCCTGTAATTGAGACATGTATATCCAACTGTGTGATGCACGGATATGTTGCATGTGTAGTAATGGCCTTTTTCACTTTGTCATCCTCACAGGTTGATGCCCACCAGAAGCAGGAGATCTGGCTGACCATTGTCCGGGCAGTACGATCCGTGGGGGACTACAAGCGCCGGATCCGCAACTGCCAGAAGAGGTGGCAGGACCTTCGGGGCTAGACCCGGAGGATCGCAAGGGTCCAGCTGAAGCTGTCGCCTCCTCGCAGGAGGGGCGGACACCGGACCCTGACCCCCCACATGCTCCGGATCCTGGCGGTGGTCTTCCCTGACCTGGATGGGCAGCTGAAGGCCAGACAGCAGCAAGGAGGGGGTGAGTCCATGACTGCACTGTGAACTTTGTCTGACATGCTATGTGCCCTCCTCTGGCCTGGTTAAACCTCCACAGTACATCAGTCTTGTGGTCCAGGGCCCATGTCCCTCAATTGTGACATGCCCACTCCTCATCTGATATCCAGGTGTGGCCCTTACAGTCTGGAAATTGTGTCACTTGGGTACTGTGTCCTTGCATTTTGCTTAGCTCAGGATGGGGGACAGCATTTGTTACCGTACCTTTGTGGTGGGCTTCATGGGTGGGTCAATTGCTTACACAATGCCTGAGTTCTGACATGTAATCTGCGTGTAACTTTGATATGTGTTCCAATTGCTGATCTGACTCACCACATGTGCCTGGGGTATTTGGCACACCCCCATGCTGCGGGTGGGAACAATGTTTGGGCCTCAGGAGTATGTATATCAAGTGTGTCACACATGCTTAGCCACATGCCTACTGTCCAGGGCTCATCCCTCTTTCACGTGGAGCAGGACAGTCATGCCTACACCAGGGCATACAATACACTCTGTACTCCCACTCCCGTGTATCAGCTGACACGTTGTGCTCAGTGAAATGTTCCCTCAGGTGTCTGCCTCTGTGTCATTGTGCTGTGGCTTCGTTGTCAGGACTACTGGGGTGTTTATCGGTTAGGGCTCAGCATGCCATCTGAGATGTGACCATGAGAGACGATACTTGTGTGACATATAGGTGTTTGATCACTTGACTGTGCAGACTGGTGCATGCGACTGAGAAGTTCAGGCAGCTGTTTATCATTCACAGCAGACTGTGAGGTGCTCAGGTTCAGAGAGTTGTGTTTCATGTCTCCCATATGTCCAATTGGTATGACGTGGACAAATAAGAGTTCAGATGATGTGGTGTGTGGGGGATGGACATGTGCACTTGTCAGCTACAGAACTTGCATTCCCCATGACCTAGGATTGTGACACAGTGCAGACTGTTGTTGGCTGGCTGCCCTGCCCATGTGACTGGAGACAGTGATGTATGACTTTGCAGGCATGCCTGTGCCATGGCATTAAACTTCCTAAGAGTGATCCTGCAGGGGAGTGACATGTGCAACATGCACCCCATTGTGGCATTGACTATGAGGACATGGGTGCATCATGGTGTCTGGTGCTGGTATGCATCACATGCATTTCAAATTAGACTCTGGCCATCCCTTTATCCGGACACCTGTACTGACTCAGTGGCAAGAGATGTGATGTGTGCATGTTCACATACTTCACCGTGTTCTCTGCAATGTCCAACAACTGGGTAGGTGGTGCATGTGTCCACACTGGGGTATTACCATCCGACAGGCACCAGACAGATGGGTGCAAGCTGTTTGAGGGTAAATGGGTGGTCACACCCTTCTGCTTACCGGCTCATGAGAGCACGACCCGCACTCTGCTCGTTCACTTGAAAAGAAGGAACAACGGTGTGAAATACAGTGGCACTTTGTTAAGCAATTCAGTAACACCGAGAACTGTTCATTTAATGCTGCTCGTCAACACATGAGCAGGTTGAAAATGAAAGCATCAACAATATTACAAATCATATTTTAAGTGAAGCACAAAGATCTATGTAACTATCTATCAGTGAGCTACAGCCTATGGGGCAAGTCTTAAAATAGGGATCATGAATAGGCAAGCGCCTAGAAGGCAAATCTTAAATAAGAGAGCAAGAACCATCCAAGGCTACACAGTTTAAGTTAGGATAAATGCAATGAATTGGGTGTGGATGAGCTAAATTAGAGAGGCTGACAAAGCCAAAAGGCTAGCAATCAGAAAAGAGCATTACCACCTTGAGAGTAGAAGTTCTAGGCCCAAGATCAGGAGAACGGCCGACCGGGAACCCTCACCATGCAATGCACTGGTATGAAGAGTTCAGGGCGTGGATATGGGTGCAAACCTTTTATATGGCTTAATGCAGAACTCCTACCCACAGTTGACGTGGGCCCTGACGTGGGTCCTTGACCGCACGCTTACAGTAACTGTGGAAAGTTTTTGAAGAACAGAGAAGTGGTATCATGGTGAAAACAGGGGCTTTTAGCATGTGGTCGGTGCTCTTGACCGCAAACATAAGAAAAAGATAACTTTTACCGTAAGATGCTCAGAAATTAAGATTTTATATATTATTTCTCTGTCACGTAGCCGCCTTTTCAGTTTCAGTTGAGCAAGCGTGGAAAGTTTCATGAGTTAAAATATTGCAAACATTGCTTGTGAAAGAGCAAGATGTACCAGCAGAGTGTAACGTACGTGTGGGCTAACCTTATTCTTGTGACTGTGGAAATTTACAAGGGGGGCTGGTGCCGCGGTGGATGGCACAGGTCCCTGCTGTCAGGTCAGAAAGGCCTACAAGATTTGTTGTATTAAAAATGATAGCAAGAGGCAGTGGCCTCTTGGGCCTACATGTGTGTGTGCATCTAAGGAGGTGGGTTTGGGCCTAAGTGTATGTATCTAAGGGGGTGTGGACCACTGTGAGGGCTTGGGCCTAAGTGTATGTATCTAAGGGGTGTGGACCACTGTGACAGGTACTAAAAGGCTAAAAGGAAAATGGACAACTTAGGTCATCTATCAGGGCCTGACTGGTGGGGCCTATATGGGAGTGCCATGTTTCAAGGGCAGAGCAGAAAGGTACATAGGTCTGTGTTATATGGTAGAACAGAACCCTACTTCAAAGGCCAGGAGGAGTGTGAGTGCCATGGTTGACCATCAGACTGACAATTGGCTTCTCCTAATCTGTGTGAGCACTTTTGGCAATGTTCAACTAAGGATGCCAGGGCTTGCTCTGTAATGTGCTGTACTTACTGTGGTGTGTGCGGTCAGTGCAGGTGACTGATGTTTGTCTGTTTCCCTAACTCTTTGCAGATACATCCACGGCCACAGGAGGGGACAGCTCCACGGACCAGGAGGAGCTGCAGAGCCAGACTGGGTCAGCAGCCCATGAGTGGTCGGAGGGACCCAGTGGCACGGAGGGCGAGGGGAGCCATACCGAGGAGTCCTCAGCACCATCCACCTCAGCTGAGGACCACAGCAGCTCGGAGGATGACTCCCTTGTGGAGGCGGGTGTCAGCAGCCACCACACCCCAGCTAGTATGGCTGGCCCCGCCACCACCACCACAGCCCTCCCATCGGCTCCCATTCCAGAGGTCCATGGAGGCTCCCGTGTTCGGGAGCGTGTCTCCTTCGTGCCAGGCACCGCACCCCAGCCCCTGTGTCCCCTGCTGCCCTGAGTGAGGAGTCTGTGTACTTACTTCGCCAGCTCCATGTAGGGCAGACAGCAATGCTGAGTGTCCTCCATGCACACACCACTCTGTTGACACAGCTGGTGTCGTTCATGGAGGGCATCTCATCTGGCATGTCTGCCCTACAGAGGAGCAATAAGTCCATGGGCTCCTCCCTGACGGCAGCAGTGTCCCTCCTCCAACAGTCCCTCACCCCTCCTACCTCTGCCCCATCCACACTTCCTGGCACCCTACCTGTCCCAAGCACATGCACACCTGCACAATCACCCAAACACACAGACACGAGCAGCACAGAAACACCCAAAACAAAGGCAAAACATGCACGCAAGCATCCTCAGGGGACTGATACCACACCCACAGGGGATGGGGAACAGACACACACACAGGCATCCACAGTCACTCCGCAGTCCTCCAAATCCTCTCCCTCCAAGACCCCTTCCCTTGCCTCACCTGCAACCCCACCTAAAAGCAGCTCTTCCTCTGTGACCTCGGCCTCTTCCCCTCCGATCCAGCTGATCCAGCATACAGGGGGAAGAGGAAGTCCACCCACACAGAGGAGAGTGCCCCTCACCCCCGGACACCCTCCCCCAGGCACAGACAGACTGTGGCCCCCATCCGCAAGTCCCCCCGGACCAAGAAGAGCAAGACCCCGCCGCCGCCCTGCAGCTCAACCACCAAGTCTCCTTCCTCCATCCCTCAGGCCCCCACTCCACAGGTTCCCCCACCACACCCTGCCCCAGGTACCCCCACCCACAGATACACCATCCCCAAAATGATCTGGCCTTCTCCCCCTACCACTTGCTCTTCCAGCACCACACCCCCCGCTGCACATGTTTGTGCCACTGGTGTGGAGACCGTGTCCTCCCCCTCTGTCCTGCCCACCTTACCTGAACCCCATTCTACTCCCCTGGAGATAGGCACTGCAGTGGAGTCCACTACCACCCCGTCTGACTTGGGCACTGCAGTGGGGAACCTGTCCACTCCATCTGGCCAGCCCACTGCAGTCGTGCCGGCACCCACGCCATCTGACTCATGCCCCCCAGTTGTGCCAGCACACACCATGTCAGACACCTCCACTGCAGTTGTCAGTGTATTTGTATTTGTATTTGTATTTAAGCTTATATAGCGCTCAGCTACCCCCAACGGGGGTGTCCCGGCGCTTGCAGATACAGTGGGGGGTGAAGGCAAGTTAAAGTTGTCTAGTCCTAGTTTGCTAAAGGAGGCTGAAGAGCCAAGTCTTCAAATCCTTTCGGAAGATAGGTTCCGACTTGGCTTTTCTGACAGTGACTCTCCAGCACCAGCCAATCCTTCCCTGCCTCCTTCTGGTGAGCCCTGATCCTGTCCCTGCGGTGCCTGGCCTGCCCCCCGTATGCCCCTCCGAGGGGAATGTCCCTGGTCCGTAGCAGTGCAGGCAAGCAAAGGGTGGCATCTGCCACTGTCACCCTGTTCGGACTTTACTGTTGGACTGGCCATTGCCCTTTGTCTTTGTCTTTTTTCTGGACTTTCTATTTCACACACATATGCTGAATAAAGCTCCTTTCTGTTCTCTGGTGGTTTTGCTTCAGATGTACATGATGTTGATGATGCTAACCATGCCCTTGCTGCAGTAATGGTGATTTTTGATATCATGAAAATGAAGTGTTACTGTGCAGGACCCCATGTGGTCCAGGGGGAATGTGTCCTATCCTGGTGTGTAGCCATGTCATCCTTTGCAGCAATATGAGGGTGTCATGTTTTCAATATTTGCCAATGGGATTTCCTACATTTATTTGCAATATCACATCTGTGGCTTACACCCCTGCACATCAGTTGTGCTTGCCATTGTTCAATTTGTCTATTTCCCTGACCGTGTGACCATCTCTACTGGACATGCAAGTTTGGGCATCAATGGGGAAGGACTCATCTGTGTTATCAGTGCAACTTGCTATACATGTGTGTTGGATCTGTGCAGATGATTTCGGTGACACTCCCATGACCAGGCTGATGTGACGAGAGCCTTCATTTTGTGCTAATTGTTGACTGAGTGACCAAGTGTTCTGCTGACATGATAGAGCCCTGCAGAGACAACGTATGGCACAGCTTTCCTTACACAGGAGTGGAGTTCCCTCATGGTAGTGTGTAATTCCGTGACATTGCCTGAGCCCAAGGTGTGTGTTGTGTGAGCATGTCTGTGTGTGTTCACTTCCATTTTGCTACACAGGCTGGGATCCCTAATGATGTTCCTGTTTGTGATGCTTGCTGAGTTGACCTATGTTCCCCCCAAATCTTCGCACTGGGTTCTCTGAGATGTGGGTGCATGG
The DNA here is from genome assembly GCA_963921515.1 of Calotriton arnoldi. Lineage (NCBI taxonomy): Eukaryota > Metazoa > Chordata > Amphibia > Caudata > Salamandridae > Calotriton > Calotriton arnoldi. The sequence goes on from CAWUFW010000285.1 coordinate 473,606, forward strand.
CACATTACTGGTCATCAGGGTGTCATCCATAGGTGTGTTTGCTGTCAGGGCTGAGTTTGTGGGCAAACGCAGATGAGACACAGTCAGGATTCCCCTTGGCACTTGTTAGTTACACAAGTCATGTAATTTACAGTTTGGGTTAGCTTTCAGTGATAGTGACACGTTGTGTGTGTGACTGCTGCCACTCCTCAGGGTCAGAGCTGCAATGTTGGAAGTTGTCTATGTGTGTTCTTTGTGGGTGACCTTGACTTCTTCATTGGTGTGTGACTGTGTCCGGGATCCCATTGATTGTGGTGGATTTCACGTCATGCCCATGTACGGCGTACTGTGCAGTGTGTCAGACATTCACGAGTCTTGTTTACTGGCCATGTGTGATGGGTTTCTGCACCTTGGTTCCCACCACCACCCCTGGGATTGTCATGGGTGCATGTGCAATGTCACCAGTCCATGTGAGCTTCACTGCTGCACATTGGTGGAGATCAAGGTGTGTGGTGTTGAGTGTGTGCAAATGAGAGTTGTTGCATGGCTAGACCCCTACCTCCATGTTGGCCTTGGCTGACAGGCCGTGCTGATTGATTTGTGCTTGTGTAGGTGTGATGGTAGTTTGTTGCTCAGGACACATGACTGTGGTTCACAGTGTGAACGACATCTAGCTTTGTCATCACAGTGGGATTATCATGCAGGCCAGGGTCACCACAATGTGGGGTCCCTGGGGGTAGTGCTGTGGTGGGTCTGTCTCTTGCTGTGTTATTTGCTGTTCCTACAAGCTTGTGTGACATGTGTAATTTGGGCTCCCTCTCATCTAACAATGCCTGATTGCCCACATAGGGGAATCCGATCCATGAGTTACTTTTGTGTGGCACTGTATACACATCTGTGTAATTGTGATTCAGGCCTCCTCATGTGTTGTGTGGTTGCCTGGGGACACTGGCACACCCCCCATCACCTGTTGTGTTTGATATGCAGTGAGGCTGCCTGTTTGTGTTTGTGCATCTGCACCACTGCATTGGCATATCTTTAGTGTGCCATTGGCTGTATGTTGTTTGGTGGCTTTCCCCTGCTGTCCCTGGGACTCCTAGGTCATCAGTCAGCACAATGATCATGGTTTGTATGTCCCATTGCTGCCATGGTATGGTATTTGTTCACCTGACATCTACAGTCTCCACAGGATATCTACATTTGTGTGTCCATTGGTGCAGATATGTGGGGCTGCATTATGATGGTCACTTCTGTCATTGTGTTATTGACGAATGTTGACAATGTCAGCCCCCATGGGTGATGTTTGTCTGCACATGGCCAAAGGTATATCTTATTTGCACTGCACTGTTTGCCTCACCCAATCTATGTTGCTATGGGACACAAGCACTACTATGCCACAGATGTGTTTGTTGTTCTGTGATCAGGAATCATCCATGCTGTTTGGCATTTGCAGCTTTTCCCATGACAACACTTACATTTTGGTCACTGTGATGATGGGGTTTTAGACCCCATTGCCACAATGTTCAAAATGTGTCTCAGCTATGGACCCCACACTTCCCTTTTGGTCACTGTGGTGATGGGGGTTTAGACCCCATTGCCACAATGTTCAAAATGTGCTTCAGCTATGGACCCCACACTTCCCTTTTGGTCACTGTGGTGATGGGGGTTTAGACCCCATTGCCACAATGTTCAATTGGGCTTCAGCTATGGACCCCACACTTACCTTTTGGTCACTGTGATGATGGGGTGTTATACCCCATTCCCACAGTGGTCATGGTCTGCTTGCACTGTGGAGGCCACACACATTTATGTGTGACACTTGTGATAGGGGGTCATATTGTATGCTCAATGTCATGTTCAGTGTTGTAGGCATTTGACACAGACTACACACGCTTGTCATGGTGTTGGGGGGGATGTATTTTTCAGACATTCCTTATGTTGGAGTATGCTGGTTGTGTCATGCATTACCCGTCCTATGTGTAGGGGTGGTGTGGGTGGTAGGCATTCATCCCCCTATGAGTGGGGATGGTAGTAGTGACAGGCATCCAGGCCCCCCTGAGTAGGGGTGGTGGTAGTGGTAGGCATCCAGGCCCCCCTGAGTAGGGGTGGTGGTAGGCATCCATCCCCCTATGAGTGGGGATGGTAGTAGTGACAGGCATCCAGGCCCCCATGAGTAGGGATGGTGGTAGTGGTAGGCATCCAGGCCCCCATGAGTAGGGGTGGTGGTAGTGGTAGGCATCCAGGCCCCCTGAGTAGGGGTGGTGGTAGTGGTAGGCATCCAGCCCCCTGAGTAGGGGTGGTGGTAGTGGTAGGCATCCATCCCCTATGAGTGGGGATGGTAGTAGTGATAGGCATCCAGGCCCCCCTGAGTAGGGGTGGTGGTAGTGGTAGGCATCCATCCCCCTTGAGTGGGGATGGTAGTAGTGACAGGCATCCAGGCCCCCTGAGTAGGGGTGGTGGTAGTGGTAGGCATCCAGGCCCCCTGAGTAGGGGTGGTGGTAGTGGTAGGCATCCATCTCCCTATGAGTGGGGATGGTAGTAGTGACAGGCATCCAGGCCCCCTGAGTAGGGGTGGTGGTAGTGGTAGGCATCCAGGCCCCCTGAGTAGGGGTGGTGGTAGTGGTAGGCATCCATCCCCCTATGAGTGGGGATGGTAGTAGTGACAGGCATCCAGGCCCCCTGAGTAGGGGTGGTGGTAGTGGTAGGCATCCAGGCCCCCTGAGTAGGGGTGGTGGTAGTGGTAGGCATCCATCCCCCTATGAGTGGGGATGGTAGTAGTGACAGGCATCCAGGCCCCCATGAGTAGGGATGGTGGTAGTGGTAGGCATCTATCCCCTATGAGTGGGGATGGTAGTAGTGACAGGCATCCAGGCCCCCTGAGTAGGGGTGGTGGTAGTGGTAGGCATCCATCCCCCTATGAGTGGGGATGGTAGTAGTGACAGGCATCCAGGCCCCCATGAGTAGGGATGGTGGTAGTGGTAGGCATCTATCCCCCTATGAGTGGGGATGGTAGTAGTGACAGGCATCCAGGCCCCCTGAGTAGGGGTGGTGGTAGTGGTAGGCATCCAGGCCCCCTGAGTAGGGGTGGTGGTAGTGGTAGGCATCCAGGCCCCCTGAGTAGGGGTGGTGGTAGTGGTAGGCATCCATCCCCCTATGAGTGGGGATGGTAGTAGTGACAGGCATCCAGGCCCCCTGAGTAGGGGTGGTGGTAGTGGTAGGCATCCAGGCCCCCTGAGTAGGGGTGGTGGTAGTGGTAGGCATCCAGGCCCCCTGAGTAGGGGTGGTGGTAGTGGTAGGCATCCATCCCCCTATGAGTGGGGATGGTAGTAGTGACAGGCATCCAGGCCCCCTGAGTAGGGGTGGTGGTAGTGGTAGGCATCCATCCCCCTATGAGTGGGGATGGTAGTAGTGACAGGCATCCAGGCCCCCTGAGTAGGGGTGGTGGTAGTGGTAGGCATCCAGGCCCCCTGAGTAGAGGTGGTTGTAGTGGTAGGCATCCATCCCCCTATGAGTGGGGATGGTAGTAGTGACAGGCATCCAGGCCCCCCTGAGTAGGGGTGGTGGTAGTGGTAGGCATCCAGCACCCTATGGGTGTGTATGGCATTGCTGGTAGCCATCCCGCCCCTATGGTTCTGCTGTTGCTAGTGTACGTCATTTCTGCATCCCTATGTGTGTGTGACATATGTTGGGTACGTGTCGTTTGTTTGTGTAGTGGGTGTTTGACTTACCGTCTGCGCCGTACGCGTCCGTGCCTGTTCCGGTAATAGATGTAGAGTATTGGTAGGACCTGCACGATGGGATTCATGGTTTGTTCGTCTCGTTCGGGTTTCTCGTGGCTTCGACTCGTACTCGTCGCTGGCTTGTTCGTCTCGTCGCCGTGGATCGTCTTGTGGCGCGAATCGGAGCTTATGTACAGCGCTCCCGGATGCTCTGACGTGCCGGACGTAGCGACGGGTTCGGCGCGTACGGAGTGCGCATCGTACTAGTCTGGCCGGAAGGTGCTGTGTATTTGGTTCCGTGCGACTCGATTCGGCGTTTACGGATCCGGCTCGGGCGGGGAACAGGAGCTGAAATGGGCAAGTACGGCTCGCTCGGAATCTGGGCTGTTATGCGCATCGTACTTGCTCGTTGGTACGACTGTTCGAATCGGTCGTGAAACACGCATTCGGCTGGGTTTTTTTCCGGACGAATAGTGTTAGGTGCCCTACCGGCCGAGATCGGAATCGGCCCCTATATGTTTTAAATCCTACTTTATGAGGGATTTCCAAGGCCCAAGTTTCTTGCAGAAGAATTATTTCACTTTGTCCAATGTACTCCTGCCACTCTACATCCACTTGTTTTCTTGTCAGCCCCACTATATTCCAAGATGAGAATCGTATTTCTGATTGCCATTCGTTCCTTATTTGCTGATTGAGTACTACTTCCATCTCATTCCTGGTTCCTAAAATTTCCTGACCCTTGTTGTCAAGGTTACGATTATGATTAAAAAAATCCACTCCATTATTTTGTAATGGCTGATTAACCTCAACTGTAACCACACTATCCCAGGCAAAAGCACTGACAGTACATCCGATTTGTCATGAAGCATAACTGCTTCCTGTTCGTTTGTCAAACATATCCAGTCCTGATCCTTATCTGAAACTAACTGACCATCTTGAGCATCAGTTTGAAAAGTAAGTACTAGAGCCTGAGAACCATCAAATAAATGCGATTCATATTGTAATACAAATAGTTGTCAGTCTTGGGCATTTAGATCTGATGGAGCCTGAAACCTGTTGAACAGAGAAATTGGAGCGGGGTTATTTGCAAAAGGCCCAAGGGGAGGTTTATAGAAGTATCCCAAAGGAAAAGCACAAATACTAGTACTCTGAATATAGGATGACTCGCAAAAGTTTAGTAAACAACGAACCATCTGTGGCCTGCGAAAATTAATCACGATGCAGTCACCATCAATACACTTAGAAGATGGGCCAACCCACCCAACTCTGCGGACCATTAAGATCTCCTTTATAGCAGACGGATAGAATCTTTTGTGTTTTATTAACCAATCCAATGTTTTATTGTGTAAGTCAACCCACGTCTCCCTCTGATCCTCCCTAAGAGCAGGGACACCAGCCAGAACTAAAACATAGGGGCACGTGGCTGGCGGTAAACTCAACATGTCAGTATTAGGCTTCAAACGATTGTTGGTTAACTCATCTACTGTATTATTGGTCACAGTGCTTGGTACAGTGCCTGTAACTGAACATTCAGAATCAATATTGTGCAAGCCTACACGTTTCATGCTCAAACCTTTGGGTACTTCCTGTGTTTTACCTTTCATAGCATTATAATTCATCATAGGGCAATCCTTAACTTTACCATCTAAATTTCGCAAATTCGCAGTTAGGTTACCATCTACTACTGTATTCGGACCCTCTCTCTCTATAGAGTTTGGTTGTTGAATCACGTTATTGCTACTTAGGTTATTTATGACAATATCCATTCGATCCAATTTTTCCCATAAAAGGGTAAATTTCTTTTCAATCAATTCGTGAACACGAGCTAACACTGTACCTAATACAGAGTCCTCAACAGTAGCATAAGTAGCAGTCATATCGTCCACAGTACTTTCATGTCTTGGTATAGGGAGCAAAGGGACAACATCAGTCTGTGTGCCAACCGAAATAGGTTTCAGCGTATCATGGAGAATTACATTTTTAACACGATTATCAAATTGGGATCCCTTTATGTTCTTAGCTTTTTGGGCACCAGCACCCCGCTTTCGTTTTGCTGGTGGCTCTATCTCCTTTCTTGCATCAGAGGATTTAGAACTCCGTGCTCTGGTGGCTATACAAGGTACTTCTGAAGCCACAGGTAGTGGTAAGTCCGGGGCCGATTCACAGAACTAATCTGAGATAAAATCCTAAGCTTACTACTTTTGGTATTCACAGAAGGCATTTAGTAGTAGTAAAGTTAGGACTCCTAACTTTACTACTACTAAACTGAGACAAAATCCTAACTTTACAACTTTCGGTATTCACAAAAGGCATTTAGTAGTAGTAAAGTTAGGAGTCTTTGGCGTGCCCGGGCCAAGGGCCGGCCCGCCTGCGCCCGTCAGAGCCCAGAGGAGGCTGGGCCACGCACAGCAGGCTGGGTGATGCGGTCCCCCTGGACCGTACGTGGCAAATGGAGGCAGGTGAAGGCAGCAAAAGATGTGCATTAGCAGCCCCTTTTGAGCAGGAATGGCAGCAGGTAATCGGAAACGCTGTGCGGCAGAGAAAGCGGGACCCGGGCTGCGGGAGCCCGCGGCCGCTTTTTGAAGCACCTCCTGGCGCTTCGGCGAAAACGTTGGTGGCCGTGCGCCACGCACAGCAGGCTGGGTGATGCGGTCCCCCTGGACCGTACGTGGCAAATGGAGGCAGGTGAAGGCAGCAAAAGATGTGCATTAGCAGCCCCTTTTGAGCAGGAATGGCAGCAGGTAATCGGAAACGCTGTGCGGCAGAGAAAGCGGGACCCGGGCTGCGGGAGCCCGCGGCCGCTTTTTGAAGCACCGCCTGGCGCTTCGGCGATGACGTTGGTGGCCGTGCGCCACGCACAGCAGGCTGGGTGATGCGGTCCCCCTGGACCGTACGTGGCAAATGGAGGCAGGTGAAGGCAGCAAAAGATGTGCGTTAGCGGCCCCCTTTGAGCAGGAATGGCAACAGGTAATTGGAAACGTTAAAAAACAGAATGCCGCGCTGCCGGAGATGAATCGACTGATCACACGCTCAGTTAGTCACATAGTTTTAGCATTTTTCATCAGAAGCAAGTATCCCTTTCCGGATGAAAAACATGTTTGTGATATCCAGTAATTTTACATGGTGTACTCCTCTACAAATCCAACAAGGCAATGTGGCCTTTTTCAAATCAATCTCTTAAGTCTAAAAGATAATTATCTTTGCTCACTCCTTGTGCGATGAACTTGATTGCTTATACTTTTCAGCTCTCAGGTCCCCATAAAGACCGTCCCACAAAGCCGCAAGTTGCCAACACCACGTGTTTACGCAAGGACAGTAAAGGAAACATAGACAGGCTCTACTGTAACATTCGATCTATGGTAAAGCACTCTATTGAGACCTGGGGGCAGATTTACAAGCCCCTTGCGACAACTTTACGCCGCCGTTGCATCACTTCTGTGACGCAGCGGTGTCGTAAACAATGCGCCATGTTGCGACATATTTACAACGTGACACATATAGGGAGATGCGTCACGTTGTAAAGCCCTGCGCTACATTATACCTGCGTCAGGTATAATATATGCAGGGTAGGCGTTCCCACGCAGGAAAGCCTTGTAAAAGTGACGCAGTGAAATCTACAAGATTTCACTGAGGCACTTTTACGACGCCACTGCGTCAAAACCTTGCGCCTGCTTGAAGCAGGCGTAAGGAGTGACGCAGCATGTTAGGAATAGGCATTCCTAACCATTGCTGGAGTTGTGTCGTACTTGCGACACGACTCCAGCAATGCGCTGCCCTTACGCCGAAAGATGTGTCACGCATCTGTCTATCCTTGCGCCACGGTGCGGCGCATCCATGGTGGCGCAAGGGTTTTTTTACGTGTCGCAATTTAACTGGCACATCCCTGCTAATATGCAGGGATGCACCAGTTCTTGTAAATCTGCCCCCTGGGATCTTATCTCTTCTCATCGCCCTACGATATGTTTCTTTACCGAGACATGGCTATGTGGCACTGCACTCCCTAGTATATCACTAGCAATACCACAGCAGTATTCGCTGGTTAAACTAGATAGGGAAAAACGCCTGGGAGGAGGCATTGCCATTGCCTTCCACGATTCTGTACAAGTTGCAATAATTGACTCCTTACTTTCAGAATGGATTGAGATGTGCATCTTTAAATTCTCAATATCTGTTACTGAAGTCTGGAGGGGGGCCACCTGGCTCCAAGAAAGATTTTAGTCAGGTATTAGCCAGGTATTAGCTGCTCCTATCGCACCCCACATGTTAGCTTCTGATAAATTTCTCCTATTGGGCGACTTTAACTACCAGAATGAGAATTCTAATGATCAAGGAGTGTCCTAGTTCCTAGCTGATATGGAGACCTTAGGCCTGAAACAAATATTCACATAGGGCAGGAAATACCTTGGATCTTATTTTGACAAATGTAGCTGATGTGACAAGTGAACCACTTCTCCCAATTACATGGTCAGATCATTATCGGATTAGTTCTCCATTTTACGCAATAACTATTTTGCAAAAACTAAGAAAAATTTCAGCAGCCCCCATCATCCATGAAAGGCAGTCATTCCTACCTCCTTCTCAGAAGGTTTTACAGCGGCTACTTTGTCATTCTTTTCGGACATCAATGCCGATGTAGATGCCTATCATAAATCTCTAACAGATACTCTTAATCAAATAGCCACTTTTAAGAAACCCCCTTTTTCTCTTCTTCTCAGAGAAACCTGGCACCATGGCATTTCAATGACTTGAGACCTAGAACGGCGTTGGCGGGCCACTAAATCTTTCTCTGATAAACAGCTCCGCAATTATCATAACAAGATCAGAGCTGCTTGGAAAATGCATCATATCTCTACAATCTCTACAATTACCCAAGTGGGCAACTCTGCTAAGGAGCTCTACAAAACGCTAAACAGCTTTTTGAAACCCGTGTCAGCATTACTACTGCCCCATCATCAAAGAATCTCTGCAATTCCCTAGCTAACATTTTTGAAAATAAAATAAATGCCATAAATAAGAGCTTTTGTGTAAGCCCGGAACCCCCAGATACGGCACTGGATCTCAATCAACCTCACCCTGTTGCCTTAGCTACTCTGGAAGCTTTTGAACCCTGTTCAGTGAATCAGGTGCAGTGGATGCTAACTCTGGTAAAATCAGGCTCCCCGCTAGACCTCTGCCCACCTAGGATAATGTCCAATCTAGCTGGCTATCTGGCTCCTTTGGTAAAATCATTGCTTGATTTTTCATTAACTTCTGCCAAACTGCCATCAGATTGGAAGTGTGCACAGGTATCTCCACTTCTCAAAAAGCCCTCTGCCACTCCCGAAGATCCCACTAACTATAGACCCATCTCGCTACTATTTTTGCTCACTAAAATTCTAGAGAGCCGCATTAACAAATAGCTCATATCCTACCTAGAAGAACATCGGATCTTAGACCCTTCACAATCGGGTTTTAGAGAACAACACAGTACAGAGACGGCATTGGTGGCAGTCACTGAAAACATCCAACTCTCTCTTGATGTAGGATCCCCAATCATGTTGGTTCTATTGGACCTGTCTGCCGCGTTTGACACGGTCTCCCATTCCATTCTCATCCACAGACTACATGAAGTAGGTATCCATGGTACGGCACTACTCTGGCTCAGGGACTTCCTCGACAACCGTACCCACCAGGTTTGTTTGGGTCCGTTTAAATCAAGAAAAATACTTTCTAACAAGGGAGTTCCTCAAGGCTCGTGCTTGAGCCCAACTTAATTTAACATCTATGTTGCACTTCTGGCAGACGTTGTGAGATTCTGTGGTGTGGAGATCGTGTCATACGCAGATGACACTCAACTCCTCATCTCTTTTGGTCCTGACCGAGATATGGTGAAAAAACAATTTGCGCACTGCATGACGGAGATCGCTGACTGGATGGTCAATAGCTGCCTCAAACTAAATAGCGAGAAATCTGAGATTGCTTTGTTTAGCAAAGTGCACAAGCTTTGGTTAGCTGACTGGTGGCTCTTGGATCTTGGACCAGTCCCCACTCCTAATCAAGTGGTGTGAAACTTAGGAGTGAAACTTAATCAGACACTATCTCGGCGAGACCAGGTTAATGCCACATGTGGCACCTCCTTTGCCACAATGAGGCTGTTAAAAAAAGTCTTTCCCTGGTTACCTTCCACCTCTATGAAAAACCTGGCCCAAGTGCTTATAATTAGTCGCCTTGACTACGAAAATGCATTGTTGGTTGCAGCAAATGACACCTTGCTGGCTAAACTACAGGTCGTTCAGAACACTGCTGCATGGTTGATCTGTAACTTACCTGCACAGTCATCTCCGGCTTCCATACTAAAAAAAAATTACATTGGCTGCCCATAAACAAGGGCAATTTTCAAGCTCTGTTGCTCGACATACAAGGTACTGTATCAGTCTCAGCCAGTGTACCTCAGCCGATCCATACAAAATAATTTCCTTGTATGACAAAATATTCATTTTCAAATGGGAAAAATTACCAGCTTTACAAAAGAAGTTGAAAAGGAATCCAAAATCCATTCCACACACCCTTTGTCTCTCCGTTAACAACCTGGATCTTTATGGTTGTTGGAGCCAGCTCCCATCCAAAAGTCCTGGTTCAGACCAGACATTTTTGATACCCCCTTGGAGGTCTAGACGAACAGCAAGATCCAAGTGACATAATTCTTCTGAAAGGCCTGTCAGTACTTCTGGAAAGTGAAGCAATGGCTAGTAAGCATTTCCAACAGAGTAGTATAATTAGGAACCACTAGACTTCACATAGCCATCACATAGGTCATTAAACCTGTCCATTCCCATCACCTGCACCTTAAGGTCTGGTTTCCAACTGAAATAAATTACAACAAACTATGAAACCGACTGTACCCACAAACTAACATTCTCAACCACAATTCTCTACACCTAATAAAAGGTGCCAAACTGCTCACAAAGTTATATAATGTTCTAAATTCTTATATTGAGCTTTACTTCTGCAAGTGGAAATAAATGATGGTTGTTAGCAATGGGATTTCTGGTTGGCTAAGTCTTGCGCCAAAGCCAGGCAGAAACCACCACTCTAGTCAGGGCAAGGGAGTTACACACTGATGATAACCCCTGCTCACCCCCTTGGTAGCTTGGCACGAGCAGTCAGGCTTATCCCAGAGGCAATGTGTAAAGCGTTTGCGCAACACACACACACAGCAGCAACACACTAGGCACACTACAAAGGAAACTCCACACAAGGTTATATCAAAAATAGCCTTTGTATTGTCATAAACACATTAGAAACATAATCACACAATATACACTGTGCCAACTGGCACTAGGCAATATTCACAGGGGATTATATACAGGACCAGGCCAATCGGTCCACGGTCAGAACCATCAAAATGCAGGTAAGTAAATGCAAAACACAACTAGTAACTGCTGGTACCATAATGACCTAAGCATTATCATATTAGCATTAGACACCATCCTAACATATCATAGCATGACATTAGGCAATAAATCACATTAGGCCCAAACCTCATTAGCATAAACACATTACGCACTTAGGCCTCACCAGCATAAACACATTATGCATAAACATCCTAAACATAAACGCATTATGTCATAGGCATCACCATAGCTACATTATGCAACATCACATTAGGCCTAAACACATTATGCCTAAACACTGGACATACGTCACATCACATCCCAGTAAAACAACCAGTCGTGACTGGTAACATTGCATCTTGCCTGAACCTGCTAGGCAAACATAGTAGGCCTGAAAGCTGGGCATAAACACATTATGCACTACCCTCCTAAGCATAACACATTACGCCATAGGCACTATCCCAAAACATCATAGCATGACATTAGGCATCAGCATAAATACATTATGCAATATCACATTAGGCAGGAAGTCAGTATGCATAAATCACATTAGGCAGGAACTCAGTAGTTCCCCACGGTAACGCTACTACAAGGTGCATACATCACCTTAGGGCCTTGCGCCCTTTCGCCATCACCTAAATGACCCCAGGCCAACTGGCCTTTCACTGGGGCCCACAGGCCCTTTGTCCCAAATGTCAGGGCAACCTAGATGCGCAATGCGCTGGGGGGCGGGGGAGTGTATCGCACTCCTTCCTCTTTAAAACATAAATGCCTCCGTGTTGCAGCTGCCCACTGTCCAGTGGGGCAGCTGCGGCAAGCTGAGCCCTGGCACTAACCGTGCCTCATGAGCCCCACTCTGGGACTCTGTAAAACAAATGACTCCCACGTTGCAGCTGTCCGCCACGGCGGTACAGCCGTGAGCCCAACAAAGAGGCACTGGTACTCACTGTGCCTTTGGAGCCCCGATCGCCGAGCTCCTCCCTGTGCCCTCAATCGGCACCAACAATGAGTTAAGGGAAGCCCCCACTCACCAGGGCTGCCGTGGACTCCGCTGGTCTCCGGGTGAAGGCCGGACTTCAGGCACCATCAGCGTACATCGTCAGGCCCCGCACACGGTCAGCCCCCGTCACTCACCGGGCTCTGATTCTTGGGTGCACCAGTACCGGGGCTGTCTCCTCTCTTCCTGGCTTCTACTGCACGCAGGGCTCCCACCAGCTCACAGGAGCCCCGCTCAGGCCTGCGTTGATTTTCGGACTCCGGCCCGCCCACAGTCAGGCACGACCGCCTGGCTTCCGGGTCGGGCCGAGTCCTCCACCGCGGCGTCTCCTCTCACGGCGGTGCAATGCGGGGTGGGCACCCGCTCCTTCAAAATAACGGCAATTGCGGGGTGGGCACCCGTTTAAAAAAATAAAGGCAATTGTGGGGTGGGCACCCGCTAGGAGCACAAACGCGGGGTGGGCTCCCGCTATTAAAAATGCATAAAAGCGGGGTGGGCACCCGCTTTTCTCTTGGCAATGCGGGGTGGGCACCCGCTCCAAACACGCACACATCAGCGGGGTAGGCTCCCACTCCTCTCTGCAACCAGGGGAATCCCTATGCCGGGTATTCCCTCGCCATGACGTGCAGCTCAGCGCTGCAGGGCTCACACGCCCCTCGTCCTCGGGGAGAGCAGAGACAGCGCTTCTCCAAGGTAAAAGCCAAGCGCTCACCAGGCACTAGTTGTTCCAAAATAGAAAAGTACTTAGGGATCAAGGGGGCATAGCTGGGCCCAGGGAGGCCAGCACACAGGGCCCTCCAGCAGGGAGGCAAGCCCCCATGGTGGTTCCTCCTGGTTCCCAGCAACAGCAAGCCCCCCAAAGGTCCAGGAAAAGCAGCCTTTCATGGGGTCACAGCCCCAGTATTTATACACATTTTCCCTTTGTCTGCGTCAGCACAGGGCTTGGGGAACCAGCAAAAACTGGTTCAGGGGCGAATTGGAGCACTCTGTTGACAGGGCCCCTCTTCCCCTTTGTCAGGTGGGGGCTCGTCATCAGACACACCACAGGGGGGCGGAGCCAGCATTCACTAGGGCAGGCACAATCCTATTCAGGGACCAGGGACTTCTCCTCCCACTACTCCAAATGCAGATGTCCCATTCAGCCTAGCGCTGACTCACCCTGCCCCTCCTGGAGCCACACACACCTCACCAGCACCTGTCACTCAAAAGCCAGACATGCAATTCACTTCAGGCAGGCAGACACATAGCACACAGAAATGCCAACTTCTAAACGTGGCATTTCTAAAAAAGTTATAATAAATCTGCGCACACCATTGCGCAGCATTTATTATCACTATTCCAAATATACCAAACTTGACCACGCTGCGCCTCTGATATCAGGAATTACCACTGAAACACTTATCAGGGAATCCCCAATGCATTCCTATGGGAGGGCAGCCCCACATTAGTGAGAAACCAAAATGGATGTTTGTCACTACCAGGACATGTCACACACTTACACTTTTACCTACAATGCACCCTGCCCATAGGGCTAGCTAGGGTCTACCTTAGGGGTGACTGATATGTAGCAAAAGGGGGGTCATGGACATGGCACACACTTTAGGTGCCACGTCACAGCGGCAGTAACACTGCGCGCACAGGCCCTGCAATGGCAGAGGCCTGAGATAGGTTTGAAAGGCTACTTTGGTGGGTGGCGCAATCAGCGCTGCAGGCCCACCAGTAGCATTTAATTTACCAGCCCTGGGTATATGGGATACCACTTTACAAGGGACTGACAGGTAAATTAAACAGGCCAAACAGGTGTAGACCAATCTTACCATATTTATCACAGAGAGCGCACCCACTTTACACTGGACATCAGTGCTAAAGTGCCCAGAGGCCTAAAACCACCAACACCATGTCAGAAAAAAGGCTAGGAGAAAGGCAAAAAGTTTAGGGATGACCCTGCAAAAAGGGCCAAGTCCAACAATGGTAAGCAGACTTTTCATTGCCATCTGTCCGCCACCTCCAAACTGGTGGACAAAACACGATCACCAACCTCGAATCCAATGTTCACAAGATTACAAAAACGTGAAAACCCTTGCAGGTATGGATTCAAAACCAATGGAGCTGGAAAACCATATCTATCAAAGTTGTACAAGTCTTTCCAGGAAGGGTTAAGGTAAGAAAATTATTATACCATGGCTGATGAAATGCTGAAAGGAATTCGCAAATATCCCTCTCATGATCCAGCATGCCCCACCTGATGAGAAAGAATAGTGGACAATTCACAGTCTTCACCCCACATGTTCTAATGAAGCAGCAAACTACAACTCACATCCACATGGCTACAAATAAGAAGTGTAATACAAAAAATGAGAGAGTATTTAATATCCTTGCAAAAGTATAGTGATTTCCATAAAATTATGGCACAAAATATTGCAAGTAAGAATATTTTTTAACTTTTTAAATAATATTTATATGATATGAATAGTATTTAATATCATTTTACTTAATATCATTTTATACAATACATTATTGCTTTTTTAAATGTTTTATTAGAGTGACTTTTTAAGTTAGTATTTTATGGTTAATTATTTGCAATTACTTTTTAACATATTTTGGGGGGGTTGTAACATAGTTAAAGAGTTATATTTTATTTAATTAATTTGTTTTGGTTTGCTGGCAGTTTGTTAGATTTGTAGGAGAGTAGGGTGAAACATTTATTGATATATATATACACACACATACACCAATAAATGCTTCACCCAACTCTTCTACAAATATATATACCAGTACGTTTCACCCTACTCTCCTACAAATCTAACAAAGTACAAGCAAACCAAAAAAATTAATTAAATAAAATATAACTCTCTAACTATATTACAAATCCAAAAATTATAAAATATGTAAAAAATAATTGCAAATAATTAACCATAAAATAATAACTTACAAAAATATATATATACATATATATAAATATATAGCAGTAAAGTTGCACCGAGTTTGAATTGAAAGCTTTATTGGGCAGACGAATGCGGTAGAAAGTCGACTTAAGATGGATAAAATGTGGGTATTGTATTTGTATTGCTATAGCTGCCACACTCGACTGATCACTACAAATTACAAACAATCTGACAATAATATTGAGTTTGTAAAATGAAGAGTATGTTATAGTTTTTGTGAATTGGAAAGTCTGTTTACACTGTCTATCACACCAATACGTCATGTGCTGTTTATTTAAACTACAGCGTGCTGCAACTTTGTTACTCGTGATCAAGGAGACTTGTTTTCCGAAACACGATGAGTTGCATTGTCAAATAAACCTGCTAAAAAGCATTTGGGGCTGTGGTGTGTTGTTTTACGGAGGAGACGACGCGTGTGTTGGATAGCAAGGGGTTCACCACGGCCCGACGTCATCAAGAGGCTTGGGTCCGGTGCGATCGAAGTTTTACTGGAATTGATGTTTAAAGACCCGTGCCCGCCCTGCTGGTAACGCGCAAGTTCCTAGGACAAGTCGGACGTCTTGGTGGATGTGAAAGTGACCGAGACCCTGAGACGGAGACAGAAGACGATTGATAAGCGCAGCATGTTACCTATGTGCACTTCGGATGCTTAAGACTATCAGCTAGGGGGCAGACGGAGTCTCAGGGCTAAGATATACAATTAGCCCGAGACCAGCTTTTAAGCAGGGATGCACCATTAGTGTCTTAAGGAAAGCGTAACATTATGGCAATGCAGAGAAATGCCAAACGCAGCGAGGCAGCGATAAAAATGTTAGATGCAAGCTCAGCAATTGATGCCACTGAACAATTGGAACCGGCAAGCACTAGAACTACTATTCAAAGTAAAAAACAACTATAGGACACCTTGTGGAGAGCTTTAAAGCAAGAACAAACCAAGTGGTGGGAGGCCACAACTTTGCAAAAATACACTGACGTGGGACGTGTCCCACGTGGTCTAAGGATATTCAACACCCCAACATTTAATAATCCGGATCCGGAGCTAGTTGACGAATGGGCAGGTAATAGTCACAATTGATCAACAATCATGTTGGGATTGCTAGTCAAATATGCCAGGAAAGACTGTGATAAACTGGCAATTGAGATTGAAACTTTAACGACTAAACTAAAAGCCCTGTGCGCACAAGATGAATTTCAAACTATGACAAAAATGGAAATTAAATTAGAAAAAATTGAAGAAGAAATTAAAGCAAAAAAACAAAGGAAATTCTATTGTGATCAAAGGCCAGATATTAACGTTTGCCAAACGGTATGACCATCTATGAAATCTGGCAACGGACAGTAAAACAAAAAGGCAAACCAACAAAGCTAAAACAGTTACAGTAGGCTCTAAGGAGCAAGAGCCCATCAATGAGCAAAGTGAAACTGGAGAAATTGATAACAACGAAAGTGACGTGTCTGTGACCTCTGAACAGGCTGGAGCAAAAACCAAAATTTTAAACAAGTTTACACTAACGGCACAGGGAAGAATGTCAGCCCAACACAAACAGGGTGCCACAGGTTACAGAAGTTGAGGAGGGAGAGGAGACGGAAAAGCAAACGCAACATCACGAGAAGATTCGGAAAGCCCAGTGGGAAGCAGAACAAGGGGGCAAAAGAAATCAAAATGATGGACAAGCAAGCAGTAATCAACCTTTCAGGTCGGGATCTCAGTCCTACTGAAACTGAAGTCCTTTCTCTGGGGTTATCCTTCTGTCCCACTGTAGACTTTAACTACACCCAAAACCGCATAGACCTTTTCCAATTTACACGCAAACTAAGGTTGAAGAAATGGTTCGCTACAAGGGTCTCTGATACAAATGTAAATATTAATGGAGGTACCAAGTAATGTCAGGATTGGTGACATTGAACTATTACACACTATGAATGAACTGGAGGGGAACCCAGAATTTATTCAAGACCCCTATTTGAACCTCATCAACGACAATATTAGATTGGATTTGAGTCATAATAGTGGCTTTAAACCTAAATCTATTTTCCTGCCACAGGTCTCGAACGAGGCGATCGATGTTTTTGAAAAGGGAGTCATACAGGAGTTGAATAAGTTATCAAAACGGAAAAAATATGGGGGCAATAAGATCCTGAGGGCACACATAGAGGCCATACAGTCTCTTAGAAATGATACCAATATAGTCGTCAAAAAATCAGATAAAGGGGGAAATGTGGTGGTGATGTCCAAAGAAATGTATCTAAATGAAGGCAACTGTCAGTTAGATGATAAAGAGAAATATGAGATTACCACCAGAGCAAGATATGAATCCACAAACAGAATGTATCAGGAGCAACTAGGAGAGTGGAGGGAGAGAGGCCTTTTAGAGTGGAAGGAATATGAATTTCTCAAATGTAAATTCCCTAAATTGCGAGCTCTATACCTCCTTCCAAAATTGCACAAAGACAATACTAACCCCCTTGGTAGACCGATAGTCTCATCTAGAGGGAGCTGTCTAGAGAACACGTCACGGTACGTGGATTTCTATCTCCAACCACTGGTGCAGGGACTACCTTCCTTTATAAAAGACACAAGTGATTTTTTTAGAAGAATTAATAACATTGAGTGGGACGACGACTATGTACTTATGTGCCTTGACGTCAATCGTCTTTATACCTGCATCCCACATGATGTGGGAATAAAGGCATGCTGTCACTTTTTGAGGAACAGATCCTTATCATATCTGTTCCATACTGAAATGATAATAGACATGATGTATACCTGTTTGACTCAGAATTTCTTCATCTCTGACAAACAGATATATCGACAAACTCTCGGTACTGCGATGGGGGGATGCTTCGCCCCCAGCTTTTCGGGTTTGTACCTCGGCTGGTGGGAGGAGCAGGTGGTCAGCAAACTGGACTTATACAAAGAACATGTGGTAGTATGGATAAGATTAATTGACAACATATTCTGCATATGGAAGGGGAGCACTGAAGAAGCTAATTATTTTGTGGAGACACTTAACAACACCTTAAATCTGAAATTTAGTAGTCAACTTAACAAGGAAACTATTGACTTCCTTGACTTGAGACTACATGTAAAAGATAAACACCTAGATAGCTATCTGTTTTGAAAAGAGACAGCCCGGAATAGCCTGTTGCACGCTAGGAGCTGCCATCCTGAGAATCTGATACGTAGTATCCCCCTTGGTGAACTATTGAGAGCCAAAAGGAATTGTAGTACCAAGGAGGGATACGAGAATGAAAAAACAGTGATGGTGAAAAGATTCCTGGATAGAGGGTACACACGAACTACGATAAACAAAGCATGTCTAGAAGTAGACAAACGAGAAAGAAATGACCTACTGAAACAGAAAGTTAGGGTCAAAGATGATGCAGAAAATAAAATTAGGTTCATTAAAACCTTTAATAAACAATCTAAATTAGACAGAAAAAGCTTGGACATGTTTTGGAATATCTTAAAAACAGATGGAGATTTAACATCCATTGTAGAAACCTATCCTCCGATCACATATAGGAAGGCTAGGTCACTCAAGGACATTATCTGCCGAACTCTAGTGACCCCTGTCTCTAAGCCAAGTACTATACAAGGATTTTTTACGTACGGTAGATGCAAAGCATGTAAGTACAGCTGTAACTGTAACCGAGTCAGACTGTCCTCAGAATGTCAACCATTTGTGATTTCGAAACATGTGTCGTGTAACACAGACCATGCAGTTTATGCCCTTAAATGACCATGTGAAAAATACTACATTGGGAGTACGATACGCAAAGAAAAGGGTCCTTGAGCATTTAAGGGCAATTAGAAATGATGATAAACAGTATCCAATGGCCAGACATTTCAAGATGCAGCACAATCAGAACAGCAACCTCCTATCATTCTGTGTATTAGACACCATCCCCGTGAGAGAGAGGAGGGGGTGACAGAGTACTAGAACTTAGACGCCTCGAGTCAAGGATGATAATAGAATATCGCACCATGTACCCGTTAGGACACAATGGTGATGAAGAATTAGCAGTACATTTGGGATTGTAGTTAACTAGTCACTTAAGTTACCTGTTGAAGCTGCAAACGAACAGTAATTTCAAGATTTTAAGGTGTTTTTTATCCTTACTACGTTTGGGTTTTATTATTTTAATTTGTGGCACTTATTATCCTGTTTTCTGCACTTGATGGTTAATGGGTATTTTTGTGTATGTTTTTTTCAGATCTCCTTACAAATATTGTGAGGCAAGTGGAAGGCAAAATGAGCAACTGACAAAGACAAGGGTAATAGAGTCGACGATTTACAATTCGAGTAAGATTGACTGATAGAGAGAACCATGGCCCATACAAGAGGATAAGTCTACCTGAATTATTAACATAGAAAGATGTATACCAACTACGGTGCTGAGAGAGCAATAAGGGAGTGAATCAGTGAACTGGCCTACCATGGTGAACAACAGGAACGTTTGTAGTCATTTACCTTACCAGGATTTTTATCATTGTGTGTTCCGTGTGCCGTAACATATGCTAATTAGCGCACTCGCGCAAAAAATGATGTAATTCTACCGAACACCTAAACCAAATAAGCCACCTGATACAGTCCGTGGCAAAGGCTCACATGGGCAGGACCGAAAGTACAGATAATTAAGCCATCACATCTGAATAGGATCCCATTCATAGGCATGACATGGCACAGTAGAGTGGTTTTTTGAGGCACAATAATCGTAACGGGGGCTTGTTTAAATATTAAATTCCAAGTACACAAGGCAATAAGAATTATGGGCAGTTGGTTGGTTCATCGAGCGGACTTGCGCAATAGTAAAACACAGTGTAACTATGCTTAGACGGCACTGTGGTGTTCATGACCGGTAGCAGTAAAGTTGCACCGAGTTTGAATTGAAAGCTTTATTGGGCAGACGAATGAGGTAGAAAGTCGACTTAAGATTGATAAAATGTGGGTATTGTATTTGTATTGCTATATCTGCCACACTCGCCTGATCACTACAAATTACAACCAATATGACAATAATATTGAGTTTGTAAAATGAAGAGTATGTTATAGTTTTTGTGAATTGGGAAGTCTGTTTACACTGTCTATCACACCAATTTGTCATGTGATGTTTATTTAAACCACAGCACGCTGCAACTTTGTTACTCGTGATCAAGGAGACTTGTTTTCCGAAACGCGTTGAGTTGCATTGTCAAATAAACCTCCTAAAAAGCATTTGGGGCTGTGGTGTGTTGTTTCACGGAGGAGTCGACGCGTGTGTTGAGATATATATATATATATATATATATATATATATATATATATATATATATATATATTCACTGAAAAAACCATAGGTTTTAGGGACAGTTATAGTTAGTTGGACATTGCACTCGTACAAAACCCGTGAAATTCCCCGTTATAGTTAGTCCAGCTAACTATAACTCGCGCCCGCAATGCACTGCTGATGACGTCACATATTACATCACTCATGACATGGTCAGTGACATCACTGATGACATCACTGATGACATCTCAAATGACATCACTGATGACATCATCCAGTGACTGTGTGTTTCTGTAAAGTTTAAATATGTTTAATATATATAGGGAAAGGCGTATTGAAGAATGAGTGGGTGTATAAGTGTCTGAATGGATGATTTAGTACGTGAGTGACTGACTCTACAAGTGAGTGATTAAACGTATCTTACTGAATGCATGGGTTAGTGACTAAACTGTGCGAATGTCTGTATCCGTCTGTTTGTTGGTGTGTAAGTGGATGCATGGATTTGCGACTAGCTACATGAGTGTCTATATGGGTTATTGATTGGTTCTCTGAGTATCTGTATGGCTGCCTGAGTGTTTGTGTGGGTGGGGTGTGTGTGGGTGGGGTGTGTGTGGGTGGGGTGTGATTCACTGGGTGCATGATTTCAAGAGTGCATCTGTGATGGACTGCTTGGGTGGGTGAGTGTGTGTATGGGTGTGTTAGTGAGTGAATGTATATCTCAGTGGTACATGTGCGAGTAACTACATATGTAAAAGGCAGTATATATGTGTGTTAGAGTATTTAAATGGCTATAAGTGAGAGTGTGTTATTGTGAGAGTGGCTGTATGGATGCGTGTGTGATTGTATCAGTTATTGTATCAGAGCGTAAGAATGTGCTAGTATTTGTATGAGTAAGTGAGCTGGTGTGTGTATAACTGTATAGGTGAGTAAATGGGTGTGTGATTAATTTTTTGCATGACTGACTAGGTGTGTGAGTACCTCTATGGATGAGTGGCGGTGTGTGAGTGTTTATATAGGTGTATGAGTGCATATAATAGTCCTGTACTGAGTGACTGTAAGTATGAGTGACTGTACAGGTGAGTGAGTGGATGTGTGTGTAGACCTAAGAATCAGTGAGTTGGTATGTAGTTTTTGGTGTTGGAGTGTCTATGGTTTTGCGAATGGCAGTCTGTAATTTAGAGTGGGTGTATCAAAAGTTATATTAGGGTGTGAGAAGATGCATGAAATTATCACATGGATGATGTCATCAGTGATGTCATTTGAGATGTCATCAGTGATGTCATCAGTGATGTCACTGACCATGTCATGAGTGATGTAATATGTGACGTCATCAGCAGTGCATTGCGGGGGCGCGAGTTATAGTTAGCTGGACTAACTATAACGGGGGAATTTCACGGGTTTTGTACGAGTGCAATGTCCAACTAACTATAATTGTCCCTAAAACCTATGGTTTTTTCAGTGAATTTCAAAGGTTTTTTAAATGCTAATTTGTAACTATAACGTCCCTGAAACCTATGGTTTTTTCAGTGAATTTCAAAGGTTTTTTAAATGCTAATTTGTAACTATAACATGTCTGAAACCTACGGTTTTTTCAGTGAATTTCAAAGGTTTTGTAAATGACAATTTTTAAATGTATTAATTGTTATATTAA
Source organism: Calotriton arnoldi (assembly GCA_963921515.1). Taxonomy (NCBI): domain Eukaryota; kingdom Metazoa; phylum Chordata; class Amphibia; order Caudata; family Salamandridae; genus Calotriton; species Calotriton arnoldi. The sequence continues at coordinate 495,541 of CAWUFW010000285.1, forward strand.
TTTTTTTCATACTGATTTACTACATTTTTAGAAACAATTTTTTTTTACATATTTTATTTTTTAAATTACATTGTAATTACATTATACATTACATTACAAAAAATACTTTCTCAGAATGAATTACTTTAGTTTAAATACTTTGCACATAGGCAATAGACTTTTAAGTACAGTAGTTACAGTTGTTGCAATGGGCAACACATTTTCAAACACAATGCAACATTCAGCTCAATGTGAATTTCTAGTTAAATGCAATTAGTTACTTTATGGATTACTTTTCTAACCACAGGACTGGATCCTAGATTCACTCCTGGGACATCTCCTATAAACAGTTGAGTAAAAGCGTTTTGGTTACAGTCGTGATTTTTAAGGAATATTATTGTACTTTAAAAGTTGACACTTAGAAACTTTTTCTCATAGAATCACCAATGTTATCCTATGGAAGGAAATTCACTTAGAAGGTAAAAACTGTTATCGTTACTTTTTCTTACTCAGTGTTGGATCCTGGATTCAGCACTGGTGCATCTCCTGTAAACAGTTGAAAGAATGCGTTTAAGTCATACAGGCGATTTTTTAGGAATATTTGTAGTTTGTGAAAATCGACACTTTGAAACTTTTCTGCTGAAAACCAGACAAAGGATTCCTATGGAAGAAAATATAAGTTACTGGTAAGTACGGTTAAAATTACTTTTCAGGGTCAGTGCTGGGCTAAAAGATACAGCACTGAGGTCTCTCCTTATAACAGGTGATTTAATCGGAATTTGTATTTCGGCTGATTTTAGAGGAATATTTGTATGTTTCAAAAATCAACACTTAGAAACTTTTTCAACAAAAAGCAGGCAATGATATCCTATGGAAGGAAATTCAAGTTACTGGTAAGTACGGTTAAAATTACTTTTCAGGATTAGTACTGGGCTGAAAGATGCAGCACTGAGGTCTCTCCTGATAACAGGTGAGTAAATCGGAATTCGTAGTTCGGCAGATTTTAGAGGAATATTTGCACAATGGTGAAGGGAGGGGGCGGGGCCTGAGGTGACATCTGTGCAAACGCGCCCCGTGGCGCGTTTTAAGTTGGGGGATTAAGTCCCCTTGAATCCTGAGGGTCCCTAGGGGCCAACTAGCCCACCAGGAACCTCCAATATGCGCCAGGGGGCTGCGTTGCAGAGACGTGTAGAGAGGCCACACCCCTTTTTACACCTCACTGCAACGCAGCTCTGTGGCGCTTTCTGGATGTACCTGTTGGGCTAGTTGGCCCCCAGGGACCCTATGGATTGAAGGGGATTTAATTCCCCATCTTAAAACGCGCCACGGGGCCTGTTTGCACACATGTCACCTGAAGCCCCGCCCCCTCCCTTCACCACTGTGCAAACGCGCCCGTGGCGCGTTTTAGGTTGGGGATTAAGTCCCCTTGAATCCTGAGGGTCCCCGGAGTCCAACTAGCCCACCATATACCTCCAAAAAGCGCCACAGAGCTGCGTTGCAGAGAGGTGTAAAAGGGGCGTGGCCTCTGTACACCTCTCTGCAAGGCAGCCCCTGGCGCATTCTGGAGGTTCCTGGTGGGCTAGTTGGCCCCCAGGGACCCCCAGTATTCAAGGGGATCGTTCCCTCTCTGCAAACGCGCCAGGGGCGCGTTTGCAGAGTGGTGAAGGAAGGGGCGGGGCCTGCGGGCCCGATCGTTTAAAAAAAAAAATTGTCCCCTGAAGGGGGCTGTGTGGCCCCCTTCCTTTTTCCTGTTTTTGGGCCCTGGGGACCCCATCCCCCAGGGCCTTACCCCTTTTTAAAATGTTTAATTAAAAAAAAACGGGAAGGGGGCCGCGTGGCCCCCCTTCCCTGGGCCTGTATTGGCCCCGGGGACCCCATCCCCGGGGCATGGCCTTTATTTTTATTCTTTGGAGGGGGCTGCGTGGCCCCCTCCTCTGGCCATTTAAGGCCCCGGGGACCCCATCCCCCGGGGCCGGCCATACCCTTTTTTTTTTTTTAAACTTTGGGGAGGGGGCCGCGTGGCCCCCTCCCGGGCCACTACTTGCCCCGGGGACCCCATCCCCCGGGGCTGGCCCTCTCGTTGGGGACTGTGGGGGGGTCCCCAATCCCCCCACAGTCCCGCCGGCTCCCCGCGTCCCTTGGGAGCCGGCATTGCTTTTCCACATGGGGAGCTGCTAAGATGCAGCTCCCCATGTGGAAAGCAATGTGCTTTGGATATTGGAAGAGAGAGCAGGTTTCCCTGCCTCTCTTCCAATATCCAAAGCAGTTTGCTATGACAGGACGGGAGCTGCGAGGCTCCCGTCCTGCCATAGCAAACTACAGTGTCCCGGGGTTAGGCACCCCGGGACACTGCAGGAGCCGGCCCTGGGGGGTGGTGGTCCCCAGGGCCAACAAGGGCTTCCAGGAGGGGGCCGCGCGGCCCCCCTCCCATTCAGTTCAAAGCCCCGGGGAGGTGGTGGTCCCCGGGGCTCTGGGGTCCGTAACGGACCCCCATATTTAAATGTTTAGTGCCCCGGGGAGGTGGCGGTCCCGGGGCGTGTGGGGGACTGGAGCCCCCACACAGGTTTTTTAATTTATTAAAAAAAAGCCCCGGGGAGGTGGTGGTCCTCGGGGCTGCGGGAGGGCTCAGAGCCCTCCCGCACCATTTTTAAAAAGCCCCGGGGGTGGCGGTCCCTGGGGCTTGGGGGCCCTTTGAGGCCCCCACACATTAAATTATCCCCCCACCATGCCCCCGGGACTTGGGCCACCCGGGGGCCATTAACATCGAGCGCGGGAGACCGCGCTTCGATTTTTTCGGCAGGATTCGCGCACCCTGAGCGCATCCTGCCGATTTTGTTTTACATTTTTTTATTTTTTTTGCCCAGGGGGTCCTTGTGGGACCCCTGAGCAAACCTAGGGGTCAGGGTGTTTCTACCCTGCCCCATTTGTGCGCTTTGCGCACTTGTTTCTGTCCCTCGGTTCTACCGAGGGACAAAATGGCTGCCAACATTTCCTGAATCGGAATGTTGACAGCCAGCTGACAGCCAATTAACATGCAGCTCGTGATCGGGACGGTGCGCGCAGGGTGCGCTGAGGGTACGCGGACCCTACTCGGCCATAGATATCACTATCTTTTTACTTTTCATTTTCTCAGCAACTACTGAACAGATTTACACCATTTAACAAAAAGGGTTCTTTCTGAACCAAGAACTACCTCTTTGCCAAATTTGGTGTAATTCCGTTCAGCAGTTCGGGCTGTAGCCGTGTCTAAAGTTTCCTATGGAAAAATGCATGGGGAAAACGCGTTTTGGGACCCCCCTTTTTCTCGGCCCCCGCTTGACGAATCCCCCGAGACTTTCAGGGTAGGAGCGGACCGGAGCGGGCCACAAAGTTTGAAAATTTCGCGAAGATACGTCAACCAGCAAGAGAGTTATTTCAAATAGAATGTCGCGGATTTCCTATGGATAATAGGTTGTAACTATAACTATCTACTGGCGACCGCCAGTAGATAATATATATATATATACATACATATATATATATATATACATATATATATACATATATATATTCACTGAAAAAATCATAGGTTTCAGGCACGTTATAGTTAGAAATTAGCATTTAAAAAACCTTACAAATTCACTGAAAAAACCATAGGTTTCAGGGACATTATAGTTAGTTGGACATTTCTCTCGTACAAAACCATAGAAATTCCCCCGTTAATGTTAGTTCAGCTAACTATAACTCGCGCACCCGCAATGCACTGCTGATGACGTCACATATTACATCACTCATGACATGGTCAGTGACATCACTCATGACATCACTGATGACATCTCAAATGACATCACTGATGACATCACTGACGACATCATCCTTGTGATAGAGTGGCAGACCTCCTCTCACCCTAATATAACCTTTGATACACACACTCAAAAATAGAAACTAACATTTTCAAAACAATGGAAATACCAATGCCAGTTACAACAACCTATTCGGTAATTTCAAGATCTACATACACATCCACTCATTCACCAACAGTCCTATACAGTCACTCATACATGTACTCACTTAACATAGGTACACATACACCTATACATCCTGTTACACACCACCACTCATCCATAGAGTTACTCACACACATAGTCACTCATGCTAATAAAGAATCAAACATCCATTTACTTGCATATACAGTTATACACACACCAGCACACTTACTTCTACAGAAACTTACACATACTTACTCTTTTAAACAATCACTTATAGAAACACATACTTATTCATACAGGAACTCTTCCAATCTCTCACTCTCACATATACTCACTTATATACACCAATACTCACATATACTAGTTTAAAATATATGTAGTTACTTATAAAGACACTATTGAGACAGTCATTCACTCACTAACACACCCATACACACACTCATCCACCCATACAGTCCTGCACACATACTGTCTTCAACACATACAAACAGTGACGCACTCATTCATGCATCTATGCACTAAGTAATACCCCCCACTGAACCAGACACTCACTCATACTGATACTCGAAAAACCAAGTAATAACCCATATAGACACTCATGTAGCTACTCACCAACCCATGCTGTCACTTATACACAAAGTGAGAGACTGATACAGATATTTACATATTTAAACATTACTCACTAACCCATGTATTCACTAAGATACACTTAATCAGTCCGTTATACAATCATTATTCGCATTAGGGTCGCGAATCCTGTCGAAATAAAAAAAAAAATGAAGCGAGGGCTTCCGCGCTTCATTTTAATGAGGCCCCCGGGTGGGCCAGGTCCCGGGGGCATTGCCCAAAAAATAATAGCGGGGGCCCACAGGGGCCCCCGCAGCCCCGGGGACCGCCACCTCCCCGGGGCTCATTTATTAAATAATGCGTGTGGGGGTCCCAGCCCCCCCACACTGCCCTGGGGACCGCCACCTCCCCGGGGCATTGTTAATTGGATGCGGGGGGCTCGCGGCCCCCCGCAGCCCCGGGGATCACCACCTCCCCGGGGCTTCTTTAAATAACGAGGGAGGGCCTCGCGGGCCCCCCCAAAGCCCCAGGGATCACCACCTCCCCGGGGCTTCTTTAAATAATGAGGGGGGCCTCATGGGCCCCCCCAAGTCCCGGGGACCACCACCTCCCCGGGGCTTTGAAACTGAAGGGATGGGGGCTGCGTGGCCCCCCTCCAGGAGCCCTCGATGGCCCTGGGGACCGCCACCCCCCAGGGCCGGCTCCTGCAGTGTCCCGGGGTGCCCACCCCCGGGACACTGCTGTTTGCTATGGCAGGGCGGGCATAGCAAACTCTGCTTTGCTTCATTGAAGCGTGAGCAGGGAAACCTGCTCTCGCTTCAATGAAGCAAAGCAGAATTTCTTTTGAGCAAGGGGAGCTGCATGTCAGCAGCTCCCCTTGCTCAAAAGCAATGCCAGCTCCCGCAGGAGGCGGGGAGCCGGCAGGACCGTGGGGGCATTGGGGCTCCCCCCACAGTCCCCAACACAAAGGGCCGGCCCCGGAGGATGGCACAAGATGGCTGCCAACACTTCCTGGTTTGGAGTGTTGACAGCCAATTAGCATACAGCTCGTGATCGGGAGGGTGCGCGGATCCTCCGCGGCCATAGATATATATGTGTTTTTACTTTTGATTTTCTCAGCAACTACTGAACGGATTTACACCATTTAACAAAAAGGGTTCTTTCTGAACCAAGAACTACCTCTTTGCCAAATTTGGTGTAATTCCGTTCAGCAGTTCGGGCTGTAGCCGTGTCTAAAGTTTCCTATGGAAAATTGCATGGGGAAAACATGTTTTGGGACCCCCCTTTTTTCTCAGCCCCCGCTTGCCGAATCACCCCGAAACTTTCAGGATAGGAGTAGACCGGAGCGCCCCACGAGTTTTGAAAATTTCGCGAAGATTCGTCAACCGGCGCCAAAGTTATTGGAAATAGAATGTTGTGAATTTCCTATGGAAAATAGGTCCTAACTATAACTATCTACTGGCGACCGCCAGTAGATAATATATATATATATATATATACCTTGATATGTGTGATCAAGGCAGGAAGTGCCGAAACGCGTTACAGCGTATTTTGAATTAAAGGACAGAATTGCTAAAGCTACCCCCGTGTCGGTGTCTGTTTCATTATTAAGGATTCGGATGTGGTGTTCATATATATATATTACCTACTGGCGGTCGCCAGTAGGTAGTTATAGTTAGGACCTTGTTTCTATTCAAAAAGCGTTTTTTCTTTTGCCAATATCTTTGGCGCCGTTTGACGAATATTCGCGAAATTTTCAAAACTAATGGCCCGCTCCAGTCAGCTCCTGTCTTGAAAGTTTCGGGGTGATTAGTCAAGTGGGGGCCGAGAAAAAAGGGAGGTCCCAAAAAGCATTTTCCCCATGTTAATTTCTATAGGAAACTTTAGACATGGCTACAGCCCGAACTGCTGAACGGAATTACACCAAATTTGGCAAAAAGGTAGCTCTTGGTTCAGAAAGCGACCTTTTTTTTTAAATGGTGTCAATCCGTACAGTAGTTTCTAAGAAATTCAAAAATAAATAAATATCGATATCTGGGCGGAGCCTAACCACACATCTCATTGTGAGATCTGATTGGCTGTCAGCACTTCATCCTGGAATTGCTGGCAGCCATCTTGGGACCAATATACATGATAGCACCCCATTGAAATGCATTGTAGTGAATAGAAGATTTTGAGGGTCACCAAAAGGAGAACTATAAAGGGTGATAACAGACTTTAGTTACATTAGAATTCATTTGTTGATGGTACCATACTAATTTTAGGAATTTTGGTGTGTTCTAAGGTGATTTTACCCTGTGAAAAACCTTCTGCTGGGATATCATGAATCATGTTTGAGAGAAAACTATTTTCTCATGCTTGTCCCATAGAGGTTTCGAAGGTGCTCCAGAAGCTAAAATGAGAGCATATTTTCTGTAAATTCACATTATCTTTCTCAGTCATGTGAGAATGAAGTCTGACATTCTCAGTAAAACATGTACATCTAACAAGGGCAGAGACTGTCAGTGATTCCTTTGTGTCCTACTGCAGCTTCCCAGAGTGTTCTAAAGAACTACTAGAGCGCTAACAGCCTTACTTATGACAAAAGTATGGCACACCTGAAGCCATCTTGATTGGAATAAACTGGTAACACTTAAAACATTTAATTTAAAAAGGAACAAAATGCTGGGGTTCATTTTGTCATAGAAATTATGGTTAGTGCTGTAGAAAGAAAAATTAGGACATGTTTTAAGTGAGATCTCAAATATCTTCCTGTTATATTTCAACAGGAGCAGCCTGTCAGTTGATTCCTTTGTGTTCTACTGCAGCTTCCCAGAGTGTTCTAAAGAACAACTAGAGAAAAATAGGACATGTTTTAAGTGAGATCTCAAATCCTCTTCTATTTCATTAGAAAATTCTGACATGCAGACTGAAACAATCACTTTCAATACCAGCAGTAGACTTCCAGTTAACTCCCTGGTGAGCAGTAGCTTTACTACAGTGATCTAATGAGCAACTAGAGTGCTAACATTCTGAATTTATGGCAAATGTATGGCACATCTGAATGCCTTCTTGATGGAATCAAAGTAAAAACTGAAAGCATTTCCTACTGAGGAGACTGCAGTAAATGAGGAAATTAGGAAACTTGATAACAAATAAGTCTCCCAAGATGGCCACCAGAGAAAAAAGAGCCCAAATGTAGCACAAATATCACCCAGATGTAGCCCACATATAGCCCAATGACAGAAGTGTGCAAAACACTTTTTATTTTTTGTTTTTTTGCAGTTTTATATAGTGCAGACTGATCAGGTATTGGAGCGTTGCTCTTACTTGGACCCCTTATTGCGTATTTTGCACGAAGTACATGAGATTGATCTTGCGAAACATTGAACTTTACTATTCTGTTAAACTGAAGTTGCTCTGAACCGGGCTTTGTAACACCCGTTTTTACCTACTGGTTTTAATTAATTCTCACTGTATTGTATTAAGAAAGAGGATTTACTGTTTTTATGCACACTTTTATGATCTATGTTTCTAAATCAGATCGAATAAAGTTTAATGAATTTAATTGAAGTCTCCCAAGATAGCCACCAGAGAAAAAGGAGCCCAAATGTAGCACAAATATCACCCAGATGTAGCCCACGTATAGCTCAATGACAGAAGTGTGGAAAACACTTTTTATCCTTTATTTTTTTGCAGTTTTATATAGTGCAGGCTGGTCAGATATTGAAGTGCTTTACATGAGCATTGGTTACATCATACATGGACAAACTCATTTTGGTTGTAGGCATGGGGAGATTAAGTGATTTGACCAGAATCACAGAATGTCGAGCTGAAGCAGAAACTCCAACTTGGTTCCCCAGTTGCAAAGTCTGCAGCTCTGGAAGTAACACCACATTCTCTCCCCTAAGCGTAACATTTAATCAAGTGGTCAACTGGATAAAAAAACATAAAGATAAATCATTTAAAAGTGCTTTGTCGCTATTTGAGAACTCAGAAAATATGTCCTCATTTTAGTTTTTTAGAGCACTAACCATAATTTCTATGCAAATAAGACCCTCTCATTTCTATAATTTCTAAAGGAAATGCTTTAGGTATTACAGTTTTGATTACATCAAGATGACGTCAGGCATGCCACACTTTTGTAATAAATATAGAATGTTAGCAATCTAGTTGTCTCTTGTCTCTTTCTGCACGTCTCTTGCCTCTTTCTGTACCTCTCTTGCCTCTTTCTGCAACTCACTCTCTTCTTTCTGCACCTCTCTTGCCTCTTTCTGCACCTCTCTTCCCTCATTCTGCAGCTCACTCACTTCTATCTGTACCTCTCTTGCACCTCTCTTGCCTCTTTCTGCACCTCTCTTGCCTCTTTCTGCATACCTCTTGCCTCTTTCTGCACCACTCTTGCCTCTTTCTATACCTCTCTTGCATCTTTCTGCACCTCTCTTGCCTCTTTCTGCACCTCTCTTGCCTCTTTCTGCACCTCTCTTCTTTCTGCACCTCTCTTGCCTCTTTCTGCACCTCTGTTGCCTCTTTATGCACCTCTCTTGCCTCTGTCTGCACTTCTCTTGCTTATTTCTGCAGCTCACTCTTCTTTCTGCACCTCTCTTGCCTCTTTCTGCACCTCTCTTGCCTCTTTCTGTAGCTCACTCTCTTCTTTCTGCACCTCTCTTGCCTCTTTCTGCACCTCTCTTCCCTCTTTCTGCAGCTCACTCTCTTTTTTCTGCACCTCTCTTGCCTCTTTCTGCACCTCTCATGCCTCTTTCTGCACTTCTCTTGGTTCTTTCTGCAGCTCACTCTCTTCTTTCTGTACCTCTCTTGCTTCTTTCTGCACCTCTCTTGCCTCTTTCTGTACCTCTCTTGCCTCTTTCTGAACATTTCTTCCTCTTTCTGCACCTCTCTTGCCTCATGATGCACCTCTCTTGACTCTTTTTGCTCTTCTCTTGACTCTTTCTGCAGCTCACTTGCTTCTTTCTGCACCTTTCTTCCTCTTTCTGTACCTCTCTTGACTCTTTCTACACCTCTCTTGCCTCTTTCTGCAGCTCACTCTCTTCTTTCTGTACCTCTCTTGCCTCTTTCTACACCTCTATTCCCTCTTTCTGCAGCTCACTCTTATTTCTGCACCCCTCTTGCCTCTTTATGCACCTCTCTTGCCTCTTTCTGCACCTCTCTTGCCCCTTTCTGCACATCTCTTGCCTCTTTCTGCACCAGTCTTGTCTCTTTCTACACCTCTCTTGCCTCTTTCTGCACCTTTCTTCCTCTTTCTGGACCTCTCTTGCCTCTTTCTGCACCTCTCTTGCCTCTTTCTGCACCTCTCTTGCCTCTTTCTGCACCTCTCTTGTCTCTTTCTGCACCTCTTGCCTCTTTCTGTACCTCACTTGCCTCTTTCTGCGCCTTTCTTCCTCTTTCTGCACCTCACTCTTTTTTTTGCAACTCTCTTGCTTCTTTCTGTGCCTCTCTTGCTCCTTTCTGCACCTCTCTTGCCTCTTTCATCACTTCTCCTGCTTCTTTCTGCACCTTTCTTCCTCTTTTTGCACCTCTCTTGCTTTTTTCTGCACTTTTCTTGCCTTTTTCTGTACTTCTCTTGCTTCTTTCTGCACTTCTCTTGCTTCTTTCTGTACCTTTCTTTCTCTTTCTGCACATGTCTTACCTATCTAGGTGTAGTTAGAAATTAGCATTTAAAAAACCTTAGAAATTCACTGAAAAAACCACAGGTTTCAGGGATGTTATAGTTAGAAATTAGCATTTAAAAAACCTTAGAAATTCACTGAAAAAACCACAGGTTTCAGGGACATTATAGATAGAAATTAGCATTTAAAAAACCTTAGAAATTCACTGAAAAAACCATAGGTTTCAGGGACGTTATAGTTAGAAATTAGCATTTAAAAAACCTTAGAAATTCACTGAAAAAACCATAGGTTTCAGGGACGTTATAGTGGGAAATTAGCATTTAAAAAACCTTTGAAATTCACTGAAAAAACCATAAGTTTCAGGGACGTTATAGTTAGAAATTAGCATTTAAAAAACCTTAGAAATTTACTGAAAAAACCATAGGTTTCAAGGACGGTATAGTTAGGAATTAGCATTTAAAAAACCTTAGAAATTCACTGAAAAAACCAAAGGTTTTAGGGACGTTATAGTTAGTTGGACATTTCACTCGTACAAAACCAGAGAAATTTGGCCGTTATAGTTAGTTGAGCTAACTATAACTCGCGCCCCCACAATGCACTGCTGATGACGTCACATATTACATCACTCATGACATGGTCAGTGACATCACTGATGACATCACTGAGGACATCTCAAATGACATCACTGATGACATCATCCACTTAATATCTGATGCACCTCCTCACACCCTAATATAACCTTTCATACACCCACTCTAAAATACAGACTACCATTCTCAAAACCATAGACACACCAATACCAGTTAGTACATACCCACTCACTGATTCATAGGTCTACACACATCAACTCACTCACCAATACAGTCACTCATACACACAGTCACTCATCAATACAGCCTCTGATATATGCACTCATACCCCCATACAGACACTCACATACTACCACTCATCCACAGAGATACTCACACACCTAGTCAGTCACCCAAAGACTCAATCACATTGCCATTTACTCACCAATACAGTTATACACACGCCACCTCACTTTTTCATACAGATACTAACACATACTTACTCTCTTATACAATCACTGACACAAGCACACTCATTCATACAGCCACTCTCACAATCACTCACTCTCACATATAGTCACTTATATACTCCAACATTCAAACATACTGCCTTTCACATATGTAGTTACTCACACATATACCACTGAGACGTCCATTCACTCACCACCACAGCCATACGCACACTCACTCACCCATACAGCCCCTTGCAGATGCACTCATGAACCCATACACCCACTGAATCATCCACTCGCACATCCATGCAGGGAGACACACCCCCCCACCCACCCCCACAGACACTACGGCACCCATACAGGTAATCAGACAACCAATCATTAACCCATATAGACACTCATGTAGCTACTCACCAACCCATGCAGCCACTTACACACCAACTGACAGACTGATACAGGCATTCACACAGATTAGTCATTCACCCATGCATTCACTAAGACACGTTTAATCTCTCACTTAAACAGTCAGTCACGCACCCACTAAATCATCCATTCACACACTCATACACCCACTCATTCTTCAATACACCTTTGCGTATCTATAATTAACATTCTTAAACTTTTAAAAATCACCCAGTCTCTGGATGATGTCATGAGTGATGTCACTGACCATGTCATGAGTGATGTAATATGTGACTTCATCAGCAGTGCATTGCGGGGGTGCGAGTTATAGTTAGCTCAACTAACTATAACGGCCGAATTTCTCTGGTTTTGTACGAGTGAAATGTCCAACTAACTATAACGTCCTTGAAACCTGTGGTTTTTTCAGTGAATTTCTAAGGTTTTTAAAATGCTAATTTCTAACTATAAAGTCCCTGAAGCCTATATATATGTATATATATATATATATATATATATATATATATATTTATTTATTCAAGAGGAAGCCCGCACTCGAGTCCTTGGGGATTTCCATTTTATTCCTAAACAGCACTTGTAAACTCGGAACTCGTTTCGGCTAATCACACAGCCTTTGTCAACTTAAAAGTGCACCATTACCTTCCGTATTTAAATACTCTCGACAGGTGATGTCACTTACATAACCATGGAAAAGGGCACAAGCTAAAGTTGAGATAACTATAACTGGTGAATTTTAGTGGTTTTGTACATTTAAAATGGCATGTTTTAACTGACAGCTCCCACTAACTATAACGTCACATTAACCTTTGTTTTCACAGTGAATTTGTCAGGTTTTTTAAATGCAAAGTAATATTTTATTACCATACGCAAAGCCACCCCCTGCATATTTCTCCCAAAATCACCAATAAATGTAATCCAATGTATATTTCAATAATTCACACAATGCAATGTTTATTAATATTGATTTCTACAAAAAGTTTAATAAAGTTTTATTAAAATACATGTCTGTGACTCTTTTTACATAGTTTTTATTATTACATTTTAGGAGTGAAAATGTGAAAGTAAATAGTCAGAGGCATATTGGTTTTATTTAAAGTATAAAAACAAATATATCTCAGAGTCTTTTTTTAACGGTTTTTACCTCATAAAAATGCAATCAGAAAGACCACCACAAGGCGGCCTTGCGTCTTTTTAATACATGCTCATGCCAAATAAACACAGCCATAGAACTAGTCCCTAGTAGGCACTGCACACTCAGCTGTAGATCAAAAGCTCCACCCTGGGTAGTGTTTTAAAAAAATATGGTAATTTCTCCTGGGGTCATGGATTCAATAACCCCGAGACTTGCTGTGTTTTTTTTCTTATGTTGCCCGGGGCTGCACAACTCCCTGCAGCCCCCAGCAAAACAAAAAAAAAAGTCAGTCCTCTTGTAGGGACAGCACCAAAAACTAAAAATATGTATATAGCACTCCCAGGGCATTAGTGAGTGCTCATCGAAGGAGCAGTGAACAATAAATGAGTGGCTGTGGCCGCTAATTTATTATTCACGTTTTGCCTTTTTTGTATTCTTCTGGCTGTCCCAAGCCCGCCTATTTAATGTATGGTTAATTTTCTTTAATTTTAATTAGTTAGCTTACCAATTATGCAAAATAATGAGCTAATATGTAATTTTTGTGCATTTGTTTTTAAATATTTTTTGGGGGGTAGGGCTGTAGGAGTTATAAAGGATGTGTTTTAAATAAACATTTTTATTTTTAATTGGTTAACATATTTTTAAATTGTTAATTTGAATATTAAATCTGCAAATTATTGCAATTATACATTATTAGAATTATTTTTAAAGGAACTTATGAACAGCTGGAAATATTGTAAAATACCTATTGTTTTTGTTAATTCCTATTTTTTTATTATATTATGTTGTGTTTATTATGTCTGAAATATTTTATTAATTAATATATTTTATGGTTAATTATTATTTTTAAAATATTGTGTTTGTTCATCATGTTAGAAATCATTTATTAATTATTATTATTTTTGGTGGTGTGTTGTGTTTGCATGGAAGTAGGGTTGGTAGTGTATGTAAACATATTTGAATCAAATAAAAATTATATTTGTTTATTATTAATTTGTAAAAAAACATTTACAAATTTTGTGAACTATGTGTTTACATATTTGATATTAGGTTTATAATGTTTCTTTGGATGGCATTTTTAATTTTTTTAATTAGGTAATATTGCTAACTGTAATGCTTTGTATAGTCATTTAGCATTTTATATTGATTTCTTTTTTCAAGGTTTTATTGAGATTTATTTATTGAGTTTATTATTTATGTTGTGAATTTACATTTAATATTTGATTATTTAAAGCTTATTTTTTAATAAAGATACTGTGCTTGACATGATTTCAGTAGTGATAATGTTTAATATGTTTAATTCAGTTTAGGGTTTTATGTAATTTAAATCTTTGTTTTCCATAACTTATGACTGGGGATAGCAATGAATGTGTTTTTACTGAAACCCTACATTATTTCTACTGCTGGTCAGGTTGGATTGGGAATAATAAGTATCATGCCTCCAAAGTTCAACACTTTTCCTACTGTTGCTCATTTTGGAAATGGAATAGTACATCTAACCTCTTGTTGTTCAGCTTGGAATCAGAATAGGAAATCTGACCCTTTCAAAGTCCGATACTTTCCCTACTGTTGCTTAGGTTAGAGTGTGTTCAGCAAATTGGACCCCTCCAATGTTCAGCACTTTCCCTACTGTTGCTCAGTTTAGAGTGGGAATAGTAAAACTGACCCATCCAAAGTCTAATACTTTCCCTTTTGCTCCTGAGATTGCAGTGGGAATAGTAGATTTGACCTCGTCAAAGTCCAACACTATTTTTACAGTTGTTCAGATGGAGAAGGATTAATACATTAGATTTGCTTTGATGTACGTGTTTTTCTTTAATTTTTGTTTGAATGGAGTCATGATGCATTTTTTAAAATGCTTTTTTTTAATGTTCATTAGATTGGAGTTAGATTTGCAAATCACCCTTGCATCCAAGTTCTATATATGTTTATTGATGTTTGTTGGATATTTTTGATTATTTTTTATTTCAATATTATTTATGTCTCGGCATTTGCTTTAGTATTTTTTTTTACGTTCAACAATTTGTGGTTCCTAATGCTGCCCTGAAGACATTCACTTCTAGTATTATTGAGGTGCAATTGTCAGAGTTGTGTAAGTGCAGTGACTGCTATATGAAAACGACACCCAGCTTTTCACAGTACGTCTGTTGAGCATCAAGCGTAAGCAACTTGGCCTGATGGTGAAAATGCTAATAGTTAGATATGAATAATTTGGACAGAGTCTCGCATCAATATTTTCCAGATTTAATTGATAGTATTCATTTCTTTTTTCCTTATTGCACGAGGACCCAACATAAGCAGCAAATTATGATTTTAATATTGTTGTTTCTCACCTTGACAAGAAACCTTTCACTACACTTCTTTTTTCTGATCACCAATAGCTCGCACTACAGAGTGAAAAGTATAGGTGCTGCTAGATAAACTGGTTTAACTTACCACTCAGTAGAAAAAAGTCTGATCCTGTATGGTGTCCATAGTTTGCAGAACGATAATATGTAGCATTTGCAATTAATGATTTTAAATAGGACACCTGCTAGAATTTCCTGAATATTTTGCTGTTTATGTTATTGTTTGAATGGAGAATAGTCTACACTTTTTGGAGCTAACATTGGTTGGGTACTGGCTGGTAGCAATATGATTCAAACTTTCTTGCAAATTCAACCTATAGAACAACAATGGAGGGTACTGAATTGAACTGAAATAGGACATTCAAGCATAAGTGCCCGTGCTTCCAACAGTGTTGAAAGGTTAAGGCCATTCCTGTGTTTCAGGTAATGCATGTTTAGGATCCTGGGTATATACAAAGAGCTATAATAATGAATGAAGAACAGCTGGATACCACTTGGATCCTTCTTAACATTGCTTGAAGTATCATTGATTTTTGTAATAGCTTCTTCTGTTCACTTTCATTAGACTAATTGATGAGATCCCAAATATATTGGCCGTGCTCATCATACGTATTTAACTGCTCTGTTTTTTGTTCTGATTTCACAAGGATCCATCTTCTGTAAAAATTTGAGCCTAAGGCCAGAATGTTAACCTTTACAAAAGATTCATGCTCTAGTAAATCTAAACCATGCTTAATGTCAAGGCTTTTGAGGCTGCTATGATCTTGTTACCGGACCTCCTTCATGGATTTTGTCGTCTGGCGAACAGAAATAGAAATTTGGAGGAGAAAGTAGATTTTAGGAGCATAACATATGTTTGCTGTATGGGGAATCAATATGAAAAGAACAGTTTAGAGTATGCCTTTTAGCCATAAAGTATGGCAAGATCTTGTGACTAAGAACACATTAATATCTATAAAGAGAATTATAGACTGGGGCGCATGTTAGTGGCAATTGAATAGCATGCCAAGTCTGAGGGTCATCATTATTTGTTACATAGACCAAGTATATCCAGACTTTCCGCAAGTCAGTTCTTATAAATGGATTGTCCACCAGATGATTCTATCCTAGATACTATGCCCCTTATTACGATGTCAGGCGGAATCACTTCCGCCCGACACCGTATCAGTCATGGGACCGACCAACACCCAGTCGGCGGTCCCGACCGCCACATTAGGATGCGACTGAACACTGTTCGATCGCATTCCAACATTTTACAATGGGAGCATGCATTCCGGCCGTAAAATGGCCATAATGTATGCTCCCATTGTAAAATGGGAGGTGTGGTTCTTCATCCCTGCACCCCGTGGCAGGCACCTCAAGGTGCCTGCCACAAGGTGCAAGGATCAACAGGGGGCACCATAGGTGCCCCCTCAGACTCCAACCGGAGCCTGTGTACCCAAGGGGGCCCTGCTGGGGGCCCACAAAGACGCTTTCCGACATGGTTTCCATGTCGGACAGGCGGCAAGGAAACCATGTCGGAAACAGTCATCGTAATCTCAAGGACGGAAAGGCCCACCCTTGAGATTACTTGATGCATTCCAACTGGCAGGCGGGGTCTCCGAGCCCATCAGAAGCCAGCCGGAATGACCGGTCGGATTCCTTTCCAACCGCCTCTCTTGTAATGAGGCGGTCGGAAAGGAAACCAACCGGCACATTATGATGCGGTTCGGAAGACTCCAATCCACAATCGGAGCCTTCCGAATCGTATCGTAATCGGCCCCTATATGTAATACTAAAGCCATCTGCAAGTATTGCAGATCCTGTATCTGGAGTGTTAATACTGGAGTGTTCACACTTCTTTATCAGAGAAATGTGGGAGATGTCGTTTTACAGACAGAGGAAGTCGGAGAAACTTTTATTTGCTGCCCTTACACACCCAGAAGGATGTCATGCTTCATCATAGGGCGGTGCTTCTCGTTGGGCCGGCGCTGGAACAGCAACTCTCATAGGAACAGCAACTCTCTATAAGTGAATTATTCATTATTCGGGAGCACGAGTCACTGGACCTTCATCCAGCTCCCTGTCCCCCTCTCTTTTCTTGATCACACTTCTTTATCACCAAATGTATTGAGATTTCACCTACTTTAAAAAGTAATTTGTGTTTATTGCGTAGACTTTTTTCGCTTTCCTCTTTGCTGTATCTTTAAGATTATATTTAAGATGCTACTATTCTGGGCAACAATATTCAATTTTAATTTTTCATTTGACTGTGTTGGCAAGTAGTCCAACTTCACGTTTTTGTTTGTTTGTTGAACAATAAAGCAGCTTTCTTGTTTTATAACTACATGTTATAAGCACAAAAAGATGTTCCTGAATGTGTGACAGATTATGCTAAAAGAAATAGTTGTTTGGACTTATGGTTCACGTTGCACCTCAGTGTGACCTAATGGATCACTTTATGCTCTGTATTGTACAACTTACTTGATACTGTATTTTAAAAATGAATTAACTCTATTATTGTAGGAAAGCACATACACTTAAATTCATTTGTGTACCTTATAGCTGACAAACGAATTAGCAGAAGCAAAAGCAAATGGAGTTACAGCATTATAAGGCAAAATAAAAATACATGCACTATTTGAAAAGAATCGGACTCACCCTGATAGTAAAATAATGCCAGCATCACTAGCCTCAGCCGAATTATAAATGGAAAACAGATAATCAAATGTCTCCTTAAACCAATTCAATTGTTGATGAATAGGTGTGCCTAAAAAGAAGACAAAGTTCAATTGACAAGACATAAAATAATTTGACACCATCCCAATTAATGGGTTTCAAAGCATGAATAACAAACATATAAAAGACAAACAGATGTGGCTTTTGTATGGAGAGTGCATGGAAAGACACAAACATTCATGCACACGTTGATATAGATCAATCTTACATGCAGAACAATATACCTCCACCCATGCACCCACAAACCAAAACAGCTAGAGACACATAACCCAACAAACCTGGGCTGTTAAAAATACAATTTTAAACTAAAAGAATCACTTAATTTCACCAGTTATAGTTTACGGAGCTAACTATAACCTGTGCCCCGCCATGCATTGCTTATCCCCTCACATATTACATCACTCATGACATGTTCAATGACATCATTGATTACATTTCAAATGACCTAATTGACAACACTGATATCACTGATGACATGTTCCACTAATCTTCTGTTCAATTTACTCTACAAACCAGTACAGCCTTTGAGATAAATAAAACAAAAGTAGTAAATAGTGCAGACTCATGTAAAGCATAACTTACATAAACATGTACTTACATAAAATAATTACAATGTAGCTTATTCCCTCTAGACACACTAGCCCTATTAGGTGGCCAAGCCGCTACTATGCACATCCTTTGCCATGTGCACAGGTTTTCACGGAGTATCCCTACCCTCAGACACTCTAGCTCCATTAGATGCCAAAGCTCCTACTAAGCACATCATTCGTCTTTATGCACAGCTCTTCATGGAGAGGGAACTCCCGCTAGACATCCAAGCCACATTACTTGGCCAAGGCCCTACTATGCACAACGTTCACCCAGTGCATAGCCCTTTATGTAGAGGCTGCTCCCTCCAGACACCCAAGCCCCATGAGGTCTCCAAGCCCTACTACACAAAGATGTTGCCCTGTGAAAAACTTGTCACAGAGATCACTCTAACTATAGGCTCTCAAATACTGTTAGATGGTGAAGTCCCTACTACACACAGCCTTTGTCCTGTGGACAACTCTTCACTGAGAGCCCACCACACACATAAGTCCTACTAAGAGGTGAAGCATGTTGTAATTGAAAATACTCATTGGAAGTACGGAAGCTATAGCAAATTTGCTCTAGATATAGCTCATTAAGTACCTTTCAGTGTCAGAAGCATATAGCAAACTGTCACACTCATTGGAGGATGTCATCAGTGATGTCATCAGTAATATAACTTGAGATGTCATCAGTTATGTCATCAATGATGTAAATGAACATGTCACAAGAGATGTATTATGTGAGGTCATAAGCAGTGCATGGTGGGGCTCAGTAAACCAAAACTGATGAATGGAGTGTTTTATAAATATGTATATATATACACATATATACATACATATATATATAAAACCTACTGGGGTTGCCAGTAGGTAGTCATAGTTAGGACCTAGTTTCCATAGGAATTGCGTTTTTTGTTGTGCCAGTAACTTTGGCACCGTTTGATGAATCTTCTCAACATTTTCAAAACTCGTACGCTAATTAGTTAAGCTGTTGTCTTTAAAGTTTCAGGGTGATTCGTCAAAAGGGGGCTGAGAAAAATGGGGGTCTCAAAACACGTTTTCCCCATGCGATTTTAAACAGGATTACAGCCCGAACCGCTGGACGGAATTACACCAAATTTGGCAGAAATCTAGCTCTTGGTCAGTGTCCTTTTTGTGATTTGGTGTAAATCCATTCAGTAGTTTTAGAGTTATTAAAAGATAATCAAATTTGTATATCAAGGGACACGAACCCTCTGCAAATCCTTCCGATCTCGTGCAGAGATCTGATTGGCTGCCAACACTTCAACCAGGAAGTGTTGGCAGCCAACTTGGGACTCGGACTCAGCCGAGTCCCAAACAAAAACATTAAAAAAAGAGAAAGGGCAAGGTAGGAATACCCTGATACCCTGACCCCCTAGGCATAGAGGTGGGACCCTGCCTGGGGCAAAACACGTTTTTTTCCCAATCTAGCTATGGATCCGTGAATCCACAGCAAAATTTAAAAACAAAAACAAGCACGGTCTCCCGCACTTGTTTTTTTAGCCCCCCGGGTGGGCCAGGTCCCTGGGGAAATTCTTTATATTAATATTTGATATTTAATAATATAATACTCAGTCCAACAGTCAAAGAGAGTGGAAGGGAAAGCAGGCAGCCCTGACTTTGGAAAGCGGCTTTGAAACTCCTGGGGTTCAGCCGGGAATACCAATGTGATGCAGAAAGCAGCTCAATAGCACTTTTTCCAGATGACTTTTAGCACTGCCTTTTTGTGGGCAACCTGAATAGGCAGTTTATCATCTCTGATGCAGGCATGAGTCAGAAACACCCCTACGGTCCAACATGGAGGGCTGGGAGTATCGACCAGGAACGCACGGGCTCAGCGGCAGCACCCAGGAGCCAGGGCTGTCTTCGCAAAGCTGGTGTGACTCATACAGAAGGGCTGGGGTCACTTCAGGGCTCTAGAGGCCAATCACGAGTTCCAATCACAGAAGCGCCCATAGAAAGTGGAGTTAGTGAGAGTGAGCCCAGCCCCTCCGCCAGCATTAGTGCTGAGAGAGCAACCAACCTCTAAAAGCGCGTCACTGCCAGTTGCGGCCTGTCCCCTGCCAAAGTGGCGGGGCAGGCCAGGCCGGAGGAGGGAGGTAGGGAGGGGGGAAGGTTCAGATGACAATTTTTTTTTTTTTTTTAAACTTACCTGAACGCCGCCGATGCCTGCAGCATTGCGCTCCTCCAGGCTTCTTCTGGGCACAGGCTCCCAGACTGCACTGTGGCCAATCATGAGGCTGCATGAAAGCAGTCTTGGGATTGGCTTGAGCGCCATCAACTTGAACTCCCAGACAGACTGGGAGTGTGCCTGCTCTCTCCAGTCCCAGCAACGCAACAAGGGCTGGAGAGAGCTTCACTGCGCATGAGGATTTGGCCGACCTTAGACAGCCCGCCAAACCCTCATGCGCAGCTAGGGGAGTGCCCACCACTCCCCCACCAGCAGTGTCATCCCCTGGATCTGCCCCCAAGACTCGTCAGAGATCTGGGTGCAGGTCCAGGGGATTAAAATAAAACTATAATAAAACGGGTTTAAAACCCGTTTTATTATCTTTTTTTGCTGGTAGTGGCGGGGGGTGATGCTCCTCCGCTCTAATGGAGCGGCCACTGCTGATCATCGACACATTGACGCCCATCAGAGACTTGCAGGGTGATTTCTCGTTTCCATGTTAATCGAGCCATCCCCTTTTTTTCTATGTGCTCGCCTTCACACCTGACGATGTGCAAGCACACTTCGGAGAGTGTCATCTGTCAATATTTTAGCACCTCTGTGTGGAATCCCAGAAATAATGGTTTTGAGAAGAGAGCGAGGGGCATGCACGGGAAAGTACGATATACTAAACGCAGGGGTTTAAGTGGGCCGGGTCATGCCGGTACTCAGCACTGGCAGTTCTAAAAAGCAGGTGCTATGACGGGTCTCTATCGGGCTCTCCGTTTTTGCCCTCACCCTCAGTGAAAAAAAAATCTTAACTCTGCAGCAGTAACACCCTTCACTGCCTGTGATGTAAATTCAAAGAGACTTGTTATAGTTCTTGAACAGTGTCACCATTTTAGAACTGAAGCATTTTCAATATTATCTACAACAAAGCCATAATTGTTGCCTATTTATCTTATGCAACTAAGAAGCATTGGCAAGGCAAATAGTCCTGGCTTGTTTTAGGTGTAATGTTACGTGTTGTATCATATATGTGGACGCAGTGACAGAAGCAGCAAAATACTAGTCGGGCGGCACACTATCCTGAGCACAGATTTTTAGCTAGGGTGTTTTAAAGCCACGTCCTTAATTACATCGACCACGCCTCTTTGAGAGACCTCCCAGTTTTTTCATCCCACTTAAACCCTTGCTAAAACGCCAATTGCATCAATATCTTTTCTGTATCCTTACTTCTGTTTTTCAGAATTCCTTTGTCGCTAAAAAGAATTAAAACTGGAATTGTAATGGGGCGTGGCTTGACGCGCATCGGAGAGGGGGCATGGCTTGACTCGCAGCGGAGATGGCCGCCTTCTTTTGAGCTCCGTCACACTGCCGGTACGGGCGCTCTTTTCTCATGACATACGGGTGATATTTCATTACCCCTCAGCTCCGGTGAGCGGCGGAATACTTAAGGAACGTTGGAGAGTGTTTTTATTATCTCGCAACACTCTTTTTTGAGGATGAAACGAGGAAAGTTGCTGGCGGAACATTTCCCAAGATGGCAGCAGCCGATGGAATTCTCTTCATATGTCGTATGATGACTGCATTTATCACTAAAACACTCCTTTGCCGTTTTTGAGGCTTCTGAAGGTACTGTCCTCTACTATTCTCTTTTTGGGCGCTTTGTTGGATAAATAAATATTGAGGTGTGACAAATTGCTCTGTGAGGTGGCTACAGGATATTGAGGTCCGGGCCTCTGCCTGCTCTGTCGATTTATTCTCCAGACGTCACAAGGGAGTTGTCACTGCCCTTCAGCCCAGAGAACCTGCTACAGTATGTTAAGGAGTGTTTTTCCCCCTTTGAGCCATCTAATCTAAATTTGCGACATACCATGAGGTGTTGTGTTAGAGACGCTATCTTCCCAAATGGCGGCCAGCTGTGAAGTTTTACTCACAACATGATATGAGGTTGCGGTCTCTCATCTTTAAAGTTCCTAAATTTTTATTTTAGTTTGACTAAGATCTTTACTGCATCTCTTTCGCTCGACACAATACTCTGTTCATAGCTACCATATATAACGAAAGGAGGTTTCTCTTCACGTCTTGAAGCTCTTAAACGATGACAGCTGACGTAAAGTTGGTCTCATATTGTACTATTCAACTGGTCATACATTGCCATATCTGGGCTGGTTATCCTTCTCAAATTTTTTCTGGTGGCAGTTGTTGTGACCCTATCTAAATGGCGGAAGGCATGGGGGTCAACACAAAAGACAGAGACTCCAAAAGTCATTTAAAGCGCTCTAAACAAACCTCTCCTACTCTGGAATCACCAACCAAGAGTAACCTTGAGTCTTCTTCTGCTTTGGAAGCGATTCTACTTAAGCTTAATACTGTACATGATATCGCACAAAGGACTAAAACTAATACTGATTTACTTCAGGTAGAGGTGGCTGCAATTCGCAATGATCTTAAGTCTCTCTCAATACGTGTTTCCAATACGGAATCTAGAATAAGTAATGTGTAAGACTTTACAAATAAACAGGCGAAGTATATCCAAAATATGGAGCGCTCTATTACTGCTCTGAGGAGAGATCTCACAGAACAAGAAGATCATAATAGAAGAAGCAATCTTCGTATTTTTGGTTTGCCGGAGGATAGTGAGAAATCTGCGCCTTCAGTAGTTGATTTCTTGCTTACATGGATTCCAAATACCTTGAATATTTCCTTCAATAAAGACTTTGAGATAGAGCCTGCCCACAGAGTTCCAACCTTCAAACCAAATTCGATGTCCTCTCCAAGGCCTCTGATTTTTAAACCTTTGCGCCATCAACATACAGAAATAAATCTGGCACAAATGAGGAAAATTAAGTCGATACAGTGGGAGGGTCACAGAATATCCATCTCACAAGACTTTGCTAGAGACACTGTGATCCGCCGTAAAGGCTTTCTGAATCTACTTAAGAGACTTACTGATTTAAATATCCCATTCTCTTTTGCTGGTCCATCAAGATTCCGGATCACTTTCAAAGGCCGACCACAGTTCTTTTATGAGCCTTCAGATCTGACGACATTTTTGGATAATCAATCTGAATCGCAAATGGGCTCAGACTCTCTTCCTGGTACTTCTCGTCTCTAATGTTTTCATATTTATATTTATTGACATGGTCTGTACCTAATATTTTCTCATTATCTATTATTGATGCTGGTGCCTTTCTTTTTCTCTGTCAACTGGTACTCTTTCATTTAGGATAGGGTAATGTTGTATATTGTATTTAGTTTTGAGTCAAGGTCACATCTCTGGTTTTATTATATACAATGTTGGTCAACCATACCCATATGCCCTTTTGTACTGTATGGGTCTATAGCCTTAGTATTGATCTGCACTTAGTGGGCTGACCTACTTTATATGGTTCCTAGCAGCTATGTGGTTATATCTGATTATTATTAATATATCTTTAAATTTTTATTGATTTGTATCTTTTCCTCTTTTCTAATATCTCACTATCAGTAAGTATTTGATGCTTTATTCACTTGCTTCTTCCACTTTTATCTTTTACTTCTTATTCCATCGTTCCTCTTTCAATGATCTTTTGAAGGGGTAATCTATTTATATATTATATTGTTCTCTGATACCATTGACCAACAATGAAATGATGGGTCTACATTGGCCCTATGCCATAGTTTTGATGTACTGTGGTCATTTATGCTATATAATACGTACTTATTTTGAGAATAATAATATGTAATTCTGTGTTTTGCACTTTACCTCTTGGAGACTATTTCTTTATAAACTAAATGTTTGTCTGTTTCTCTTTATCCTGTGGATTATCACTTGATTTCTCTTTCATTAATTTCTTGATAAAGGTTAGTACTCTATTTTCTATTTCCTGTACCCTATTTCCCTTCTTCATCTTGCTCTTCTCTCTCTCGTTCTCCTGTTTGGTTTGTTTATTCTATCTTTTACTCTATTTCTTCTCTTTTCTCTGTGCCTTGTGTTGATGGTATTTAGACATATGTATATACTATTTATTGATATTATTGATCTTCATCGGATTGCCAATTATTTGAGGATATGTGTTATTCTTTTTTATACATGTATTTACTATTTATTTATTTTTTGATCTAATCTTTTAATGTATTTCTAACTCGGACTTTACTCCATTATAGCCATGTTGCTTTGCTCATGAATTTCATCCTACATTAGATACTCTATTTATATTTAATTATGATCTAATAGGTGTTTTAATTGTATGAGATTATTCCTGTTTTTTATTATTCTACCTTGTTAGAGCTGGCTATTTATTCCATATATTGTATTTATGTATTTACTTATGAAATATTACCTATCTTTCATATGTTCGTATACATTATATTTATTGATTTTACACTGTTTATCCTTATTAGTAAGTTGTAGTATTATACTAATACTCCTGAAACTACTGTACTTGTTCGTCGCTCAGCAGTCTGTTTATTGCTGAGCTGTCCTTACCAAGGTTGTTAGCCTCTGCTGTTGCTTCCCCCATGCAATTTGTCTCCTACAGACTTCCCCTGGTGGGGTTGTATTTTGTTGATACTCCGTTTTTCTCTGGAGTACTCTTGGTCTTTCTTTTCCTTCCCCTATTCCTCGATTCCTTTCTTTCTTTCCACCCTATTTCTGGGACATCTGCTTCATTTTATTTTGGGATACATGTTTTATTTTCTTTAGTTTTTACTTTTTCTTGGCTGCCCCTTTTTCTTTTTACCAGTTGCATTCATTTATGTTGTCTCATACATCTCCATGCCTTGTTTAAATGTAGTTTCGCTTAATGTTCGGGGGTTAAATCACCCTGTTAAGAGAACCAAAATTTTAGATTATTGCAAAAGTTTATCTGGGGATTTGGTTCTCCTCCAAGAAACTAAGATAGCCTTTAAAGAGGCTCTTCTTCTGAGGAAAGATTGGGTTCTTAATGTTACTTGCTCCGAGGCTGCGGGGAAGAAAAATGGAGTTGTTACTCTTATTTCCAAAAGCTCTGGTCTGTCTATTGTTACAGCTGAACATGATACCAATGGCAGGTGGTTACTTACTCGTTTGACTAATGGTTCGGATGATCTGTATATTATGAACTTATATGCTCCAAATATTGACGATCCACTTTTTTGGTGTTCCATAAATAAAAAACTTAATGATATTCCACACAATTCAAGAACAATTGTAGGCGGAGATTTCAATCTTCCCCTTGATCCTATTTTGGATAGGCACTCTGCTTTTAAGTTTCGACCCCCTAGGGCGCATAAACACATGCTCAATATGTGCTCGTCTCATCACCTTCTTGATGCGTGGAGATTGCATAATCCTACGGGCAGTGATTTCACGTTTTTCTCCTCTCCACATTCTAGCTTCTCTCGTCGTATTGATTATCTTTTGGTGGATGCCTCTCTTTTAAAACATACTATGAATGTTATGATTCATCCAATAGTTATTTCTGTTCACGCAGCAGTCTTTTTAACTATCCTTAATCTCTCAGATACGAGAGGTCCTCGGAATTGGCGCCTCAATACAGAAATTTTGGAAGATAAGGATGAAGTTAATGAACTTAATGAGGAGATTGATAATTTCTTCAAAGATAATGAGTCTTCAGTGAATTCCCCAATAATATTGTGGGATGCATTTAAATGTACTATACGGGGTCACATTATTAAAAAAATGTCTAAACGAAACAGCGACATTAGAAAATCTCTTAAGTCTCTGGGGGATGATATTAAACGAAAAGAGGAACTATTTAGAAACTCTAACGAATCGCTCCTACAAGATATAAAACATTTGAAATTCTCTTTCAACTCCATTGTCACTAAAAGAGCTTACATTGGTGTCCGTGCTCAAAAGTCCCGTCACTTATTACTACGGAATAGAGCTGGCAAACTGTTGGCCGCCAACCTAAAATATCAAAACACAAACACTACAGCTACTCATATCTCCCATATTATGGATAAAAATGGGTCAAAGAAATTTCATACTCAAGAAATTCTTGGTGTCTTTCGGGATTTTTATGAAACTCTGTACACACCTAAGGATCAATGTTCCAAGACGACTTTCCGGCAGTTTCTTGATTCGATTCCTACTAATACTATTTCGCATTCCGATATGATTGAATTGGGGAAACCGATTGATACTGACGAGATCATTCTGGCTATTAAGGCTACTCGCTCGGGGAAGGCTCCGGGCCCAGATGGGTTCCCTATTGCCTTTTATAAAACATTTTCCCCCTCAATAATCAAATATCTTAAGAAGGTCTTTGACAATTATGTTCTTTCTGGCAAAGTCTCTGGCTCAGTTGCTGAAGCTACTATTGTAGTAATTCCGAAGGATGGCAAAGATCATTCTGATCCTAAAACTTTTCGGCCAATTTCATTATTAAATATGGAAGCTAAAATCATTGCTAAGATCTTGGCTAAACGCTTAGAGGGTCTTATTCCTAATCTTATCCATGAGTCCCAAACAGGCTTCGATAAGGGATGACTCGCTAGAGACAATATTCAAACCTTTTGCCATATTTTAGAGAAAGCAAAACTTTCTGTATTGCCATCGGCGGCGATCGCACTTGACGCCGAAAAGGCTTTCGACAAAGTCTCTTGGCCTTTCTTACAAGCAGTGCTAGAATCCCATAACCTCGGTGACTCCTTTATCAATATGGTAATGTCGCTCTATGCACAGCCAAAAGCTAATATCAGAATTAATGGCGCTACGTCTTCCTTTTTTAATCTTCATCAAGGTACTAGACAAGGGTGCCCTTTATCACCCCTTCTATTTCTCTTGTATATAGACCCACTCCTTCGTCTACTAAATCTGAACCAGAGTATCAAAGGCTTTCAATTTGGTTCATATACGCATAAAACAGCTGCTTACGCTGATGATGTCCTTATTTTTTCAGAGGACATTGCAACAGCGATTCCTGCTATTCAATCAATCAATCACGGCATTTATAGAGCGCGCTACTCACCCGGGAGGGTCTCAAGGCGCTGGGGGAGGGGGTAAGTTACTGCTCGAACAGCCAGGTCTTGAGCTGCTTCCTGAAGGAGAGATGGTCCTGGGTTCGCCGAAGGTGAGTGGGGAGGGAGTTCCAGGTCTTGGCTGCCAGGTAGGAGAAGGATCTTCCTCCGGCGGTGGCTCTGCGGATGCGTGGTACGGTGGCGAGGGCGTGGCTGGTTGATCGTAGCTGGCGGGTGGGCGTGTAGAAGGTCATGCGGTCGTTGAGGTACTTGGGGCCCAGGTCGTGGAGGGCCTTGTGTGCGTGGGTGAGGAGTCTGAACGTGATTCTCTTGCTGACGGGGAGCCAGTGCAGGTCTTTCAGGTGTCCGGTGATGTGGCTGTGTCGGGGGATGTCCAGGATGAGTCGTGCGGAGGCGTTCTGGATGCGCTGGAGTCTTTTTGAAGTTTGGCTGTGGTTCCGGCGTAGAGGGTGTTCCCATAGTCCAGTCGGCTGGTGACGAGTGCCTGGGTGACGGTCTTCCTGGTTTCAGTGGGGATCCATCTGAAGATCTTGCGGAGCATGCGCAGGGTGTTGAAGCACGAAGATGAGACGGCGTTGACTTGTCTGGTCATCGACAGGGAGGAGTCCAGGATGAAGCCCAGGTTGCGTGCGTGGTCCGTTGGTTTGGGGGCGGTGCCCAGGGCCGGGGGCCACCAAGAGTCGTCCCAGGCGGAGGGTGATGAGCCCAGGATGAGGACTTCCGTCTTGTCTGAGTTCAGTTTAAGGTGGCTGTTCCTCATCCAGTCGGCGACGTCTCTCATCCCGTCGTGTAGGTTGGCTCTGGCGGTGGTGGGGTCGTTGGTGAGGGAGAGGATCAGCTGGGTGTCGTCGGCGTAGGAGATGATGTTGAGGTTGTGTTGGCGTGCGATGGCTGCGAGGGGGCTCATGTAGACGTTGAAGAGGGTTGGACTGAGTGAAGATCCTTGTGGAACGCCGCAGATGACTTCGGTGGCCTCGGATCTGAACGGGGGGAGGCGGACTCTCTGGGTTCTAACATCATTAAGGATTTCTCGTTTGTTTCCGGGTACACTCTTAACCAAGAAAACACAAAAATGTTCCCCCTCAACTCGTTGTGCTTTTCTTCTCACATGGGTGACTCAGGTTTTAAATGGCAATCATCTCGTATTAAATACTTAGGGATTTGGTTCTGTAAGGATCTATCGGATACTATCACTTATAACGAATCCCATATCATATCTACAGTTAAAGATCTTTTGTCTTCCTGGTCTCCTAAATATATTTCTTGGTGGGGAAGATTACAAACTCTTAAAATGATGATTACCCCGATTATTAACTTTTTATCCTCAATGTTACCTATAAAACTTTCTTCTACCTTCTTCCATGAGATTGATTCAATCTCTTCAAAATTTCTATGGAATGATAAGAGAGCTAGAATTGCTTATAAACACCTTAGGAAACCTTCTATACTGGGCAGCTGTAATTTTCCGGATTGGAACTTGTATCAGATCGCTTTCCTTGCATCTCAAGGTGCACTTTGGTTCTTACCGGACTCCCACCATTTACCCCCTTGGATTTATATTGAACATGAGCTGTGTACTCCCTTTTCCACTACTTCCTTACTTACAGCTTCTAAACTTGGGTTTGATCATTCTCAACGTATCATACAAGACACGATTAATGCACTAAAATTTATTGACAAAAAAGTATCCAAACCTATTCATAAATCAAGATGGTCCTTTTTATGGCACAATCCTAAACTTGGTACTGATATCGATCCTACTACGGCCGCTTCGTGGGCTACTAAGGGTATCAGATTGGTGAAAAATCTTTATGATTCCAATCATGACCCGCTTCCCTTCTCTCTCTTAGCCAAAACATATAACCTTAGTAACATGGATTTTTATTCTTTTTTGAAACTGAAGGTTAAACTTTCTAAAATATCCCTCTCTACAAATTCGGTTATTGTGTCACTTCTCTCTACGTGGTTTCGCTCAGGCCATACTGCGTCTAAAATATATAAATTTGTATCCGCTCCACTCCCTTCACAATCTACAATCACGCATGTTAAATGGTCTCATCATTTTGCAGATTACATTTTTAAACATATTTCACAGGATACTTGGCAACTGATTGGGAAATTGTCTCTACGTAATAAAATTGCTCCTTCACTTATTGAATCTAATTTTTTTTACATTAAATCTCCTTCATTGGACCCCGGCTCGTTTATACAAGTTGAAACTTCGAGATTCCGATCTCTGTTGGAACTGTAACTTAGTACCAGGTACCCATCAACATATGTTTTTTGAATGTACATTACTACAACCTTTCTGGGGCCTGATACAGAAACACTTATCATTGATCGTTAACATATCTATAGATCTTTCTTTACTTATGATTTTATTGGGTCCATGGGCTACAGTTATTTCTTTACCCCTTGATAATACTGATCTGGAGCTCTTAGATTTGCTCTTATCCATTGCTGGTAAAAGTATATTAACAGAATGGAAATCCTTTCATCTCCTATCTTATCATATATGGTGGGCATGGGTCTCATACCTCGTGGAGCTCATACTTTGGTTGAGAACAAGCATTACTCACCTTCTATTTCTAGTAATGTATGGCGGTCTTTGGACAATTATATGAACTTGTCCTCTCAGGGGTTGGTACCTCAGTATCCCTTTGATTCCATTTCTTAATTTCTTTCTTTCACTGGAGCAGATGTCCCCTTCTACCTCTTTGACTCCTTTCTTTTTCTTCTTCTGTCTTTTCCCCACTTTTCTTTTTTTTCCCCCCATTTTGTCTTGCTGTTTGATCTCATCTATTAAACAATACAACTATTATATGCCTATGTCATGATATATAAAGTGACTGTGTCCCCTCCATATCTCTGGGATTTGTATTGATTTTTGATGAATTTTATAACATTTATTATGTGTTATGATAGTTACTTGCTTATCTTTTTAAATACTGATATGCTTACTATTCTTTTTATCCCAGTCCATTGACTTCTGTTATGAAATATTTTTTTATTTTTTTTATTCTTCAATTCTTCGGTACTAATGTATTATATTTGTTGATTCTGATTGGTTGTATTGTTATTGTATTACAAATGTACTTCTCTTTTATATAATCAATAAAATATTTGAACTAAAAAAAAAAACTGGAAATGTAATGCATGGCACTATCCAACAGAGGGCAGCAGAGCCTATAATAGAATGACTGCAAGTTCCGTCTAACCTGCGAACATTTTCTGCGGCTTCATACAGATGAGACTGCTTACCTGCTACACCGGGGCTAGTCTACAGTGCATGCATCTAGACACTTGTTGCTGTTGTACAGCCGGTAATGTGTTAGTTTCCAGTAGTACACAGCTCAATATATATTGCTGCAAACGTCTTCACACTTAGCGATGTTCAGTTTGCGGTTTTGAATGAAGAGAGTGAATGTTGAACATTACCACATAAAGCAGACGCTAACCAAACCACAAAACAGACAGTGAATAGGCAACGTTCCAATTGTTGCACTGCCATGAGGCATAATATAAATTAAACTCTATATTACCAACCAGATCTGTGTTGTAGTGTTGTCAATAAGGCCCTGGTAACTCCCAATGATGACACGCACTACTGTGTTCTGTGGTGGTCTCTGGAATGAGCCACGCCCGGCGCCCCGGGCTAGTTATTTCTTTATGCTGGTGTACGCCAGCCGCCACCACTACTCTTACGCGCACAGGTGTTTTACAAACCTTCCCCCTGTGCATGATTCATCACATGACCCAGCAACACTACATTCCTCTTTTACCAGGAGATACAAAACATGTCAAACAGTCAACAGAAAAACATCAAAATCAACAACGTTGCTTCACCACAGTCCAGATCCTGACATACATTTCACATTACACTCTTATTTGGTGCCATGGCAAAGATGCATCTACTCATGAATGTAACACCGCCATCAGCTCCAGGTCAGCCGGACGGAAACGCGATAACTTCTGCAACAGATGTTGTCGCCATGATTTCTACTTCTGGATAGCGTGAGTAGTCATCTACAGTGACCAGCATGTGTTGTCCACCTGGTAGGCTGCCGAAATCTGAGCTTATTCTCTGCCTTGCGCACTGGGGCCTGCTTTGGTGATAACAGGTGCCGGGCGGTCGGGCGGACTCGTGGTGAGGCAGACTGGAAAGCTTTGTACGACTGCCTCCACTTTCTGGTCCAAACCCAGGCACCAGACCTTGCCCCTGAGCCGGTTCTTGGACTTTACGATGTCTTGGTGTGCTCCGTGTGCTAGGAGCACTGCCTTCTGTGTGAGACATTCCGGTAGTACAAGTCAGCAGACATCCATCGCTGGTTACCGACAGCTCCTGGCGAATGTGATATAACACCTTGAGGATTGATTGGGTGGCTTCTGTGTGAAAGGATGTCATGTTTTGAAGTGCCGCCAGTCTCCAGCGACAACTGCCTTGATAGCGATCTGCAAGCAGTCATCGTGCTGGGCAGCTTCTATTATCTCCACCAGGGACATCAGAAGAGGTTTGGAGCGATCCACAATCATCCTCACATACTCTTCGGTCTCCACTGCTTCTGCGGCCTCGTGGAGAGTGGCTGGTCAGGCATACCTGGACAGGAAATCGGCTGGGTGCCAGGTCGGTATTCTAGGGTGAACTGAAACTCTCGCAGCTGCAGGATCTACTTTTCAATCCTTGGGGGAAGCCTTGACGAGGATCCCTGGAAGAGCAGGATCAGTGGTTTATGGTCCGTGATGACAAAGAAGGGATGGACGTAGAGGTACATGTAGAAATGCCTGCAGCCCCAAGGATGACAATCGCCGCACACTCTATTTGGGAATAACACTGTTCCGTGAGTGTAAGCATACGGCTGGTGTATGCCACTGGAGCCCATTCTCTGCAATCTTGCCGTTGAGCCAGCACTGCACCTAGGCCGGTGGGACTAGCATCTACCACTAGTTTCCCTCTGGGGGGTTGAAGTACACCAGAGTGGTATCTGTAGACAGGGTGGGTTTGGTCTGTCACAAAGCTTCTTCCTGCTTAGGTCTCCATACCCCTGGGTTGGATGACTAAGTGAGATCCTTGAGCGGGCTGGTGATGTCTGATAGATTCTTCATGAAGTGCCCGCAGTATGTCAGCATGCCCAAGGAAACTGTGGACTCCTGACATGGATGTTGGGGCCGTTGCTTCCTGAATGTCCTTTACTTTGTAGGGGTCAGAGTCGATGCCTTTGTCGAAAAAGCAGCATTCGAAGAAGCTGATGTCCCTCCGTAGGAAGTCGCACTTCTCACTGTGTAGCATGCTTCCACATTCCTTGAGCTGTGTGAATACTGCATGGTGACGAGTCAGATGTTCTTCAAGTAAGGCGGTGTGAATGAGGATATCGTCACTCACTTTGAGCACCCCAGGCAGGCCATCGAGGACGTTGTTCAGGATGTTCTGGAGGACTTCGGTGGCACTGGAGATGCTGAAGTTGAGCCTTGTGTACCTCCAGAGGCCTACGTGGGTTGAGAAGGTGGTGATGGAACGGGAGTCCGGGTGCAGCGGTATTTGATGGCAGCCTGACCTGAGGTCCATTTTGGAGAACCACTTCGAGCCAGACACTCCGCCATGATGTCATATATGGCTGGT
This sequence comes from Calotriton arnoldi, assembly GCA_963921515.1. NCBI lineage: Eukaryota > Metazoa > Chordata > Amphibia > Caudata > Salamandridae > Calotriton > Calotriton arnoldi. The sequence goes on from CAWUFW010000285.1 coordinate 528,631, forward strand.
GTAACATGACATTATCGCTTGATCGCTAGGTTGGGGACCCTCATGTCAACACAAATGTGAACTGCGTCTGGCTGCTTGGGCTTCTTTGCGGCCACTATGGGGGACACCCACGGTGTGGGGCCTCGTACCCGCTCAATGATACCGGCCTTCTTCAGCAACTTCAGTTCAGCCTCCACCTTGGGTCGAAGGTGGAACGCAATTATTTGATGCCTTAGTGCCACGGGAGCAACAGACTCATCAATGTGTAGTTGGATGGCTGGACCCATCAGGCAGCCGATTCCATCAAACAGCGGTGTGAAATCCTGCAACAGACTGTCTAGATCATGCGCATGTACACTGAAGGCGAATTGTATGAGGTTGAGATCTTGGTCCCTGCGACAACTACGGAGGAATCCTGACCCTTCTTGCGACACGCAGACTTTTGCTCTCCGGCGTGTGGAGTCGTGGGACAGGTCTGCTTGGAATATGCTGCAAAGCTGTAGCAGTGAGCAGCTGCCAAAGGAGTATACCTGCACACTAGTGTTCAGGAGTGGCTGTGGGTCAGGTAAGCTGCGGCCATGAGATTGATCGAGGCTCCCGTGTCAATGAGAGCAGAGACAGTGTGGTTGTGCACTTCAATCCGGCACATGGGGGCGGTCTGGTGGGTGACTTTGAGGGCATCCAGCATCCTCACCACATGGACAACCGCTGCGTCATCTTCATCCATGTCGGCGTCCGACAGTTTGTCTGGGTGTGATTCCAATGTGTACTACCTTTCATGGGCCTTTAGGTCATGGTCCTTGCGAAGAGCGGCAGACTTTGTAGAAGTGATTTTGCTTGCCACACACGCTGCAACTGTTGCCATTTCAGGTGCGAGCTTACGGGCCACCACACTATCCGCAGGTACGGCCTTGTGGTCCTTGTTTGGCAGATCTTGGGGAAGGCTTGGCGGATTCTGGTTTCCCCCCGAGCGCCCCTTTTTGGATGGCATTGACTGGCTCTTCCTTGATGGTGGTAGATGAGTGTGGGTCCATGTGGGCCGCCCGAGCTTTGGAAAGTTCTTTAGAGCGCCAGAATAATAGGATGTCTCTCATGGACATGTTGGGCCCCTGTAAGATACACTCGCGCAGTTTCGAGGCGGTACACCCTTAAATGACTGGGCCCAGATTTCATCATCTTCATCTGGAAGAGTGCATGTGCTGGCAAGCTCTCATAACCGCCCATGGAAAACATCCACTGATTTGTGCAGTAGCTGTCGAGCTTGGCGCAGAAAGAACCTTTCATAGTCTGGGTTGGCGCAAGGCTCAAAGTGCGCTGTGATGGCGTCCCTCAGGGTGGCATAGTTTCGCTGGGGACCCGCTTCGACCACAGGCTTTGATATTTTATGGATGTCGGCTCCTCCTAGGTGTAGGAGCATGGGGTGTCTGCGGCCTGCAAGGACCTCGATAGCTCCAAAGTAATTCTCTAGGCGCTCCACCCATACTTTCCAGCAGGCAGCTTGGGAGGGAGGACGTCCAGTGATCGTGAAAGGTTCCAATAGAGGGAAGGACGCCATGTGGCTGAGGGGTAAAGCGCAGTGGAAGTGATTGGGGGTGCCAAGCGGTCACAGTCCGGGGATGTGAGGGGCTATGGTGCTGGCTGTTACGTAGTGAACTCCACTGTTTTCTCTTTCTGGTGTGTGAAGATGGAGGCTGTTCCTTGCAGTAGAGTGGGCCGGGCGTGTCTGCGCAGTTGCGATGTGCTTTACGAATGATCGATGTAATGACCTGTGGGAGCTCACTGCGGTTGAGTTGGTGAGACACTTCTTGAGCTTGGGAGCCTTGAGTTGTTGGCCGTTTCCTGCCTCTTTTGGTAAATTTTCCTATTATTCCTTTTAACTTTTTTTCTTTTTTGTGTGCCCCACAGTCTTGTGAGTCAGGGAGCAACAGGCGCTGTCACCGATTGGCCTTGCCGGTGATGTGAGCAGCCAGGGCGTGTAGGACATCCCTTGTGTTGATGGGGAGAGGAGCAGAGCCCCGCCCCTCAGGTACAGCTGTGCCAGGTTAGGCGGGACGCAGCACGTGGCCGGCAGCAAAACGAGCTAGGGAGGCTCCATCTGTGATGTCTTGCGGGTGTCGGGAGCCGCATGAAGCATAGGCAGCGTGACTGGGCTATGGTGAGAGACTGCAGGAGGCTGGAAGGATGAGGGAGAACACACGTAAGTACTGTGGCCCCCTCGTCCCCAGTGGAGGGTTGTCAATGACAACACGCACTACTGTGTCCTGTGGTGGTCTCTGGAATGAGCCACGCCCGGCGCCCTGGGCTATTTTTTTCTTTACGCTGGCGTATGCCAGCTGACACCACTACTCTTATGCGCATGGGGGTTTTACAAACCTTACTCCTGTGCGTGAATCACCACATGGTGTTGCCCATGACCCAGCAACACTACATGTGTGTGCATCCCGGAACTGTAATAGGTTGTGTGCGGAATGAAGTACATTAGCAGAGGGCTGTGTGTGTCTCAAGCCTGGGGTAGCTGTGGCAAGCTGTGTGCAGGGCCGATCGGAGGTCCATCGGTGGAGATGTGGATTATTCAGCATGAGTGTGTGACTAAGACCTCTGTCTCTCTGTCATCAGTAGCCTTGGCTCTTGGCCTCTGTGGGGGTGAGGGGGCCATGGCTGGGAGCCCGAGTCCTGTATTGTTAGCGGATAGTGTTGGCTTGAGAGATTACTTCTGCTATTTGTACAGATTGCTTGCATTAGGCTGGGGCGCAGACAGATAAACCAATCAAGTCAACCCGAGTAGCGTGTGCTGCTCAAGGGATCGGGTTGGGGCTGAGCAACCAGGTCTACTCTTGGAGTCTGTTCTGCATATGGTATGACTCCCATGGTCTATGCTATACCCTAGGGTGCTCACTTATTTGGGAGGGTGGGGAGGAATGATGTTGGGTTGACATTGATGTTAGTGGTTTGCACCACCGAGCTAGACCAATGGTAGCAACCTGGGTGGGGGGGTCCTTCATTGTGAAATTGTGAGTAACATAAAAGGTGGTCGTGAAATGCTTGAATTGATATCAACCACTGATAATATCTGTAGACTGCATTGTTAGGCACATTTTGTTTGCTCACAGTGCCACTTAAGACACGTGGGACTAAACCTATCCATTGTGAGGTCTTTTTGGGGGGAGGTGGAGTGCTTGTGCTGAGTTATGGGAAAGCTCACTCTCTGTGGACTCACACATCCACTCACAGACCCACAGAGAGACTCTCGCACCCACTCACAGACCCACTCAGATACTCATTGTTAGAAATGGGGGTCTCTAGTTGGCGATGGTTTGCACCTTTGTTCAAATAGGGACCCTTCCTTCTAGTCAGGGTAAGGGGGATACACTACTGAAATAACCCCTGCTCACCCCCTTGGTAGCTTGGCACAAGCAGTCAAGCTTATCTCAGAGGCAGTGTGTAAAGCATTTGCACATAACCAACAGTAATACAGTGAAAACACTACAAAAGGACACCACACCAGTTCTAGAAAAATAACCAATATTTACCTGTGCAAACAAGACCAAAAAGATAAAAGGCCAACATATAGTAATCAAAAATATGCACTTTGTAAGAATGACTTTAAAATGCAGTTCCTTAAAGCTGGTAGCTCTGTCCGGGGCTACCGCAGTGCTGGAAACAATAGAATCCAACAGTGCCAGCCAACCACATTGGTGCGGACCGGCGTTAGTGTCAGCAGACTCGTAAACAGTACCTTTGGTTCCGGCCGACTGCGTCGGTGCGGGCCAGTCACGGCAACCGTTGTGGTTGCAATGTGAAGTGTAGCGGTGCAGTGTGCGGTGCCCTCAAGTTGCGGTGCAGGCAGCGGATCGGTGACAGTCGTCCAGCGGCGTCGGTGAGACCAGGGCTGCAGTGCGGAGTTGGGCCGTGCTCGCTGCAGTGCTGACAGGTCACGGTGTAAGTGGCAGCGCTGGTTAATGGGAGCTGGCATCGGTTGGCCCAGATAGGGTGGTGCGTCGTGTGACTTACGGTGCCTCCAAACCACAGTGCAGTCACAGGTGTCGGGGTCAGCGTGCAGCGACATTGTTGGAGTGACAAGGGTGGCAGAGTGAAGCAAGGTGATGTGGAGTGTGGTGCCCACAGGTCGCAGTGCAAGCAGCAGCTTGGTGGCGGCGGTAGTCATCGTCGTCCATGAGATCAGGGTTGCGGTGTGAAGTGCGGTGGTGCCTTCTGCAGTGCCTTCAGGACACGGTGCCAGCAACGGTGTCGGCTGCTTTCCCCTCTGTGGCAACTGAAACCCATGGTTCCAGATGCGGTACCCAGAGGTAAGTGAAGTCTTTGCTGTCCCTGAGTCTTCGTGAAGAAGAGGCAAGCTCTTTTTAAAGCCCTTGGAGATACTCAGCGACAAGTGAAGAAAGTTCAGTCCAGTCCTTTCACTGCCCAAGGCAGAAGCAGTGACTGCATGCCAACCCAGCAAAGCAACAACACAGCAAAGGGGCAGTCCTCCTGGCAGTTCTTCCAGCTCTTCTTCTTGGCAGGTTCTTTGATCCAAGTGAGCTCTCTGAAGTCTTTTATCTCCTTGAGACTTCCAACAGGAGGCAAGCTCTACTTCAAGCCCTTGGAGAAAACTCTAACAGCAGGATGATGAAAGTACAATCCGGTCCTTTCCCTGTCCAAGACAGAAGCAGCAAGCAGCAGGCCAACACAGCAGAGCATTCAGCAAAGTGGCAGTTCCTCCTGACAGCTTTCCAGCTCTTCTTCCTGGCAGGTTCCTTAGTTCAGCAGTAAGTTCTGTGGTCAGGTCCCCAATATTTATACTCAGTTTCCCTTTGTTCTTTTGGGCAGAGAGTGTCTGTGCTCAGCCCAAACCATCTCTGTCCTCTTTGGTCCAGCTTCCTGGCAGGAGGGGGAGACAGCATTGTGGAAGGGAGACAGGGCCTATTCAGGTGCAAGGGAAATCTCCTCCCACCACTCTAAATGCAGAACAGGCCTTTTCAGGTGCTAGTGAAACTCCTCCCACTACTCTGAATGCAGCCCAGGTCTATTCAGCCCAGCCCTGACTCTTCTAGGAAAGGCAGGACACACCTTGACTACCCCAATGGCTGTCTACAATGACTGCACATCCCCAGCCCCTGTCACTCCAAAGCAACACAGTCAATCAACAAACCAGCAGAGGCACACGGGATGGCTAAGCCAGAAAATACCCACTTTCTAAAAAGTTGGATTTTCAAACACACAACATAAAAATCATCTTTACTAAAAGATGCATTTTTATATTCTGAGTTCAGGCATATTAAACTCCATCTTTCTACCTTGTCCCAATGGGAAGTTATAAGATGTTATAAATAAACTCCCGTTCTATCCTATGGGACAGATAGCCTTTCCATAGTGAAAGACAAAATACACTGTATTTCACTATCAGGACATGTCGCATACACCAGTACATGTCCTACCTTTCACATGCACTGAATCCTGTCCACAGGGGTACCTTGGGCCTACCTTAGGGGTGGCTCACATGTAACAGAAGGGAAGGTTAGGGCCTGGCAAGTGGGTGCACTTGCCAAGTCGACATGGCAGTCACAACTGCATACAGACACTGCAGTGGCAGGTCTGATGAACCCCTTGAAGGGCTGCTTGTGTGGGCGGCACAATCAGTGCTGCAGGCCCACTAGCAGCATTTGATTTACAGGCCCTGGGCACGCACAGTGCACTATACTAGGGACTTAAAGGTAAATCAAATAAGCCAAACATGGAAACACTAATCCATTTATATAATTTAAATGGAGACCATATGCAGTTTAGCACTGAATAGCAGTGGTAAAGTGTCCAGAGTTCTAAAACCAACAAAAACAAGGTCAAAAATAGGAGACCAAAAAGCAAAAGGTCTGGGGGTAAACCCGCTAAAAAAAGACAAGTCTAACGCTCATGCACCCACTCAGAGACTCACTCAGACACTGACACACCAACTGGAAGATACACTCCGACACTCGTGTACCCAATCACAGACCCACTCAGATACTCTCACTCCCACTCACAGACCCACTCAGACACTCTCACACCCACTCACAGACCCACTCAGACACTCCTGCACGCACTCAGAGATGCACTCAAACACTCATGCACCTACTGACAGACCCACTGAGACACTAAAGCATCTACTCACAGACACATGCAGGTACTCACACACACCCACTCACAGGCCCATATGTCCACTTACACACCCACTCTCAGACCCATAAAGCCACTCACACACCCACTCACAGACCCATAGAGCTACTCACACACCCACTCACAGGCCCATACAGCCACTCACACACCCACTCACAGGCCCATATAGACACTCACACATCCACTGTCAAAGGTTACAGTTAGGAAATAAAATTAGAATAACCTTAGAAATTCACCCAAAAAACCCAAAGGCTACGGAGACGTTATAGTTAGGAACTAAAATTTAAAAAAACCTTAGAAATTCACTTAAAACTAACGGTTAAAGGGATGTTATAGTTAGGAAATACAATTTTAAAAACCTTAGAAATTCACTAATAAAACCAAAGGTTACAGGGATGTTATAGTTAGGAAATAAAATTTAAAAAACCTTAGAAATTCACGGAAAAAAAAGGTTACAGGGACGTTATAGTTCGGCTCAGATTTTACTCGTATAAAACCAGTGAAATTGAGCAGTTGTAGTTACCTGACCTAACTACATTTTATGCCGTCGCAAAAGACTACTTATGACCTCACATAATATATCACTGATGACATGGTCAGTGACATCACTCAGTACATCACTGATGACATCTCAAATGACATCACTGATGACATTATCCAGTGAATGTTAGAGTGTCATAAACGTTTTTGAGACTTAAAAATATATGCTAAGCTACTGCATAAGTTAAATTACTTTTGTTTCTGTACTATGTTAAAGTTATGTTATGTTAATACAAATTACTATAGCAAACAAATCACCTTCGAAGAGGTATCTCGGAACTGACGAATAAACACAGTCAAAACATAGCACAGAAATATTAAAACACAATTGTTTTAAGCAATTTTCTGAATATAATGTAATCAAGGCAAATGCAAGCATAAGGCAAAGCATTCCAATAGTATGGGACCAGGTAGGAGAAGATCTGCCCCCACATCTAGTCAATCGAACACAAGGGACGATAAGCAGAGCTTTATCCTTAGAGCACAGATACCTAACTGGACAGTAGTGATTCCGTTTTTTTGGCGCAGGTAACTAGGTCAGTTTCCTGTTATATGTAAGGCAACAGATTTTGAAGGTTGACCTTTTCTTAATGGGTAGCCAATGCAAGGCTTTCAGTAATGGTTCCGCCGAGGAGCAGGAAGGAAGATTACACACAAGTCGTGAGGCTGTGTTTTGGACCACTTGCAATTTGGACATTAAGGACTCATTAGCTGATGCAAGTAAGGTGCTGGCATAGTCCAATTAGCTTATAATCAATTCCTGAACAAGGGTTTTCCTAACAGAAAGAGGAAGATAGGAGAAAGCTTTCTTCAACAGACGCAGCATATTAAAACACCTGCCACTATTAGTCAGACTATTTCTAATATATTTCATCTGAGTGTCTGTGTGTCTCTCTGTATCAGTGTGTGAGTGGGTGTCTAAGTGGCTGTATGGGTGTGTGAGTGGGTGTATGGGTGAGTCAGTGGCTGTGTGAGTGGTTGTGTGGGTATGTGAGTGGTTCTGTGGATGATGTCATCAGTGCTGTGATTTGAGATGTCATAAGTGATGTCACTGACCATGTCATGAGTGATGTAATATGTGAGGTAATAAGTAGTGAATTGCAGGGCGTAAGTTATAGTTAGCTCAGGTAACTATGACTGCTGAATTTCACTTGTTTTGTACGAGTAAAATCTGAGCCTAACTATAACGTCCTTGTAACCTTTGCTTTTTTTGAGTGAATTTTTGTCTTTTTTAACGATATTTTCTAACTATAACATCCCTGTAACCTTTGTTTTTTAGTGAGTTTCTATGTAAAAAAAAATCCTAACTGTAACCTGTCACCTTTGAGAGTGAGTGTGTGAGTGGCTGTATAGGTCAGTGAGTCGGTGTGTGAATGGCTGTATGCATCTGTGTGTGAGTGTTTTGGTGGGTTTGTGAGTGGCTGTATGGGTCAGTGAGTGGGTGTGTGAGTGGCTGTATGGGTCTATGAGTGTCTGTATGGGTCTGTGAGTGGGTATGTGAGTAGATGTATGGGTCAGTGACTGGGTATGTGAGTGGCTGAATGGGTCTGTGAGTGGGTGTGTGTCTTAGTGGGTGTGTGTGTGTGCGTTAGTGCCTGTGTGAGTGGGTCTGTGAGTACCTGTGTGAGTGTGTAAGTGGGTGTGTCAGTGCCTGTGTGGTTCTGTGAGTGACTCTGTGGGTCTGTGAGTGGGTCTATGAATGCCAGTGCATGTCTGTGACTGGGTGTGTGAGTGGTCCTATGGATTTTGGTCATTTGCATATTTAGGGTATTTAAAAGGGAGAACCATGAACTTTGCTCTCCAATGAATACACCTCCATTAAAGATTTTATATCGTTTATCAACGTGGAATAAGAGAGGAAACACACTTGCTTTGCCTTTGCGAAGCTCAAGATGTTAGGGATCGGCGGACTTTTGATAAACTGTCCATCAACGTGGGAAAAGGCCTAAAGACATCTGCATACTACGAAGGAAAATGGGGGTTGGCCAAATGAGCAGAGCTAGCAGATAATTTTTGGCATTTGCATACTTAGGGTAATTAAAAGGGAGACCCATGGTCTCTGTTTTATTATTTTTCTAAGTAGAGGGGCGCCACGCAGTCCCCCTCCCCGGGTCGATTTCGGCCCCGGGGACCTGATTCCCCAGGGCCCAGCCAAAAGTTAATAGGGGAGGGAGGCCGTGCGGCCCCCCTCCCAGGGCTGGTTTCGGCTCTGGGGACCCCATCCCCCGGGGCCCTGTAAAAATGTATTGGGGGAGGTGGGCTGCGCAGTCCCCCTCCCCGAGCCAATTTCAGCCCCAGAGACCCCAGCCTTTTTATGATGGGTGCCCTGGAGCTCCCAAATCTCCCAGTCTGCTGCGTTGAGGACCGCGGGCAGCCTCAATGCCCCCACGGTCCCTGCCAGCTCCCCGCCTCCAGCGGGAGCAGGCATTGCACCCACACATAGGGGGCAGCAAAAAATTCTGCTCCCTGCATGTAGGAGCAATTTTGTCATCTGTTTTCCTGCCGGCTGTAATGAAAAGTTCACTCCAAGCGAGCGGGAGCAGTTTTCCTGCGCCTACCCGCTGGGAGGAAAGTTACTGTTTGCTCTCGCTTGGCAAGCACTGTCAAATGTGTACTTGCCCAGACATCAACTGGTGGATAATCTATTTCAAACAGAAGCTTTGCCTTTTCTCACAGTTTTTTTGTGACACACTTTGAATTTAAGCCACAACCTACATTGAGACATGCCCCTGCAACCTACATCAGGCACGCTCACCCTTTAACTTTTTTTTAATCATGGAGAACTGCTTCTATCCAAAACTTTACTGATTGGTAAACCATGCACCATATAACTTTCACCGTGCAGCGCCTCAGTTGCCTCCATTTCCAATACTATTTCCATTCTATGCACGCACACATGTACACACAGTAATACTATGCTATATATGACTATTGGCTGTTTACTTCTAATTTTCTTTTTTGAAAAGGTCTATGTGTTTATGGAGTATTATGAATAGGAGAATCATGGATGACATCATCAGTTTTTGTGCTGTGCTGCCTGAACGAGAGACAGCAAAACAACGCCATATTTACTAAGATATAGCACTGTTTTCCTCTCTCTGCTTGTTGCACTTTAGGCTCACTCACTCACTCACCTTTGCACCATAAGGTATGTGCATTCTATCAAGCAAAGGTTTTGTACTTGAAAACAAGCCTTCCAGTTAGAAACTATGCTTTAATACTTGCTCACTTTGTATGTGTGCTGTAGAGTTCAGAACACATGCAAACTTAGAAAAATGTGGAGAGTTGTAAAGCTTGCTCCACAGTTGCACTTTCCCTATAGAGGTGAGTGTTTTGGGCATAAACCCCTATCTACTAATATTAATAGACAGAGATTTTGCTTTTTAAATCTCTTTATTGGCATTTTAAAACCAGAATCATGCAAGATACATTGGACAGTGAAACTTAGTAGACATAGATATGCAGCATAACCCATGGGTGGTTGAATTTGAACACACTTGTACCACCCATGGAACACCCCTTTGACACACAGAAGCACATTGTGCTACTTTGCATTACTTTGGTCAGCTTTCTAACACAAATCCAGAATTGTGTTGGAAAATAAATATTACCACAACATTTTGCCCCAGGGTTGGGTTACAAATGTAAAGCAAACCCAGCACAAAGCGTTAGTAAATCTGGGCTCATGTTTGTATTGTGCATTCAATGCAACAATCTCCTTGACTCCACTCAATTTAGCTTCCGTAATGGCCACAATACAGATTCGGCATTGATCAAGGCTACCAAAGACATTAGGATGGCAGAAGACCAGGGGAGAGAGGCAGCCCTTATCCTGCTTGTTCTCTCGACAGCCTTTGGAACCGTCAATCATAGGCTGAGGCTTGACCGGCTAGCAAAAATTGGGATCACCGGTTCAGCTTGGGAGTTACTGTAATCCTTCCTCCTGGGTCGTGAGTAGTTGGTCCATTTAGGCAATTTTACCTTGCATCTTTTTTCTCTTCCATGAGGGGTCCCACAGGGATCCTCGCTCAGCCCGACACTCTTTAATATTTATGTCACCCCATTGGCTGACCTAATAAAAACCTTTGTTTTTTCTCTGACCTCTTACGCAGATGACACTCAAATCGTCGTCTCCCTGGCTAATGCCGACTAAGGCACAGGGTCCAGGTTATGTGACTGTATGTAGGCAGTTAACTCTTGGATGAGCAAGAATTGCCTAAAGCATAATTCAGGAAAGACTGAGGTCTTAGTGTTTGGAGCTCAAACCTCCTTTTGGACCCCGACCTGCTGGGCGCAGGAAATGGGCTCCCTATTGACACCTGCTAGGAATACCCGTAGCCTGTTAATGCAGTGACCGTCTCGGCCTTTTTCACTCTGAAGAATCTAAAAAAGATTCTACCCTACATTCCACTGCACATCCAAAAAAAACTTGTCACATCACTGGGTATGGCAAAGTTGGACTACTGGAATGCCTTACTTCTCAATGCACACCAATACATACAGAACAGATTGTAAACTCTGCAAAATGCAGCAGCCAGACTCCTTTTTAAGATTCCTAAACACGATTTGGCATCCACACCTATAAAAAAAACTGCATTTGGCTATCTATAAAAAAACTGCATTGGTTTCCTATAAGGCAAAGAATTACCTTTAAAGCACTGTGTATCGCTTACAAAGTTCTTCATGGTCTTGGCCCAGTTTTCCTACAACACAGTTTCAGATGGTACACCCCAGGCAGGGCCCTATTCTCGGCCATGGGCAAATTAGCAGTGGACTCTAGGTTCAAGCAACCAGCTTGGGGAGGCAAGAGCATTGTGCTGGGAGCCACAAAAGCTTGGAACACGCTCCTGCTGCACATCAAGGAGGCACCCAATCTCCTAGCTTTCTGAAAAACTCTCAAAACCTGGCTATTTAACACTCTGTAACTTCTTGGGTCCATCGTTTCTCTACCTGTCGTTAAAGCCAGCACCAAGACACCTTCGGTAATTGAGCACTTTAGAAAACTATTTAACATAGCATAACTGCACAAAGTTGTGCCAAAGAATATTAAATTACCCTTAAAAATATAGTAACACGTTTAAACTTTAATATACAGACATAACAAACACACATTTTTTCTCTTTTTTTTTATTTAAGAAAGGTGGTTCTAACCAAGACATTTTTGGGAGGTTTAATATATTTTCCTGGAATTTTTCAATTTTTTGAGGTTCAACTAAAAAAAGAAATCAGGGCATTAGAACTTGGATTCCTAAAAAAATACTTCTTGCAGGTTCATAAGCCACCACCTGCTGGTCCCGAGCTGGAGCACTCTGCTCTCCTACAGAAATGACCTAACAGAACTTGGCACAGTAAAAATCAATATTGCTGTACAAAGGGTTGACATCTCCCTGTGATGCAAGCACTTGTGGTGGTATAGAGTCACCAGGCTGAGTAGATAGAATTGTAGCAGAAGACGTTGAAGCCTCTTTCTGTCTCCTCTTTAAAACATTCAACTGCTGACTGTGCCTCGCGTTCAGGTGCTTCATCATTCCTGAAGTACTTATTACCAGTGCCTCTTTTAAATTCTTCATGGCAAAAAAGTACATATCAACACTTTAGCGGATACTGTCTCTTCTCCATCAGGAATAAAACAGAATTGCCAAGCAATGGGTTCTGGCAAAGTCCATGGCTGCTCCTCCTGTCCTAAGGCTCTTTATCTGGCCTCTCCTGTACTCCAGATGCCATATTTTATTTTTATGTTTGGCTGAGGACTCCCAAAAAAGAAAAAAGTCACAGAATGATGGGACAGGCCACAGCCCCAAAATTTTGATACACCCAAGCGCAAATCCTTAAGGAGGGTAACGGCGTGGCGACGTCCTCAAAAAGCATCAATGCAGTTATTTCAACCAATCAGACGTGCTTTACTGTGACAGGTACAGCGGTACCATTTGTAGGTACTGCAGTACCATAACTTGTAAAAACGCAGAAAATTCTAATAAAACTACAAGTGATTTGGGTTATTTGTGCCAGTCAGGAAATCCAAAGGCTCAAACTGAAAATAACATGACCCCTTCATAGTAAACACATCTTTTTGTTAAAACTTCTGGGTTCTGTGGTAATCCTGTGGTAACCGGAAAAAGAAATAAAGGTGTCACAGGAGTGATGTGGCACTTTATTAATGGCTCTATGGGTCCCAAGGAGGAAGCACTGAGACAACAACATAAATTAATAAATAAAAATAAAAACTGACATCGGATTGGCCATATTTAGAACACTACTCAAAAAATAACCCATACTCTTTAGAAAAAGCCTCAAATGAATTTCCTCAATACACAGCATAAAGGTGTTCTAGAGGCGGATCACAATCCATCATGGACTCAGAGAGAACTACATATCAGGAGACACAGACGACACCAGCCCCAGCACAGTTGCAGCTTCGCCTGGTGACAATATTATTATCATTGCTTCAACTCTCGCAGCAACACAACCACCTACACCTGAAAAAGAACCAGTGGTGTGGCAGTTTTCAGACTTCCAGCTGGCCAAAAACAATAACTTCACAAAAGGTTACGTGGAGCTTGTGGAACCAGATGCTCCACAGGTGTAAAGCTGGCCAGTATTCCATTGGAAAGAGTAAGATGTGGAAGCCTCTGAAGGCTATGTATCCCAACAACATAACTCATGTTGAGGTGGAGAGAAGTAAAGCAGCAGAAGGCAAACAGAATATGCCAGAGGAAGTACAAAAGTTTTACTTCCAGTCTTCTCACGGTTGAAACTTTATATTTGAGCAGATACTTGAATTAGTCTCTGTAATTCATCAGTTCAATGGTCATTTAGAAGGCGGGGCAGCTAAATGTTGAAAGTGAATCAGTGCACTAATACTGAAACTCAAATACATATGTAATGTGTTACATCTTACATGCTTCTACCCTTTCTTTTTCAATTAGATTTTATTTTACTAGCACCACAGATGAAAAATGTACAAAATCAAAATGCAAGCATGCTAAACTGCATTCATGAAGCATGATGCTTGCACCCCTCTCTCATTCTATCTCAAAGACTCAAAATGCAGGTCTCTTACTCTTAGCACATCTACAAACGTATTAGGCATATGAATACCATGAGCAATATTCATAAAGCCAAACATAAATGGAATAAGATAATGCCAATGGGGTTGCCTTATTTCAAGCGTACCTAGCTTGTTGTAATGGTTTTATGTTGCTCCCTGATATGTTTGTACAAACGTGCAGTGGATCAAGGATTATGAGAGATGAATGGAGTATGATGGATGGATGAATGTGTGTTGGTGAATGGATGAGTATGTGGGGAGGGATGATTGCGTATGTAGGGTAGGACGGATGGATATATAGGCAGACGGGCAAATGGATTAAAGAATGATTACTGGACATTCTGACCACCGTCAAGGGATGGGGAATCTTGCTATTGATGTTTCTCATTTGTCAAACTCAGAATCAACTGTATCGACCCACTTAAAAAACTGAAGCACCAATCAACAACAAGCATTGATGAAGCTAATAGTTTTGGCATTTGCTGCCAGCTTTCAGCTTTGTCAATACTTGTTTTGTTTTGTTATGCTTTTTGCAAAACTTTCATTTTGGGGAAGCTTCCACGACCTAGTCAATCAAAAAAAAAAATGTCTAAATGCCAAAAAGTACACATTGCAATAGTAGTCCCTGCCACTGAAAGTAAATACTTTGGGCCCAATTATGATGTTGGACGGACCGCCATCAACGGCCTGTCTCTCTGCCTTCGGATGTCGTTTGGGAGGTGTGGGCGACCTCTTATCACGGTGGATTTTATCCCACTGGGGATTACGAATACAGATTAAGGGTACCCACCCCATTGTTCATCTGCATGGTTACTGGTACGCTGAGCAGATTTGATGCTGAGTTGGAGGTATATTATCGCTGCAAAGTTATTTATTCTTCCATTCTGTGAACCAACTACGGATAATGATTACTGAGTCCGTGTAGTTGATGTAAAGAGCCCTGAAGAAGTTCTCATGGCTTGTTGCCGAATAGAACGAAACGCGTTGGCTGCCTTTTAGTAAAATTTCATTTGGATTTGATAATAAAGGATTGAAGGAAAATACAAAGAGACAGAAAAGTTTTTTGTTCAAGTGCACTGCTCTTTATGGAATATGGCCTGTCGGTGGCTGTCCGTCCGGCATCTGGTGCCGCAGTCCGACCACCGCATTATGATGCACGGCGGTTGGAGGCAGCGGGCGGAAGGACCGATTGACGCTTCCGATGGGCTGAAGGAGCCTGTCGGCCCGGCGGTCGGAACGTAATACCCTACAATAGGGGTGGTGCCTGCTAAGGCACCGCTGTAGGGATTATGATGGCCCATTCGGACTGCCTTTTCATGGCAGTCAGACCGCCATGAAAAGTCAGCCAGGATGTGACTTTGGGGGCCCCTAGCAGGGCCCCCGTCCCCCATGGGCCTCAGCTATGGGCCATGGGAGGCACCTGCGGTGCCCCCCAAGCATCTATGCCCCGTGTGCCAGGCACCATGTGGTGCCAGGCACACGGGGCATGGAAGTTTGAAAGCATCAGTTTTTCCATTGTGGCTTGTGTTGAGGCCCTTTTCGGGCCACAGCACAAGCCGCAATGTAAAATGTTACGATTCCAACCACCTGTAAAGTGGTTGCATCATAATTTGGCAAGTGGGACCTCCGACTACTCGACGGTCGGTCCCAATTCCGCTATGATCTAGCTCGGACACTCGTACGACTGGCATTGTAATGAGGCCCTTTGTGTGTGGATGTGCTTCTTGTGAGAAAGAAGAATGCTGTCACTCAAAGTAAAGTTAGTCAATTGTTGAAGTGAGCTGATCCTCTGGCCCATGCAATATGTTGTAGTCGGGGGAAGAAAAATGTGAATGACACAAAGACAGACCAATGGATGAAGAACGCTGACTGAAAGCACCTATAAGTAAGTATATTATGCATATAATATTAGTAAACTGAAACGGTCTTATCTAAAAGTCTAAACATAGATCTTTCAACATCATGGACAGCTGCCTGCACTGTTGTAGCTTGTCACCATAGATCACTGAAGCAACCACACAGAGGCATGCTGCACTTTATAAAGTTCCACAATAAATAATTCAGTACATCTCTCAAACACTAGTTTTCAATAGCTTTCAAATTAGATGTGAGCCTCAATTAATGAAACACATGCTGATGACGAGCAAATAATATGAAATAGTCACCGTTTGGTGATCCCGTACAGTGAAAATGTGATGAGGATGTTGGGACGTGAGGATGCAAAATTTATACACAGCAGTTGGGATGGAATGAAGTGATAGGCTGAAGCATGTGGCGGTGAGGTGTGGTGATGTGTGGTTGTGAGATTAAGGTGTGATTTTGATTGCTTATAAACCCATGAAGATCACATGGCACAATAGAGAGAGTCCTTCCTCCTAGAAATTTCAGACCTTCTTAAAGACAGCGGTGAATAAGTGAAAATGGTTGCTTTCTAGCGAGTTTGGGATAAGAAAGTGAAGTCTTTGTGGATCTAATGTCTTGGATCATGCTGGTTATGTTTGAAGCTGTAATGAAGTGAGCCTTGTGGTAATATGAAGCTAAAAGCATGATGAGTGGAAAATATTAAGTGTGTGAGGATGTGGTGTTAGTCTTGAAAAACGTAATCAGAAATTGCTGAAATATGTAGCGCGTGGGATTGTTGTACAATGAGAATGTGACAAACAGTGTGTCGACTAGTAATGGAATAAAGTGAGACTGTGATTAGCGAAGTCGAACTTCATTGAAGCCCCGGCGCAGTGCAATTTAGGTTCCATGTTACAATTATGCAATCATATATTCGTATTTGACGTTATATTCACTGTCTGCATTCAACATATCAACGTGTGTGAACCATTTAAATGTATTAATGAAATTTCATCATTGAGGAAACTAAGAGATTTGTACACGTGTCCTAATGTTCAGTTGAATTATGCTTACATGTATTTTTATAAATGTTTTACACTTACACTTCAAGTTATATTTGTGTATGTAAACATGTATCATTTTATTCACGTTTTGCAATTTATTTTTCAAGTTACACATGTGCATGTATAACAGTGTATTTGAAGTGCATATTTAATGTTTAGCTAAATTAGCTCGACTGTAGGCCTCATTTTGAAATGCATTTATATAGCTATGCCAGGGTGTTCTTTCTTTCTTTTGCAGGAACATTCTCATGATTTTTGTTAGCTGGAGGAAGGAATATTGTTTCTATTAGTATGCCGATAGTGAGGCCTGAAAGGAAAACTTGGCAGTGAACGTGGAGACTTGATGGTCAGAAGAAGGCAATTGTTCATCATGTACTAGGAACGCAAAATGTTCAAGGTTGGGAACTATAGTCCCAGTTTGATGCAATGGGAAACTTAAGGGATTTTGCAGATGCACTCGAGTAGTGATTTGATTTGTCCCAGGTGATGTGAAAGGAGATAAGGACGATTCTGAATCTCTTGTTACTTTAAATTGGTGTTTTCATAGTTTGTGCCACAGAGATTCTTTCCAGATTTGGAGAGGGACAGACCTCTCTGCTTCCCATTCCTGCGAGTGTGAAGCTTCATTCTAAACCCTCATTCCCTTTTTTCGAAGACTTCTGCAGGAGTCTTTATCATGCTAACACCTTCCAAACTCCCCAATTAGAAGCCCTTATTAGTTGATCCTATAGCTATCCTATGTTAAGGAGGGAGAAGGGAAGTTTATTTATGCAACACCTATTCCTTATTCTCTGTTTCTGTATTGCTGTGGAACTTCCTACATTTCCTGCATTTAAACTTTTTGAGATATTTCATCTTACCAGCTGTATTACTGTATTTTTTTTAACTTAATGCTAATTTGCTTGTCTACTGGATGGATTCATATTTTGTAATAAATCTACTTTTAACCACAGCTATTGATTCCTGGTCCTCACTGTGGAGTCACATTGGCTTCACAAATCTGAAATGTATTGTTGATGCCTACTCTCTTTCAGTGCTTCATGTCAACCAACAAAGGTCTATACAAACATGGAGAAACATCGCTGATGACTTTACTAAGAGACTGCAGTATACTTCCCTGTGCGCTCTCAGGCCTGACTAATATTTGGCCAGGAAACACTGCACCTGCTACACTGGCCTCTACTGGGCACCTGTGGCACAGTGGAAATGCTGCTGGAAAAGATTTTACCTGTGATAATTCTACTGTTAACATATTTTGGTGGGAATTCTGATGAGGCTGAAATTTTTCAGGCTAAAAATATGCTGCACACCAGAAAACGACCAGTGCTTCAACAAGCAAAACCATCTGGAAGGCAGCCATCAAAGTCACATGGACCACGTAGAAAATAGAGTGGCAAAGTACACGTTAATCATTCTCCACATTTCAAGGGCCAAAACCAGATCAATTGTCAACTGGTGTAATGTTGACAGTGTCTATGAGATTAAAGTTGTGTGTACATTTTTTCACTTCTTGTGGTATTTGGTTGTGTTATATTCACGATTACATGTGAAAGTGTTTTGATTGAAATGAGACTGTAAGTGTGTGAAGTGCAAGAAATGTGGTGTTACTAAGGGGAGACATTTAGATATTTGATTTAACCTAAGTGTTTACCCACAGTTGTGACTGTCACCAGGTGAAGTGCTCACTTATCATTTGTTTGGCAGCCTTGACCGGGTCTTCAAAAACCCAGTATGGTGAATTAATGGTGATTGATGGTATCATCTGCCTGCTTCCACCTCTACAGGGTCACCAAAGACCCCAGTAAGGGTGGGGGAATGCAGGTGGCACTGTGCCCGAGCCAACCGCCTCCTCCTCTGTCAGCGTAAACCAAAGTATACGGGTAGTGATACGATGTGGACACGTTCTCCACTAGTTTGGGCTGCATACTTGTTTAAACCTGACATATGAGTGTGTCTGTGCAGACGCACTCAATACACATGGGTGGTTGGCATCTCAAGTGGACCCACTGGTCACATCCCTGGTTGAGTTCCTCACTGACAGGAAAGGTCTTGCACTTAAATGACCATGCAGACACACCCTTCATATGCAGGTGGTTGGCAACCTATGTTCCTCAACCGGAGGGCAAGCACTGACCTCAAAATAACACCCTCAGTTACACAAACTTTTTTTGAGTCCTACCAGCCGCCTAGCCAATTGACCTAGCACTGAGAACTGTCTTGACCCTCCTCTTTATGATAATTGTAGTTTAGGCTCTCATTTACCCTTGGGACAGACTTGATCCTGAAATTCTCTTTCAAGTAGAGGTTTTAAAATAATTCCCCATCCTGATGATGACCCTAACATTTGTACAAGTGAGTCAAAACGTCAACACTTGTGCTAGTGGCCATAAATAATTGAGGACTAGCTAAAATACCTGTTCTGGATCTGATTAGGCCGAACATTATGGTCACTCACAATTCCTCTGGAGTCCTTAAGTTGTTCTATTTAAATTATGGTTTTGGCACATTGGGTTTGTGTTGTTGCACCGATCATTGCACCATCATTTTCACTTGACACAGTAGTGCAGTAGTATTTGTTAGTATGATTAAATATCAGGAATTTGTGCTATATAATGTACATTCTTTTGATATTACTTTGATATGTTACATTTTTAGAACCCCTAGAAAATAGTCCTTTCATTACTTGAGAGGAACTATTGCTATAATTCTTCCCTGTCAGTGTGGGTCTCTGCAGACCAGCACTGACAGAACAAAACAACCTGCACAGACAAGTGGCTCTCATAGAGCCACACTCAGCACGGTACCAGCTCTATGCTCTCATTTTGAGAGCAGAAAGCGTTGCTTTGGGAAGAGAAGGGGTGGGTTGGCACAATTGGCTGGAGGCCAGGTATTTGTTTATATTTTGATTTGGGCAGGAGAGGTAATTTTTAAGAGGGTGGAGGTGGGAGGCAGGAGACAGGTTTTTATTTTCCAGTATGGGAATAAAGGGAATATATACTCAGGTTAGTGGTGGTGGGTGAAATGAGTCTAGGTTTTTTTTAAACTTCTGGAGGGTGGGCCATGTTATGCACGGCTCCCGATTACTTCTCTGCCCCTATGCCTATATTTGAAGCAGAGGCAGATAATTTGGGGGTTGGGCAAGTATAACATAAAATGATAGAGGGTTAAATGTGAATAAATGAGATGTTGTTCATTGTGGAGTTCTGAGAGACACCACAGAGAACCCGAGCTTCACTTTAGTTGTATCCGTGATGTCACTCAGAACCTTTGGGTGAAATTCAACCCTGTTAGTCACAGTTACCCACCTACAATTTTATGTGTAATCTTAGTTCTCCTTTATGGGAATCTTTAATGAAGTTATAAGCACTGAAAAGTATCACCTGTAAATGGGCCACAGCACATATCAATTACATACACCAGGTTTCCAGCCATCTAAGTTCACTAATTGCGTTGTCTGATGGCTCAATGGTGTGGTACATCATTGTGACCAGGAAGCAGAGTTCCAGAGCTTTGAACACTGTACTACCCCCAAATTTTAGCCTTCTTATCTAAAGCTGGCAAGTAGTCTTTACATTAGCTGAACTTAAGTTTCTAGGTGGAACATACTGTGTTTCTAGCATTTGCATATACTCTACACCTTCATTACCGACTGCTTCTTGATTGGCACATATCGGCACATAGACCTTTACATTTGATTCTGCCTTCCACCAATATCCAGTTGACTGCTTTCCAAACAGATTTGATAGAGTCTTGTCTTTTCCGGTTGAGTGTGAGCCCTGCTAGTGGATTTCATAGACATTGTAATGCGTCAATGAAGTTTTTGGATAGACCCTTGCCAACCACAGTACATAAGCCCAGCGTAGTCATAACTAGTGATATGATTAGGTCCAATCTATTTGAAAAGGTTGTGGAGCCTTGAACAGCAATGATAGTTAGAAATCGGTTCCTTTCACAATTTCATTAATTCGGGAGATGACTGAGAGATGGTTCTAAATCAAAAATAAATTCTAGGTTTTTCACATTTTGGGTGGGGCTTGGAGCTACAGGTCTACCAAGGCTAGGGGCGTGCAGATGGATTGTATTGCTTTTTGTTTCACCCAGTAGAACAAAACTTCACTTTTGGTGTCGTGGCTTAAAAAAGGTTTCCTTATTTAACTATATGTATCAACAGTTCTCAACCTGTAGTCTGGGCACCCTTGGGTGTCTGCAATGCCTATTCATTGGGTCCGCAACTGCTTCAAAAAATAAATAATCTTAACAGAATAATAAAGTGTACATAAATAAAAAAGCAAATTGGAGGCTAAAAATTCTCAGATTGGTGCAGTGCAAGTGCAACAAACAGAACATAGTATGGATGATGAGTGGCCTCAATTGAATTTAGAAATACTCCATCCTTCCCATAAATTTTTTTTTTTTTTTTTTGTACATTTGTTTGTGAATTAAATAAAATATTTTATAATTTGTTTAGTTGTTTAACGAATGCTTATTTCTCTATGTTGTGATTGTTTAGTGGTTCAAATCATCGAAATTGCTTAGGCCGGAGTCCCCAGATTCCAATTATGACCCAGTGGGCGTTCCAAGATTCCAATAATGATTCAATGGAGGTCTTCCGATTCCAGTAATGATTAAATGGTGGTCCACATAAGTCAAAAGGTTAAGAACCACTGACATTTATGGTTTAAACATGTTTTGATTTTAGTTTGGTTTCTGGTTTCATTTTCAAAACAGAGGTGGATCTGAGTGTATTTATCTACACTACACAAGACAAGTATACATGTTTCACTTTTCTGCTACAGGTTTTATTTTTTCCTGATCAATATTTTACATCACTGACAGTCAGTCCCTTCTTTCCAGGTGCTTTCTTGTGTGCTTTATTAGTGATGCACATTTGAAAACCCTCCATTTTAGGTCTCGCCTAGGCAGCGTTTGCGCTGTCTCTTCGAGACATGTTGTATTCAGGATATGGGCATAAAGCTCCGCCCACTTTCCGCCCATCTTTTTAATTGGCTCCTGTCCCTGTCCTTTGTAAATGGTGGCTTTTCATTGGTCAATAGGTTTAGTAGTCCCTCCTTAGTACCGCCTTGTCTCTTCTTGTAACCTCCCATGAGAACACCCCCTGTTACGTGTTGTTACTCCCTAGGTTTTAATTACAGCCTCAAGGCACTATTTTCTTAAATGGCTTCAGGCAGGACACACACTTGGTCCTAAGCTAGGCTGGCAGTGGTTACTTCACTCACTAGACCATCTCAAATTTATATGAGACCGTCTATAAATTTCCCTTCATCAGCTCCACACAGAGTACAACCTAATCCAAAATTAATGTAACAATTCTTTTGTCAGATTTCAAAGCTACTAATGTATATATGGACATAGCTATTTGAATGTATTCATAGTACTGTCTTGCATGCAATGTGTTATGGGTAGGGTGGATTTACCATATCTTCTGCAGGGTGCAGTACCTTATGTGACCAAAAGAGGTCCCCTTTTGGCCACATATGGTACTGTACCCTGCAACATGGCTAGGTAAAAAACATTGCCATTTATAATGCCAATATCTCCAACTTTGTAGACTTGCAGTGCTAGTGCCTTGCTCACTAGGGACCTCTAGGAGCAGCTTGCGGTACTGCACCTAGACATGCAGTGCTGGTGCCTTGCTCACTAGGGACCTCTAGGTGCAGTTTGCGGTACTGCACCGAGACATGCAGTGCGGGTGCCTTGCTCACTAGGGACCTCTAGGAGCAGCTTGCGGTACTGCACCTAGACATGTAGTGCTGGTGCCTTGCTCACTAGGGACCTCTGGGAGCAGCTTGCGTTACTGCACTGAGACATACAATGCTGATTCCTGGCTCACTACGCAAGCATTTGCAATGCACTAGGTCTCGCATTACTGAAAGTATGAGCTATTGGTGTTGCATTTTTATTATTTGCAACGCCAATACTGCAAACTATCAGTAATGTGAGACCTATTGCATTGCAAATGCTTGTTTTATTAACTTGCCAAACTCGATCCCTGGTCTTGGCTGTTTTTTGTAAACCAACATGTAATTTCATTCGTGGAACGAAGACATTAAAGTACAGACATCAGTATACAAAGAGGTCTAAACTAGAAAAGCAATATCAATCAAATGTAGAAATGGTCCTTGTAGAAACACTAATTACCCTGAAACTTATGTGGAATGAGAACTCCAGCCGCAACATCGCTAGTGGTATTCGGAGAAAACGCTTCCGATATAACGGTTACGGAACATTGTGGGATAGACTCAGAAATGCACACTGCGGTGGAGAGCCCCATCAACCCTCCTCCGATCACAGCTATCTTTACGGTATCCATTGCTGTAAAAGAAGAAAATGGGGGTAGGTTAAAACTACGTGTGTTCTGTAGTTATGAAATCATCAATAACGCACTCCAGTTTCTCGCATTAGTTCCTAATTTTCCTTCAGTCCATGTTTTAGTGGCACATTTGTAGGTTAACCAATCTAACCTTTAAGTTGAATCTAGTTGTCTCCATCAATTGAGTGTACCAAATCTAAAGTGCACTTTAAGAAAATATAGCATTTTAAGAAATATTTTTTTTAAAGGGCTTTGATGTTCTTACCATTTTAATCGAAATTCTGCATTTGATTTAATGAGAAATTAACCTTTTTTTTAACAATGACAATCAAATATTATTTTGAGCAGGCTCCATTAACAGTTTGGCCCTCATTAGGAGTGGCGCTATTAATTGCGGCAAGTGGAGTACGGAGGTTAACGCTGAACTCCTGCAGTTTCCCCCTGTTACATCTCAGTAGGTTAGCCCTGTCAAAACATATCTTGGGAAAAATGCTTGCTAGTTATTGGGCCATGGGTATTTTGCTGTGTTAGGCTGCAGGCACAAAAATCTGCATGTTATTCCTTTTTTTCAGGGACAAACTCCTAATTGTGAGTTATTTATCGGACCCAATAATTTCCATCCCAGGAAAGCCAGATTTTGCCAGGTCCGATAAATGTTGGGCCAAACTTTGGGCCACTTGTAATGAAAGCCTTTAACTCCATTACATTTTCCAAATCCTTACTATGAGCAATAGTATAGGTTTCATTCCTTGTAACTGTAAAGGCAAGTGCAACAAAGTAATTATATTTCTAAATATGAAGGACAATAAATGAGCTACAGAACAACAAACCGAGGTAATGTTCAGAGTGCCTACTGGTAAGCTCATTATTCAGATTTTCTCTTCCTTGTCCCCGGCCTTATGTTAGAGGAGTCTCCTCGCCAAAGACACCATTAAAATAACACAAACCTAAAAAAATTCATGTAGCCCTCCTTTGCTCCCTGATGTTAGAGCACATAGCCAATCCCATATCCTCACACAATTGCCTAAGCCTAAGAACAAATCTGCACTCAGGAGGGAGGGTGGGAAATTCAGGGTAGAGTAATGGGATTACTGGAAAGTCTTTTGAACATTACATACTCGTTTTTCTTCCTCCTCCCTGTCCTTAAGTTGGGCGTGGCTTCGCTTGGCTGAGCATCTGAATCCAGCAAAACCCGACGACACGAGGACGCAGTAATCCTCTCAAAAGGGTGATTTAGACCCTAGATAACACACAGGTTGTGCCCACCCGACAAGAATCCTAAAGCCCGTGGTGCACACGGAGTAGAGCCGTTGGCAGCTGAGAAGCGGGGACAGCCCTCCATGCGGCCTACATAAAGGGCGAGAGGCTGAGTGAAGAACACGTGGCGCGGGGACCTAATCTGTAGCGGATCTCACCTTAGAACACCCCGGAGGAGGAACGACGCCATCGGCTGCTGAGCCGAGATGGAGGCCCGTAGAGGTGGGCCTGCTGCTGCGAGTGAGCCTCGCTGTGCTGGAATGTGGCCTGCGGAGCGGGCGGCCTCGCTGAAACCTGAGCGGGCGAGTCGTGAGCCTGCCTGTGGGGATCTGCCGGCTGCCACCGGGACCGCGACATCCAGACGGCGAGAAGCAAGAGTGGGACAGAGCGGCACGATGGGTGACCACTGCGCAACAGAAGTAGAGAGGCGCTGAGAGCTTGCCGAAGGTAGGAGAGACTACTGCCGGGGCGCTGGGGTGCGGCGATGAGAAAGCACGGCAACGCGGGGTGCCCCAGAGGCTGATCATTCACACTCCACTGGCCTCTTGTGGAAGGAGAGAGGCCCCCTCCACCCGCTGCCCTACCTCTGCAACAGTGGCCCGGAGGCCCCTCGAGGGCACTGAGTGCCACTGGACTTACTCGCTGCGCAGAGTGGCGTGAAGGACTCTGCACTTGGCAGTCCCCCCCCAGCTCTGAACTACACGTGGAGACCTGCTGGGCTCCGGGTGCCCAATTACTGACACTGATCCCTTGCCCTGAGGCTCTCTCATACTACACACTGAGGATTTGAGGTGGGGCACCCGAGGCATAACTTACCACCACCTGCAAATGTCCCATCTGACCGGACGTGCGACGCCAGACGAGTATAGGGCCGCAGAGCTGGCTGTGCGGCCTGCCCTTAGCCGCCTTGCTGATCCTTGCAAGCTGTTGAGCTGGCCTGGAGGCAGTGCAGTGAGTGTAGTGCCCGACCCCCCCAAGCTTACAAAGAAACCAGCGGAGATTGCAGGGTCGCTACTCTGAGAAATATCTGCAAAAATGGGCAAACCTGATGCCAAAAACCCCAAGCTCACATTTGAAGGACGGTGCCACACTAGACAGGGTGAACCATCCCAGGATGTGGAGGGACAGGCCAGGCAAACGGAGACCACCGAAACCCCTGATGGAGACATTCGCTTGCTCCTCTTGCATGTAAAGACCAGCTTAAAGACCATAGACTCCAAACTTGATCTCCTCACTGCTCGCCTTGACCAGGTTAAGCAGTGGGTCGACACGCACGATACACTATAAACCACCTGGAAACAAGAGCATCGGATACCGATGACAGAACGGCGGAACACAGACAACGGTTGTTGAAAATGGACAGAGTACTGGAGGTCATTAAAGCTAAAAAAGAAGACTTACAATCACGCTCTGGCAGAAACAACCTCCGCATCACTGGAGTCCTGGAGCCTACTGCCATCTCTAGGATGGAGGACTATGTACAGACACTATTGCACGAGCTGTTCGGCAATGACCTGTCTGCTGTTTTCATTGTAGAGAGAACGCACCGATCGCTCGGTCCAAGACAGCCGCCTGGAGCCCCAGCCCGCCCCATAATAGCTTGCCTATTAAACTACGTGTCCTTAAGTTAGAGGAAATACTCAAACTAAGAAGCAAATTTGGCAAAAAAACAACATGGAAGTGAAAACAATCAGAATGCAACACCCATGTGAAATTAATTAAGTTTTGAAAACTCGCAACTAGACACAGTCTTCAGAACCCCAGTGCCGAGAGATGAAGGTTTCTGAAAATGAACACCCAGTTTGTAATGAGACACAAACGTAGAAGGCACCACCCAAGTGTCTGCCAAACAGATGTCTCGGAGAGAGACTATCTGAACATGAAACCCATGAGGTAGCCATGCCCATGATTGCTCCCAACTTGAACTCTGTGCTGGACCCTCTTACCTCCCTGCCTTAGTGCAAATCATTTTAGCTTCTGTATAGTTAAATGTGCTCATCAACATTCACTAACACACAACACAGGTACAGTTCCTTTAACATAGGTGGTTCACATACTTTTTATCTAGATTTTTATCTGAGCGGACCGGTCGGGTAATTCTTTAGCACAAAACTACTAATCTGAACTGACCCGCAGTGTTTTGAATGCTAGTGAACGGAAATCAACTCAAAATGACTTTTTTGAGTTGATTTTTTACCCAAATGGACCACTCAGGTAGTTTTTGGAGTGCATGATGCATTTTGCATAATTACATGTAATTTCGTATAATTTTGCGGTAATTACTCAACAGCAAGTTACACAAGTTTTGCACACCCCTATAAACATCTCAATACTGCAATAAGGTTATTCCCACTAAATAACACACACTACTAGTGTACCAGTATTATCCGTACTGTGACCCTTACTCCCTACATGCATTAGAATCAGTATCCTCAAATGAACTAGCCTTTCACTGGGCTGAAACCCCCAAAAAATAATTAAATGTACAAGAAGGCATTTTTGTTCATACCTACACTCATTAATGCAGGGCAAAGATACCACTATGAATGAACACATGTTCACTGAACCGTACATTAGGCCTCAAAAAATCAACCCGCCCACTCACTATGGCGAGTCAGATTTTATCAGGTCGAGCTATTTTTAGCACCTACTCGTCTGGCGAGTGAACTTAAGCTGGAAGGAACTGGTGTTCTGCTTACTCAGAAAGTGAATGAGCAATAAAGACGCCTTTAAGTCTTATTTTTACCTTGACACATTTGCTGTCTGTTCAAGGACAGAGGTCAAATGTCAGTTGTTCTTTTTATTATTGCTTCTTATCTTATCCTGGAGGTTTTTGTCAAGTGAGATGTCCAACAATCATTGTGAAACAAAAGGCTGTAGGATGTCAGTTTCTTTTCTAACACACAACATTTAAATAGCTTGTAAATTAACAGTACAAGAATTTCAAAATATATCAGGGATTATGAAAGAACATTCAAACAAAGAGTTAAGTAGGAGCAAAACAAATCAGAACACTTTGCTTTGTGATGTGCAAATGATAAATATTTGCAGAAATTCAATTTCCAAACATTGTACATTATATAGTTTTATCAGTAAAACCACATGTCAGTGGGAAATGTTGTGGCCATTTAAATGGAAAATCTGCTGATTGCAAAAAAGTGTGCTACCACTTCATGATTCAGGTATGTATTTATTAAAAGTGATAGTTTTTAAATATGATTTGAGAAACATTTCTGCCCCCGCCCTGATGACAATGGGTTTAATGAACTAAGAGGTGATCCAGCGCGGCTAATATAAATTCTTCTCTTTTGGACATAACCTCCAGGTAAAGATCATTCACAACAACTATACCATATGACGGTGGGGTCCATAACACTGCATAACCATACACTCCCTCAATTGTTCCCTGGGTCACATCCACTTTTACCAAAGAGAAGAACGAAATTGCTGGAGGAACGGGATACCTTATTAAAATTAACAGGATATTTTCTTAAACATCATACATAATCAGTTTTAATCCTGTCGGTTCTAAAACATCAAGGTATTCCGCTCTTTGGTCGATGGACCAACTAGTAGAATAAGTTGATGGTGATTAAGACCAGCTCAATCACATTCAAAACCTATTAAAACATTACACTTATTATTGAGATACAGAACCACAGACTCGTAGCTTTAATTACAATAAAGTTGTATCTATTTTCTTAAATGCATGAGTGAGATTCAAGTTTATTAATTGTTTTAATACATTTCAATAGCATATAAGAAATAAGTTTTAGAAAGAATTTTATGCATACCCCTCTTAGATGGAGAATGAAAAGTTCACCAAAGCAGATAAATTGTAGATCACAGCATGGAACTCCCAAAACTGACTGTCTGTCCCGCTAAACAGGCCTCCTCGACGGACCTCCTATACAGGTTTCCCGCATCGGTCTCGTTCCTTTCCCCAGTCAAGTTTAAAGTCCAAAATGAATATTTCTATCAAGAAAATGGCCTATAGAAAATAGCAGCAGCTACTTCAGCATCAACGTTCAGTGCTCAAAAATTATGCAGGAATAGCGCTCCTCCTACTTAAGAGTAGGTCCTCTTATACCCTACTACTAGCTTACTAAACATAAAGTTGCAATCTTTAGGGGCGAGAATCACGCTAATTGGTCCATTGGAGGGGTGGCAAGAATCACCTCATTGCCCTCCTTGTTCAAACCGGTTCTAAAATTGTTTATGGATCATGCTTTCACACGACCTTTGGGTAATAGCAGTCCGATTGACAGTTCACTAAATGTTTCATTTTCATTCGTCACTTTTAAGCCGTCCATTGTCAATTCATTGGGATTTTAGCTCCCATTCTCACGGATACGTGCTGAGTCATTCATGGCATTCTCCTCAATTTAGGTCGTCCTGACCTTGACACTTCTCACTCTGGGCTCGAATCGTACCCACGTGGTTTGGTTCTGCGGCTTTCTTCCGCTTAGAGGCCATCTTTGCGTCTGCGCATTGACCTCATCTGCCTCAGCAGCCATTTTCGCAGCACGGCCTAACAGGCCCGAACGAACTATCATGAAAACAAACACAATCATAATTAAAATAAAGAAAATAAGCCTTTCTGTTTCCCACCCGTCATTCTAAGTACCCCAGTTAGGTGTTACCTAGCAGAAGCGACATTTAAAGCCATGTTTACTTACCATCCGCATTCTTTTACCTCAATACAATTTTACTACATAGCACAAATCATGCAATTTTGCTCTAATTAGTACGCAAATCACTATATTAATATTACTTCACTTTTACAATTGTAAATAAGTAAAATTTGCACATAAATAGCAATTACCATTTGTGTAAGTGTTTACCAAAGGTGTAAAGTGTTGGTTAGTTCATCAAACAATTAGTAACATTAATTTATTAGTATGGATATTAGGGGGTTCCAAAATTTTTCATTTACCTTGCTCCATCAACTCCCCCCTTTGGTGATTTTTAATATGACCACAAAAACCCATGTTACACAATTTTTCAGATAGAATGTTTCTTGTCCATTTGCTTTTGTTAGTTCACACATCAGTGTCCCTTTCATCTTGTCTTTTTGTTCTTTCATACATGTTTTCTTTTAGTTCTTCAAGTTCTATTTCTCCCAATTCTCGTTTTCTTTCTTTATTTATCTTATTTTCTTTTTATTTTATTTTGTCTTTTTCTCCTTTTAATACATATAATAACTAAATTCACTAATAACACCATTAATATTACTACTGTTGCTGATATTAAAACTTTCCCTACAATAGAACCACCTATTTCAGTGAACCATTTTGGTATTGAGGAAAAACTCTTACCAAGTTTCTCCCAGGCACCTTCAACCTCCAGTGGAGCAAGCTCTTTGTGCAAATTAGTAATATTCTTTTTATACTTCTGTATATTTTCACTTTTATCTGGAATGTAAGTGCAACAATGTTGGACTTTCAGCATTCCACAGACTCCACCCTCTTATGCTAAAAGAATGTCAAGGGCAAGTTGATTTTGCATCACCATAGCTCTCATGGCAACCATCTCGGTATTTACCATCAAGAACACTCCAGCAGTATTCGTTGATAAACGATCTACTACTGTGGACAATTTCCGAATTTTAAATGCATTCAAAGATATACCCACTGCTGGTATCAATGCTCCAAAAATGTCACCAACTATTTCTGAAAAACTTTCCCTTTTTCTACGTGTGAATATTTCACCCATTTCGTGTGTTCCTTTCTCTCCTCTCGCCACATGAAAAATCTTTGGAAAGACCAGGCCTAAATAGCACGACCCAGACCAATGATCCGGCAACCTGTAATAAGCTCTATTTCCACAAACATAATAGATCCCTGGAAATATTGGATCTTTTCCTCCTTTGAATCCCCATCCTCCTAAAATTTTGTAAGTGTCTCGGCATTTACTGGAACCCACGAAATAGTTATCATACCTAGTCCTATTTCTACTAATGCACAACTTTCCCTGTTGGGGCCAATCTAGAGTCATAGCTGCATTTGTCTCTCTCTTATCATTATTTTCTCCTTCAAACGCCCAAAGGGGTGTTTTTGTCTCCTCTTCTATTACTTTTCTTTGAAACTTAACTCTTCTGTTTTCTACCATCTCTAAAAATACCTTTTCTTCTTTTTTTAATTCACAGGTAAGATTGAGCCTAGCTATATACTCTAATGTTAAATCTTTATTTTCTAGGAAAAATTCACCAAACATCCTTGCTTCTTTCACCTTATTCAATTCAGGGATTATAGGAACTCTTGCGAAAACCTTATTTATGTCAGTATAATAATATTCTAATCTACCTGTTTTATAAAATAAACTAGCTAAAACACTACATGCTATCCCATACGTCAAAGGAAGGTGATGATAGGTCACACCTTCTGTGACAGATGCAGGTAATTGCATACAAACATAATCCCTCACATCCATTGTTTCTACATATTCATATAACAATTTCGTGAAAACGTTCTTTGAAAAATCAGTTATAGATCTATCCTTATGTAACTCAGCACTATCTATTAATGTTGCTGTGTTCTGTGTGTTAGCTTCTTTATCCTTTTTCGTGTTGTTTCCTAATATGGACGTTTCTTCTACAGCTAATCTAATTGGAATGGTGATTTCTAAAATAAGCCAGACAAACATTAATAAACCTGTACAAAAGAAACACATTCTACTCCATCTACGTAAAAACTCACATCTAGATTTTCTATTCTCCGTGTCTACCATTTTGTTCTACTACTTAACTATTTATATATGTACAGAAAATGTGTCACCACACCTCAGAATGACGTATCAGCCACTCTACCCTCTCACTTTGTCTCGTTTGGTACTTTCTTTAGTTCTTTTCAGAACTCTTCCTTGTCTCGTTCAGATTTTGGTGTCCAGTCCGGGTTTTCTCTTTACCTTTTCAGACTTGTTGCACTTCACTCTCACCCATTTGTTTGCAGCTTTCTTCTGGGCTCTCGTGAGTGTTATCTTCTTCTTTGATGTCAGTCAATGCGATGTATAGCCACTCAGGTGACATATTTCAAATTAGGTTTCTTCGCTCTCTTCGTTTTCTGCGATTGTTTTCCACTTTGTTTTCCTTGTTCCCTTTGACTTGTTATCTCATTTACCTGTTCTGCATTATCTCTATTTAAGTTTATTATTTTGTATCTCAATCTTTTGACTTCGTGGGGCCAATTGTCTCCTTTTCTCGGCCTTTTTGGTTCACTTTCCCTTTCCTCTCGTTCAGCTCTCCAAGTCCTCTTTCTTGGTCCTAGTCTCTGTTTTCTCTCTTCTTCACTTTCTTCTGATTCTGTTTCAGACCTTATTTCACTTCCTCTTATTTTGAACTTTATGATTTCACCTTCATTATCTAAATCTGAACCTTCCTGTGTCTTTTCTGTTTGGACACTTGTTTCTATCCCTCCTCGAGTTTCTTCCGGATTCTCGTTGGTCTCTGTCTGTTTCTAAATTTCCCTGTTGTTCTTTTATTTGTTGGTCTGTCCCTATTGCTCCCCGGGGTTCTTCCGATTCTTATTCTATCTCTCTATCTGAATCTAACCCTCCCTCAACTAATTCGACAATCTTTGAAGGAAATCTACCATAACTTGTGCTCGGCTGATCATTGTCACTGTCTCTTGGTTCAGTTTCTTCGTTTATAATGTCAGTTTTCCATTTATTCTTTTGCTTTTCATCCCAATCTGATTGGTCTGTCTCAGATGCTGAACTAGTATCTGATATTTCCAGATGTCGACTTACAGGTCGATCTTCAAGTTCTGGAACCTTTGTTATTTCAAGTTCTTCTTCTGTTGTCAAATTTGTACCTGGGTCTTCCAGATGTCGACTTACAGGTCGAGCTTCAGGATCTGGAACTCTGATAGTATGGCTGGCATGCACCCAGTTTTTCACTCCAGCACATTTGACAGCAGTGGTTGTCACCAGGATCACTTGACGTGGTTTATCCCAGCGAGGAACCAAACAGTTTCTTCTTCTGTGGACTTTTATGCGGACCCAGTCTCCTGGACTCAAATCATGAGCTGGTTTTCTTTCGAGAGTGGTCGCATCCGGTCCAACCTGATGAAACACAGAATGTACCACATCAGCCAATCCTTTGCAATAATCCAACACGAGATCATCAGTTATAGTCAGCAGTTTGTTGACAGGTACATGTGCTTGTCTCATTGCTCGTCCCATGATTATTTCGTGGGGACTTAGACCTGTTTTTCTGTCAGGTATGCTTCTGATAGTCATCAGCACCAATGGTAGGGCATCAGGCCATTTGAGTCCTGAGGCTTGACACATTTTCCCTAACCTATTCTTTATTGTTCCATTCACTTGTTCTACTACTCCAGAAGCCTCTGGTCTATAAGCACAGTGCAATTTCTGTTGAATGTCAAGAGCTTCACATATCAGTTGAATTAGCTCATTTTGAAAATGTGTTCCTCTATCTGTTTCAATCGTTACTGGAAAACCGTATCTTGGAATGAATTCTCTCAGCAGGAGCTTTGCTACAGTAACTCCATCATTCCTTCTTGTCGGATAGGCTTCCACCCAACGAGAAAACAAACAAACGACCACAAGAACGTACTTCAGTCTATTGCTTGGGGGCATTTCAATAAAGTCTAGTTGCATTCTAGTAAAAGGACCTCCTTCCCGCCCTATTGTTCCTAGACTCACCACTGTTTTTCTTCCTGGATTTATCTGTTGGCAAGTAAGACATCTTTGACAAAGACTCTCAGCTATAGCTCTGAATTTTGGGTTATACCAAGTTTGTCTGAAAAGTCGGATCATGGCATCCCTTCCAATATGAGCTTGTCCATGGTACATCCGTGCCATGTTAGAAATCATGCCATCAGGCATAACTGGTCTTTCATCTCTATAAACCCAAACGTCATCTTCCTCCCTCTTTCTGCATCCTGCTTTTATCCAACCATCTTTTTCCTCATTGTTTGCTTCTTCCTGTAATTGTCTTACCTCATCCCATGTTTCAACAATGTTAGTAAACAGCAAGGGACATGAAACATGCTCTCTTTCTCTTCTTCTATTTAATGAAACCATGTTTTTAGCACAATATTGGGCTATTTCGTCGGCATACCTATTACCCACGGTAATGTAATCCGTCTCATTTTTGTGTGCAGCACACTTCACCACTGCGATCTGTTTAGGCAGCTGTATCGCCTCAAGCAATTTCTTCACAAACTCACCATTTCTAATTGGAATTCCTGCAGACGTCAAGAAACCTCTCTGAGACCAGATCTGTCCAAAATCGTGGACCACTCCGAAGCCATACTGGCTATCCGCGATCACCGTAATTCGGACATTCTTTCCCAGTTTGCACGCCTGAATCAGAGCAATCAGCTCAGCCACTTGGGCTGAACGTATCCCTCTCAAACAAGATGCTGCCATTACTGCAGCTACTGTACACACAGCATACGCCTCACTCAAAACTCCTTCACTTGTCCTCAGACATGAACCATCCACAAACATCACATAATCTGATTCTTTTAAGGGCTCATCTTTTATATCCGGCCTTGGTTTCGTACAAAATTCAAGCACGTCCAAGCAATTATGATCGACTTCATCTTGGTCTTCTACACTCCCTTTCTTCTGGCAATGATGTCGAAGGATTCACACTTGTGCATCTGTCAATGGTTACATTGTCTGCACTCAAAATCACCTTTTCATACCTAGTCAGCCGACTATGTGTCATGAATTGAGTTTTGGTTCTTGTCAAAAGAATTTCAACAGAATGTGGAACATATACTCTTAATGGATATCCCATCACTATGCCTTCACTTTGTTCCAGACTCACACAAGTAGCAGCTACTGCTTTCAGACAACCAGGCAACGCTTTTGCCACTGGGTCTAAAACAGCTGAAAAATATGCAATAGGTCTTTTCATTTTTCCATGTCTTTGCACTAAAACTGAAAGTGCACATCCATCTCTCTCACTACAATACAGTTCAAATTCTTTTTCATAGTCAGGCATTCCCAGTGCCGGTGCTTCACACAACCTTGTTTTTAGTTCTTTGAAGGCTTTCATTTCTTCATCATTCAATTCAAATGGATCTTTAACATCCTTTTTCGTCAATCGCTGTAAAGGTTTTGCAATCAATGAAAATCCACTTATCCACTGTCGACAATACCCAACCATTCCAAGGAACATTCTCACCTCTCTTTGTGTCATTGGAGCTCTCATTCCTCGGATAATCTTTATTCTCTCTGTTGTTACCTTCCGCACTCCCTTTTCAATCTTGTGACCTAGGTATTGAACCTCCTGTTAACAAAACTGTAATTTAGACGGAGACACTTTATGTCCTCCTTCGGCTAAGTGGTTCAGTAAAGCAATTGTGTCGGTAACACATGCTTCTTTGGTCTTTGATGCCACTAACAGATCATCAATGTACTGAACCATCACAGATTTTTCAGGCATTTTTAAATCTTCCAACGATTTCTTTAGGATCTGATTAAAGATTGATGGACTTTCGGTATACCCTTGAGGAATTCGGCACCATGCCAAAATACGCTCTCCAAACCGGAACGCAAATAATGGCTGGCTATCTGGATGTAATGGAATAGAGAAAAATGCATGGCACAAATCAATGACTGTGTACCATTCTGCATCACGTGGAATCTGATACAGTATTACAGCGGGGTTTGGTACAATTGGACAACAAGGAATAACGATTTTATTGATTTTTTCGTAAATTTTGCACTATCCTATATGTCCCATTTGGCTTTTTCAGTCCCATTATAGGTGACTTACATGGACTGCTCATTATTTCTTTCAAAATTCCCTGTTCAATCATTTTATTGATTACAGGTGTTATTCCTTCAATAATTTCTGGCGTCAATTTATATTGTGGAGTATTTGGGTAATTTGTTCCTTCTCTTACAGTCATTTTTACAGGGTCTACTCCTCTCATTAACCCAATGTCCTCACCTGTAAAATCCCATACATCAGATCTGACTGTTTCTTTTAACTCAATTGGGATTTTCTCTACATCAAACACAGGAAACATGTCATTCACTCCTGGCTCTAGTTCTGCCATTGTCATTTTATATAGTACATCTTCATCTGGTGTCTGAAATGCAATCCCATCCGGGGTACAATAAATGGTGCAATTCATTTTACAAAGTAGATCGCGTCCTAGTAAGTTTACAGGACTGCAATCACACACCACAAATCGGTGCATTTCTCTGAATGGTCCAACTTTCACCTCTACTAGTTTGGTAAGAGGCGCCTTAATCTGCTGGTTTGAAACACCTACAACTTGGATATATTCACCTGAGAGAGGAAGGTTTGGAATTTCCACTGATCTAACAGTAGAACGGGTAGCTCCAGTGTCCACAAGGAATGTAACATTTGCACCATTCACTTCTCCATCCACAAATGGACCTGTCTGGTCTACCTCTAGAGTTGCGCCAAGTACGCACTCTTCCTCCTCCCCTAGGCACCGTCATAAACTTTCATCCGATTCATTCCCATCCTGTCGTAACCAATACTGCGATATTGCAGCTGTGAGCGGCAATTTTGTTACCTGCTCTCCTCCATAGAATCCGGTCTCTGCACTGTATCTCTGAGGGTTTACACTCTTGGGAAGAGGTGGTTGTGGCACCTGACTCTGTTGAGTAACTACCTGCGGTTGCTGCAGTTGTTGGTAACTCACCTCACTCTGCACCTGTGGATTTAATGATTGATTTTCCGTATTAGCTTTTGGAGGAAATTTACACTCGTTTCTCCAATGCCCTAATTTTCCGCAGTTGTGGCATGACCACATCTTCTTTGCCTCTTCTATACCCATTTGACCTTTACCTATATTCGGATTGGATTTAGTCTGTCCTGTCTCATTAATTTGATTATTCAGTTGAGCTTCTTGTTTTTCTGCAACCTTCACTTGTGCCCACATCGCCTTTTCTTTTAATTTACGCTGTCTACACTCAATGTCATCGCTACAATATTTAGCATACCTCAACACTTCGTCCACAGTGCTGTTCTGCCAACACAACATATGCTGCTTAATCATTTCACTTATTTCTGGTTTCAATCCATAAACAAATCTATATACAAAATGACTCATGTCCTTTTCACTCAGAGTCTCATAACCGCTATACTGTTTGAAAACCAAAAGTAGCCTTTCATAGTAGGCGTGTACAGACTCCTTACTCTCTTGCGTAGTTCTGTCAATCTTTACCCAATCAATTTCTTTGGGTGGAATTTTGTTTTTCAAAAATGTAATAACCTGTTCGTACTTCCTCATTACTTCTGGACCTGGCGCTCCAGTTTTTGCATCTCTAGGATATTCTATTGTTGGCCAATTAATGGTAATCTTACATTCTGTCCATAAATCTGCTTGTACTACAATGTCAAATAATCCATCCAAGTCTACCCACAACACCTTTGAAACTTTGACAAACCTTTCCACTTGTCTGTACCATCCCACAGGCTTTTCTCTCAATTTCGGAAAGTCATTTGTAAATGACAGTATATCTTGTCTGGACCATGGAACATGTACATAACTACCTCCTGGAGTTTCTCTCATTGGATACTCCCGTACAATTGACTCCCTGTCTTTCACCGCAAAAGCCAAAGACGCTTTGTCGGTTGTTCCCTCTTTTCTTTTGGTTCACCTGCTCCTCCATCTGTCCACATCACCCCATTTTCTCAACAAAACGATCAGTTCTTTTATCTGGGTTAACCCCTTGACCGCGATCGGAATTCCGCTCGTATGCGGGACATTCCGATCGCGGGTGGAGTCGTGACGAGCTCAGCTCGTCATGCGCACAGCACAACCGCGCAGCATGACGAGCTGAGCTCGTCATGAGCACGGAATCGTCCTGATGTATTCAAATTTTCTATATCTTTTTCACAAAAATCTACCCTATATGGTTTCTGCAAACTCCTGACTTTTACAAATTCTACTCCTAGTTCATTCGCTGTCTCTTCCAATTTTTCATGTAAATTTCTAGCTCTCCAAGTAATACTCTTGCATAAAAACATTATCTCTTCGTCCTGATATGTTTTCAATTTTTCTGTACCGATAGTCCCTAAAATCAGCTCTTCCATGTCTATCTTTAGCCTGATTACATCCAATGGTTGCGGTTCTGTATCTTTCTTTTGCAAATTTCTCATCCATTCATTTAATTCTTCTGGAGTTGGACCTACAGGTGTACTATTTATTTCTATCCAATTTTTATTCCTCTCTGGCGTTTCAGATGCGGACTCGGTTCCCATAGGAATCCTTTTTATCTCACTCTCATTTACTGTCAGGTTAGTAGGCGGACTCGGTCTATATGAGCTGACCAAATCTCTTGTCTCTCTAGTTTCTGTAATTATCCCTTCTCTCATTCTTTGCATATTTGAGTTCATTGGGATGGTTAAGGAATGCTCATCTATTCTCTGGTTTTCAAAAACTGGTATTACAGGTCCTATTGTCACTGGCACAGTTTCCATGTTCATTGTTAACTCTCTTATTTTCTCAGTCAATTCTCTTGTGGTTTTTGCTAACTCAGCTGCATTGCCACTGTCAGACTTTTCACTTTGTGGAGTTTCTAACTGTTCATTTGACCTATTTATATCGTATCTTCGTTCTGGACTTTTATTCCTCACAGTTTCCATTGGCGGTGCATTGGGCGTCACCACCGCAGAATTCTGTTGATATGGAGGTGGTTTTCTCTGTTTAAAATATCTTCCAACAATTCATCCTCTGTTTCGCTACCTCTATACCCATACCTTTCTGTAGCTGTATGTTTCTTTTTCTCTGTACACTTCCTTCCTGTACCCTCTTCAACTGTTATGGCTGGAAACAAACCATCTGTCATGTTAGCATATCTCCAACGCCTCATCCTGTCCTCATGATTCATTCCCCATACTCTTCCATGAACTAAACTATAATTCTTTGCACCTCTGTGTCTTTCTCGTTCATACATCTCGTCTTCCCATTCACCTAACGCTTCAAACTGTGTCGGTCTAGGTCTTGGCTCAAGTTTCATCATTTTCTCTCTCAAATTCTGAAGTACAGCTGTGCTAAATGAACCATTCTCTGGAAAAGCCAATACTCCATCATTCTGAGTATATTTTGTCCAATTTTCTAACCAAATACAAGTATGATAACCATATTTCAGCATCATATGAGAAGCTGGTGTTTTCGGTGGAGGAATTACTTGTCCCTCTCTAGTCACTACCTTTTTGTCCTTCTTGAAGAAGTTCTTAATTTTCGCCATCCATGACGGTTTCTCTCTACAATACTCATAATGAGCCATATTTCACGATTCTTTCCCTTCGGCAAACTCACAACTCTGCTCTGTTCACTATGTGCTATTCGGACCTATCCCAGCGCGTCTCACACTAGCGCACCAATCCGAAGCCTCTACGTCACCCTCTTCGGACCTATCCCAGCGCGTCTCACACTAACGCACCAATTAGAAAGCTCTTCGTTTTCCTACCACTGGCCAATACCAGCGCGGTCTTTTGTCAACGTCAGTTCTACTCCTGACCCCTCCTTTACAAAAATTATCTGCAGCTTTTTCTTGACTATATTTTATTAGTTACGACATAAAACACATTTCCATTGTCTGTTTTTGCTAAACAAAAGAAATAGTTTTAC
The DNA here is from genome assembly GCA_963921515.1 of Calotriton arnoldi. NCBI lineage: Eukaryota > Metazoa > Chordata > Amphibia > Caudata > Salamandridae > Calotriton > Calotriton arnoldi. Next base: position 567,436 of record CAWUFW010000285.1, read on the forward strand.
TCTATCTTGCAAGAATACTGTTTCGTTCGATAAGTGTAGCACTTCCCTCTACCTTACCCTTCTTTCAAGCAAGGGGTAAACCCGTTTCTCTGGGGATAAAACACATGTGGAGACTACACTGCTCCTGAGAATTAAGGCCAGAGTTTCACAAGAAAACCGGTTGCCATTTCACTCATACACGTTTTATACATAGAATGTCCCTATCATAACACAACCTGTGTTATCACCAATTTGAAAATCAGACAATGCACTATTCCATGTGACTTCTCTTGCCACACGTGTCCACTTCCTACTTCCCGGAAGCTTCGAAATTTCCGACTTACATATAACATAATACAATTCGACATGAAGTGTTAGACATGAAATAATCAATAATCAATAACCAATAATCACCCAACTAATCTATAGTAACCATAACTCTGCTACCAAGAAATCTGATCCAGCGCGGCTAATATAAATTCTTCTCTTTTGGACATAACCTCCAGGTAAAGATCATTCACAACAACTATACCATATGACGGTGGGGCCCATAACACCGCATAACCATACACTCCCTCAATTGTTCCCTGGGTCACATCCACTTTTACCAAAGAGAAGAACGAAATTGCTGGAGGAACGGGATACCTTATTAAAATTAACAGGATATTTTCTTAAACATCATACATAATCAGTTTTAATCCTGTCGGTTCTAAAACGTCAAGGTATTCCGCTCTTTGGTCGATGGACCAACTAGTAGAATAAGTTGATGGTGATTAAGACCAGCTCAATCACATTCAAAACCTATTAAAACATTAAACTTATTATTGAGCTAAAGAACCACAGACTCGTAGCTTTAATTACAATAAAGTTTTATCTATTTTCTTAAATGCATGAGTGAGATTCAAGTTTATTAATTGTTTTAATACATTTCAATAGCATATAAGAAATAAGTTTTAGAAAGAATTTTATGCATACCCCTCTTAGATGGAGAATGAAAAGTTCACCAAAGCAGATAAATTGTAGATCACAGCATGGAACTCCCAAAACTGACTGTCTGTCCCGCTAAACAGGCCTCAACGGACCTCCTATACAGGTTGCCCGCATCGGTCTCGTTCCTTTCCCCAGTCAAGTTTAAAGTCCAAAATGAATATTTCTATCAAGAAAATGGCCTATAGAAAATAGCAGCAGCTACTTCAGCATCAATGTTTAGTGCTCAAAAATTATGCAGGAATAGCGCTCCTCCTACTTAAGAGTAGGTCCTCTTATACCCTACTACTAGCTTACTAAACATAAAGTTGCAATCTTTGGGGGCGAGAATCACGCTAATTGGTCCATTGGAGGGGTGGCAAGAATCACCTCATTGCCCTCCTTGTTCAAACCGGTTCTAAAATTGTTTTTGGATCATGCTTTCACACGACCTTTGGGTAATAGCAGTCCGATTGACAGTTCACTAAATGTTTCATTTTCATTCGTCACTTTTAAGCCGTCCATTGTCAATTCATTGGGATTTTAGCTCCCATTCTCACGGATACGTGCTGAGTCGTTCTTGGCATTCTCCTCAATTTAGGTCGTCCTGACCTTGACACTTCTCACTCTGGGCTCGAATCGTACCCACGTGGTTTGGTTCTGCGGCTTTCTTCCGCTTAGAGGCCATCTTTGCGTCTGCGCATTGACCTCATCTGCCTCAGCAGCCATTTTCGCAGCACGGCCTAACAGGCCCGAACGAACTATCATGAAAACAAACACAATCATAATTAAAATAAAGAAAATAAGCCTTTCTGTTTCCCACCCGTCATTCTAAGTACCCCAGTTAGGTGTTACCTAGCAGAAGCGACATTTAAAGCCATGTTTACTTACCATCCGCATTCTTTTGCCACAATACAATTTTACTACATAGCACAAATCATGCAATTTTGCTTTAATTAGTATGCAAATCACTATATTAATATTACTTCACTTTTACAATTGTAAATAAGTTAAATTTGCACATAAATAGCAATTACCATTTGTGTAAGTGTTTACCAAAGGTGTAAAGTGTTGGTTAGTCCATCAAACAATTAGTAACATTAATTTATCAGTATGGATATTAGGGGGTTCCAAAAATTTTCATTTACCTTGCTCCATCAGAGGCAAGTCAGTGGTCAAGTATATCTTATATGGGACTAGTTTGTATTATATATGGAGCAAAAGTTAAGTCTATGAAATCAAACAAAAGTGTTCTTTGTCCAGCAGACATGCTGAACTTGCATGTTTGAAGGTGGTCTCATATTTAATAAAGAAAAAAATTGTAGCTCAGTGAATTAAAATATTTCCCCTGGATCACATAATTTGAAACCAGTTTATGGGTCAAGAGGATTATAATTAGGTTGAGTAGATTATTTAACCCCTTCCATGCGTCGGACGGCTGGGAGCCGTCCGACGTCACGGTGGGCGTGTGCGTCGGACGGCTCCCAGCCGTCCTAGCACCCACCCACGGGGAAGCGCTGGCGCCCCCTCGTGGGCCGCCCTCCTACGTGCCTCCACCGGGAAGCCCTTCCCCTGCCTCCCCCGCCCCCCTCCTCGTCATCAATGACGTCAGCGCGCGAGGCGCGCTGACGTCATTGGAGGTTTCCCTTTTGTTTCCCGACGCGCTGGAAGCCATTTGCTTCCATCGCGTCGGGGAACAAAGAGGTGAGTTTTGTCTCTGGGGAGGGGGGGATTTAAACAAAAGAGGCATCGGGGGAAAGGAAAGGGTTTTCCTTTCCCCCCGATGCCTCTTTTGTGCCTTCCTGCTGCACGATCGTGCAGCAAGAATGCCCACTAGCGCCAGGGATTTTTTTTTTTTTTACATTTCAATGCCAGCAACAGCTTGCGGGGAGCGGCCCCTTAGGCAAGGGTCGCTCCCCTTTTGGGGCCAATATGTTTTGGTGGGCTGCCCCCCTGGGGGGGGGCAGATCTCGCCACTTAAGTACATACGATTTATGCAATTATTAGAGAAGAGTCAGATAGCCACAATAGCTCAGGCTAGATTTAGGCCGTTCACATCATCCACTTATGACCAACCTCAGAAATCCACAGCCAGGTTATAAATGGCATAAAATTGTGCACTCAACGTGACTACTGCATCGCTAAAGTCTAAGCTTTTGGAAAAATTAATAAAAACATTGAGAAATGTATGCAGTGAAATGAACAGTTGAATTTTTCTTCCAAATGTGGAGGCTTATTTTAAGAAATTGCAAGCATTTTAATATAATTTTAAAAGCCCACTAGACCACCAGGGACTAACTGTGGGCAGTGGCCCCTTGGGCAAGGGTCACTCCCCATTGAGGGCAATGTTTTTGGCTGTCTGCCCCCCTGGGGGGGCAGATCTCGCCATGTAATGGTATTTTAGATGCCCAATAGACCACCAGGGACTAACTGTGGGGAGTGGCCCCTTGGGCAAGGGTCACTCCCCATTGGGGGCAATGTTTTTGGCTGTCTGCCCCCCTGGGGGGGCAGATCTCGCCATGTAATGGTATTTTAGATGCCCAATAGACCACCAGGGACTAACTGTGGGGAGTGGCCCCTTGGGCAAGGGTCACTCCCCATTGGGGGCAATGTTTTTGGCTGTCTGCCCCCCTGGGGGGGGCAGATCTCACCATTTTTTGTTTTTTAAGTGGCCCACTAAACCACCAGGGCTTAATTTGTGGAGAGTGGCCCCTTGGGCTAGGGTCGCTCCCCTTTGGGGAGCATTAATTTGGCTGTTTCTTCCCCCCTGGGGGGCAGATCGGCTGATTTTTTTTTTTTGTATGGCCACTAGGCCACCAGGGATTTTGTTTTTATGTTGGGGAGCGGCCCCTTGGACAAGGGTCGCTCCCCTTTATGGGAGGATGATTGTGGCCATTTCTGCCCTCTTTGGGTGGCAGATCAGCAGTATGTTTTTAGGCCCATCTGCTCCCAAGGGGGGCAGAAGCCACTAGACACCAGGGTTTTTTAAATTTTGGTGTTGGGGAGTGCCCTCTTGGGCAAGGGTTGCTCCCCTTTTACGGGGGTGAATATTTTATTTATACTCTTAGGCCCACCTATCCCTTAGCTTGACTGGTGCATATCTGCATGTGTGATTGTAATGTTTTTTTCTCCTTTTTATTCTAGTGTAAAGCTTTTGATTCTTGTTTGCGGTTTCGGCAGTGGTTGTTCTGCAGTTTTGCGTAGTTGCATTTATTTGGTAAGAAAAACATTTTTGTTGTGTTTACTCCAAATGAGTATTATTGTCATGCATGAATTAATTTTTTTGTAAGTGGTGTGATAATGGCAGCATATTTAGTTAGTGTTTTGAGCATGAAATTTTTTGCGATGTGTTTTGCATTGTCTTGTGTAATTTTCTTTTCTTTTTTCTTTTTCATTTTTAGTGGGATATTGTTGATCCTTACTGTGTCTGTGCAGAGTAGGTGGTGGTGAGTCTAGCTGCTTCTGGCAAGTGAGTGGTATAGTTTTGGAGTATATAGGTCTTTGTGATAAAGACGCATTTTGTTTATTACTTATTTTACAAAGTGTTTGTTGTTGTTGACTTGTTTGAAAAGTTACTTTTATTAGTAAGGATAATGGCTAGCCCTAGAATTACTGCGCAGCAGGTGGTTGGTATGCTTTTTGAATCTTCCTCTGACCATGATTATGAGACTGACAGTGAGTCTGAGGGAGAGGAGGGAGGGGAAGATTCAGGCAGTGAGTTTTCTCTCCACGTGGAATCATCGGATGATGAAGCTATTCTCAGTGCGGTTGAAGCTACTCTCAGTGCGGATGAAGTGCCTGTTTTAGAGGAGGGCACTGATGTGCCGATGGTGCAAGAGGCATCTGGATTGCAGCCTGGGGCTGTAAGGCTTCCCATTGGTAGTGCTGGACTCTGGGTTGATCCAAACATGGTGCAGCCGGTGTTGCCTGCCTTTAGTGGTGATGCAGGGTGTAGAGTGAATTGTGATTTTTTTTTGCCTATACAGTTTTTTCAGTTGTTTATGGATGATGTATTTTTGGCTGAGATAGTTGAGCAGACTAATTTGTATGCTGAGCAGTTTTTGAGGGACAACAGTGCCAGACTTAGGCCCCGCTCTAGAGCTACCCGGTGGACTCCCACAAATCTGGATGAGATGAAGAAGTTTTTGGGTTTGACTTTTTTGATGGGCTTGATAAGGAAGCCGTCCCTGGCTTCATATTTGTCTACCAGTCCCTTGATGGCAACGGCCATATTTCCTACAATTATGAGTCGTGATCGGTATTTACTTTTGCTTCGGATGCTGCATTTTGTTGATAATGCTTTGGCGTTGCCACGAGATCACCCTGACTGTGACCGTCTTTTTAAGATTCGGCCTGTTCTTGATCACTTTGTAGATCGATTTTCAGAGATCTATACTCCAGGCAAAGAAATATCTATTGATGAGTCTTTGGTCCTGTTCAAGGGCCGTTTGGTTTTTAGGCAGTACATTCCTAGCAAGAGGGCACGTTATGGAATTAAGCTGTATATGTTGTCTGAGAGTAGGACAGGATATGTCTTTAAGTTCCGGGTGTACACTGGTAAGGATTCCACTATTGACCCCCCTGGTTGTCCGTCCACTTTAGGAGTTTCAGAGAAAATTGTGTGGGAACTTGCTAGAGGACTGTTTAACAGAGGTCACCATTTGTACTTTGATAACTTCTACACTGCTGTGCCATTGTTTAAGGAATTGTTCAAAGTGGACACTTTTGCTTGTGGCACAATCTGCTCTAACCGTAAAGGTTACACAAAAGAGCTTGTTTGCAAAAAGCTTCGGAGGGGACAGTGCAGTGCCTTGCGTAGTGAGGAACTGCTAGCTGTGAAATTTGTGGACAGGAGGGATGTGCACATGCTGACTACCATCCATGATGAGAGTACTTCACCTGTGACTGTTTGGGGTCAGGTTGCTGAAGTGCGCAAACCTGTGTGCATAGTAGACTACAATAAGCACATGGGTGGTGTTGATAGAGTAGATCAGATGTTGGAACCTTACACTGCTGTTCGTAAGGCTTACATTTGGTATAAGAAGTTGGCCATCCATCTCTTCAATTTAGCAACTTTTAATGCTTTTGTTGTGTTCAAGGAGTGTTCTCGTGTTCAAGGAGTGTTCTCCTGCGTCAAAGATGACTTTTGTTCAGTTTCAGGAGTCTGTGATAGGCAGCCTTGTTGTTGTGGAACAGGCAATTGTTCCTAGAGTTGGAGTGGTGGAGGATGTGGCTTTGGTTTTGCTATGTTCGCCCTAAGTTGGCAGGGTATGCCCAGACGTGGGTCCCTTGCTCACTTTGCCACTGGATTCAAGATAGCCTGGCTGATGACGGCTGTAAGCCAGAAACCGGTCCCAGGATGCTTGTTTCCGGTCCAGGGAAGACATGGCTTGGCAGTTCGGGCTGGACTGTTCCCATGAGGCACAGGGTCAGACTGATTTGCATATGGCCATGTCTGAACTGGCGGAGTGAGCTAAAGAATGATGATGGATTAAACCCAGATCAGTTGACTGGGGGTGAGTGCTTGCAATGTTCAACACTCCGTCCATCATCCCCTTTGGTTTTGCTAGATTGAAAGAGCGCCACTTTCCCGATTTAATTCCTCCCACGCCCAAAAAACAATCCCTGTAAGAGATGTAGTCTGTTTGCGAAGAGGTATGTGGAAGGAGAGTCGTATGCACTGTGCCGATTGTCCTTCTAATCCTGGGCTGTGTGTGCCCACATGTTTCAGATTGTATCACACTCGAAAGAGTTTTTGGGAGCAACCGTGAGTCTAATAGTGTACTGCCTGGTCTGTATGGTTTTATATAGTTGTTGTTCAGTTTCACTGTTGGCATTAGAATGATGTCTTTAGTTACTGCTGTTGTTTTTGTAGTTATAGTTTTGTATCTAGTTGCAATTTGTTTGTGTTTTTATTCTTGTTAAAAAAAATTGTTGATTGTGTGCGTGGACTGGCGCTAGGCTGGCGGTGTGCGAGGACTGGTGCTTGGCTGGCGGTGTGCTTGGGCTGGTGTTTGGCTGGCGGTGTGCGTGGGCTGGTGCTTGGCTGGCGGTATGCGTGGGCTGGCGGTGTGCGTGGGCTGGTGCTTGGCTTGCGGTATGCGTGGGCTGGTGCTTGGCTGGCGGTGTGCGTGGACTGGTGCTTGGCTGGCGGTGAGTGGATTGGCGCTTGGCTGGCGGTGTGCGTGGACTGGCGCTTGGCTGGCGGTGTGCGTGGACTGGCGCTTGGCTGGCAGTGTGCGTGGAATGGTGCTTGGCTGGCAGTGAGTGGGCTGGCGCTTGGCCGGCGGTGTGCGTGCGCTTGGATGGCGGCGTGCGTGGACTGGCGCTTGGCTGGCGGTGTGCATGGACTGGTGCTTGGCTGGCGGTGTGCATGGACGGGCGCTTGGCTGGCGGTGTGCATGGACGGGCGCTTGGCTGGCGGTGTGTGAGTAGTGACTTGCTGCTGGTCACTACACACACTGCTAGCTAGACGCCACTCCATGCAATCCGTGAGTGGGTGTGGTTGCTGTGTCAGGAATGTGGGTGTGTGAAAGTGATGGGCCCTTGAATGGCGCTGTCTGTTGGTGTGAGTGTTGTAATGTGCTGGGTCCGCGGCTGGCGGTGTGAATGGTTTTGTATGTGTCACACGTATGAAAGGTGTATGAATGGCCTGTAAAGCGGTTGGTGCCTTGTCGTGGCTTTACAGCTCACGAGCTGTGAGTCAATGGTTCAGTTTCTCGTCCTTTCAATTATTAACAGTGCATTTCATTTTTGTGAAATCTCTGGTTAATACATCTGTATATACTGAACCATCACTCACCCTCGTGCCAAATCCAACCAGTATGTCTGTGTGCTTGAAGAATAGGTGGTTGTGCAGAAATATTTGTCTTTTCTGTCTCTCAAGCAGGGTGTACCTTGTCCCTTTTTGTGAATGTTGTAATGTGTTGGTTTCGTGCCTGGTGGTGTGAATGGTCTTGTGTGCATCATGTATGAAAGGTGTGTGAATGGCCTGTAAAGCGGTTGGTTGGTGCCTTGCCGTGGCTTTACAGCTCACGAGCTGCGAGTCACTGGTTCAGTTTTTTGTCCTTTTAATTATTGACAGTGCATTTCATTTTTGTTAAATCTCTTGTTAATAACATTTTATATACTGAACCATCACTCGCCCTCGTGCCAAATCCAACCAGTATGTGTGTGTGCTTGAGGAATAGATGGCTGTGCAGTAATCTTTGTCTTTTTAGTCTCTCTGCCAAGGTGTACATTCCATCTAAGAATAACCTACCAACTGTAGATATTGTCGTAAACTAAACACCCATGGGAGTACATGGTGATGTCTCTCTTGTGGATACCAACACGTTATCTTACCCACAATGTCCTGCAAACCTCAAAATGTCTGTCACATTTTCCTTGCATTATTGTACCAAAATTTTCACGCTGCAGAAAGAAATAACAAATTTCCTACCCCCCGCCTTTCTCCAAGTATCCCAATAGAAATGGTACCTCACTCGTGTGGGAGGCCCAAGTACCCGCGACAGGCAAGGGCCCAAAACGTAGTGAGGCGACATCAAAATTGCCTATCACAAAACAACCTGGTTTTGCAAGGGGGGTCACCTGGGTTTTTGGCCCCGTGCTCGGCGGCCAGCTATGGAAACCTACCAAACCCACACATTTCTGAAAACTAGACACCCGGGGGATTCCAGGGAGGTGTGGCTTGCGTGGATCCCCCAACGTTTTCTTACCCAGAATCCACTGCAAACCTCAAATTTAGCTGAAACAATCACTTTTTCCACACATTTTTGTGTAGGAAAGTTGTGGCATCACCGGTCTGACACAAATTTCCTACCACCCAGCGTTCCCTAGGGTCTCCCGATAAAAATGGTGCTTCACTCGTGTGGGAGGCCCAAGTACCCGCGACAGGCAAGGGCCCAAAACATAGTGAGGCGACATCAAAATTGCCTATCACAAAACAACCTGGTTTTGCAAGGGGGGGTCACCTGGGTTTTTGGCCCCGTGCTCGGCGGCCAGCTAGGGAAACCTACCAAACCCACACATTTCTGAAAACTAGACACCCGGGGGATTCCAGGGAGGTGTGGCTTGCGTGGATCCCCTAACGTTTTCTTACCCAGAATCCCCTGCAAACCTCAAATTTAGCTGGAAAAAAAATCACTTTTTCCACACATTTTTGTGTGGGAAAGTTGTGGCATCACTGGTCTGACACAAATTTCCTACCACCCAGCGTTCCCCAGGGTCTCCCGATAAAAATGGTGCCTCACTCGTGTGGGAGGCCCAAGTACCCGCGACAGGCAAGGGCCCAAAACGTAGTGAGGCGACATCAAAATTGCCTATCAGCTAAATTTGAGGTTTGCAGGGGATTCTGGGTAAGGAAACGTTGGGGGATCCATGCAAGCCATACCTCCCAGGAATCCCCCGGGTGTCTAGTTTTCAGAAATGTGTGGGTTTAGTAGGTTTCCCTAGATGGCCGCCGAGCACGGGGCCAAAAACAAAGGTGACCCCCCTTGCAAAACCAGGTCGTTTTGAGATAGGCAAGTTTGATGTCGCCTCAATACGTTTTGGGCCCTTGCCTGTCGCGGGTACTTGGGCCTTCCACACGAGTGAGGCACCATTTTTATCGGGAGACCCGGGGGAACGCTGGGTGGTAGGAAATGTGTGTCAGCCCGGTGATGCTACAACTTTCCCACACAAAAATGTGTGGAAAAAGTGATTTTTTCAGCTAAATTTGAGGTTTGCAGGGGAGTCTGGGTAAGGAAACGTTGGGGGATCCACGCAAGCCATACCTCCCTGGAATTCCCCGGGTGTCTAGTTTTCAGAAATGTGTGGGTTTAGTAGGTTTCCCTAGATGGCCGCCGAGCACGGGCCAAAAACAAAGGTGACCCCCCTTGCAAAACCAGGTTGTTTTGAGATAGGCAATTTTGATGTCGCCTCAATACATTTTGGGCCCTTGCCTGTCGCGGGTACTTGGGCCTCCCACACGAGTGAGGCACCATTTTTATCGGGAGACCCGGGGGAATACTGGGTGGTAGGAAATTTGTGGATCCACGCAGCTTCCAGAACTTTCCACCACAGAAATGTGAGGAAAATGTGGTTTTTTGGACAATTTTTAGGTTTGCAAGGGATTCTGGGTAACAGAACCTGGTGCGAGGCAGTCAAGTCACCCCATCCTGGATTTCCCTGGGTGTCTAGTTTTCAAAAATGTATAGGTTTGCTAGGTTTCCCTAGGTGCCGGCAGAGCTAGGGTTCAAAAACTACAGCTAGGCACTTTGCCAAAAAAGGGTCATTTTTCACTGTGAAATTGTGGTGTGTCCACGTTGCGTTTTGCGCCGTTTCCTGTCGCGGGCACTAGGCCTACCCATGTAAGTGAGGTACCATTTTTCTCTGAAGACTTTGGGGAACGCGGGGTGGGTGAAAATTTGTGGATCCACGCAGCTTCCAGAACTTTCCACCACAGAAATGTGAGGAAAATGTGTTTTTTTGGACAATTTTTTAGGTTTGCAAGGGATTCTGGGTAACAGAACCTGGTGAGAGGCAGTCAAGTCACCCCATCCTGGATTCCCCTGGGTGTCTAGTTTTCAAAAATGTATAGGTTTGCTAGGTTTCCCTAGGTGCCGGCAGAGCTAGGGTTCAAAAACTACAGCTAGGCACTTTGCCAAAAAAGGGTCATTTTTCACTGTGAAATTGTGGTGTGTCCACGTTGCGTTTTGCGCCGTTTCCTGTCGCGGGCACTAGGCCTACCCATGCAAGTGAGGTACCATTTTTCTCAGAAGACTTTGGGGAACGCGGGGTGGGTGGAAATTTGTGGATCCACGCAGATTCCAGAACTTACCACCACAGAAATGTGGGTTTTGTTACATTTTTTTAGGTTTGCAAGGGATTCTGAGTAACAGAACCTGGTGAGAGGCAGTCAAGTCACCCCATATTGAATTCCTCTGGGTGTCTAGTTTTTCAAAAATGTATAGGTTTGCTAGGTTTCCCTAGGTGCCGGCAGAGCTAGGGTTCAAAAACTACAGCTAGGCACTTTGCCAAAAAAGGGTCATTTTTCACCGTGAAATTGTGGTGTGTCCACGTAGCGTTTTGCGCCGTTTCCTGTTGTGGGCACTAGGCCTACCCACGCAAGTGAGGTAACATTTTTCTCGGAAGACTTTGGGGAATGCGGGGTAGGTGGAAATTTGTAGATCCACGCAGATTCAAGAACTTTCCACTACAGAAATGTGAGGAAAATGTGGTTTTTTTGACATTTTTTAGGTTTGCAAGGGATTCTGGGTAACAGAACCTGGTGAGAGCCAGTCAAGTCACCCCATCCTGGATTCCCCAGGGTGTCTAGTTTTCAAAAATGTATAGGTTTGCTAGGTTTCCCTAGGTGCCGGCAGAGCTAGGGTTCAAAAGCTACAGCTAGGCACTTTGCCAAAAAAGGGTCATTTTTCACTGTGAAATTGTGGTGTGTCCACGTTGCGTTTTGCGCCGTTTCCTGTCGCGGGCACTAGGCCTACCCATGCAAGTGAGGTACCATTTTTCTCAGAAGACTTTGGGGAACGCGGGGTGGGTGGAAATTTGTGGATCCACGCAGATTCCAGAACTTACCACCACAGAAATGTGAGGAAAATGTGGGTTTTGTTACATTTTTTTAGGTTTGCAAGGGATTCTGAGTAACAGAACCTGGTGAGAGGCAGTCAAGTCACCCCATATTGAATTCCTCTGGGTGTCTAGTTTTCAAAAATGTATAGGTTTGCTAGGTTTCCCTAGGTGCCGGCAGAGCTAGGGTTCAAAAACTACAGCTAGGCACTTTGCCAAAAAAGGGACATTTTTCATTGTAAAGCCTACCCACACAAGTGAGGTACCATTTTTATTGGGAGACTTAGGGTAATTCAGATTTGTAAAGCAACTGTTATTACTTATTGACTTTCAATGCATTTCTGCCTTCCAAATGAAAGACAATATGTAAAAAAGAAGTCATTTTGAAAAATGCCCGATAATTCTCATGCTAGTATGAGTATTCCCAATTTCGGAAATGTGCAAATATCTACTGTTTCTAAACTCTATATTTTGTTCCCATTTCAGAAATACATAGGTGTCTTTCATACCGATTTTTCCATGTATACATTTTTCCAGAATAATTGCTATATACCCGGTACATAATAAAAAACCATTGCAAGTTGCTGCTCAGTTTTTGGCTCTGGGTTCGTCGGGTTCTTGGTGAACCTACAAGTCCTATATATCCCCACAACCAGTAAGGTCCCGCGGATGTAACGGTATATTGCTTTCAAAGAGCTGACATAATTAGAAGAAGTTACAGGTGAAAACGTTAACACAAAAGGCTGTTTTTTTCAACTAATTTTCAATTTTTCCTATATTTAACTGTTAGTTTCTATAAAGAAACCTTGAAGGATCTACACAAATGACCCCTTGCTGAATTCAGAATTTTGTCTACTTTACTAAAATGTATAGCTTTCCAGGATCCATTATTGCTTTCATACCCATTTCTACCATTAACTGGAAGGAGGTTGAAAGCACAAAAAATAGCAAAAATAGGCTATGTCCCAGAAAAATGCCAAAACTGTGTAAAAAATTTGGTTTTCTGACAAAAGTCCGTCATTCCCTAAAAGCTGGGAAAATGGTGATTTCAGCCCCACAAACCCTTTTTTGATACCATTTGCAGGGAAAAAAACCAGACGCTTTCATTTGCAGCACTTTTTCCCCATTTTTCCCCAAAAAAAACAAAATTTAGCTGTATTTTGGCTAATTTCTGGGTCCCCTCCAGGGGAATCCACAAACCCTGGGTACCTTTAGAATCCCCATGATGTTGGAAGAAAAGGACGCTAATTTGGCGTGGATACCTTATGTGGTCAAAAAGTTACAGGGGCCTAAGCGCAAACTACCCCAAATAGCCAAAAAAAGGCTTAGCACAGGGGGGGAAAGGCCTAGCAGCGAAGGGGTTAAGTCACTAGACCTGCAGGTCTTTGCAACATATTTATTATTTTTTTAGGCCTGTACATATTTTAAGTGCTGCAAAAAACACAGCTCTCTGTGCTCACTTTATACATACAGGTCATGCTCAGTCAAGCCACCTCAATGTTGCTACTAATAATTAATGTATGAAATTCTTTCACTAAAGTAGAACCCGGTATCTGGAGCAGGTCAGAACCTCTAGGGTTTTCTTCTCTCTCTCATTACTCTTTCCCTCTAGTGAGTAACTGTGAACTTAAAACCTCTTGATATGTCTCAATTTGACAGGAATCTAGGAAGTGTATGTGACTCCTGCGGAAGAGAAAATAACTCATTATGGTAGAATACTCTCTCCACTCACAAACAACAAAATTGTTTTTCAAACTGTAACTTTTGTTCAAAGTCTACAATTTTGGAATTCTTTACATTTTATCATGGAATGCCTTCGAAATGTTTGTTCCAATTTAATTTGCTTCAGTTTAGTTTTACACACATAGAGCAACCCATAGTGTGCACGGGATCCCCTCACAATATGCAGAATGCCTAGACATAAGTTACTTTCCTCACAAGTTAAGCCTCATCTTCAAGCCGAGCCAAAGTCTGCATCATTCCATCAATGTCTTTTCTTTTACATATTTTTACCACAGAAGCTCGCGTCTCTTTCATACCAATCACCCCAGTCAGCATCTATAGCAGCTTTATACTCAGCATGGATTGCAGGTGGGAATCTCGGATCCCAAATATAGACAAGACAGAATAATATTACAACAACATCGAAGGACAAAATATTAAAAGCAGGTGTGCAGAGGGAGGTAAGAATTTACTATTCTTAACTCCATATCTACGTACCTTCAAGATATATATATCTATAATGTTAATAATTTCATTGGAAAAAAACAAAGATAAAAGTGACTTTATAGTTAGGTGCACATCTCAGTGACAAAATAAATGTTTTGAGCTAAAATAAAACACAGAAATTCACTAGTTATAGTTAGCAGAGCTAACTGTAACTTGGGCTCCCGACAAGCACTGCTTATGACCTCACGTATAACATCACTCATGACATGTTCTATGACATCATTTATGATATCACTGATGACATCTCAGATTACATCATTGATGATATCACTGATGTGGGCTCCTGGGGACACTGCAAGTGAACCAGCCGCAGGGGATAAGGTCCCCAGGGCCAATAAAGGCTCAGTGAGGGGGGGCACGTGCCCCCCTCCCTTTTTGTAATCTTAGCGGCTCTGGGAGATGGGGACCCAAGGACCTTTTCAAGACTCGGGAAGGGGGGCCTTGTGGCCTCCCTCCCCCTTTCTGGTGAGTTTCATTCTTTAATTAAACAGTCCCCGAGTCCTGTAATAGCTGGCAGGAACATTTTTCTGATGTTGTCGGCAGCCAATCATAGCGCTTGCTCCTGCAGGAGTCTGACTCACCCAGGAGCAATTGGACCCAAGGGGAAAAAAGCTCCCTAGACAAATCAGAAAGCTCCACTTTTAAATTGGCGCTAACTTTTGAATTATGTTAGGTATGTTTATTTCTTAAATAATTCATAGGAGTGGTCCTTTATCATCTTGAAATATCCACAGTCCTGGAGTTGGTCTTACTGATATTTAACAACAGAGACAGAAACGTCGACGCACTATCCAACTTCCTTCCTAGTCATTGTTAAAACATGCTATGAACCTAGTATCTTTTGTTTGACAGGCCTAATTTATTTATATAAGAAGTGGATATCCGATACATTGTCATACGGTTCTCAAATTTGTATGCAAACAACCATCATCAAAATAGTCATGAGAATTATTTTTTGTGAATCCCTGGTATTGTGAATATGATGATTTATTTCTTTTAATATAAAAATTATGAATATACACTTGCTTTTGAAATTCTTTTTAGTTAGAGTTTACTTCAAAATAACTTCTAATTGTCAAATTTTGGCATACTGAATGATTTACAAGTTTGTATATAAATACTTGTGTTTGAATAAATCCCTTGCTGGCATTTTTACCTACTATATTGTTCATGAGAGTGCGGTGACATCAACACAACAGTGAGGCAATGTAAGGCATAATGGAGCATGCAGTCACAATTAATGATGGGCAAAATACCCTCTTTTACCATTCAGGAAAAACAGATGTGAACTGCAGGCAGTTTCTCTATTTCCACATCCACTGATTGGATAAAGGGAGGAATGCTGGTGAAATGCACTGCAAAACAAGAATTCCTCGATCTGGGCACTCAGAAATGCAAAGAATGAGAAAATCTAGTGCCATTGAGGGTCTTGTAATCAACTGAATTGTAAGCACATTAAGTTGATTATAATGACCACCCTGACATTGTTCTTTAAGGGTACTTCCCACCAGGTAAGCTTGAGTGTGGCACCTGCCTGCCAGGAGGAGCAGCAGGCAAGCGCTGCAAGCAGACTCCCTTGCTGGAGAAGTTGCTTTGAAGTGCAGTTAAGGGTCTGAGCAATGTATTTACCTGAACGCAGCCCCTCACACCACCTCAAAAATCAACTGTGCTTTTTCTTTTTTTCCCACCCTTGGAGCAGTGGATGAGAAACAATTCCACTCTGCGGGCAGAAAAACAAGAGTGAATATTCTGCGTTTTGCTTTCCACTAGAAAATTTCGGAAACCACTAATAACAACATGCTTATGCTGCAACTGCAACACGAAAAAAGAACAGCATGTTTTGGCATGTAGTGGCATATTATTTCAAATCTGTGCCCACACATCCTCATGCGTGATGACCTGTGGCGTGATACTCAAATCAACTAGAGGGGGTTTTGGGCAATAATCAGTAAGGCTAGGCCAATACTACAAGCAAACAACAAAACACATGCCAGTACTGATATTTAGTCACATATCATTTCATAAGATCACATGTGACACTCGATGTGACCAAAAACTTTTGTTTTTTTATTTCATTTCATTCAATTTAAGAGTTCAATTTCTAATGGAAAATCAATTTTTTGAGGGTTTCAATGGTTTACACAAGGACAATATATCAGACAATTTTTCAACAAACCACAAACTTGATTTGACAGATATTACATATATTTAACATCATAATTAAAACGTTGGACAAAACCTGGACATGACACAGACAACAAATTCAACATTACAAATGTATAAGCATAGAGTTCAGTGCTTCAAAAAGAGTGAACACATTGAAAAACTGAAAAAATGATAGATAAATAAATGACACAAAAAGATAGAGCCCAAACAGGTTGAGACTTTTTTGACTGGATTTTTTAACAACCTTGATATGGGCAGCGACCAGACAGTGTACTATT
Organism: Calotriton arnoldi; assembly: GCA_963921515.1. NCBI lineage: Eukaryota > Metazoa > Chordata > Amphibia > Caudata > Salamandridae > Calotriton > Calotriton arnoldi. Next base: position 583,620 of record CAWUFW010000285.1, read on the forward strand.
CAGGGTACCCAACGGAAATGTTTTCTTTTGGCTATTTAACATTCCTTCACAAAAGTTTCAAAGAAGAGGGGGTTAGCCTGATAGTGTATTTTCACACACTTGTTTGGTCACATAGTGGTCGACGCGTTTCGAGCCCAAATATAAGTTAATAGGGTTCTCCTCAGGGCCTAGAGCTCATAGAGAGCTGAAAAAACAAAAAAGAGAAAAAGTGCTTATGTTACCACTTACATCACAACATTTTTTCAAATCACACCTTCCATACAGATCAAGCCTTACAACATTACCTCATATCGAGATCAGCCGATCTACACCAAAAATACACACAGGTTTCCATAACAACATTTAGGTCTTTTTGCAACACCCACCTCGTAGGATGTGACTTTGCACGCAGGATTGACCTTTTCCAACTACATCCCATGGAATCAAGTGATTACTACCGTAAGGTCATTTCATGAATGCATTTCTATCACTGGATCACCAAAAGCAGAGACTAGATGTTGATGGCGCTGTTCACATAACAGAATTGCCGACCGTTCCGTTTTTACAAATGACTCATCATCCAGCAGCCACCAACCGCAACATGCATAACATTGTCAAGTAAAAAATCACTAAAAAAAACTCGGAGCTATCACCGTAATATGCTACAATATTCCATGGTTTTCTTCTCTGAATAAATTGCCCACTGACAATTTTAATAAAAAATTATACCCCTCATACATTTGCAATAATTGGCAGCAGACAGCGGAACAATACAAATCGATCGACATAGTTCTCTGTCTGAAAAGGAACTACGTTAACCAGAAGTCTCTGTGGAGACCACGCCCCCCACATACAACGTGGTCTCCTAGGAGAATCAAACAAAATGGAGACAAGAAGACCTACGATCATTCGGGAGGACAACCGAATGGTTCCGGGTGCCGCAGCTAAACAGAGGAAGCCTAAAGTACGGTTATTCCGACTTGCTTTTGCCCACTTCGGCGGCACCATTGTTTTAGTGGGCTTTATCACAGTTGGTCACAGGACACAACCAACACGCCCCAAGTCTAAAAGGAAGATCATCCTGGAGTGATTCTGAAGTCATCTGATGACTTCAGCCAGGCTATTCCTGCAATTAACTGGGGATGTCATCCGAAGCCATCCTGAAGTATGCCTATAGGGCAGATTTAAATGGGATGACTCCTCGAGTCATCAGAGAAACTACTCCAGGATTAGTTCCCGATTACTTCAGTGGAAAAGATGTGACGAGCTTGTACTGCTGCCGGATGATCCCATGCTGATGACAGGATTAGGGTGGATTACTCCAGGATGGGTTCCTGATTACTTCAATGGAAAACATGTGATGATCATTGACTACTGCAGGATGGCCCCGTGATGATTTCAGGATTAGGGTGGATTACTCCAGGATGGGTTCCTGATTACTTCAGTGGAAAACATGTGATGATAATGTACTACTCCAGGATGATCTCATGATGATTACAGGATTAGGCTGGATTACTCCAGGATGCTCCTATGAGTATTTCAGGATGGGGCTGTATTATTACAGAATCATCTTGTGATGACTTCAGAATGAGGCTGCATTACTCAAGGATGATCCAAGGATAACTTTAGAATGAGACTGGGACCGTATTAGTCGATAAGTTCATGATGAGGATGCATTACCCTAGGATGGGTTCTGGCTGTATTACTGCATGGCGGTTTCAATATGCAGATTTATTACTCTAGAATGACCGCGAGTAGTAATACTTGTTTGACATACACTCGATGTTAAGAAACACACCGTTTTATTAGTTTTTTGGCAGAGCAAATTATTGCTACAAAAACAAGCATTGGCAGAGCCAATAGGTCTTGCATTTTTAACCAAGTGGCTTGCCAATATCTTCTGCCGATGGTCTGCAGTATTGGTTAATATAAACAAGCATTGGCAAAGCCAAAAAAGTCTGGCCTTTGCAAGAGCTATTGCCTTTGCCAATGTTTTAGCCATATTGTACACCAGTGTGTCTGCTGTTCAGCATGGCTAAAGGTTAGTGGGGTAAAGGAGAGTGGTGTGTCGAAAAGTGGAGTGTGATAAAGTGGTGTAGATTATAGCTGCAGAGTGCCATGGAGTGGCGTAGAATGGAGTGGTGTTGGGAGTGTTGCGTAGAGTGGTGTAGAGCAGAGTAGATTGCTGTGGAGTGGCACAAAGTTGCGTATTGTAGGACGGTGGAGTGGCAGAGTGGAGTACAGTGTTGTAGAGTCGAGTGTCAGAGTGGAATGGTAGAGAGGAGCGGAGTAGTGTGTTGTAGAATAGAGCGGAGTAAAGTGGCATGGAAGGAGTTATGTAGAGTGTTGAGTAGTGTAGGGTGGCATAGCGTGGAGTAGAGTGTTGTAGAGTGGAGTGGCATAGAGTTTAATGGAGTAGAGCATCAAAGAGTTGAGTATCATAGCTATATCATCAAAGAGTGAAGTAGCCTAGAGTGAAGTGGTGTAAAGTTCAGTGGTGCAGATTAGATTGGCGTGGAGTGCACTGGTTTTGAGTAAACTAGTGTAGAGTGCATTGACGCAGAGTAGAAAGATGTAGAGTGCAGAGTAGATTGTAGTGGCGTAAAGTAGATTGTTTCAGAGTGGTGTGGAGAGGTGCAGGGTAGATTGCAGCGATGTACAGCAGAGTGGCATAAAGTGCAGTGGCGTAGAGTGCAGTGGTGCAGAACAGATTAAAGTGGCATGGAGGGATGCAGAGTGCAGTACAGTTGAGTGGTGCAGAGTAGAGTGCAGTGACAAGTGCAAATTGCAGTGGCCTAAAAAGCAGATGTGTAGAGTGGCGTAGCGTGCAGTGACTGAGTGAATCGTACAGAGTAGCGTGGCATTGAGTTCAGTGGCGGAGAGTGCAGTCTTGCAGAGCATCAGAGTGCAGTGGTGTGGAGTGCAGCAGCGCAGAGTAGAATAGTGGTGCAGAATAGAGTGATGCAGCTTAAAGTGCAGTGTTGCAGAGTAGACTGTCGTAGAGTGCAGTGGTATATAATAGAGTGGCGTAGAATACATTGGCATGAAGTACAGTGACCTTAAGTGGTGAGTAGAGGGGCACTGAGAGCAGTGGTAGAAGAGTGGTGATGTCAGAGTAGAAGGGCAGGGTGGTGTTGAGTGGTGGCGCAGAGTGGTGATGTCGAACAGAGTGGCGAAGCAAAGAGTGTTGTGGAGGGGGAGAGTGTGGACAGTCAGAGAGTAGAGTGACGCGGAGTGGCAAAAAGTTGTAAAGCAAACTCAGTCTACCATCCTTCTGAGATTGGTAAATGGAGAAAGATGAAAGAGTGTAATACTAACATCTGTAAGATATAGCGCTTAAAAGAAGGAAGTATAGTATAAAAATGATTTATACTTGGGTGCTAGCAAAGATTTAATTTAAGGAATCACCATATGGTACCGTACTTTATTGCAGCATCATTTGCAATGAGAACGGCGTCCTTGACACTAATAGGACTCCCTGCCACCAAATGTGATTTCAATACAAGGCAAGGAGCCTACCTGACTCGCAGCTCAATTTTAAGTCTGGCATTAGCCAAGACCAGAGTTCTCCAAAGTCGATCCTGGAAGGCTGGATCCATGCTATTTTTGTTTTAGCATATCCCCATTTAGATATATGTATTGATCTTAAAAATCTGGCATTGATCCAGCCCTCCGGACCGACTTTGGAGACCCCTGGCCAAGACCTTTAGAATGTATTAACACACACACACACACACAATATATATATATATATATATATATATATATATATACACACACACACACACACACACACACACACTTACATACAGACATACTTACATACAGACATACTTATCTACAGAGGCTTTCAGCCAACCCTCTTCATCAATTGGTCTATTATTGTGTCATTCACATTTTTCATCCATCCACTGCAGCATACAGCTTGGGGCAGGACAGTGGACCAGCCCACTATAGACATTAGCTAACTTTACTGCGAGTGATGGCATTCTTCCCCTTCACAAGAAGTAAATCCACACATAAAGTAGTGCCCTTAAGAGTTGATAACTACTATGGCAGAGCGTTCTTTTTAGATCAAAAACATATCTGCTTTTAGACAAAAACATTTTTAACATTGATGCGTGGCTGACATGTTCCCCATAAATAAAGTTTTGCAAAAACGTGAGAAAAACAACAAAGCAGCCAAAAGGCCTATTAGCTTTGCCATTGTTTGTATCATATTCTAAAACATTCACACCCAGTCAAGATCTCAAAACATACTCAAACAGCTAAATAGATGTCAATATTTAAAGATCAAAATGAGGGTGACGCCAGTATACAACAGGAAACATCATCAGCATGTCAAACAGTTGAGGGGGAGTTGGGCAGTGATGGCAGGTCTGGCAAGCAATTTTTGTGTAAATTTCAAGAAATGGCGCCAGTGAAAGACCACACGAGATTCTGCCTGGCCTGTCACTTTGTGACCATTGCCGAGCAGTAGGGTCTTCATAAGAGTGATTCTACGTTTTGTGGTCTATGCTGGCTGGGTGAGGGAGGCAAGTTGAAATTGTTTTCAATTGCTGTGTTCACTGTCTGGAGAATACTGCATGCTGTGGTTTGCCTGGAGTCTGAGTGAAAACTGGGATGGACAGATAAATACTGAACAAGCAATTCTGGGTGATACCAGAACTGCACAACAATTTAAAAGGCATCTCCACAGTGAATAAGCTATCTTTGTACTAACGTACCAGACCTGGATTACAATGTGCAAAGACTTTCTGAAATAAAGGTGTAGGGAACAACAGCTGAGACAGAGGTGGAAACCATGAAAGGTAGTTGCAAGATTGAATAAGAACTGAAAATGCAATTGGTCTCACATTTGTTTGAGTTAGAGCTTTTGGCATTGTAAATGGCAATATCTTTTACCTATGTGTTATGGAATGTATGTATGTGGTGTGTAGTGTAATTATGTGTGTTGGATTGGATTAGTTAGTTGTGAAATTGTGTGACATGGAATTGTGTGATGTGGCATGGATTGGATTTGTGTAGTGGCATTATGTGGCATGGTGTGCTGTGGAATTATATGGATAGTAAATGTGGTACTGAGTTTACTGGAATTATATAGAGTGGCATTGTGTTATGGAGTTTATTTATGTGGAATGGTATTTTGTGTTGTGGAGTGGTATGTAGTGGAGTTTAATTATATGGTGTGATGTTGAATTTTGTGGCACAATGTGGAATTGTGTGGTGTTGATTAGATGTATGTGGTGTGTTGTGTAATTGTGTTGTTGAGTTGTATTATGTGGTTCAGTGTCAAGTCATGTGGTGTGAATTGCAAGTGTGTGGAGTTGAATTGTGTGGTGTGGAACTGTGTGGAAAGCGTTACCTGTTTGGTGACGAAAAAGAGGAACTAGGTAGAAGCTAAGCTTCAGATGTGTGTTAAAAAAAGAGAAAGAGTTGGAGCTATTGGCGTTGTAAATGTCTCTAACCTGTGTGTTCTCGATTGAAGTGGATGTATGTGGTGTGTAGTCTAATTATGTGGGTTGGATTTGTTAGTTGTGGCATGGAATTGTGTGGTGTAGAGTGGATTTGTGTAGTGGAATTATGTGGCATGGTGTGCAGTTGAATTATGTGGATAGAAATTGTGTGTTTGAGTGTACTGGAATTATGTGGAGTGGGATTGCGATTAATGGAGTGTTATTATGGTGAATGGTATTTTGTGTTGTGAAGTGCTATGTAGTGGAGTTTAATGACATGGTGTGTTGAATTTGAAGGCATGATGTTGAATTAGGTGTTGTAAATTGGATATATGTGGTGCGTAGTGGAATTGTGTTGTGGTGGAATAATGTTTGTTTTTTTGTAATTATGTGGTGTGGAATGGATTTGCGTGGAGTTGAATACTGTGGAATGGAAAAGTGTAGTACAGAGTAATTATGTTGAGTGGAAGGGCGGTGAAGGTCATATTTGGCTACTTCAAGGGAAAGACTGCTAAAAAACAAAAAACAAAAGTCAAGAACATCTATTCAATTTCCTTAGCTCATAGCGATCACATTTGCAGTATATCATCCAGCATAAGGAGTGGTGTTGCGTAGAGCGGGGTGGCGTTGCATGGAGTGACATTATGTAGATTAGAGTGGTGCGGCGTAGAGTGCAGTTGTGTAGAGTGGAGAGGGATTGCATAGAGTGGAGTGCAGTGGCATGTAGTTGTGTGGAGTGCAGCAGCGTGGAGCGGAGTGGAGCTGCGTAGAGTGGCGTTACCTTGAGCCTCACTGCTTAGAGTGGCATTGCATAGAGTTGAGTGGGTTGGGTAGAGTGAAGTGCAGTTGTAGGAGTACAATTGCGTAGAATCATTTTGCGTTGCGTGGAGCAGCGTTAGTGAAACAATTGGCTTGAAAGGAAATATAGGATTCAGAACTACATTAAAGAATTGTACTTCAACAGCAGAAGGAGGAATACCAAAACTGTGAAAATGTGCATAAACAGTATCAGCAGTAACATAAAGCAATGTAATTGGTTCCCTGCTTACAGAAATGGAGCTTTGAGATGTGAGGGTCATTTGGCTGGATGGGGCGGGTGGGAAGGAGAGGGAAAGAGGCTACAGGGGAGAGAGCAAGTAAAGTGCCATATATTTTAAACATTGGCCACAGCATGCACCGAGGGTTCACATGCCTATTAATCAGTTTAACCTGAGGACCAGGGAACTACCAATGGCATAGAGGGTCTTTGAATGCACAGCAAATGGGACAAGAATAGGCGTAGCTTAAAGCCCATATTCAGAATACTGCCACAGAGGCAGCGCAAGCGCTGCCTAGGCGAGACCTAAAAACATATAAAGGTAGGAAGGAGGCGATATCAGAGAGGTAGCTAAAGACAGATAGGGTACAGAAGGAACGAGAAGAGTGAAGAGAATTGGTAATAGCAGAAATTGGAGTGTGGGAAAGGAGGATGATGAGAATTAAAAGTGGAAAGGGAAAAAGCAGACCCTAAGAAGATAGCGTGAAAAAGGAGACAAAGGAAAGTGAGCAAGAAAGATAAAAAGATGAAAAGTAGTTTCTGATTGGGGGGGGTTGATAGCATACAGCAGAGCATGAAAGACTGGATAATAGGGAAGGAGCATGGTGAAATGGGAAGGAAGAGAAGAAAATAGTGTGGGAGATGGAGAAAGGGTGTATGCCTCTGCTTTTAATATATATGTATAGAAATAAAATATATAACGTTCAGGGAGGACAGTCCTGTATCATTGATGGGGCTTCACTTAATTCATAGCTCTGCTGCCCAGACACACAATAGTGATTCATTCACCTTGACAGGGTTTTCTGCCATGAATAATATGTTTTACATTATTAGTTAACTTGCTTAGGGTAAAAATATGAAAACTTCACCAGAAAAGGAAAAATAGGCAGAGATAAAATATGAAAATGATCACCAGGAAAGGAAACATAGGCAGAGAGAATATAATTCTCTCTGCCTATGTTTCCTTTCCTGGTGACGTTTTCGTATTTACTCCCTGAGCAAATTAACTAATAAAGTAAAATACATCAAATGGCAGAAGAATGGCTGTGGAATGGGGAGGTTAACGGTGGATGAATGTTCTTTACATGGTTTGCAAGGGTTTTATGGAGGAGCCATTGTCTGCTAAAAGCCAGGAAAGCCCCATTGAAAAGAATCCTCTGAAGCCCTCTGCTTCGCTAGCAATCCAAGCGCACTTTGTCAGTGACCCACTCGGGACCACTGCGTGCACTGGGCAGGCAGCAAAGAGGGGCAATGATCTGGTACAGCAATACAAAATCCCACCTTCAATCTCTACCACCCATGCTTATATCAATTGAGCAGTTATTTATCGAGCTTGAAGCACCGATGTTGCGAGGTGAGCTCAGACACACTGCCTCGAATTGAAAGTACCAGATTCCGTGCCCTGAGGTTCCAAACGTCCACCAATGATGGTATCCTATTCCCACCTCTCCGAAAAGACCATAAACTCGGTAAAGGTAAGTGAGAAGCGGAATCCTACCTCCAGCTCTCTCACATAAAGCACTACATTATAGCGCTGCATGTTAAAGAAAGGCGGGCTCCCGCCTTTCAAACAAAAGCACTGCAGAGTACTCTAAAGTGGAGGAGAGGTGGCATATCACACCCCCTTACTTCCCACGACTCATTCGCACCCCCAACCCCACCAAAAAAATACCACCAAAACGGAGCAATGGTTTCTCTTTCCCTCTGAGCCTGATCCATCTGCACACGCTCCGGTGCTTCAACGTGTTAGTCTTTTCTCTCGGACATAGTACAACTCGGGGAAACAAGTTAAAAAACTGGGAAGGTACGCAAATCGGAGCTTTTGGTCATCTTAACGCCAGGCCTCTTGTTAAAGCAAACCACATTTATGGTGAGAGAAATCCGTACGTATACATGAGGCTTTAAGAAAATATTCTCCCCTTGCCAAAAAAAAAAATTTGTGTACAAATGTTTTTGTAAACATACATCCTTGTGCACACAAGCAAGTTCTACATAATAGGAGCTGCCCCGAATCATACTAGCATGCATACACACTTGTGTATAGCACAGACAACTCTACAATCTTTACTACATCGCAATTTTAGTTGCACTGTGTACTAGCCTGCACATAAAACAGTTGTGCACAAAGTCCAGAATGAACAGATGTTCTTTGGTCTGGTCAGAACCCTTTAAAAAAAAAAAAATTACCTACGCACCTGTGCCCGCATTTGTACTGACAGCTATTTTTGTACTTAGCACATTCTATCCCAGTAGTGGACTTGTGGCGCTGCAGATATTTAGCAGGCAAACACAGTGAGTGGACTAGCCAGGAGTCGACCCTGTGACTTACAGGTTGTGTTCAGATACCAGCAGCAAATCATGGCCACTATTCTAAAAATAACTTGAGCCCAGGTAGGTTTTCCACCCCTACCACTATCTTTTGTAGAGCCCTAAATTAATTGCGGTCTGCTTTGTTGCGAGGTGTATTTACCCACATCTCAGTGCTCACTAAGAATTAAATCAAGTGTTCAGTAAAATGGGGCATTGGCGTGGAAGGCTCAGTCTGCTTAGAACTTGTTTGCTACTCTTTGCTCTTTTTCTTATCCCCTGCAAGTAAACCATCCAAATCATCATCAGAATTAGCTCCTTTTTCCAACCCACTGACTACAGTGTAACTTTCAGTTGCCTTTACAAACACTCGGTTTCCCTGGCATGTCAGAAACGAAATGTTTATTTTAGCCGTCAGTGACATCGCACATCAGCTTGGGTCCCAAAACATCACCTACCTCCGCTTCAAGCCACTAAATCATTTAAAGAAAATAAATGTCGATAAAGTGATAAGTGCAAGGGAATTTATCCCACAGAAAATGCAGTTACGATATGCACCAGTGACTACTAATTACAGCGCGAAAAATGTGAACTGTAACACACAACTCCATTTTACATTTTTACAGAAATAGTTTGCGCCTAGCGTCGCCTCTGATTTTCTACTGTGTTTGTGTTCCGTGAGCAACTGAAAAACGTCTCATTGAATCGGACAGCAGAAGCCAATAAATCTCCACTCAAAACCGAAAACAATTATTACCCGACTTGTCCTGCTGGCAAAGATGATAATCCGATCTTTCTGTGCTTAGTTTATGAAATATTTTCACAGCCAGCTGTGCCTCCTAGCAGAACATGAAAAGCGCGCGAAACGCCATACCCACACTTTCAAAGTCCACAATGGCTCTCCCTAACTCTTGCTGCGTGCGCCACGGACCTCGGACCTGGATGAACATTGGGAAAAAACCTCGGTTAGATATGTAATCGCGTACAAGGTCAGTAATTAAGGTGAATTTAAAAAAAAAAAAAGGGAGAGCGTATATTTTAAACAAATATTCAATTCAGCCGGTAAGGTTTCTTAGGTAAGTTTATTCTGTTTTAATCGCTTTCAAAGTTGTATTATTTAGAAGAGCATGTTCCCTCAAGTCGGGCCTTTCACCTATAGCCAACAAGAAAGGGTAAACTACAGATTAATTTCTTCGCAAATACAGCCATAGAAACAGGAAAACCAACATTGCCCCACGATTGTTAGTAGATACCAGCTGGGATTTTACAATCCGGTCCGACTTGCTTGCTCGTAATTTAGCCTCTCCCTGCAGCAGCTCTTGGACAACAGGTACCGATCTCCAAGCACTCCGAAAATGTAAAGATCCTTTAATAAACGAAATACCGACGTGGCCCGTCTGCTTCCTCGAGGAACTCACACAAACTTTTGCACGGCGTGTGACGTAACTTCCGGTGCCAACGGATGTGCGTAGGAACTTTACAAGAGTGTTAGAAGGCATTCATTCGCAGAAAATACCGGTGTTCTTTGAGGTATTCATATGCAAATGAGTGCACACAAGCAAGGACAATCGGTGCAGCAGTAAGCAGTAATTAACTTCTCCAGTGTTTCTCCAAGTCTATCTGTTGTTCCCAAGTGTTCACATGGATAGCATGGTGGGTTGATCACAAATGCGAGAAATGTTGAAAAAGTGAATGTCGGCGATCGGAGAGGGGGGAACAAAAATAGTGATTAGTCACAAAAGTGACAGTCACAATATTCTGCTGGATGATTCAGCGGTCTGGTCACTGAGCCCAGGGCATCTCTCCTGGGACAGTACACTGTTGTGGCCCAGGCACCAGCAGCCATTCGGTATTTGGATATGTAGGAATAAGTGTTTGTCAGGACATCACAGAAGCCTGCATTAGCAGGCCAGGGAGTCAGCATTGGGTGAAAGCGCTGCTGCGACCGTGGCACTGTCAGCTTGGGAAAACAGTGAGTGAGGGTCTGGGCAGCCTTGGGGTTGGTACCGGGTGTGAGCACTTTAACCTCCAGACTTTTTTCTTTTTTGCAGATTTATATAGCGCGAACTCTACCCGAAGGTATTGGAGCGCTTTACATGAGCCCCAGTTATGTTACACAAGGACACATTCCTGACTACAGACTCTGGTAGCATATGGACAGCACCCATTTTTCACCCGCATTTGGCAGGCGTCGCCCTCTTTTCACTTAATATTCACCAACATGAGAGCACTCCCTCAAACCCCTGAATTCACTAGCATTTTTGAGTCAAGGGATAGACAGCTATGAAGCTGCATCCTTCAGACATTCATCCTCCATTTAGAGGAAGAAGCAGCCACATACAGCTTCACTTTACATAAATAAAATGTAGCCTTCCAAACATTGCAACACAGTCCTTAACATAACAACCATTGGTAAAGCCTGTATGTCTCACTTTTGGGATCACTAGCTTTGCCAGTACCTTTTGGTGATGCTGTACAGCATTGCAAAAAAGCATTTTTTACTCATGAAAAAAAAAGGTCTGATGATATGGCCACCAATGACCGCTTAAATTTCTAGACACCTATATAAATACCATGCCTACAAAATGATGCGTAATCTCCCATAATTTTGCTATCATTTCGCATAATTATGCTGTAGCAAATTACACAAATTATGCCCACCCCTCTTCTGCTCTCTCAATCAAGGTTTACTTTTTATTTTTTAATTGTTTTTCTCTGGGACCAACGGTTGCATATTGCTAATGGGTTGCTACCTAATCCTCAGGAATGCTTTCATCTTTTTTTTATGTTTGAAGTAATCAGAAACTCATTTGTACATAATCCTCAAGTCATCTGTATTGATCTTATTGTAAAGTAATCAGATGCTCATTTTCAAGTCAACCTCAAATCATCAGGAACAATCAGGTCCTGAGAAGTAATCAGATGCTCATTTTCGTGTCATCCTCAAATCACCAGGTACAGGCTTCTAAACTCTGCTGATGACTTAAGGAGCTTGATGATGTCTGATGATGGGAAAATGACTTCTACAATAGTTGGATGATCATCCAATGACTCTGGGATTGCTTCTAAAGTAATCCTGTTTGACCTGGGACTGCTGTGACCCAACTAACGTAAACATTTATCCTATAGCGAAATATGGCTATTTAAACTTGCTTTTGTCCGCCTCGGCGGCACCATTGACTAAGTGGGCTTGGTTACTGGGGGTCACAGGACGCAATCTACATCGCTGCAGCCCTCTCGCATAGATTTCAAATGAAGAGGGCATTGCATAAACAATGTTGATTTTAGTTTGGAACATAACGGCAGCCCTCCAACCCGTTACCACTCTGGATCAACTACAACAAGATATGCCAAAACTTGTTTTACAAGCTATGTAAATTGTCATTCTAAGCCCAAAAGAAACATGTGAAATTAATCGACATGCTTCAAAAATATTTAAGCATTTTTTTTGACCAAGCGTTTTTCCCTTTGCACAGGGATAACGCAAGATTGCGCCCACCCTTTCAAAAAGCTCGCCAATAAAGGTACACCAAGGTAAAAAAAACTTTCTCTACGAGCTTCAACAACAAAAATACACGCTGTGGGCTAACCAAGTTTTCCCATGCCCCTTCTTCTTTTTTCAGTCATTAAAGGATCAACATACAAGCGGCTCCCTTCGAATTGGCACACTAAAATTAGAGGAACAACCAACCCAGTAAGTTTTCACTTGTCACGCTCATGCATTCATGCAAAATGAATGCAACTTGTGGCAAAAAGTACCAAAAACCTTTTTCTCATCAACTACTTAGATTGCCCAAGACAAAGCTGGCATTTCGCCCAAAAAATCGCTTCTCATCACACAAGAGTATCCCATCCTTAACAGCACTGCCGCCTGCACAAAGAAAATGCGCCAAAAACCAAACACACAGTTCAGTTCTGAACAGCCACCGTTCTGGTCTGACTGGACAGATGACTCATTTTTCTTCTTCTTTCCCTTCTCCTTTAATGCAGTATCTGGACTAGAATACTAAGACTGACTTAGAAGTCATTTGCGACAGAGATCGGCTGATCTCGATATGAGGTAATGTTGTAAGGCTTGATCTGTATGGAAGGTGTGATTTGAAAAAATGTTGTGATGTAAGTGGTAACACGAGCACTTTTTCTCTTTTTGTTTTTTCAGCTCTCTAGGAGTTCTAGGTCCTGAGGAGAACCCTATTAACTTATATTTGGGTTTGAAACGCGTCGACCACTATGTGACCAAACAAGTGTGTGAATATACACTATCAGGCTAACCCTCTCTTTTTTTAAAACTTTTGTGAAGGAATGTTAAACAGCCAAAAGTAAGATTTTCCCTTGGGTACCCTGAAAATTGTATCAAACTGTTCAAAATGTTATCACTCACAATTCGACGTCTATCATAAGTATGATCTATCGTGTGCCAACGTTTTTGCACCCAGCTTATCAAGTTCAAGTTAAAATTGGCAATTGTTACACCAGACACTTTTCAAGTTAATGACTAATGTAATAAAATAAGCAAGAGGGTGTGATTAGTTGGAGAAAAAAAGAAAGGCCTTGTACATGTCTTAATTTACATAAACAGTCAAATGTGGACATTTCAAATCAGAGCAGCATCCAAGACCTTACAGTAATTACCGCCCTGCCACAAAGCTGTATAGCCCTGCACAACGAGAACCCCATGGGATCTAAACTGCTTGAATTTGCACCAAAATATAATGAGAGCCCCCCCCATGCCCAACATTATGTTCATGGCAAAGATAAAGCGAATCCCTCAGAACTCTCCCACCCCTCTTCACATCACCATACTGGTGATCACCGCCACCTAAGCAGATTGCGTTGGAGGCAGCGTGCATTGCTCCTGTCCGCAGCTGAGCAAGACTATGTTGAGATTTCACTGCTGCGCTGTGGTACCACTGTGACTTGTACTCTGCCTGGTATAAATACAACACGGATTGCACATACAGCATGAGCTACCAGTGAAAATGGTTCACAAGTTGAGAACGCACTGCTGATATATGAATCTGAAGATCACAGGATTGAATCGTGACCAGTTCGACTCAGTCTTTCATTCCACTGTGGTCGATTAAAAGAGTACCAAACTCACATTGCCCTTTATACAGTTTTACAAATGTTAGGTGGTGCTCAGGAAAAGTTTTTTATTGGCAATTTTGAGTACTGCAAATTTGAGAAAAGGTAGACCTGGACTTCTCGTGCAGAAACGTACCTCTCATGCTATATGCATGACTTTAACACATTTTATTACGAGTGCTCTCAAAATCAGGAAATGTTACATTAGTTGACTGCGATTTCCTTCATAAATCCTTTCAGAATCTTGCGCCTTCTTAGCAGAATAGGATGCTCTCTCATTATGGAAGAACTGATTTGCTTAACTTTTCCTTTGAAATTACTTCATATTAATTTGCCTCTTACATACATAAATTTGAGTGATTTAAACGTCATAACTTCATAACTGCTAAATGCATTCACGTATTGATTATTCATTTACAACTAATTTGATGATTTGAATCTGTAACCATGTTAACCATGTAATAAACCTTTATGGTTTGAAACGTAATCATTCTCTGTCTTCCTTGTGGACCTTAATGTGCTTCATGGTATTTAAATGTATTGAATTGATGGCTAGGTGTGGATTCGGGTGTGGATTCAGTTTCATCAAGTGGATCTCCATCACCAAACAGTACGTCTTTTTATATTATATGGATAAGGGGCTTATGTGTTGTTAAGAGCTGGTGGAATGCTAATATAGATAAATAAGCTTACCTAGTTTTGTTGGCTTCTTCCTGCAACTAATTCAACTTGCAGAGTGGTTATATATATAAAAATAAAGAGTTCCTTGTCGCTTGTTTTTTTTTTATTTAATGAGGCCAGAATGTTTGCCTGTTCAGGAGAAAAGTATAGTTTAAATTGATACTGTGTTTCTTCTATTAAAGTAATGCAGGAAAATGGAAGTACTTTGTTTCCGCTTGATGACTGCAGCATATTCTTTGGATCAGGGCTATTTTTCAGTTTTTATCATATTTTCAGTTAAACACAAATGGGTCCTTCTGAGAGGGTATACATTCCTTCAAGTACCAGTATCTCATTTGTGTGTACTACATCTGAAAGCTATTGATCGGAAAACATAGCTAGAAGCAAACACACTTATCTCCTTCTCCATCCAGGAGGGTGGGGGATCTGATTCCAGGAAGAGATATCCCTTTAAGGAGGACACTGACCTTTCTCACAACACATCTGACAAGCAAATGCAGATGATGGTTAAATCAATTTCTGAAGCCTCTCAGAAACAGCAGGAGGATCAGGGAAGGGACCTGTCTCTGCCAAGATCGGATCCCTCCTAGATGTCTTATACCTTTCTATCTTCAGACTCTTATTCTTGGTCTTCTCTAATTATGATGATGAATCAGATGAAGTACAGACTTTGGAACTTTGGAACTGGTGTGAGGTGAAGAGTGGCCTACTGGTGATTTTTACGTTTTAGCACTACTTAGGTGCTGTCTTAATTTGGTGGAAGGAGCCTGATGGGGGAGATCACAGGTGGCTTTTCCTGGTTATTTTGGCATCTGTGTTTTTAAAATCCCAGATATGCTACAGCTCAAAGAATTAACATCATAATACTCATGATGTGTACCATTGATCAATGATATTAGAAAATTGTATCAAACTGTTCAAAATGTTATCACTCACAATTCGACATGTCTATCATAAGTATGATCTATTGTGTGCCAATGTTTTTGCACCCAGCTTATCAAGTTCAAGTTAAAATTGGCAATTGTTACACCTGACACTTTTCAAGTTAATGACTAATGTAATAAAATAAGCAGTCCACACAGTAAGATAAGTGAAACTTTCTTCTGGTCCATTGCATTCATCAACCGCTTGGATGATGTTGCGGTGTTCTAGAATCTGAGGTCCAGACTGAGGGCCTGGTTTAGAGTTTGGTGAACCAGTATTCCGTCACAAATGTGATTAGAATATAATGCATTTGCAACAAGATTAACGGGCTCTCTGTCATGTTTGTGACAGAGTACCCATCTGTCAAACCCTAAATCAGCCCTGAATCTTCACATCACTCCTACGCAGTAGGGTAGCGTGTGGTAAGTAGGTATTATTTGCGAAGCCGTCAGTAATATTGCAAACATTTTAACATCATTATTTGTATGAGAATTTTATTTTAATTAACTATCAGCACATTAAGTATGAAATTTACTCTTCCTCTTACTATTGTAATTTATGGGCTTGTGTATTTGGGGGCAAGCGGCTGATAGAGGAATAGGGCGCAGGTCAATATTTTTGTAGGGACGTTGTTATGCTAAGTGAAGATTTTGGAAGTCTACATTATAGAGTTTATGCTTTTGCAAAAGATATTTTTTCAGTCAGTGTTTTCACATGGTACCAACCGTTTATATCGCCGGGGGTAGTGAGCACTATGTAAATGCAAGTACAATACAGCACATGTTTGCTTATTTACATGCTTGCTTAAAATGTTTAAATCTGACTTTGTATGAATTTATATACATCTATATATGCATATATAAATGTATACATATACATTGTAAGCATATGCATACAAAGTCGGATTTAAGCA